>CM042840.1:88543956-89143956 GCA_023653725.1 Bungarus multicinctus | reverse complement strand
GTATGTAGGTGTCTGCACACACTTGCAAAGTGTTTGCATTAACTAATTATATCTACAATTATAATTGTTTACTATAGCAGCATATCATACTTTATGTTTTTTCTATCCTGCTTTTTAATTTATTTTTAAGCACTTGTTTTCTATTTTTATTATGTATGTGTTTTGTTGTTTTATATATTTTTCTTCTTTTGTTATTATTTTAAAAGGCAATTTAAAAAAACATCACTTTTACAATAGCTAGATTTGCAGGGAAGTAAGCTCTTTTCAAATTTTTATTTTTTTCTTTTAAAATGTGTTGACTAGCAACATTCTATTAGCTTGAAGAAAATGTTGCCTTCTTTATATTAAGCTGTTGTTTTTGGCACTATGTATAAGATAAAAAATAGTTTCACTATGCAAGGATAGTGGGTAAATTCCTGCAGCAAACCATGGCGAGATTATAATGCTACTTACACTTCTGCATTTGATACAATGGTTATCCTCTCGAAAGTATTCTAATGGCTCACATTCATTTCACAG
The DNA here is from genome assembly GCA_023653725.1 of Bungarus multicinctus. NCBI lineage: Eukaryota > Metazoa > Chordata > Lepidosauria > Squamata > Elapidae > Bungarus > Bungarus multicinctus. The sequence continues at coordinate 89,143,437 of CM042840.1, read as the reverse complement.
TGTGAACCTGTTTAATAAAGTCATTCTGATTTACTTCGTTTACTTTTCTCTTTGGAAACAACTAGACCAAATCAAAATTAGCCTTATATACAGTATAAAGAGATCTTATCACATAAGGTTCTGGAAAAAATGAAAGTGAACCAATCCAGATCTTTAAGTGTACTAATTATGAATTAAGGCAAATCTACATGTTCTAGGATAATGATGTGAGATCAAAATTGGGCCAGTGACTGACCCAAATTCGATCTAGCATTAATTGAACATTCTTGGGCATGCATGCTGAAGGATGTTACAGTTTTTAAATATGCGGCATAGATATATATATTTAAATGCACATGGTATTCATGCTAGATTAAAAGAATATGATTTACATACATAAATGAACCATTGTAACCATGCTGTTTGATAGGGTGGGAGAATTATCATCAACTCAGGATAGACTTTGCAGATATATATTCTTAATCTTTTCCAGTGATATATTCAGTTCATTTTCCCGTAAACTACCAGAGCAGAGAGATTTAGAATTTAAGTGGGGTTCCCATGTGAAGGGTTTTACATGATTTCCATCAATGTCTCTCTTGGTGTGGAGGAAAAAATTCTCTGTTTTTACATGTTGTACATGTGAATATTCATAATTATACAATTATCTCTTATATAGTAAACCAGTTATCCCACTAAAGAAAAAGCCAAAAGTAACCCTCAATATAAAAAGAAAAAAGGAAAATTGGCCTGGGCTATGGGCCATCCAGATTAAGGCAACAGTTTAAGTCTCATAAATAAATAATAATTAATTTTCTAATTGTTTTTGTTAAAATGATGAATAAATGAAAAGTCAAAAATTTAAATAGCAGTTTACATGAATCTGGGTAAGTCAAAAGATAGAGCAATGCCTAATAATGTACATCAAGTAAGAAATCTCAATGTCATTCTAAATAATTATGCTTGTTTAATAATTCAGAAGGGAAAATTTGGGTTTTTTTTAAGAAACGATGTTGGGTTGCTGCAATTCTATTACTTAACTAAAAATTAAGCCCCATTTAATTCAATATACTCTGAATAAACCTTCATAGGACTGAAGTGAAGTCTTCTATATGGATTTTCAAGAAATTTGGTGAATCTCTTTGGACAATTAACATGGAGAACATTAGGCTGCAGGACAACATGTTATAGGTTGATAAGAAACAAACCACTGAAATAACACAGAGAAGGAGATTTCTTTTCACACTCATTTTCAGGGAATTCACATATTGATGCACTAGTTAAAGATAAGCATCTAGCCAAATCATCCTCTTGCTAACACTGTTGGCTTCAAGATGTCATTTTTTATGCCACCTTCAAAAATTATTGTACAGGACATATAAATATATAGATATAGATATATATGGGACAAATTGCAGAGAGTGACTGCATTAATAGAGTCTGATAACTAGTCAAAGTTTCATGGGAAGGGAGAAGCCAAATGAAAGATGTATGTCCATGTTAATTTATCACTGTGCATTATCCTGCTTATATACAATTGAGACTGAGATCCTTTGATTTGGTCTAAGGTTTAAAATAAACAGTTAACAAATGAGAATGTCTTCGCATTTGGGAGGAAGAATACTTATTGTTAAATGAACTAAAGCAAAATAAATAAATAAATAAAACCATGCCATTTGCTAGTCAAAATGAAATGAGATTTTGCCTTGTAGTCTTTCTCAGCTGTGATTGAATAATGTGTCTCTGTCTCCTGTCAGACATATGATACTTTATCCCATAATAGACCGAACTATCTCCTCACCAGCTGAGCTCCGGGTCATTCCCAGGTCAAGCTGGTTAAAGATGGCTGTCAACTCATTGCCAGAGTCACAAATGCACTTTAAATCACCTTTATCTCACTTAAAATGTTGATGCTTTCCAGCAATGACTACAGCCATAATCATAACATTGAGATGCAATTTAGAAGAACATTTCATGGAACCTCTGAAATTCTATTCTAAAGTCTGTTTATATAAAGTTCAGTATACCTCATATTAGAGAAAATGCATGATAATATAAGTACCAGTATCACTAACAAAACAGATTATACTACTTGCAGTATGCCAGAAAGAAAAGTGGGGGGGGGGAGGGAGATCCATTACAATTTCTAGGTACATTATAAATGGCAAAGATGAGTTTAAGAGGGAACAATGAGAGAAATCCATCTTTTTAAAGTGGGAAGTTAATTATTGTTCCAACAAAACATATGCAGTGGAAAGAATTATGGAAAGAAAAGACATTATTGTGTCAGTACTGTTTCACTAAATGTTTTCATTGTGATAAATTCTCTTTAGAACTGTGACTTCTTCAAACTCTCTCTATTTCTTAATTATAAATTTATGCATATTTTATTGATATGATGTTACTTTCACTTGTCATTTTTGTTAGCAGTGTTAACTTGACATTTATTTATTGTATGTTCTAGGTTCTAGCTTCCTGCAGACATTTTGAAGTCCAACTTGCTGAATTCCATAGAAACTGGCAAAGAGTAGAGTATCCACAGGGTTTCAGTTAAAAAAAAATCTCAAAATGCTGGCCTTTATAGCACAATTGAAATTGTGCCCATTTTTTGTGTAGATCAAAAACTTACTTTTTCAGTGGTAGCACCACTGCATGAAGGTACCGCCCTTGGGAACTTGGTGGAGAATATACAGTATTCTAGACAAATTAAAGAAATCTTTTGTTCAATTTTTGTCAACAAATTGAAAAAATGTTTTGAAAAAGCATTTCTGCCCAGCAAATATGCATATATGTATACATATAAATAGACACACTTAATTTAAAAATGAGTAAGGCTGAGGCAAACCTTAAATTGTTTTAAGAATTTAATATAACTTTTTAACTTATGACTTAATATAATATAATTAAGAAAGTAGTGTATATAATTGTGTAATATTTAATAATGTTGAATTAATAATATATAATAATTTTAAATCAATATGCAAACTCAGCCCTTGCCCTCTCATCCCCATTAGGGTTTCTGAAACAAAATATTGCAATGGCCATAAGATCATCATATAAAATAAACAATCTGCCAGATTTACAACAGGGATATATAAATTAGCAATTCCTGGAGTTATTGATCTATAAGTTGTTTTATAGTTGTCACCAATACAACCAAATAGAAAGGCTTATGATATTTGTAGTCCAAAGGGCATGGAATCACCATATTATCTGATCCAGATCTAAAAGATAGAAAAATAGTCCTGCAAGGTCCTAGGTTAACTGATTGTAACTTCCTTATCTGTCTACTTTATTTCTTCCAGTAAAGTTGTAATTCTATAATCAAACTTCTTTTTTAAAAAATTGGACAAATACATTGATTTCAAAGGCAAGCCTAGCATTAGGAAAACTCCAATAAAAATTTCTCCTTGGTCAGTCATTGTCTTTTACCCAAAAGACTTTTGTAATAATGAAGTGACGATAAAGCCAGAGAAGTACCTCTAGCTCTTTCAAAGAAATGTGAGCTAAAATAAAATTGTTCCAATCGAAATTTCTTTTCTCTTTTATATTTCTTCTATCAGTTGTTTCCTAATATCTTTTAATTTTTGTTTAGGTTCCATTGCTTAATTTAGCCCTCCCAATCCAGTTCCCTGTGTATATACACATATAAGATCAGCCCAAATGATGTACATGGTGTCTCCACCAGTGGTGGGATTCAATTTTTTTTACTACCAGTTCTGTGGGCGTGGTTTGGTGGTCATGTGACTTGGTGGGCATGGCCAACTCAGCAAGGTGGTGCAGCCCCTTGCTGTGAGTGACGTTGAGTTGGCTATGCCAACTCATCAATCAGTCACGTGATCGATGCTGCAGAGACAGGGTGATTTCCTACATACATTTTCTCCCCTTCCTTCACTCTTGGTCTGACAAAAGAAAAGCCCAACTAAAGATCGTGACTGCCTGTCAAGTCTCCCTGCTGAATGGGTTTTGTTTTGGGATGGCTTTTGTTTTGTTTTTTGCCAGAAGCCCCTCAAAGATAAATTTGCACCACCAAATCTTACTGTACCTCATTGTTGCGGCTGCCTGTTGCTGCGAGTGTCTGACTGCCCAAGTAAAGATCCACACTGCTCAGGGCAACTGTGAGGAGCAAGAGGGGAAGCCAAGGCGCTCTCCCCATAGCAGCCAACTTCACTCTTTCTCGCCCTGGTTAGGCATTCCTGGCATGCACAAGGAGCATGAAGGGAGTGCACCTGTCCTCCTGGAACATGCTTTCTTCCTTCTCCCAACGGATACACTTCTTCCAGCCTGGCCCAGCCTGGCCAGCCAGCAGATGGCCACATGTCCCAGGGCTTCTCGCCCCACTTGTTGTGAGATGCCTGCAGCTGCTGCATGCTTTTTTTGATGCGGATGGAATCCAGCAGCTACACCGAAAAAAGCATGTCCTGTTCTATGTGCCAGGCCGGCAAGTCCAAGCAGCCAGCGCATAAAACAGGATGGCACCGGACCGTTGGAGAAGCAGAGCAGAGCAGGAGATCAGTAAGTTTCGCTGCAAGAAGCCTGCGACTGCCGTGTGTTCTCCAGCCCCACCAAAAAAAGCACAACATGTGCCAGCTTATTAGAGAAGTGGAGCGGCAACCACAGGGTTCTCGCACTGAAAAGGAGCGGCTGGAGGCAACTCTTTTTTTGGTCTCCAGCCACCTCCTCCAACCAGCCAGCTGCTCTCCTCCTCCTCCTCTGACATACAGAACAAACAAGGGGGCAAACAGAGGGGGCAACCTGCTGCTGGCTGGGCCGGGCCCGGCTGGAAGAGGCATGTCAGCCCGAGAGAAGGAAAAAATTGTGCTCCGGGAGGGCAGGCAGGCCGGCGGATGTCCTGGGGCTGCTGCACATGCACACTACATGCAGTGCACATGTGCAGCAGCCATGGGACATCCAAGCTGCACCGCGGCTGCCACATGGTAGGGAAAACTAGACAGTGACCAGGGCAAGTGAGCAATTGGATGCCGGGTAACTGGGTCGGGGGCTGGTGGCAGCCAAGGGTCACCATTGGTTCAGCGACCCATACCAAATCAGGTCGAATACTACCAGTTGAATACCACCTCTGGTCTCCACATTATGAAAGAAAGAAGAAAATAACTCTCATAGTGTCCACTAACCTGCTTGTTCAACAAATTAACCCTATTCCACTTGATAACTGCATTCTAATTTTTTTCAGCAACAGTGCTTGTCCACATATATTAGAAAGGTCTTATTTAGATAACTGAAGATTCTTGGGCAAATACTGGTATCATGTATTTTGAATTTATTTTAATCATTTCTGTGTTATATTCAAATGGTAGCAAAGAATATAGTATGCAAAAATGAACCCTAGTGATTGACAAAGAGAAGAAGCCTCAAATATTCAAATCCATTCCAAGGTTCAAAAATAACAACAGCAATATTGTATAATTAAAAAAAAAACAGGCTCAAAGCCTAGCCCGATGTCTAAAAATCTGAACAAGGACAAAATCTGGACAAAACAAAAATATAAGCAAGACTTGTAATTGCCATTGTCTCCATTTTTTTTTACTATCTTTCATGCAAGGCAGCAGAAGATTTCAGCCAAACTCAGCTGGCATTAATTACCTTGTAGGAAGCAAGTTCTAGTCAATAGGAATTCCTGCCATTTGATTAATCTTTATCCTCAGAAATCTATCTCCTCAAGCTTTGCCCTTCTCATTATTCAGGAATAGTGCTGTTCTCATTGCCTTGAGGGTTGAGACTGCCTTCAGGGAGAGAAGCCTGTCTTTTTTTACTATTTCTGACGCTTCAAGAGAAATATTATTCTATGGCTCCATAAGCTCCTCTTTCAGCTTGTTTCCCACTCGCTCCACCCCTGCAATTTTCTTCTAAGAAGTATTCATCTGTTGAAGTCATAACACTGTTCCTCAACCTGATTGCTAAACTTTTCTTTCCTCCCCCAAAATGTATAGCATCCCTGCCCCATGATTAATAATGCCCCCCCCCCCTCTGAGCTATTCATTTTCCTCTCCTCTATGTTAATTCCCCAGTTTATTGTTTACTGACATAACCTTGCCTCTGGGTTTCCTGTCCTTCACAGAACTGTCATCAACTTCCATTCAATTCTTATTATGCTTTCCATTACAAAAGGTGACCCAAGAAAACTTGTATCTTCTGTCAAAGACCAAAAGTTTCATGCCACAGCTTTAGCTCCCCTCAAGAGTGGCAGAACTTCAATAGAGCATAGGTACAGCTGCATATAGAATGCTAGTCCTTGATGTGTTACATTTTCATGAAGGAGCAATGCATGCAGAAAGGGATGCTGAACTATACTTGTTTACTTATTATTCATTCATTCATTATATTTAAGTATGTATGTATGTATTCATTCATTCATTTATTCATTCAACCCATTCCAGTCAAGGACTCTAGGGACCTTACAATTCAAAAAAGAAATGCATTATGTGTATGTGTACACATAATTTATTTCTTTTTTGAATGTGTGTGTGTGTGTGCATGTGTGTATTACAATTACAAATAATAAAAATATTTTAAAACAATAAAATATGCAAGATACTTGGCCACTTAGCAATTCAACCAGGAAACCAGGCCTTAACACACTCAGCACCCCAAGCACTGGAACACAGCCAGGTTTTTAGGGCCTTACAAAAAACTAACAAGGTTAGGGACATTCTAATCTCTAAAGGATGGATGTTCCATGGAACAGAGGCCACTGTGGAAAAAGTCCGTCTTTTCGTCCCTACCAGCCAACACTCTTTGGCTGATGAGATTTGCAGCATGCTCATTCTGTTCTATCTAGTTAGATGGGTAGAAACTCTTGGACTTATGGCTTTACATTAATGTGTCTGTTTATTTGTTTGTTTGATTGATTGATTGATTTATTGATTGATTTTTATCCTGCATTTATTACTTAATAAGTAACTCAAGGCAATAAATATACATAATACTCCTCCCTCCTCCTATTTTCCCTACAACAACAATCCTGGGAAGTGAATTGGGCTGAGAGTGACTGGCCCAAAGTCACTCAGCCAGCTTGCATACCTAAGAAGGGACTAGAACTCACAGATTCATGGTTTCTAGCCTGGGGCCTTAACCACTAGACCAGGATTGTCAAATTGATTTCATTGAGGGCCGCATCAGGGTTGTGTTTGACTTTGGCCAGGTGGCTTCCCAAATTTGATGTCACTCATGTTGGGGGGGGGCATCTTTGGAGCCCTTGGTGGGGTTGGAGGATCCATTGTCCTCCTGAGCTCTGATTTTGGCTACAACAGTCTCTTCCAACCCTCTGCCAGTAAAAACAGAACACAGGAGGGCCACACATGCCCCTCCTGAGCTCCATTTTCACTGGCAAAGGGCTGCAGGAAGCTATCACAGCTGAAAACAGAGCTTGGGAGGATTGCACGTGGCCTTTCTGAGCCCCATTTTTGCTGGCAGAGGCACCATGGCTGGTCCTTTGCTGTTTCCAGGGTGGCCCCACAGGCCAGATCTAAGCACCCCATGGCACTAGACAGGCACATATACTTAGACTTTTTTATATAGATCTTTGCCTCAGATGTCAACACTAATAGGTGGATAACAGACTTGGATTCCTCAGTGAGTGGCTTATCCTTGTAGTCCACTTTTACATGCCTTTACATGTCACACATATATTTTCCTTATAGAGGATCACTGTAAAAATTATAATAGTGATATATAATTTCCTAAAAGAAACCAAGGTAAATGAATAGAAGAAATTTTGAGACCGGTGACACAGAGAAATTAAACCACAGATTAATTTCAGCAGGCACTTCTTATATTCTATTAATGCTTAGCAAATATTGCTACTTTATGTACAAATAAATTAGTCTTCACCAGTTTTGAGTAGCTGCCTCAAGATGTGAACTATATGCATTTACCAGGGAGCTCCACTAAATCAATGGTCCTTTTCTTTCCCTGCAATAAACATGCATGAGATGCTAGTCTCAAATGTTGGCATGTCTAGTTAAAAAAGTTATTAGCATTGTTATTAGCAATCAGCCCTTTGCAAGGTGCAATGTAGAGCAAGGCTGTCAAACTCCCATCCCGCAGGCCAGATGCATCACACACTGGCCACGCCCATGCTTGGTTAGGGAAGGGGGGGGAAAGTCCCAATACATCACATGATGCCACCATGATGCCATGAGTTTGACACCCTTGATGCAGATGATTAGATTTTAAAACGCAAATACTATTTGGTTTTCCAACACTGCATGCTTATGCCATAATTAAAAATCAGACTTCAAGGTATTGGACATAAAATATATCTGCATAAATATAACAATAATTTTTTAAAAAACTTCTAATATATTTTATATAGGTTTTTATTTTTTATTGCAGCCACAATGAACTAAAAAACTGGATTCATCAATCATTGTATAAAGTAGCAGGCCTTCAAGAAGCTTCAGATTAACTCAATAGCATGTCAGACAGGACATTGTCCATTCTTAGAAAGTTCTTTACATTTTGAGAGGTTATTTTAAGATCAATTCCACATATTCAAAAGCACATTTGAAAATCAAACATTATTTTTGCTATTGTATGTTATATATGTTCAGGGATCTGTTAATTAAATAAGCAGCAACAACAACAGCAACAAAGAGATGGACTCCCTTAGTTTTATGACTTGTTCTGGAATTCATCTTTCTGATCTCTTTGTAGGAGCTGTCTGCTCTCATTCCCCTATCAGGATCTCTATGTCTAGATCATGACCTCCGCCAGTAAAATATGCTTCCAGGGTTTGTGCCCCAAACAGAAATCAAGCCCAGTAATCTGTTAACATATCTAGAAAGTGTTTCTTTTTTTATACTGAAATCCCCAAAGATGCAAAACTACAGTCTCTTTGGAGACAAATCAAGATGTAGTGCCTGGAATGTCAATGGTATGCTATAAAATGGCAGGCTCATGTTCAACTGTATTAATAGTATATTAGCTGGCTTTCCCTAAGGTTACACATACATTTACACAAAAAGACTCTCTAGTCACAGATAATTACAGCTAGTTACATAGTGACACTGCCCAAAGTAGACTTTTCAGACAACACTTACTTATTTCTTGTTAGATTAGTTTAGGAAGGGAAAGTTGTCACATATTCCAAATTTTTGAAGTGCATGTATATCTTCTATTGATTACATTTAACTGGGGTCTGTATCAGGAGGAATGGGAGGGAATGTGCAGTGTCACTGTGGATAGAAGTTCTGTGGACCAATTTTTAAAAGTAAAATCATTAATGTTGATTAAATATATTTAGGGCTAAGAAGGTTATTATCTAGTTCAGATACAAAAAAATCTGTGTACACAAGCATTCAACATATTTTCTTTTCTCCTATAATTTTTTTTTAAATTCCTGCTCTTATAAGGAAATCCTGCAAAATTAATTTCTGTTTATACAGAGGTTAAAAGTTTGGCAATATAAAATTTAAATAAAGGCCAGCTTTTGATGGTTTGGAATTTGGGGTAAAATTCATGAACCTGGAATCTATGCATTGGAAATTTTCCCTAGTCATAATGCCGAGTTGCTCTGAAATACTTATCTTCCTATACCAGTAGCAATAATGCCCAATAATTGCCATTGTTAACCAAGTCCTACATCCATCTTTGGCAACCTGTGTTTACATTTTTTCTGCATTTTTTCAAGTATTCTCAGTTTAATGGAAAAGAAAGGAGCTCTTTTTCTTTCCTCCAAAAGACAAAAAAACTTCTAACTGTACATTTTAAAGATAAGGTAGCTCTTATTGTCCAGAAGGTACATGGAAATACTCTGTTTCTCATCATACAATCATCTCATATCTCTATGCTTCAGTTGAAAGTCAAGAGAAAATGTAACTAGGAAATTCTTGCAGTGAGCTTATGTAGATCAGACAACAGGAATAATCAGTGAGATAACAGAGATAGAATGATAAAAATCTGAAGACAATAGTAACAACACCTTCCACCATTCCACAAGAGTAAGCGATACACACAGAGTGTCTTTCCTAGTGGAAGTCTCACATTTTTTATCTCCTTATCAAGAAACATTATAATTTATTAGAAATAAATAAACCATTAGAAATACATTTTAAAGTTTGTTGATAAGAAGATAAAAATATAAGACTCCTTCACAAGGAACAATAGTAATTGGGAATTTAGGTGAGAATTCACTGCACTTTACTTTCACATTACAAGACTGAAGCTAAAGAAAATCAAAATTAATCTATGAATGCATAATTTGGAGACACTATTCCATCTCATATTCAATGGGTAAGCATTTGTCTGCTACGAAATATTTTGTGAAAGACTTATTTTTATTCCTTTATTTCTGTCATATTTATAAATTCCATCTAAGGACTATTATTAATATGTAGATTTTTGCTATACCCCAGAGTGCTGTTTGAATTAATGCCTGTTTTTTGTTTACCCCTTTTAAAGTTTCAAAGGTCAAATTTGTCTTCTTATCAAAAGAAACAATATTTTATCATGAACTATTAATTCTGGTATTGGGTAGTATTTGCCACTCTGAGTTATTTATTTTTAAAATAATAATAATAATGGTGGATAAAAATAAATAAATAAATTGAATATCTCTGCTATTCAATTCAGGATCTGCTTCTCTATGCACCATTTCAGTATTAGCAGACAGCAATACCAATATCTACTGATAGCAGACTGAGAGATGGTCGTGCTCAAAAAGTATTATAGGTAGCTTTGCTGAATTGCTCTACTTAGCTTTTCTTAATTCACTCCTTGCCAGAGCTGGAAGAGGCTGAAAATGAAGGAAGATGAACTGTGTGAAGAGAGATGCATCTTTGTTTGGCTGTAGTTTGATAGGAAATGATGAAAACTTCTGGGGTTATGAAAATGTCCAATCCAAGTCTCTATTTACTGAACTCTCTACAAATACCAGCATCTGTCACCAAGAAATCACAAAAGGGGCTTCTATCCTATCTCAAGATCTTGATGGCATGTCCAAGAGCTTTTCCCTAGGGTGTTCAATTGGCTAAAGCATTGGTGAAAGAGAGGAAGAAAAATGACTCAAGTTTAAGCAAAGAATATATTAATAGGATAAAGAAGTATGAGTGATTGAGTAAGATGCTTTTTAAGAAGCTGCCAAGGTTTTGGATAAGCAGGAATATCAAAATAATCATTTTAAAGGGAAGAAGAAAATAAATGAAATTGATGCATGAAATATATATATGAGGCATTTCATAACTACCATTTAAGTCAATATAACATATTCCTACATTAGATTCAATGCTAGTGCACAGTATTATAAGTTCATGCTATAATAATTGCCTCTGTAGCATAGGGGAAACTGTTGTTATAGCCCATCTTTTTTAAAAATAAAAAGTTAGTTATTTCATATTCCTTGGGATTTAGCAAAAGCACTTGAATCTGTTCTTTTGAAAGGGGAAGCTTAAAAGTTCATCTTGATCAGTGCACAAATATAGTTATACTTCAAACTGGAATCATTTGCCCTGTTTATCAATAAACCAGGGACATAATAAAAACACAAACTGCATAAAACTAAATACACACACAATAATAAAGATGTCTACCTAAATTGTTTCTTCCCTATATGCCCACTTATCCCTACATTGTCTTTCAATTAATTTTATTTTAGAATAAAAGTTGAGGAACATAAGGATAGGCTCTTAGTCCATTCTTGTCTCTCAGAGATGTAAGTCTGCAATGTAACAGTCCTCCTGGGATCACAGCTACTGCCAGAAAGGCAGATGGAAGTTATATCCAAGGGAGTGTTTACTCACTGCAGCTGATGCATGGATGTGGCTCTTTTTGGCTACAGTGGCTGTTTCTTTATGACCAAATAGACTATAGGAATAGATCTTACATGACTTGTCTTTGAAGAGTACTTGGAAATTACAAAGAGTTCCAAATGCAGCAGTTTCTCTACTGATTGGCTTTATCGCTAGCATCATATTAACCTTCTTTTCCTGGCTTTGTATTAGCTATCAAGAATTTTGGGGGTGCAATTCCAAGTCTTGATATGGCTTTGCACCTGGGAATTTTCAAGATTGTCTTCTGCAGCTGGACTCAATCCATCTAAGAAATCCTACAAGAAGCTGTCCTCACAGTATATCACACACCCAATGGCCATGAAGTGAAGGGTGCTGAGCCCAGGAAGCATTATTTTTATCTCATTGTAATTACATGATGGAAAAGTTTCCCTCTAGAGTTTTACTGGTTTCATCTCTGATGGCTACCAGAAATGTAGAGGTCAGACTCTCCCCGAAGGCCTTATGAGAATGATTGTTGTCGTCTTCATTCAGACTTTATTTGTTTATTTATTTTTTATTGTGTGACTTCTTTTGAATTTTAGTATTTGCTGTAAGACATCTTGTGTATAGAAGATTTAGAGTTTGATACAGGTTCTTTACCATCACCACTATCACTAATAGCAGTCAATTTGGCCAGTGAAATTTCATACTACATAGTTTCATTCACCTCTCTTTAATTAGTAGAACGGTAATGTTCTTCTTCTCTGATTTGCAATCTAGATCTATGTAACTTCACAGAGATTTTTAGAGAGAGTAGATGTGGGTGAAGAATTTAAACAAAGGTTCTCTGGTGGCTGGCTTGTAAATAGGATCTCTTGACTCTTGAAAGAGACGGAAGCAATATGTGGAAATTTTTTGTCTTTTATAATTTACAGAAGTAATGATAGGATTATCCCAAGAGCATACCTCTGCATCTAGGGTTGGAAACCTGGATGAAGTTTTTCCCTGCTCTTAATCTAGACTGCTTTTCCGCATCTGGTAAATAAGAGTATCATGAAGATTTTGCATATAATATTTTTGTCAAAATTAATAATATAAAAGTTTTTGAATAAGAGCTATTAGAAAGGGGGAGGGACGGAGGAAGAGAAGGAGGTAGAAAGAGAATGCAAGGAAATGAGGCTGTCTGCCTGCCAATCGCAGCTATTAAATTCAAGGGCATTTTGCATTGATTTCTATCAGACATTGATCGGCAAATTTAAGTACTAGCACAAACATAATGCAGAGTCTCTTGGTTTGAGAGTTGTATAATGAGATTAGTCTGGAAGATTAACTTGAAAAGACCCCCCTATTTGGGGAGGAAGTTCTTCAATATATTTCTGGTTCCTTTTTTTAAAACTAAGGCTTTATCAAAGCAATGTTGTTTTTGCAACAATTATAAAGTAATATATCCATATCAATAGGTATCAGGGCACTGTCCTTTTCTTATCAATGAAGGCAAAGAACACATAGAACACATGGATGCTGGAGGTTGATATCTCCAATTTCAATAGAATATAACTAGCCCTATGGAAAGCAAAGATACTAACTTCAAGACTCAGAGGATTCACAGGTATCTATTTTTCGGGCTAAGCAGTTTACCGGCCACTTGCTCCCCAAAAACAGACTTTACTTTCTACAGTGCTGAAAGCTTTTAAAATTGGATTAAATAGCCAAACAAGATGCTAATTCTATACAAGTGCTAAGTGAAGAACGAAGAGTTTAGCCTGTTATTTTTAAAACATTTCTTTATTAATTTAAAGAATAAATAAGTACACTTAATTTACAAATCTACATTAGATAACTTGGAAAAAATAATAGCTCAGTATTTCCTGTTTTCATCTTTTTTGGGTTAGTATTTAACCATTAATGCAATTGATTTATTTTTCACCCACAAAGCAGATACAGCCAAAGCAATATTTTAAGCCACTTTCGTTCCTTTTCTGCTTCATTTCTGTTGCAAGAAGAATGCCATTCTTTAAATTTTTATATATATCAATCTCCATATTTTTTTCTGTTTACACAGTACTATCATTTAAAAAGGAAAAAAAATGACATGCCATTTTATTTTGACTAATTAGTATTCTTGAAAATTCTCCGTTCTGGATTATAGAGTGGATAGGAAAAACTCGCTTTAATAGAAATCAAGAAGGAAGTAATGGGCTTAGAAACGCTGCTTAAAATTAGATGCGTCCGTGGATAAAGAAGAGGGGGAGAATTCTGTAGAGTAGCCACATCGTTATAGCTATACTGTTATAGTTTGGGACCTATAAATATTACTGTGATAACACAGCTAAGGAGAGGAAAATAGCAGTGTGGAGGAAAATTTGATCTTCCGGATTATTTTCGAATCCAACTCTCGATATACCTAGACGTTTCTGTTTTTTCTTTCCACCCATACGAAATTGATTCTGCTGAGCCCCAAAAGATAGCTAGTTACAAGAAGAAACGTGAGAAACCGATTTCGTTCCGTTAAATGAATGACTGCAAGACGTCAGATAGTCGAGCGGTCTGCCTGTGTGAAAAACTTAATGCTTGCACTCTTTAGAAGCATCGCACCGATTAAGCGTTTAAGTATTACTTGGGTGTCCTCCCTTCCAGTTTTCTCACGCCGCTTTTTTCTCCGCTTTCTCTAACACCCAATGCAACTTTCTTCTTTTCAATAGAAGCCCCTTAGGAATATTTTCCAGCGCAAGAAGCGCGATGTGTTCTACTTTTTTTTTTTTTATGAATTGCCAGTGCTTTGCCGAAATGTTCCTGTCGATTCAGGCAGTTTTCCACCATGGAAACAAGCCCCAACGTAGTCAGACCTGGGTTAAATTAAATCCGGGCGTTAAAGATTTGGGCAAAGAGAGACTAAAGGCGGAGCTCTATTACCAACGGAACTGTACGCGTCTCTGCTCCCAACTCCCTCACCTCTCTCGCTTTCCCTCCCAAGCAAACAGAGCAGCTGGGCTGAATTAAAAAGCGTGGGATGGATCTCGCAAGCAACTTGGAAGCTCCGATTCCAGTAGGCAGACCAACCTTCATCGGCGGAGCCCAAGCTTTCCCACTGAATTCTGTATTTTGAGATCAGGGGAAATAGGACTTGGGACAAATTCGGGTGCACATCAGCCCTAGACTAAAAAAAATGAGATTTGAACCGAGGAAAACAGCTGCGGAGTATTAGACCACCGGAATGCTGGGCGGACTGGAAGGAGACAAGGGGAAAATTACAGAGGTGTTGCTGATTTAGTTGTAGGACATATCCAAAACCCAGGTGTGCTTATCCATGTTTAGTCATGCATATATTCTTTACTTTTCTAAAATATATGCAGATTCTTTGGTTATGTTATTGTTGCATGTATTTTATTTTTTAAAGGAGCTATTATTATATAGATGAGTATTTATGTAAACAAAGT
This sequence comes from Bungarus multicinctus, assembly GCA_023653725.1. Lineage (NCBI taxonomy): Eukaryota > Metazoa > Chordata > Lepidosauria > Squamata > Elapidae > Bungarus > Bungarus multicinctus. The sequence goes on along the minus strand of CM042840.1, from coordinate 89,128,292 downwards.
CACCGCCCCCAAATATATAGTTGGTTAGTAACATAAATATTGAAAACCACCTGCATGAAGCACCTTAGATCTGCCTCTGATTTTTTAAGCTTAGAAATCAGGGAATGCTCTTCTCAAATAAGCATGCAAAGAAACATATTTATCTGTTTGTCTGTTATTTGTTTATCATGCAGATAGGTGTTAGTTCTCTGGAGACTTTAAGCATTAGTAGACCATTAGAATAAACAGCAATTAAATAATATCAAAAAATGCAAAGCACCGAGCTAAATCTGATTATTTCTAGAAACTAATGTGCTATAATAAAAGTTAGTCCACCCTCAGACGTGATCCGCCACTAGAAAGAGGCTAATAAATTCTCATTAAGAATGCATTTATGCAGTGATTAGCTGACCTCTGACCTCTGAAGAGTTGTTGCAATTAGCACAACGTGCAGCACCTTCAAATGTTCGGTTTTTGTGGAATCTCACGGTCCCTTCCTCTAAGCTTCCACTCTCAAATTCACTGGTGCTTGCATATACATACACACTTGTTCTGAACCCAGTCAAGCCAATGCACTTTAAACACTAAAACATGAAAAACGAAGTGTTTCATATTCACAAGGTTGCAGATAATGATAAAAATGTTAAATAAAAATGCTTTAAGGCAACTTTCTGCTAACATCAACAGGACTTTCTCTTCCCAGGCAAATAGTGTGCATTACAGTATTTATCTTTTAAAAAAGATTTTGATGTAAAGAAAGGGTGCATATTTCTCTCCCTTATTTTGAAAACTGTCATGTATTTTGACTGACACTTAAGCCAAAGCAAGAATAAAGAGGAAAAAGACAAAGAAAGCAGTAAGAAAGATGTTAGTTGAAGGGGTTTTTTGGTTGGTTTTAAAATAAAGGTACAGTAAAACTGTTATCTTAATGAACAAGAGGTTGAAGGGAAAAAAACCCTTTGGAGGCACATCCCTGTATCTTTGTATATATAAATAATTGTTGCCTTTAGCAGTGAGTGAGATAAACCGCTGGGACTCATTCTAAAGTGACCCATCACTGAATTCATTTCTGCTTGAACTTTTGGTGAACCTGAGATTAAACGGAGTGATCAGCAAAGCAGTTTGTTGTTTGCTGCTTTTTCAACAACCCTTTTCAGTAAATATTGATTGCTTTCAATCTGATTGCCTAGAGAAAAACATCTTTGTACAGCGTCTGAAACCAAATTTTAAGGATGGAATCAAAAATAAGCTTCAGGTTTTTATTTTAAGTATCCACCTTACCCAAAAGAAACCAAACCTAATTAATCCCAGTTGGGGATTAACAAAGACAATTTTTAAAGAATTACTGTTTATTTATTTATTGGCATACCATGGAAAGAGTGGATCTATCCCAAATTTTATCACCAATTAAGAAAAGAAATGTTAATAAATTTTATTTATTTATTTGATTTATATTGCCACCTATTCACCCATGGCAATTTATGAGTATTGATCAATTAATAGTTGGGACTAGTCCATCAATTTACTATATCACATGAATTCAGTTATGTGGATTTGGGTAAGCAGCAATAGACACTGAAAGGACAATTGACAAAAATTACACAAGTTCTGTTTCAGGCAAAAATACTTCCTACTTTAGTCTAAAGGAAATTATTGTCTTTATTGTCAGGTGGATCAATTTTCTTCACAGTCATATTAATGATTAGTCAATTAAATTCCTATACATTTCCTTGGGAATAATATCTACCTTGGTGAGTGTGTGCGTGTATGATGTGTGTGTGAGAGAGAGAGAGAAAGAGAGGGAGGAAGAGAGAGAGATATGTCAGATATTCAATTTGATTGATGGACCTTTTGATCAATAATCTCTAGGACAAACTTTGAAGAAATCTGTGCCACCTCTTTGTGAAGGAAATTTCTTCTCTGTGGTTAATTGGTTTTCAGTCAGCTACATTATAGGTTATTTATTTCAGATTTATCACTTATTTTCCAAAAAATTATAGATCAGAGATTACTCAGAAATAAGTGCCTTCAGGTATACCTGGGAATTAGTTATTTATTCTTCAAAGAAGGTTTCATATAAAGGTGGTATTTGTTCCAATAAGTATTCTTGCTATTAACATCTTTCTATGAACCCCTTCTTCCCACCCTCGCGGAACACCTCTGGAACTGCTAAAAGGAGTTTTAAGTCAGATGATACCAAGCCCTTGATCTTCTCTTCCTTTTCTCCAGCTACAACTAGAAAAGACAGGAGATAATCAGATGGTCCCTGAATTTTGCTAGCCCCAGCCTTGAAAGATCTCATTCACCCTCCCCATTGGCATGTAGATGCCACTTGAAAGCTTTTGGCAAATGCCATTTGTTTAGCTTTGAAGCCTTATCCTAATCAACAAAAGGGGAAAGTATAAGGCAGGCAAGGGGGCCAAGAGGAGCTGGTGGTGGAGGGGGAAGAGAAAAGAGCCAAAGGTGAAAGTAATCTGGGTCTCTTGCCTGCTTTGAAGTTGCCCAAAGTGGTAGAAGGCCTTGAGAAAAGGGGCTCAGCAATCCAGGGTTCCCCTTGCCCTGGCAATAGGCCTGAAGTGGCTGCAGATCAAGGCTTACTTATGCTGATTTGTGGGAGAAAGACAACCACTGGTGTTTGGGCCAGCCAAAATCTTTGGGATTCCAACCTCTCCTGCTTTATCTCTGGCGCAGGATTCCTAAAAGCCTCTTGAAGCAAGAGGCAAGGTTTTTACGATTAAGTTCTAGTGAACACAACTTTTTCAAACCGAAATGGGCTGCTGTGAAATGAAAACGATGTTTTGCATTCCTTCCATTATGATCACCCTGCACATTTATGCTACTGGTGATAGAAATCACAAAGAAAGGCAGGAAGTCCTTCCAGTCGGCTCTACAGGTTTTTAATAAAAGCCCTGTTTTTTTTTCCCCCAGCAAGTACTTGACAAAACTCCAACCAGTTTTTCCTCCAGTGGAGGAATTTAGCGGGATTACAGGACCCCCTGAGATGACACTCCAGGAAGAGTTGCTCTGGAAGAGGAGCAGCTCTTCAGCAGGCTGTTTCTTGCCTGCTCTCAGCTTGTCTTCCAAAGTTTGTGCCTGGAAGATTGTTCTGGCAATTTAGAAGAAAGGAGTGGGAAAGCTGGCTTCTTGGGTTCCTCAGAGGCAAGGAAATATAAGTCTCTTTGCTAGTGGCTTGGGATGCGAGGCAAGACCAGCTGAAGACAGCTTCGGCTTTTGAAGAGGACTTAGTTTACACATAGGTCAATATGCAGTTCGGGGTGAAAAGGTTAGCACTTGACCCAGGAAGCTCCCACCACAGTGTTTCCAAAAGATCTGGGATTTGGTTCATTGCCGTTCTTTTCCTAGTAAAAGACCATCAAGTTCTTTCTTAGGGTCTCTGCTGATCTTGTTGGATTTAATCTTGGGGGCCTGGAAACCCAAGATGGCAAGAATTTGGCTTGCACCAAACATGGGAGATTGGTTAGGCTTCTCTTCCAAAGAAAGAACCAAAGCAAATAAGAGCCTACTATAGGAGCATATTTATTACAGAGATTTCTAGGACCCGTAAAATCCTGCTCTGGATTCCATTCTCTCTCCCCCCCACACACACAAACAGAATCTCAGAACCTTGAATGATTGTACAGAAAATATCAGAAGTACTCAATCACAAAAGACAACTGATAAAACTCAGTGTTAACTTAGTACACCAAAACTTTGTGCATCATGCAAAGTTCTGTACACAAATCATATGAACTATACATTCGTTTGGGCCAATTACCACATTCAGAAGTTCAGCTGAAAAATCTAAGGAAGGATAAATGGGAAATTGGGAGCAGGCCTGGTCTCTCCATTTTCTGCATAAGTTTTGGGTCAAAATAATTCCATAGAGATTTTGGGAAACAAAATAGTGGGCAGATCTTAATAAGCAATGTTTCTTTTTTAAAAATCTAGTGCAATTTCAACATTCTTATCTAACTATTTTGAAGGAAGAATACTAGTCTATGATTTTTTTTTGAGGTATCTGATTGAGTTGAACACATCTTTGATCATGACAACTTCACTTTTTGCTATAAAATCGAATCAAGTTTTGAGAATGTAACCACCCTGTTTTGAATTTATAATCAATCTAAACATTTCTATAAAATCTGTAAAAAGATAAATCTCTTGAACAAAATATTTACAACGAACAACTCAGACACACACAAAAAAACAGGTACATTAAATTAAAGCATGAACATTTTAGAAGTCATGTAAACGCTTTCAATAGTGCATCTCTTTTTGGAACTGCGAACCTCTTTGTCTTTGCCATGGAGGAAAACCTACATAAAATATTCTTTGGCAACTTCATTTTGGTCTATCAATATTTATCATTGTGGTAATCATTTTTTTTTACTTTTCTTACAAATGGTCTAGAGATGGGAGACACCTAAATAAATCCTTGTACTTAGCACACTGAGGAGGAAAAAGCCTGATGCTGAATTAAAGACACTTTCAGTCTTGAAATAAGACTGTGATCCTGAATCGTTGGGGCCTCTTCCAACCAAAATGATCTTTTAGCTAAATCTGAGTGATATTATGCTACAAAGTCACTTTCTATTATTTCTCCATGCCCTAACTCAGTAATCCTGGATTATACCCATCAATTTGGAAGAAGATTCCAAGAAAACCAGTGAGATTTGCTTCCAACAAGTTTCAGTATGGGATGGCAGTTGTTTAAGGAATGGCAGTAAGAAAAGATTTGACCTGGAACCCAATATGGCAAGAGAAGGATGGGGTGGGGGGTCCCCTTCAGTCTTTACAAAAGTAGGGCTGGACACTATCAACTAACTACTCTAGGGCTGAATATAGGGGGCCAGGGAAGTGAAGAATGAATAGCAACCGTGGAGCTCAATTTGAGGTAGTCAGAGTATCTGAGGTAGAAGAAGTAGGAGAAGGGGTACATGGGGATGAGCTGGACTTTTCAGAGGAGTCCTCTGCCTTCTCTTCACTTCCGGTTGGAGTGGCTGGAGAGATGGGCAGCAAGCCCTCTTTCTCCCTCTTCTTCTGCTTCATCCTGCGGTTCTGGAACCAGATCTTGACCTGGGTTTCATTAAGTTGCAAAGAAGCTGCTATCTCCACCCTACGTGCTCTGGTAAGATATTTGTTGAAGTGGAATTCTTTCTCCAGTTCTGTCAACTGTTTGGTGGTAAAATTGGTGCGAACTGTGTTGGGTTGACCCACATAGCCATACTCTCCAGCTTTTCCTGAAGAAGAAAAAAAGCAGCCATAAGTCACCCAATCACATCTATAAGCATGGATTCAAGGCCTTAACTGATAGGTAGCATTCATCAAGGCATGACTCCAGTAGTTGCTAGTGCTTTCTGAGCCATTTCTATGCATGGTTACTTCAAAGCAAGGTGTATTCAAATCAGTAGGAACTAACTTCATCAGGCTTGGCTTCTGCATATCACCCTGCCAACCTTGCCTGATAAGAGCCAATTAGACAGGCCAGGCAAACCAGGTTGATTCAAAACCAATGCCAGGCACATTCCTTTAGCAGAGATGCTCTCATTTAACAATTTAACTTGGTGTGGTGGCAGACTCTAATGTCCACTTTAGAATAACCTGTTGCCTTTGGGACCCAAGTACCCCTTTTCTAGTGATACCTAGGAAAGCCAGGCCAGTCTGCAAAACAGCAGCTTTTTCAAAGTCTAGAGTACCTTAACCACCTAGCAAATGAAGACTAACCTGTTTTAGGAGGGTTTCTCTTCACTTTCATCCAGTCGAAAGTCTGGGCTGGTGGAGAAACTTCCGAAGAAGGAGAAGTGCAGCTTTCTGGATGGACGGAGTGGAGAGGAGACAAGGGGTGGCTGAAATTAGTGAGGGTTAAATTCTGTTGCTCCTCTCCGAAAGAGGGATGAATGTACTGAGTAGAACTGGCCGTGCCCCCACCATAACTCTGGGGATGCTGGACCATGGAGGAAGAGACATTTCCCGAGTAGAGAGTAGGAGCGCATGGGGAGTAGCCCCCGCTGATTTCCGCCTCTTGACTGAGTGGGTAATGGCCATAGCCTCCTGCAGTGAAGTTTTGCGTGCCGTAGCCGGACCCGCAGCTGGGGTGCGAGAATGACATCCCCAAATTGGGGTGGTGTTGGTAGGCGGTACCAGCCTGGTGGTGGGGATGGGGGCTTATCTGAACTCCCCTGCCCACCAGAAAGCGATCGTCCCCGTTGCAGCTGTTGGCGCTGACAGCGCACGGCTGAAAAGTGGTTGTAATCCCATGGTCTGGGTGATGGTGGTGGTGGTGGCGGTGATAGGCACGGGAGGCGCAAGTGGTGGGCTCGCCGTTGAGGATGGGCGGATAATCGAGGAAGGAATTCATCCTTGCCGTGTCCATCTATCACCGATTGACCGGCTCTTCGAAGTACTGGGTGACCGTGCCAACTTTCTCACTTCCTCCATGGGGGCCAGAAGAAAAATGATATGAATGTACAGTGAGGCGTTGACCACGTGAGGGCGGCAGCCAATCATTGCTGCGGCTGCCAAAGTTGCCCTGTTCCTTCCTGGTGATGGATCACCCTGGCTATGGCATTTAAATTCTGAGCGCCCCTTCATCAAGGTGACGCGCAGACACCACCGCCGCCGCCGCTGCCTCCCTCCCTCCCACTCTCTTCTCAGCCAGCGTGTTGGGCTTGGAGAGCTGGGCCGGCGAGCCAGTGTGCGCCCAAGCGCTCAACCTAGAGCAGCAGCCGCGGGAACAACAGCAGTAAGAACAGAAAGCACTGAGCGGCCGCCGGAGGGGGCTGCTCCAGCGTGGATTGAAGGACACAGAGCCTGCAGGTAAGCAAAAGCGCTCGCCATCAAATCGGTTGCCGCTTCTTTGGCACCTTCTCCCAGGTGTAGAACACCCGGGCTGCGGGAAGCCTAAAGGCCCGACTTTACAGGGATAAGGCGATCATCCGGGCAAGGGGGCAACCAGGATCCGTCCCTCTTCGCTCGGGACGGTCCGAACCTGGGGCGAACCAGCAAGAGTTAATGGCGCTTAGTCCAACCTCCCGCGGCTATTTGCATGGAAATAAGGCGCAACGCCATTGTTGTTGCCGCGGACGCGGGCTCTGAATTCCCAAGAAGGGCGGTGACTATGGGAACGGGGTGGCTGAATTAAAATCAAGGCTCTGGGCTTAGGCTGCGGGTTTCTGCTGATGCTTGGCGCCGTTTGGTGCGGAAAGGAAATGCTTACAAAGGCTGCCATTGGCAGGTCTTCCGTTTCTGCCCAGGTCAGCAGCTGAAAGAAGCAGCGCGCCTGTGCAAACACTCGGCCTCCTCCCTCCCTATCTCTTTCCCAGTTTTCGACCCTACCTCCCTCTGCCAATCACGCGCAGTCTCGCCTGCCTCTTCCTTTCCTTCTTTCCCCTCCCCATTGGCTGCACACCCGGTTTGAAAACACCAGACAGAGCAGGATGTTCTGTGAAATACCAACACTGAATGGCCACGTCCCGTGATTAAAAGGAAAGGGACCGAGGAAAAGAGCTGAAAGGCGGCAACGGCGGTCTGGGATTCATTTTCACTTAAGTTGATGTATATCTTTCGTTGTGGCAGGAGACAGGGAAAGCAAAAAGTCCGCGCTCAAAATGATGGCCCTCTACTTGTTTTCCATCCAACCGCACAAGTTTCTTCTTGGAAGAGTGCCATTAAAGTCACCCATTTTTTTTCCTGAGTTTAGAACTGGGCCGAAGAGCTTAGCTATTTACTAAATGTTTTGATAATACTTTTTCTTTTTTCCTATCTTCCTTTTCTCCCCCCCCCTTTTTTTTTCTTTCTTTCTTTTTCTTTCTTTCTTTTTAAGAAGGAAGCTCTCTTAAGAGACTTTATATTACACAAAACGGTGATTTAGAAAAGAAAATTAAGTGATAAAACAAGCATGAAAAGGGCCTGGGAACTTTTGCTTCACAGAGGCCTGCTGAAAGCATTAAGGTTTGTGCCAATCCTAAACAGTTAACTAGCTAGTATTACTTCACTCACATACCAGATTTCGTTCTAGTCATTATCTAATTAGATTGCTATTTTCTTTCCTAAAAAACTACATCTCTAGGTTAGCTCTTCTGGTAACATAAGGTTCTTATTTTGATAACTATGAAAGTTATAACCTAGGAGAAGTTGATCAAAATGTGAAACTTATTAGCTATGAAGACACACTTAATATTTTTAGAAGGAGGTCTCTGGCATTTTTGTAAACAGCTAAATTCTACAGCCTATTTAAAAAAAACACCTCCTCTTTGGTTGGAAGTTTATTGTCTATATACACTAGGTTCTGTTTCTTTTAGGAACAGAAGAATAAAGAAAATATCCCTTGCCACTTTAGAGTTTAGCAAACCATTTTCATAATTCACATTCACAGATCAATTATCAATTATCAAAAATTGGAAGCATATTCAGTGGATAATAATAAAAGTGTTAACCAGATCAGTGAAGTTATCATACAATGTTGCTTACATTGTAGAGTAGCTGAAAGGAAAGGATATAGACATATAGAGATTTTATGTTTCTTGCTAGAAAAGCAGAACCTTTGCTCATCGACTTTGAAAATAAAAATAATCTGTTTACTGTTTTCTGTTAGACCAAATAACTATTGGAACAGTTTTATTCTTGGCCCGATTTTTATCTATCCATCTGTTCTCTTCGGACATTCTCTCTCTCCCTCCCTCTTCCCCCCACTCCCTCCCTCCTTTCCTCTCCTCTGCTTACTGCTGCTTCCTTCAATCCTCTACCGTCTATTTCTCCGCCATTGTTCTAAAGAACTTTCCCCCTTTGTCAGCCTCTCTTTCCCCGAAAGCTTTGCATTCTGTCGCCAACACAACTGCCCCCGCCCCCACCCCGCTTGCTTGCCAGAGTGCAGAAGGGAGAGAATTTATAGGGGGTGAGAAAGAGAAAGGAAGCAGCTTGTCCCTTGCTAGAGTGCAGCCATCAAGGTTTCTAACTTGACTCTCGAACACGCGAGTTCCCTTCAAAAACTTTCACCTCTCGGTACTTTTCCAAGACCCGATCCCTCGCAGCTTAGCCCCTACAGCCCCCTTTGTTGCGAGCCTGCCCCTCGGTAATCTGAACCGAGCAACGCCGTTTGTTGCGTTTATCGGATAGTTAAGGCACTCAAGAATTTCCCCCGCAAACCTTTACATTCCGAAATCATTGTTAGGACTTCTTTCCGCCCCCCTCACCCCCCTTTTTGTGTGAGAACTATATGTCTCAGCATAGTTCTGGTCTCAAGGGAAAATCTGCTTAGGGTCTGGAGGCAACTGATTTGTGTCGAAAGCTTCTTTGTCAGTAGCACAGGAGGCTCCCCAAACTAACAGACCTGCTGGTTTGCCTATAAAGTAAAATGTCTATAAAGAAAACATGCTTCTTTAAAGAAAATGTTCTGTCCCGAAAGAGCGATCTTCGATCTTCGTGCTAGGCGAAGAAGGAAGGGAGGAATGGGAAAAGAAAGGGGGATTCCCTGCCGCACCTGAAGCTTAGCCAAGCAGTTGTTTTAACAGAGCAATAAAAAATGAATTATGGCTAGTCTCTTCCAAGCTTAATGGTTTTAGACGGGGATCCCCTACTCCAGCAAATACGTAAGAGGATTTTTATTTGTGCATGTGTTCCTGCAATTGATCTCTTTGATGACATTCTCATTCACAAAAAAGCGTTTGATTTATGAGTTTAGGAGGAATTGCATCCAGTCCTTCCAGCTATTACCCACGCGGTTTTGCACCACCCCACATAGATGGGTTGCAAAACAGGGAAGCAATCTGCCACCAAAATAAATGCAGTCTGAGCAGAAGGGCTAGCAAATGGAAGCCTGTAAAGCCTGATTCATTTTTTCTCTCTCTCCATATGCTAGTGTACCTACATAAACACACATACGCATTCTTACCAAGGGAAAGGGAGAAAAAAGGGAGTTTTTCATTCACACATACACACACCAAGAAAAACAAACCCCATCTGCTAACACAGGCTGCTATCTTGTAGGACAAAAAAATAACTGCATATCAACCTGTATGAATGAGTTAAATTAACCTGCAGAAGAGGATGGACACCCCCACCCCCACCCCCCACTTTCAATTAACAGCTCCTTTAGATCATCCTCTTCAATTTTTACGTGCTTTTGGCAGGGTAGGATAGCTAAAAGATCCTCTGAAATGTACACTTGTTCACCTAGTTCAGACTGAGCTTTGGTGAGAATGCCGTTTCTCCTCCAACTTCAGCGTGAGCTTTTGTCCTTTGAACCCAATTTTGAACCCATAATTTATATGCCTTGCACAGTTAATAACTAGATTTTACCAAATGGCTTTTCTGATTTCCTCTCTCTTTTAGATTTCTTTTCTTGGGACCTTTGGAACACTGGGACGGAAATCCATCAGAAGCGTACCTTTCTTGGTTCTCCACACCAACATTTCTTTCCAAGGCATGATTCGTAAAAAGAATAAACACTAATATAAATATATACATTTTATCTGTCTGCATAACTGCAGCAATCCTCCTAAGCAGCCCTTGCTTATTTCTTTTGCAGAATATTTTTCTGTCATATATATGCGTGCGAGAGACAAACTCAGTGTTTTTAATAGCTTTTAATAGCACTAAAGCAGTATTTTCGTGTATTTTAATTCTAATATATGGTATGTATTAAACGGAGGAAATGCTTATTTTTAATAAGGATCAAAGATATTCTCTAAGTTATGGGAAGAATTGTAACAATGCCATTTTGGGAGATGGGGGAGAAAGGGAGGGAAAAGATTTCAGTAGCTTTCTTCCAATAAATGTTTTTCTCAAGAAAAAAAGAACAGAGGTCTGTAACCAAATTTCTTGGCTTTATTTCAGACCAAAGGAGGACGGGGCAACTCCTTGTGCTATACATGAAGGGAGAGGGGGAGAGAGAGAAAGAGAGATAAAAAGGTGCTTGTAGTAAACAAGAATTTATTCTACCAAAAATACTTATGACAACGCACCCTAATGTAATACAAAAATAAAAAGAAAGTGAAGATACAAATTTGATATGATCACTTTCTTACAGGCCATATATATTGCTTTTATAGAAGGACCTAAATTGTGATTAGGCTAAACTAAAATGCCATAGGGATATGGCAAAGTAGTTTCTCCAACATCAGATAGGATAACCGAAAATACTAACAGACAAAGAAAAAGAAATCAGATCAAAAGAGGAAGGGAAATAAAAATTAAGGAGAGTGGGGGGAGAAAAAAAGAAGGTATAACCCTTGGTGCATGAAGGTCTGTGCTTTCTCAGTAATTCAGGTGCTGCAAGTCAATTGTGGTGAGCGTATCTGAGAAAAAATCAAAGCTGTCGGCTGAAATATCTACAGGGCTGTCCAGGGATCCTGGCAAACTGGGGGAGACAGCAGCATCAGAAAGCTGTAGGCAGGAATCTGCAGAGAAGACGCTGAAGTCCTGCAAAGAAGGGACTTCCAGGGCCTCCGGACTGCCATTGTTCAGGGCAGCTGCACAGTTCTGGCCCATTGTTGAGAGGCAATTGGGAACAGTGGGTGACTGGTGCTGAAAATGTTTGAGATTTTTCTCATTGCTGGTTAAAGGCGAAACTGGAAAAGTTTGGGACTCTCCATTGTGGAGGCTTGGAGGCGCCTGCGGCTGAGCCAGGGCATTCTGCTGAAAAGGGTAGTTTTCCCTGTCCAAAAGAGTGCCCGAGACATTGTTGAGGGCTTGCTCAAAAAGAGATTTCTCCTCTTCTTCTTCCTCCTCCTCTTCCTCCTCCTCTTCAGCTTTTTCGGGGTCCTCCAAGCCTTTACATTTCCCTTCGCTGTTCTGATTCTCCTTGCATTGGGTCTGCCTCTTGTGCTTCATCCGCCTGTTTTGAAACCAGACCTTGACTTGCCTCTCCGTTAGATCTAGGAGAGCTGCGATCTCCACTCTCCTTGGTCTACAGAGGTACTTGTTGAAATGAAATTCCTTCTCCAGCTCCAAAAGCTGTGTGTTCGTATACGCAGTTCTGAGTCTCCTGGAGCCCCCATTACCATTTTCTGAGATCTCCAGAGATTCTGTTGACAAAAAAAAATAGCCACAGTTAGAAGGATGCATGCCATGGAAGGAGTGAGAGGTGAAAAATTTGCCCCAGCAGGTCCCTTTGAGGACTCTCGAGTCTGGAAAGAACAGAGTGGTATTGGTGGTGGGAAATTCTTTCCTGCCTCTCTGTTCTTTCCTGCCTCTCGCTCTCCTTCTCTCCAGAGCGTAAAAACATCTCAACTGCAACAAAATGGCCGCCCGCGAATGCAGTAAAGCCATTGTGTTGCCCCCTTGCACGCCCGCTCTCCGGGACCCTTTTTCCCTCAGCTGGAGGAGCTCCATCTCCCAAACCTTCCCCTAGTCGAGAAAACTTTGATATTAGTCATACCACAAATTATAATTAATGCATCAGCTGCTTAGCTGAGCAAGAGTAATCTATCACTCTTCATTACTGTCAAGGATCCCATTCTAGGACAGCGAGACAAGAGGAGGTCACCTCCAACTCAAATAAATCATCCCACGCTAAACAAGTTAGGGGGAAAGAAACTTTGCTTGGGGTGGGGGTGAAGGAGGGTTGGTGTCTCTGGTGCTTTTGCCTGTGGATCCCACCGCCAGCTTCCTTCCTCAGGGTTCAGCGCCTGAGTTAGGAAGGCAACGCTCCAACAGAGAAGGCGAAGGCAGTGGGGAGGGTGGGGGAGAACAAACAAATCGTGGGGAAGCCTTGGGAAGCGGAATGGTGCAGCAAAGTCTTTCAACTGACCTTTGTGGCTCAGGCAAGCTGGTCCAGGGGCGGAGGCCGAAGCAGGCGGCGGCAGGGTGGTTTTCTTGGACGCCTTTTTCTCTTTCATCCAGGGGTACTCCGGAGGCTGGAGGGCGCCGGGTGGCACTGGGCTGCCGCTGTTGCCATTGGGGCTGTGCTTGGGGCGGCTGCCGCTGCTGTGGCGAGGGTGGCTGCCCGGTTTCAGGCTGGGGATGGTCTGCTCAAAAGGAGGAGGAATCAGTGTCGAGTGTGAAAGCGCCGAGTTCTTGATTGATGAACTTTGAAATGTATCACCGACAGGGGGAAAAGATGTCAGGCACTCAGCGAGCGATGGCTGACTATTGATAAAGCCAATCTCTCGCTCAAATTCGAAATTCATGGCCTTCAACTCGCAGCCCCCTTGGAGAAAAAGTTCCCTCTTATTTAGCGCTTCTGGGAGGGGGAGGGGGAGCAAGGCCCAGTAAGGGGAAGGGGGGGGGGAACCGAGAGAGAAAGAGTGGAAGAGAAAGAAAGAAAAAGGGGGAGACAGAAAGAAGGGAGGGAAAAAATCATAGAAGATCGCTCGTGGGGTGTTTTTTTTCTAATTCACTGATTACAGCCGTATGGGGACCGTGCTACTATTAAACTATTGAATTCATGGAGACAAGGTTGAAATTGGACCGAATTGGCTGTCACATGATTGCCTCTGCCCAATGACAATTTGGGCTTTAATCAAAAGAAGCCACTGTCTGTTTGATTGATCCAAAAAAGTCGAGAAGGAACGCCTCATTGGGGCCGGAGAGGCATTATTTACACTTTTTTTTTTTTTAGGAGGAGGCTTATCTCCGCTGCTCGCCCGCTCCCCTTTTGCCTCCTAATCTGAAATGATATCTGGGGTGAGTGACTGTGCTTGTGTGAAAGAGAGTGTTTGTGAGCCTGCGTCTCTTGCGGTCGCCGCTTGGCCGTTCGTTCTTGCCGCCGCCGCCGCCGCCGCTGCTCCTGTAGCCGCCGCGGCTCTGCTCACCCTGTAGGGCTTCTGCCCCGCTTGTTCCCGTCCTGCGCCCTCCCCTCTCATTGTTTGGAACTGTCAGGCAAGCGCTTCGCACCTCACAAATCATTTAAGCACCTCCAATCTGACGCCTTGAGTCATTAACAAAGTAATCCATTAATCTTCAAAGTTTTGACATTGCCGGCTCCGCATCTCAACCGCATCATAAAGTTGCACCCGGCCTGGGTTGCCAAGCGTTGAGCCCTACTTTAGATTTGCATTTTATTTGTATTTCTCCCCTTCACCACCAGTCCTAAAGAAAGAAATAATGACTTCCTAAAATTAAAACAAGCACCAGAACAACGTAGGTTTTCCCACCCCCTCCTCAAGACCTGGCATCTTTCTGCATTTCTCCAGGGGGCGGGGGCGGGTGGGTGCTCCACTTTTCTGAACGGTACAGTACCGAGAACAATTGGCGGCCCGATTTTGGCATGTATCCATTGTGAAGAAGGAATTTTCTCCAGGAACTTCGCTTCCATAGGCAGAAGAACCAGAAGTCAGTCCAGCGGTGTCATGTACATATCTTGAGTTGGCTGGACAGAATTGGATAGTACAATCATAAGCATTTCCATCAAACACCCAAATCATAGAAGTACCTTTCACAGAAATGCAGTCGGTTACAAGAACAAATCAGAGTATTAACAGAAACGATATTGGATTCAGCTGGCTCTGACTCACTGTTTCCCCTTAATCACAACAAAAATGGGTCAGATAAGTAAGTAGTCTTGATTTAGAAGAAATACATCAAAATTCAATATCAGTTTTAAAAATTATTATCAATCATGTAGGAAAAAACTATAAAACGGATCCCCTTTCCAAATAATATTGTTTGACCTACACCTTTTTTTTTTTTTTTGCTTTTCTTTCGATTTGCTCATTCAACAACAGCTGAAGAAAATGGACAGAGCAGTACTTCAATCGCCTCAAATAAAACGGGAAATGAAAGGAGGGGGGAAACAATGGAAGGAATTAGGGGGATTCAGTAACAAGGAACAGAAAAGGGTATTTCCTCTCCTCCACAGCAAAATATGCCATAGGAAAGAGAAGAGAGGAGAAGAATGTCATGTGGTATTCTTATGTATTTCAAGGACTCCCTAAATGTACCCCACTTTAAGATTCTGACTTAGTGCTGGGAATTTGTTCAAGAGGGTTCAAATGATAAACTGGTTGCTCCTGAGCAACCAGTTCAAATGATAAACTGGAAGCACGTCTGAGCTAAAGGAAAAGGGACGGCAGGCCTCTTTCGTTCTTGAGTGAATCACTCCTCCTTCCAATATGGAAGGAAAGGTGGTGGGGGAGGGGTGATATATCCTAATAATCTTAACACAAAATTCAGATGGAAATTGTTTAAGAACAGAGGGGGAGGAAAGAGGGTGCCTTACAAATATATACGTTGTTGGAAGGGTTGTGGTTTTTGTTTTGTTTTTTAATTTCTTGCTTTACTTCAAACAAAGCTCTGCTGAAATCTAGGCGTGATCAATCTTCTCGGCCAAAATGCCTTGACAGCTTCTGGCCCTTAAGAACACATTTCGAGCTTCAAGCTCTTTCCTAGACGAAATGTGACTGAGCAAAAAAGAAGAAAGGTTGTTTGCCGGGTGGGAGAGGGAAACTCTAGTAAATAAGCAAAAGAGATGCTGCTGCTTTATTTTCCCCAAACGGATCTCACCTTACTCTATCCTCTCAATGAAGAATAGAAAGTTCAGCTTTTTAACTTGCCTGGAAGACAGCCACAGGCCTAAGGATTTTATTTCATTATTTATTTATGGAATATTGATGATAACAGCAAGACGTTCCTGGTGTGTGTGTGTGTGTGTGTGTGTGTGTGTGTGTGTGTGCCCGCGCGCTTGTGTGTGCACCCCATCTTCTGTATGTTATACATATCCCACAAGGAGGTAAGGCGAGCAAGGGAGGCGGCTGGGGCAATTTGGTTCACTGAGGCTTTGTGAGTTAAATTGGTGTGGGAAGGATATTGGGAAGATTTTTGCTTTTGCTTTTTGTGTAGGCTGGATTGTGGGTTCTTTTCTTTTCTTTTCCAGTGGGCAATCTAATAGAAAAACTACCTGGAACAAAGGGCTTTTCTTCTTGGTTGGCTTTTTTAAAGAAGCATTTTTTTTTCTTTTCTTATTTCTGTGTTTTCTGTAAGAATGCACATTTTCGTGCAGATAAACTATACGCAGGATGAAGGGAAAGAATAAATACATGTCTTTGAAATCAAATTGGAACATGGGGATGGAGATGGTAACCCACTTCCTTTGTCTTATATACCTTCCTGAGGGTCAGTTTTTCTGTCCTCATACCAGTTTTCTCCCTCTTTTTCTTTTGCTCTCACCACTTCAATGCCATAAATTCATGTAATGCATTTTTTTCTTCAATTAATTTTGAAGAGAGGGGAAGAAAAATAACACCCACAACCCCTTTCTACTTCATCTTTTTCCAAAAGATAGAAGTTTTAAAGATTCCTCCACTCCAAAAATTCTCTTTAAATAGTTTTGCTTTTTCGTGATTTCCTATTCAGTTTGGAGCTACACAGCTGTTAAATATAGAGGAAAATGATTCAGCGAAGATAAAATACTGTAAGTATGGAATGCAAAATTAGAACGAGGAATTTAGTAGATTGCACAATCACTGGGCCCCTGGAAGATTTTCAGATATGGAGGGGAGGAAAGAATAAAAATACCAGAGAGATTTTATTTCTCGAAAAAATAAAGACCGATATTTTAGAAAGGGAAACCAATGTGATGACAAATTTATTGAAATTAAACAAAATAACCAGATCAAAGAGTGGCATATCCTCCATATACATATACATACTGAAGTCTTCCTAAACAAATTCAAGACACACGACAAATCTCATGTTAAATTACATGTATTCTCTGTTTAGAAATAAAGGGGGGAGGGTTCCCTCTGTGGATTCTCCATGTTTGTTAGCACAGATGTATTTGAGGGACAGGAAAAGATCCGGTAGGGCTGCATGAAACGCTTGTTTAGAAATTATGTGTATGTGTATGTATTTATGAATGGAAAGGGTTCTATACATTCACCTATATTATATAAATAATTTTGTGCTATTTTCCACCCTCACCCTCACCTCCCTCTAGAAAGAATGAGAAAGATTGGGATGTGAAAGGCAATTAGATTAACAAGATGTGGGAAATGATAATAATCACGTAACTGCTGTAGCCAGAGAAGAGAAGTAGCTTAGTTGGTGGGGGAAATAGGAATAGCTCTTTCAAAGCTGCCCACGTCGCCTCGCGAACAGATTTATTGTTGCGGAATCCGTTTCTTCATTATTGGGATGATAAATTGTATCTGCCTGTAAACAAATGTGCTTTGAATCCATGCCATAGCAAATAAGCCCACACACTCGTTTTAAGTCCACAGACTCTTATTCAGTTTCGTTCTCTTTAGGAAAACAACAAGCTTGCCCATCGCCGTTTCTCGATTGTCCATTTTGTCCCGTGGGGCAAAGTGTGAGGGTAAAACAACCTCCGATCGCTTCCCCTCGCGCGGAGGCGAGAAAGAACCGAGAGCTTCTCCAGCCAACAGGAGAGAACAGCCTGCAGCCGGGCAGCCTGGGGCCTCCAGAGAAATGTTACAGCACCTGAGCTTCTTCGTCCGAGGAAGAGGCTCCTCCAGAAACAGCCTTTGTTTCTCCCTCAGCTCGCTAGTCTTGGATCCGAGTCCACCACTTTGAAGAGACGAGAACAAGACGAGAAACTGAGACCACCTAGGACACACACACATACACACATACATTCACAAATCTGCAAAGAGAGATGCCGACAATCAGCCACGGTCACAAACCGGGATCTTTTCCAGTTTGGAGCAGTTTAGCGCCCTGAGTATGCGGCTCTTCTTTGGGGAGGTCGCCAGGCAAGCGCTGACTCAGGAAAATTACTCGCTGAATCTGTCTCTGAATCTGGAGTCGAACGCGAACGACGGGAACGCTTGTTCGACCAGCCTTGTTGGTGCTAGAAAAGGCTTTGTTCGATTTTAAGGCAACAGACGAAGCGCCCGTACCTTCTGGAAATACTTAAATTTTGGCAGCTTTAAAAGTCCAGTCAGAAGAAGGGGGGGGGGTGTTAAAAGGTTGGCTGTGCATTTAAAATTTAGGGGGCTCAATCGTTCCCGACGTACTTTTCCTCGTTTCTTTTGTCTTTGGATTCAGACTGGAGGATGGCAATCAAATGATCTATCATAAATTTCTATTATTCAGAATAAAAGCTTTTATTTAGTAAGTTAGTTTTAAGAATATGAGTGTATCCTTTTGAAAACAAAATTATGATCCTTTGTTGTTGTCAAATCCCGGTTTACCCGTTTTCTACTTAGATTATCTATAGACATTCATTACTTTCCTACTTTGATATGTTGTTTTGCAGATTTTATTGCATTATTTCTTTTTTTAAAAAAATAAAATAATTCTGATTCCTTTTTCAAATGATATTCTTTTTGTATGCCATTAAACATACAGCCAGTCAATATTTCCTGAATATTCAGGGTAAAGAAGTTTATTTTTAATATCTTCATATATATAAATATGAACAGATGGGGATAAATAAAAAATTTAAACACTTAGATTATTCAAAAAAATATAAATAAATCTGAAAGTTCACCAGCATACACACGATTAAAGACGTACACGTATTAATCATTTTGCTCAGGAGCCCCTATTCAAGCGCCCTTTTTTCTTGTTATCTAAAAGAAGTGCAATTAAAATAAAAAATGTTTCCCAGATGGGACTGATTCTGTACGAACAAATTCACATTTAAGAACTGTCTGTATAGAAAATTTGTTCATAATACCCTGTTTTGATAAAAGAGTCAAAGTTAAGAGTATAAAGCCTATGTATACTCTCAAAGCAAGATCACAAGGCAAGAGTTCAAGAAGATAAATATCCACTATTGAAACTAGAGAGCAATTCAAGCAACAAATATTGCTACGTCACATAAACTTGAAAATGCATTTTACCAAAAGGAAAACACATCAGAATAAAACCCAGAAGCAAATAAAACTGTTTGTATTGGATAGGGGATGGGAGAGAGAATTTAAAAGTTGGGGTCCCCCTCCATTTCTTAAAAAAAAAACCTGGGAAGCTTTTAAGACTCATTATATATAACCAATGATATATTACAGATGGGTCAATTTGGGTGCTTCCTGAATTCTTCCCTGAGAAGGATGGTGAGAAGTAAGATCTGTGTATGTTGGATGTGGATCACAAGGTCCATGATGATGGTTGTTGCCCATTGCCCCACTATAGTCCATATTGGCAGAGGATGGGTGAGGGAGATGAGTTAGACCAAAGATGGATGGTCCTGAATTTCCCATGGTATCCACATAATTGCCCCCAACATAAACGGGGCTTCCCTGTATATGTGGATTGCCATAACCATTGCCTTGAAGAGGGTGAGGTTCGTATTCTGGTGTCACTGCTGCAGTTCCGGTGTACCTCTTTTGAGGAGGAGGGCAGTTATTGATAGGAGTCGGATATGATGTAGTGATGCTGTAGGTATTCGGATGAGTCTTGCTGAAAGATGGTGGTGACTGGGGCTCATATGGAACACTGTTGACGAGGGAATGCATAGAATTCAGGAAACCTCCAGGAGTTGGAGGGACAGGACTTCTGCTGGGGGATTGTCCTCCAGAAGAGGTCATCATGCCTTTGCCCTTCTGATCCTTTTTGTATTTCATCCTGCGATTCTGAAACCATATTTTGATTTGTCTTTCAGTGAGATTTAGGAGGTTAGCCATCTCTACCCTTCTTGGCCTGCAAAGGTATCTATTGAAGTGGAACTCCTTTTCCAGTTCTACCAGCTGGGCACTGGTGTAAGCTGTGCGAGCTCTTTTAGAAGAAGCTTGCCCTGGGGGGCTTTTATCACCAGCACAACTCTCACCTATACAAATCATACAAAGAACAAAATAAGTAGGATGATACCTAGCATACTATGACCAGAAATAATAATAAACTACTTACTTGCTAAATTTGCAAGTACACTGTGAGATCTAATGTTAGAATGGCTCACTCTGCCTAAACTAATAGCAAATGTATTTAAAATGGAAGGAAGACTGATCAAAGGCCATTTGCTGCCTGAGTCAAAGTGGTGTTCTTCCATTCAACCATCCTGTGTTGAATCAATCATGATGAATGGTCAGTGTCTCCCTCGTCCTGAAACTGGCAAGCTTTCATAAAGCACTGAGGCAACATTACCAGATCTTTCCAAACCTAGCACCCTCCAACTATATTTGACTTCTTAGTCTCTTATCCCCAGAATAGCCATGCACAGTGAAGATTATAAGAATTGAAAACCACCAGGCTAAGTAATATTCTATTCTTTCCCATCCCATTTTAATTCTCTGATCTAGTAATAATTGCCTGAGGCAACCATTTCTAGAAAAGGAACTATGCAGTCTTCAAAAACTACTAGAAATAACATCTCCTCAGAAATGTAATTTTTACAAGAAAGATAAACAAGGCAACTAATGGTTATCAGACTACTCTTCCTCAGCGCCAAACCACAGAAATTCCTTGTTAGTTGAATTGGATTATTGTCAATAATATGGATGTCTTACATCAGTAAAATCAAAATATAATCCTGATAGCAAACATCCATTTTCCCTCCACTTCCTTCTCAGGGTAACTTTGGACAGTCCTGCAGCAAAATATTACTTGGTTTAAAGCCAGTTTCAGCCCATTGAAAAGAATAGAATGAAATAAGAGATACAAGGCCAAATCTGTGATTGAGTTTAAAGGGATATACGGTATGATGCCTCAGAAGAGGCTTTGTATTGCAAAATCAATCAGACTCAATTATATTAGTGGTATTATGGGAAATGTAGTCCAAACCAACTGGAGGACACTTCCTTCCCTACTCTTAAAGTGTAAAAATAGTCTGCCTTGATAACAATTTTGAAATACATGTAAGGGTAGACTGTTTATTATTTATTTCCTTAATTGTCCTGTGTCTACAGGGAGAGAGAAAAATATGTTTTCAAAAATGCCCTGCACTTTTCTTCACACTAGTGAAGAAACCACTGCTGAAGCTACTTTGATTCTTAGAGGATAGTCTTTTGGAAGTATATAAATTGTTCTTTCAAGTTTTATATGCTTAAGCTTAATTTATATCTCTATGCTTCTGACTACTGAACTTAATGATGAGATAAGGCTGCAGCTTAAAGCATATCTATCTGAAAAGTTTAGCAGCTGTTATTTCCAAATACAAGCATTTAGCATCTACTCTTAGTATTCTGATTGACAAGATATATAGATTCTGGTTTGGTAAACTAAGATATATATATATCTTAGAGAGAGAGAGAGAGAAAGAGACAGAGAGAAATATAGAACATAGAGCACTGAATATGTTAAATAATAAAGCCTGCCTATGATTATTTTACTCTATGATAGCATTAGAAATGCATTGAGGAAAACATTTGCAAAAATGTTTAGAATCTACTTTCTTGGTCTAAGATAAATTGCGGAAGTAAATGATAAGTAGAAGCCAAATGCCTGGGGAAAAGGACGCTAATACTTTTCTCATCGATTTGGATTTACTTATGTAATAACACTGTAGATAAACACTGTAATCCACCCATAATGTATTTATGGACCTGCCTTCAGAGTGCTAAAGAAACCTAAGCTTTGTTCCCATTCCTATAAGGCTGCCAGTCTGTGAGCTAAAATCAAAGGAGGTTATGAATATCAAACAAAGCATTGATCTTGACTGAAGATCATGATGAGCTATTTTATTCTCATTACGCTTCAGCAGGAATAGGTCGCTGGCTTATTGCTGGAATAGAATCAAGCAAAAAAAAATGCTAACACTGGTGGAAGACAGGCCAGGGGCTTGTACATATCTGGCTCTGGTTTAATAGCTGCCAAGGTGGGGGGAGGGAGAGGCTGCAGTATGGAATGTTGAAGATGATTCTAACAGGCATCCAAGCTTGAAAAGAGAGAAGCAAAGGGAACTTCACATTCTTTTTTCAGAGTTGAACAGAGGTCACCATCAAGCAAACTGAAGCCTCTCTCATCACCCGACTCTCTGGAGATGGGCTTGTGTGTGTATGCACAAATGAAATAAAATAATGCTTGTGATTTCAAGAGATGGTACAGGTTCAATTTCCCAGTAAAAAATAGTGGGTACGTTTCATCTCTCTTTCCTGACACCACGAAATACTTGGCAGGCAGGGCTCCCAAGAAGTTTAGCAGAACTTTGGAGGGTGGTGGATCAGCTGCTTGGGCTAGTAAGTACTGAACCCTCCTGCTTTCTCCAGTTAACCCTCCCCTATTCCATTACCTGAACTGGAGCTGCTGTTTTTCTGCTTGGTGTTTTGCCGAGATTCTTTCATCCAGGGAAAGATTTGTTTGGACATGGTAGGTGAGTTCAGGATGGAGCTCTTTGTGGCATTGGCAGGGGTGCTGTTGGCAGTAGCATTTTGAGGTGGTGACACGGAGGGGGGAGGAGGAGGAGGAGGGGGCAGTAGTGGTGCCTGCTGGGTCGGAGGCTGTTGCTCGGACTGTTCTGGTAGGATTGGGGATTGGAGAGACTGGCTGGGGATGCTCCTCATACAACTCTCGTTGATTTCATTGGCCTTGTGATGGGACACAGTGCTGTTGGTGCGGGCGGGGGACTGCAAAGAACATGCAGGTCGATGGTACTCGGTTTCCACCAGCGCAGAAGCAGAAGGCGGAGGATATTGCTGCTGACTAGCATTGTAAGCGAAACCATTTGCTCCTTGGTAGGGATAGCCTCCATAGATCGCAGAGCTGTCGTAGTAGGTCGCTTTTTGCATTTCGTTGTTTCCCAATATTTATTTCATAAACTGACAGGGTCTTGACACCCTTAAAGAATAACATTGGCACCACTCTGTCACATGACGTCTCTCCTCCAATGGGCTCTCCTTGTAGACCTAGGGTGTAGGGAAAGCACAGGAGAGTGGAGAAATAGTACAAATCCATCTTACTTTCAATAGCTAAGTGACATGAAAGCCATAACAGAAAAAGTGGTCAGCAATATTTAGCAGCATGACTTGGCCTGAAGGCGAAGAGAATTTCGGTAAGAGGAGGGGGGGAGGGAGGAATAGAAAGAGATATGCAGAGATTTACTGGCAGCCCAGATTGTGTAGTTTACAGATCCAAGAGAAAGTAGAATTGGGTGATTTCTAATCACGCACACACTCACATCCACATGCAGGCTAAGAATTGTTTTATCTTTTCTCCCATAAAAAGGGCTCTGATCGATCACTGCAATAAATGGCCTCCAGATAAGAAAGAGGTTGGAGCAGATTGTTTTCCATAACTGATTTAAGACTATGAAGCGCTTCAAAGCACCACTTACGATTTCCTTTTGCTTTCCTTTCGAGCAATATCATATTGTTTCCCTTATTTATCGAAAGAAAAAGAAAATCTTGCTGTACTTTACTTAAAGGGTTGGATACAATGCCTTTTAAAGAAAAATCAATACATGCATCTTCAAGGCTCACCACGAAGAGTGACTCAACAATCCAGCGCTGGAGGGGTTCGAACTCATGAAATGTTGGCTAGGAAACCAAAAGATTTGATAAATGGAACCCATAATGACCCTCCTGTGATGAAACTGCACAGTGGCTGGGGATATCCCAAGCTTTCTCTGTTTAATAATCAGCCAACTTCCTGCGCATAAATTAGCTTTAACTGCTGCCAGTTTAGACAGGGACACAAATCTGGCCTCTATCATCCAATAGTCTCCACATGTAGCAAACGGGTAACAGTCAGAAATTATCTTCCAGTTAGCGCTCCTTTGTGGGAAGTTTCAGGCCTGTCCCTTTGGTTGCTTGTGTCCTTGCAGGATCCCGGTCTAATTATTTGAGGGTGTATCAAACATGACATTATTACTATTATGGTTGGTTGCACAGTCGGTCGGTCAGATGTTTTGAATTATTATTCTCCCCTTTCCCTCCTTCATGAATATATTCACAAATATCTGGAAAAAGGCACACCCGCTAGTGTCCATCTCCATGACCACAGCTTGAACCTTCCTCCTAACTCAACCATAATAGGTTCTGTCGCTGAGATTGCAGTGTCATTTGATGTATGGAGGTCATTTGGATGCAGACAGAGGAATGGGTGCACAAAACCACAAACACTCTTACAAACCAGGCAAATATTTTTTTGTTCACTCAACAATGTTTACCTGTCTGAGCAGAATCAGCTAGAGAAGAGGTTGGGTGGGATTTCAGAAGACTCCTTATCTGCAATTGAAGAACTTTTTACAGATCATCCGAACCACCAGTTAAAAGCCTATCACTTCCATGCCTTCTCTCCAAAGTCCTCATATTCACACAAACATTCCCAACTCAAGTTCCAGTCAAAACAGTGGGCTGCCAGGTTATCTTGCTGGAGGGATACATTACACACCATCACCTCACAAGCATACTCAAATTAATTGCAGGAGTTTGAATTTCAGTTCACCCAAGTTTTTTTTTTTTTTTTTCAGAACAAGGCAGGCATGAGAGACAGATTGATTTAATAAACCTCTTGCAGATGGCAGCTTCCTTCGATAGAGGGTGAGGCTATCTTCTTTTATTGTTTGCTTGGTTTTAAAAACAGCAATCAAGTCTTTCAAAAGTTATAATAAACAACCTGTATTGAAAAACATAGAAGATGAATTTCAGCTGCGGTTTGGATTGGGTGGGAACTGACATTATCTGATTTGGGAATAAATTTACTTTAAACTCCAGAACTTTACTTTGGATTTGACGTGGGAGCCTGAGTGTTGCTATCTGTTTTCTAATAGCCCTTCCTAATTTCAGACTTTTAACATTTTGCCTTTTTGTTGGGGGTGGGGGCAGGGTGGAAATGTAAGTTCACTTTTTGAATTAAGAAACAATAGGATGGTGGCTGATTCCTTTCTGTCCTTTGCAGACAGAACTCTTACAAGAGGTCTCCAAAGTCTCTTTTGCTTGTAAGTAGGGAAAAAATAAGCAAAAGTGATTTTGGGGTGAGACAGTGAGGCAGCCCCCTTCCTGTTTGTGGATAGTCAGTGCAAACAAAAAGCAGTTGACAACAATGCCCACAACAGAGGAAATAGCTTTTGTTTAAAGACAGAAAAAAATTAATACACAGGCCCACATTATATACAGAATTGTTTCACTAAAAGTAAATGTTTGTTTCAAGAAAACACAAAAACAGCCAGTGAGGGAAACTTATATAAGCACTATTCCATCACCAAAAAGTCTGTTTGCAAACCCAATGACTTCAAAGTATGACTTCAAACTTGTACTTTCTATTAATAGTAGATTTATTGCCAACCTGCAAGTTGATGCCTGCTTTTTTTTCATAGTATCTATTTGACACAGGTTTATTCCAAAATTCTTTCCCCTTGATTAAAAGGAATATACTTCTTCTACCCATGGTCAGGATTGCAACCTTACAGCCCAGTCCGGTTCCTGTTCATCTTAGAAGGAAGACACATTATAACAAGTGAGATTGGCTCTCTGGAAAGACTGCATTAGGATGGCAAATACTGGGGGTGGAGGGGGAGAGAGTGCGGAATAAGGGAAAAAAATGAGATCCGCACTTAGTGGAGGGGTCTTCTCCTAAAATTTCCGAAGCGATGCAAAGTTTTTTTGGAAAGATTGATTCCCACCCACCAATGCTCACACAAAGAATCCACCTTTCCAATCACCACTATATTGGCCCGATCCACAATTCAAGAAAAGTAAATGTGCAGGAGTTGCACAGGAGTTTCCGGAGTTCTTGCAGAAACTACCGGGTTGAATCCAAAACCATCAGTGTTCTCCTGAGCTGGCTGGCAGACCAGGCTACAGGTTTTGAGCCCCTTTTCTCTGCTCTCGTCTGGTTTACCCTTCTACCCACCCCTCCTGTAAATCGTGGTCCACGCGGGGGGACCCCCGTTTACATTCCCCACCCACTTCCCCACCGCTGGCCTCCTCCCGGCGGCCGGAGATTTCCTGCCAGATAAAGAAAAGTTGAAGGGAGAGGGGCACCCGGCCTGAACTCGACGTGAAATGGTCTATCCGTCACTGCCTGGAAGGAAGCTCCAGCCTGTGAACTCTTCTTGAACCGAGATTTAAGTCTCTGGTCATAAATCAACCAGGACATAAACTCCGGCATTCACCCCTGATAGCCGCGTATTTGGGGCTTGCTTACCTTAATTCTGATGACTGAGGCGGAAGCCAGTATTGGTCTTTGGAGGCTAGGCGACAGTCGTTCCCTGCCAGCCCCGGGATCAGGCTGTCCCCCTTTTCCTTTAACCCCTCCCGCCCTAGCAACTAAGTCCCTTCTGCTGCTCCGGGATGAGGACCAGTTCAAACCACTTCTGCCAGGACGAGCCCAAGAATCAGAACCGTAGGCTCCCTGCCTCCACCAGGAAGGGGACACCCAAGAAAGTCTTTCTTCAGCTTGCCTCCGATGGAGTGTACCCCCCTTGCCCTGTCCTTACCTCATTCCGGCCCCAACCTCCACGCCCTCCATCTCACCCCTGGGGCCGAGTGAGAGTCGTGCCTCGCTACCCCCGGACAAGTTCTCTCCTAGACCGGATCGCTGGGAAAAGGCAGAAGGGCTGCCTGTGCAACCTTGCACGCCCAAGGGGGCGTTTGTTGGGAGAAAGGAGGCAGTTGCCTCGGGAAGTCCGGGGCAGGCAGGAGAGATGCGGGGGGGGGGGGGGAGTGTTGGGATGGAATGGATGGAGTGAGAAGAAAGAGGCAGTGAAAGAGTGAAGGGCCAGAGAGGCATTAGAGGCCAGGAAAATTATGCTAATCAAGACAAAGGATGTTCACAAAAAGGTCATTGCTCCCCCCAGATCTTTTAGTGTGTGTGTGTGTGTGTGTGTGTGTGTAAAGCACACACAAACATAAATTTCACACACCAGTATGGCAATAGCTTGATGAATAATATAGAAAATTTTGGAGGGATGGGGAAGATGAAAGGCATAGTTTAAAATCTGGTAGTTATATCACGTATGGATAAACATTGCCCCACCTCCATCACACACAATAGTAAGTAGACTTCTGGTCTGTCCCACAATCCAGGACAATCTCTACAGCTCTTTTAACGGGGAGGATTAAAACTATGTAGGGGATCCTCATCCGATGCCCACTTCCCCTCTTCTCAGGTTGCCCTTTCCCTTAGGCAAACATTCATATACACATCATCAGGAAACAGCACATCCATCCATTTACAAAAGGAGCAGTTAATATTTAGTATAGGAGGAGAATCTGGCTCCGAGTTCAGCGGAAATGAGAAATAATGCCTGGATAGCCAGTGAAATAAACTTGCCCGTCTCCTTCCATGGCGCTGGGGCTAAATAATTATCAAGGTTCTAGTTCCAAGTAACTGTAACTAAAGGTAGGTAACTAAAGCAACCACTAATAAAGACTAGGATGTAATTGTGAGGCTATACCCTCAGGAATATTTTGGAGAGGCGAATATTTATTTGAAAAGGAAAGGCATAATTTCTTAGCTGAAAGGTATCAAGACTTTCTAAAGCACACTCGGAGTTAAGGACTTAGTCTGAAGCTTATTGCCTCCCGTGGTCTCAATTCGCATTATTTAACAAATACTCACGGCCGTATGTGTGCATGCTGATCAGCCCTGCTGTTTTGGTAACTTTGGTTTTCCTTATTCTTCTTTTTCTTTCTCCTCCTCTCTTCTCTCTCTCTCTCTTTCTTTTCACCTTTCTTTATCCCCCTTCTCCTTTCCCCCTCCTCCTTCCCTTTCTGCACTTTCCGGCCATTCTCTTGCTCAAGTAGTCGGACGTTTAAAATAACATCAGTAAGTAGAATAATTTTCATAATTCCCCACCACCACCACATTCGCGCAGAAGCGGGTGGAGTGAAGTATAAAGAGACCAAAACAAAGCAAAACAATAACAAAAAAAACCCCATCACATTAGACCCGGAGGGCGAAGTTTTAAATTGCCTCAGAAAATCAGCCAGTTGGCCGTTGGAATAAAAGCTAAGTGCGATTTTGACAGGCCTTCGTTACCAAAGGTGTGGAAAATACAAAGAAGTTTCTTTAAATTGCACTGTCACCTTAAACCCCAAACAAAGCAGAACAGGGGAAAGAAGAGATTTATACACGCACGCACAAACATACACACGTACTTTCAGTTCA
Source organism: Bungarus multicinctus (assembly GCA_023653725.1). NCBI lineage: Eukaryota > Metazoa > Chordata > Lepidosauria > Squamata > Elapidae > Bungarus > Bungarus multicinctus. Next base: position 89,100,431 of record CM042840.1, on the reverse strand, counting down.
GGGTGGCCTCTTATGCATACCAATGGTTTTTGTCATTTATGGCAAGGCAAGATTTATAGCTGCTTGCGCCAAGCTGTAAACAGAGCTACCCAACAGAAAACACTTGCTTCTCAGAGCATATTGCGAGGACTCCACCAGAAAGACAGAAAGCTGAGCTGCTGCGTAGGAGGTGGGGACAACACCAGAATTCACCGGTCAGCCGTTTTGCTATATCCTCCTGCTTGGCAGTGGCGGTGCAAGAAAACGCCGCTTTTGTCAAGGATCAGCCCTATAGTTTTCCTCTGAAAAATGCTGATACGGTCTTTTTCTGTCTCCCCTCTGCCCCAGCCACCTTTTGCCATCCCTCTACAAAAAAAGAAAAGAAAGCCATTTTTTTTGGTGGAGCTGGTAAAGAAAGTTCTCTCGGGAGAGAAAACTGGATGTTCAACCCACCACCTTCTTCCCCTGAAGTTAAAAAAAAAAAATGCAGGCAACAACCAGCTGGGCATTTTGTTCACCTGGCTCGATTCTGAGTATATTTCATTCAGAAGGTGCCTGAAGCAGCAAATACTAAAATTCCTTCCTGGAAGTCAAATAAAGGTTCAAATAGAAAGGATAATTTTCCAACATTCTAATAAAAGTATCCAATTAATAGGTGACATTGTTCCTTTCTTCTCCCATTTATTAGTTTTATGATTGGTAAAACCTATCCCATCCTTTGTCTCTTTCTTTAGCTCTACTGAAGCTTCAGAATGTTGGTTCTTGTTCTGGTTATCTCCCTCCTTTCTACTCCATTATACAAGTATCTTTGCATTAATGTAATATCCCCTCTCTTGTTGCCATCTAAAGAGCCAGACTCCATTTAGATTCATGCTGGACCAACTGGACCTAAAGAAATATAAACCCAAATGGTTCAAGAACCTTTCATTCTGAAGCAAGGCAGGAATGAGGGTTATTCTTCAAAAACAAAAGCTATCTTAAATTTTCAAAGCAAAGTTTGGAAATGAATGTTTTCTCTCTAAGGGGAAACATATGAGCAAGTTTTCTTATCAGCTCAGTAATAGGAAAGATCTCAGCGCACCTTTTAAAAAAGTGCATGTGTAAGAAATAAAATAAATCAAAGCTCTGTAAGTGGGAAGAAAATACTGGAAAGAGAAATACTATTCTAGATTTTTAAACTTCAGGGCAGTTAACATTCCAAATCTACCAAATCTTTCCCTGGAAGATATTATCATTAATTTTATGGAACTTGTTTCCTGATATGGACAGCATTTAAAATCTTTTTCTACCTAGAAAGTAGAGTTTATCATATCAGCATCATTGATACCTGGATCTCTATTTACTCAACTGTTCACTTTTTAACTCCTGAACACAAACAAGGTCTCAGGATTGGGATTCATTATTTATGACTGTTTTAACTGGGTCAAAATTTTCTGGAACTGGGCCATAAATCATACAAAATGATGACAAAATAATTAAGCCAAAATTAACGCTCTCACCTCCCCCCCAGCTGGGTCTGGCCCATGTGAAATCTAATTTTCTTTCCCTTTTTTGAAAAAGCTACTTTTAAATACTTTGAATTGCCAAACAATTCTGTTTAATTACACACTAACAGACAAATACACAGAGAGAAATAATAAAGAGTTACGGGTGGTTAGTTTTGCAGATATACTGGAGATACACTGTTTGTTTGGCAGATAAGAAAAGGAGAGTTAATTTATACCCATTACATATGTGTATGCATGTATGTTTCTCTCAAATACATGCATATACGGAAAGAAATGCAGTCACACATATTCTGCTATTAAATATAAAATAACCATGTGCTTAAAAAAGTTTTATTTTAATACTTTTATTTTTGATACTTTAAATCTTTATGCATCTAAAATGAACCCTAAGTTGAATAATTGCAACTGCCAATAAAAGGACGAGGAAAGCATAGAAGAGTGAAGGCGAGCACGTTGCCCCCAGCCCACTGGCAACATAAATCAACAGTCAGCACTCTGACCTTTAGCAATCCTGGGACTCAGTGGTGGATGCAATTTTATATAACATTTGTCCCCTTGTATAAAGCAAGGAGGGCATTCATGCCCTCTCCCTGTTCCATTTAGGGGGCAGTTTCTCTCATAATATGGGATGAATAAGTGGTTAGAATTTGGTGATAGCTAATGAAAACCTTAGGAAAGACAGAGGAAGACATGCGTCTGCTTTTGTTGATTTCCAGAGTCCTGTTCAAGCAAATATGGCCCTACAAAGAATCTCATTGATTATTATGGTGCGTGGATGGATGGATGCTTTTCTTCCATTCTCAGAGAGAAGAGTGAAGATGCAAGTGGAATAGGGGGAGGGAGGAACACCTTACTTCCATACTGGATTGATAAAGGTTTTCCTGGCACAGGCTAGGTGGGATACTGGTAAAAATAATATCACCATGCATCACAAATAAAATGGCAGCTGAATTGCATATACACCCTATTGAAGCCCCCCCCCCAAAAAAAAAAAAAGAAAGAAAGAAAGAAAGAAAGAAAGAAAGAAAGAAAGAAAGAAAGAAAGAAAGAAAGAAAGAACTTAATTTCTGGCTGTAATCACAATCTCCTGACATTGCTCAAAACGCTCATGAAACAATAATAATAATAAATATTATTAATAATAATAATCACTAAGAAACAAGCAACATCAAAATAAGCCTCTCTTCTTCCTCCATATTTTGATTTTTAAAAGGAACCTCTAAATCATTTAGCCCCCACCTCACCCCCCAAAATACCCAATCTGGAACAATCCACAGGAATCTTAACCTTTTGAGTAGGGACCGGAGACGGGGTGGGGACAGTTCTCTGCTCGTTGCAAAGCTCCCTTTCCCAACCTCACAAGCCCAGCGAAACAAAGAGGAAGGCGAAGTGAACTGCTGCTGTCCATAGCCCTCTTAAGCCTTTCCCCCGGACTTTTTGCTTAGCCCCGCTGGAAGTCGCGCGCGCGCCAGGAACAATCAACGGAAATACCTTAAAATAAAATCCATCCTCTCTCTGTCTCCCTGATTTTTGTTTTTTGTTTTTTTGTTTTAACGAAGCATTTCGCCCTAACAGCCGGGCAATAATAACCTTTCCATCAGGATCAAGTGCGGTAGCCCAAACGGAGACTTCCCGAGGGTGATCGTAGCGTTCGGGGGACGGGGGTGGGGGGAGGACCGGCGATGGATAACAGAAAGCAGTCCTTGCTCTGAACAGAATCTGGGGAAAGGTAATCGCAGACGAAGCCAGTCCGGGTCTCCACTCCAAATGGCACAATAATGCGCTGTATTATGTGCTCACGTGGTCATACGTCAACTTAAATCCTTTTATTTGAAATCGAGAATCGCTGAAGGAATCAGGGGTGGAAGCGCGAGCCTCTGGTGTATGTGTGTACGCGCGCGCATGTGTGAGTGTGTGTGTGCGCGAGAGAGAGAGAGTGTGTTTGCTTTCCCTTGTTTCCTCTTAAGCTTTAAGCAAGAGCATTTCACAAGAGGGAGGGGAAAACCATGAGCTGGAGACGTTTATTATTATCCTCCCAATCCACATATTAAGATTTTTTTTTTTTCCATGTAAGTTTTAGAGGGGAGGTAAGAATTATTTTCATCAAAGGCTAATTAGATGGCCTGTAGAATGAAACCTCTTTGGTGACCTTTCAGAGGTGGGAGGGAGGAAGGGCACTGGGCACAAAGCAGATGAACTTAATCTGGATTTTCTGCAGAGAAGCCTTCAGACCATCAGCCTCTTCTGTAAGTCTATTGAGTGGTGCTTGCTCAACACCCACGTGGAACACCAGAATTGTTGTGGAGAGTCCAAAGACTTTAAATTACCTGACAAAGGGCCTTCTGATAGCAACTACTGGATAGTTGTCCTTGTACTGTTAATGGCCCAGGAGGAGGAGATAGAGGACAGCATCTGCCTGCTGGAGGGTAGATCTAAATTTTACCAAAACTTTGGTACCTTCTCATTCAACTCTCACTTATGCATTTCCTATGCAAGTACTTGAGTGATGTGCAAAATTACAAGGTTTTAGAACAATGAAATGTTTAAGGGAAAATAATAATATAACTGTCTAGGGACCCAGAACTTTGAAAACAAAGAGAAAGGGTAATAAAAGGACTTTTAAATGAGCATAAGAAATGATTTTGGCTTTTTTTTCTTTTTTTGCTTCTGGATAATTAATTTCTATAGTGTCTTCTAACCTAGGAGGTGTTGAATACTTTTAATAATGAAGAAACAAGCTACTTCTTCTTTCAGGCCCACTTTGATAGTTCTAATGGAGAATTTCTACTTACCAAGGTATTTCCTCTCAACGGGACCATGAGAATAGAATTAGTTCTTTGCCTTCTGCTTCTTTCAACACTCTGTAAAGCTGTTTCTCCCTCTTTACATTCCCTCTCATTATTATGAATTTAAAATATGTGAGAAAATTAAATTTACAGTCTCCACCAATTTATGGTTCAATTATCAATAGCCCCACAAATTTTAACTTCAAATTAATTTTAAGGTGCTTGATTAAGAGATTGCTGGATTATGGTTACATAAGAAAAAAACATCTTCAGCAACAATGTGAAAGCACATGGATTCAATTTTTTTTAAAAATTGTCAGAGAATTCCCTAGTGTAAGACTGAGTATTCAGCTTCTCAGACTTTTAGGAAAGATATTTTCAAACTAGCAATTGGAACTTTAATAACAAAAGCTATCTTAAAGGGATAGCAAAAGTCTTGTTAAAATGCTGCAATTCTATGCATGTTTATTTGGGAACAAGTTGCATTTACTGTTGTGAAATCAGACTTCAGCAAATCTCAAAAACAAATTGAATGAAGTCAATAAATAAAATACTCCTAAAACATTTTTCTTTCCATGACTTTGTTTTCAGGTAAGAATGCTTAGAATTAAAGCCACCAAAAAGCAGAATTCAGTCCTTTGACTGTTGCCTAAGTCTGCCATAGATTATAGTGCAACCTTAAAAGCCAGCATATGCTTTTCTACAGCACAACCATTGTTCAGAATTCTGCTGGCAAATTCTAATCTGAAACCAAGAGCAACTTTCTGCTCAGAAGGGTTTCACAGGTTATTTAAGGCAATGTTTCAACCCATCAAGAGACCCTCGGAATCTCTTGGACAACAAGAAGCTGTAATTAATGGTTAATGAGAAGAGATGCAGGAAAAGAGTAAACCTTTAGTAATAAGCAAGCAGTTTTGTATGCAGTCAAAAGTGAAAAGAAATTGCCAAAGCAATAATTATCCAAAATTTAAGGGCAACTTCAACTTATAGGCCTACCTAGAAAACCTTCCTTTGCTTTTCAAAGATCTAATTTCTCTGGAGTTGTTTCTTGGTGCTTGTTAATGTGAAAACTGCTGTTAAACTATTAACTCCAGTATTCATTGAAGATGTATGTAACTATTTTTTTTAAAAAAACCTTCTAGGCATCTAAGTTTTTGTCTTGCGGGTAGAAATTCACCATCATATTTTCCTACCACCTCAAAGAGCTAGAAATTTGAACATTTTAGGAGACCTGAAAAAGTTACTTTTATTTGGGGTTTAGATGGAGGCAAGATAAACTTGTTCATGTAGCGACAGAATCCAGGCTGGAGAAAGATGAAATAGATCTGAGATGGGATTGCAAACAAACTTTTTTGGAAAAAAAAGAATGGTACTAATGGTCTTGGTTGCTGCTTTCCAAATAAATGGCAAAATTTTGGATCCAAGCATAATAAGATCCTAACCTCTATTTGAGTTAAAGCTACCAAGAGTGATCATATTCATATCTATTATAAGCCCTACTGATTTCAGTGGGACTTTCTGTCAAATAAACATCCACAATACCTAAGCCTTAGAGAGTATATATATATATATATATATATATATATATATATATATATATATATATATATATATATATATATATATATATATATATATATACTCTATAAGTATACTCTATATACACTCTATAAGTATACTCTATATACTTAGAGAGTATATATATATATATATATATAATGTTAAAGGCTGGTTCTTGTTTTCTTTTTTTACCTTTAACTTTTACATTAACATTTATACCCAAAAAGAAAGAAGATTCCATATTAGAGTATATGGCTGAGCTGTGTGTGTGGCTTATTTATATAGCTCCATTTGCAGAATCTGTTCAGCCTTGGAAGACACATACCTTGACTCTTATTAGCTAACTGTATTTATTCAAATAAAAACATTTTCTCATTAGAGAAATATGGGGTAGGATGAATAAATTTTGTACAAATAAATAAAGAGGATATTTTCTAAGGCTAAATTAGAACAATGGCACTTGGGTCTGGAATGATGATGTATTAAATCTCAAGTACTTAAGTAATAAGCATCTTTAATTTCCTCCTTTCTAAATATTTTTATATTGAAATACAATATTTTATTTTGGAACAGCCAAGACCCAAGATTCTAGGGCTTCTTTAAAAGGAAGAACCTGAACAAGCTATTATATCAACATAACAAACCCTTGTAACATAATTTATGGCTACCTTTAAACATTTACTAACCCAATTCTGCTTCAATTCTGAGTAATTTTAGCAGACAATTCAAATAACCATCCACATACATTAGCCTGAAATCCCCATAAAACAATCTTTTTAACAATGATAGACATTTGAATGAAATGAGAACTTTAACTTTAACATCAAAAGTAGAGTACAACCAAGTTTTCAGTTAATCAATTTTCATTGCATTCAGAGGCTTTTCAAAGAATATTTTAAAAGTAAAAGTGATCCTCCACATTCCTAGAAATATTCTCAACACTCATTGATAATATTCCCACATTTAAAAAAAGGTTAACTCTATTTTTTCCTCTCCTGTATTAATGCAAAACATTCTAAAATTAGGAGACACTTTGGGAATCATGAAAGAAAAACACTATCAACAGTCCATATCAATGTAAACCTTTTAATTATCAACTTGGTCTTATATCTTGACACTCACAGACACACACCCGCCCCCCAATGCATATTCAATAATACCCTTTTACTTATTTGGCTCTTTCTAGCCGGTGTGCAAAGCTGCCTGATTTGAATGGAACTCAGAGAACTGCTCTTACTTAAGCTCTGTGTATTTCTTTGTTTAACAAGAAGGGCATTCACTGACCAAGAAAGATGAATAGAGCACAGTGAAGAAAATTCCAACCGATTTAGCTATTTATCAATCCCCAACACTGCAGTTAACTCTCTAACAAGTACTGGCAAACCAAGTCCTCTTCTCTGCAACATGAAACTATTTTAAACTATTGTACAAGAGGTTTAATTTCCTCCCACCACCTCAAACACGGTTCTTACCTCCTCGTCCTTCCAGCCACAGCACAGAATTGTTTCCAAGTTATATACTTTAAATCATATTTTTCCGTGACCTGGAATGCTGTAAACAAAGAACAGGCAACAGATAAACTAACAATTAAACTGTAATGAAGTTATAGATATTAATTTTAATATCTGGTGAAGATATTAAAGATATTATTTAAGGGACGGGAAGGAAGAGGACTGTTTAGCAACTTTAAAAAATATATTAGTAAAATCAACTTTTTATTTTGCTTATAGAACAGTAAAAGTATTAGTAAAAGGAAATGGATATTAATACCAATAATGATGCTGTTTGCAACAGTATGGATGAAATTGAAAATTAGTTTTGCAAATAGTGACCTCCATTTTCTTTTAATATAATTCTTATCAGAAACATATATTTTTATATATCTGGGAAATCATTGCTTAGCATCGTTTAGTCAAATAAAGCTATGAGTTACTATCAGTGCTGATTCAGAATCAAGAGCAATAATTTAAAAAAGAGTGGGAAGTTGGAAGCGGGAGAGTTAAAATAGTTGTGCGTCTGTCTTCTGTGGATTCCTTAGTAAAAATAGGGCATCTGGATAAACTTGTTGATCTAAAGGTAAGTTTTCTTCAACCATATTTAATAATGAGTGTCTTTGTCCTTCTTTTACTCAGCATCAGGTTTTAAAATATGCATTATCCTTCTTCATGTGGCTAGTAAAAGTGAATGGTCCAGTATTGATCCATCTTTCTTTTGGAGGCTCATTGCTGCAAATGTTTTTTAAAAGGCCCTGTTCCATTTTGGGGGAAACATTGCCCTATAGAATTTGGATTTCAGTAAATGGTTCCTTTGGTAGCGGTAGGGTTTGGGTAGGAAGAAGCAAAATTTCAATTTTGGGGCTAAACAACTATTGAGAAAGAGAAAAGAAGCCCTAATAATTTATGGGGGGGGGGGTATTTTTTTCTCCTAAACGAGAGTCTTGCTTTCTAGAATAACCCATGAGTTGAATCAGATATCTACTGATAAACTGAGAATATTCACGCGGGTTCGGATTCGCGGCTAACTAAAATATTTCTGCTACTTCCCCATTGTTTCCTTTAAATAAAAAAAGAAAGCATCGCTTTGTAAAACCATCACATTAATTGCCTTGTTTGACCCTTTTTTCTCTTTGGACATTTATTATTAAACATGCATTCCTGCCCTCAGAAACTCAGAGTGTATTGGAGAGCGATTAAACGGCCCATCGTGGGATTTTAGACTGCCAGAGAGGTTGGAAGGAGTCTTCTTTCCATCTCAAAAGTTGCGAAGTAGCCTCTGAGCTCTTACCGGAAAACTTCTTGTTATCCCCAAATCGACCCTAAATAGCGATATTTTCATTCCGTAGTAAATCGCTCGGCTTAACTAAGAGTTAAGAAGTATGTCTCCCTCCCAGACTTCAGTGTGTATTGCCACCCACCCGCATCTCCCTTCCCCTTTCTCACGAAGTTTGCTGGTCTCCCGTTTCTTGTTTGACCCTGATGGAGAAGCTGGTAATTTATGAAGCCCTGGAAAATTTAGAACCAGCCACCAAAACCCTCCCTCCCTCGCTGGGGCAGGCAATCTTCCCCAGGGAGAAATGGGGAGAGACCAGAAGCGAGTTATCAAGTCGATTTCGCCTCGGAGAAGGATGAATCGCCCGGAGGGCAGAACTGGCCGCCAAGCTGTTTGTCAGCAAGATTTGAACCTTTGGTAAAAACTGGCCCCACTCCCCCGCTCCCGAAGCAAGCCAGTTTGAAACAATGAACCTCAATCAAGGAGCAAGTCTGGTCCTTACGTACTTACCAAACCTCTTCATACCCCCCTTATTGTTGCTTAAGAGGCTTAAAGACTCTTGCAAAGATACATCAGAAAGGCTGTAGGGTAGGAATGGCTTTGTTTTTTAACGAAAAGGTTGGGGGGGGGGAAGTTGGGGGTAAGAAAAAGGAAGCTGCCCTTCACTTCGGAAAGAATCACTTCGACGAGTGAGAACTGACGGCCAACGATTCATTGCTAGAGACCGGTATTAATTATTTAACCTGTCACGTGGTGTCCCCCTCCCCCCCCCACCCAGTCCCCCTTCCCAGATTAAAATTTCAATACTCCCAGAACGGAGGCAACACCTTTATCTATCTCAGCAGAAGCTTTTTAGTCGCATATTGAACCCTTCTCTCTGCTTTCTGACAGTTTTTTCATTTTCAGAAGAGGTCTTTTGGGAATCAATAATGCGCGGGTGGGGGGGGGCAGTGTCAAACTAGGGGGAAATGAAACAGACAAACATGCTCTCTCTTCCCCCCCCCCCCATCAGTGGGATTGGGATTTGAATTTGTATTGTCAACTGCAGGTAGGGACATAACTGGATTTTTGTTCCAGCCATGACACTGGCAGAAATGTTTGTGATGGAAGTGCCAGATAGACAGGCCCTTCCAAGAAAGTCTATCAAACGCTTCATAATTCCCTGTCTATGGCATTTCTTTGAATGACATGGAAATCCGGATTAATTGTGCAGCTTGCAGGAATATTATCACTCTTCTAGGAAGGGAAATGCTTCAGCCTTTTATAATATCCATAGAGAACACTTGGAAGGCCAACGTTTTACTGAAATGTGGTATTAAAGGCATGAAACATTTTGGCCAGCAGGTAACAACCCAAACTGCAACTAAGCTTCATTGGGCTGGAGCTGGACTAAGTTTCAGCAAAGTCATTTATTTTATTTTCATGTATTTGTATCCCAGCTTTATTTTTACAAATAATTAAAGGCAGTGAACATATCCAGCACAACTTCCTCCTTCTATTTTTCCCAACAACAACCCTGTGAGGTAGCTTGAGCTAGTGAGATTGACTTACCTAGGAGTCAAGTCAAGCTCCTCTAACTTCAGGCCTATTCTGCAGAAATATATACTAGTGTATAGGATTATGGTCATAGACCATTTCAATAGTACTCACTAGAGTAGTATCATTAATAAGAATAGACTTTCTATCATTACAGCATAGCTGGATGATTCTAGATGATGCTAAAATCAGTAGAGTGAAATTAGCTTTAGCTGCTCTTAGGTCTGATTGAAGTTAATGAGACAAGTCAATCAATGTCTCCCTCATGTAATTTGAAACTAAATATAACTAATTTAGTGGGAAAACATCCCATTGAATTCAGCTGGATTTCAGCATGTTCTGGCTTATTTTGTACTAAAACCATACCAGGAAGTAGGCACTATCCTGTTGGTGGCCAGCAAGTTCAGCTGTGAACCAACCACATCAATTGTTGACGGCTACTTGTGGAATGGGAAGAGCATTAATACCAGCGTCAAAATAAATCTGCAAAATACACAGTGCTCAAAAACAGTATCAGCTATTCATCCCTGCCCATCCCTGGTTTACCCATTTGCCATTTTAAGGATAGCCAGATTTTCTCAAAAATTGTATTTGCTGAAATCTAGAAAAAATTTTTCCATAGCTTTTAACAGGAGCTTGAGAAAGTCTGGAAAGGCTAAGCTAGAACTTCCCTATCAAGTGTTCTTTCTCTATTGCTCTCTCTTGCAATGCAAAAGCCATGCCATGCAATGCAGCCTCTTTACCAATATCAACCATACTCTTCTGTGCCTGTCACAAATCACCAGAGGAAGCTGCTCTCCTTTCTTGTTTATTGGTTTTTCAGTTGGTTCACACTAAGGTTGCTTCATGTAATGGTGTCACTATATTGATCTTTTTTGTATATTTCTGGGGCACTAGCTAAGCAAACAAAAAACAAAACACTTTTCTTTAATTTTTATATAGGGAGCGAATAGGGGTACCCCATCTCAAGTTAGCTCTGCAATCTTGGTGGACAATATAAGTCGAGGACAGGAGAAGTGGGAATGAGAATCAATCCCAGAATTGATATAAGGTCAAATGAAACAAGATGCCAGGAGTAGAAAGCCAGAAAAGAAATGGCCACACTTCTATCAATCTAATCTTTATTCCTGCTTGAAAAATTAAAGACGTCGGCAACAGGAAAACATCCTCAGCCTTCTTTTCCTCTCCCCATCCTTGCCCCCAACCCAGCCAGACCATGTACTGTAATTTCTTGTGGCTGCTGGCTACAATGGCAGACCCTCGTTCTAGAGCCTGCATAGTCAGAGATTCGTAAGGGTTTGAATGAATTCCACAAGTGCTGATTAAAAAAACAAAAATAAACAAATCTTTGTGTCATCCCACAAATGGAACCGAGAGAAGAAATAGCCTCCTCTGCCCTGCTCTGCCTTGTTTGGGAACACCAGGCTTACATTGAACTGGGAATTTTGGGAATGGAGATTTCTTTCTCTTTTCTTTAATGTGCAGCATTAAAGAAACACTTGATTTTAGAATCATCTTCCACAGGTATTTGCATATATCTATATATTTGTGTGAGAGGCAGAGATGGAGGGGTGGAGATCAAAAAAGAGAAGCATATTTAAGCCCAAGAATCAGTTTGGAATGAATACTGCCTTTAAAGGTCAAGGGTTTGATGGGTCAGTCTGCTTCTTTAAAAAAACAATTAATGGGACAGAAAACGTGTCCTTTCAGTGAACTCTCCTCATTGCCCTAGTACAATGACAGGACAATAGTAGGGTTTAAACTCCTACCCTGCAGTTTTTGGAACAATTGTAACATTAATTAGGCCAGCTAAGATAGAAACCCAGGGCACTACCATATAACAACACAACCTCTCCTGCTCCCCCATGTCTATCCCCATTCCCAAGTGCAACTACACATTTAAGTGACAATATGGGAAAAGATCCATAGAATAATTTTTTAAAATTACCTTGAATGGTGACAATCTGCCATATGTATTTTCCTGCCAGGTCCGATACTCCACCCTGAAAATATACACCTTCAGGGTGCAGCCAAGCAACTGTGCCTTTTATACATGAACACATTTTCCCCAAGAAAATCCTTCGGTGTCTTCGCAGACCTTTTCCAAGAGAATGCCTTTCAGAATCGCTGTTGAATTACAAAGAAGTATTTATTGTAGGAGGTGATTAATGATTCCCAGTAAAATTGCTATTTTCAGCATGATTTCATTTAGGTTTTTTTTTTAAACACAGGGGAAGGGGGCCACATAGCATAAAACCTGGCAAGTAAAAGAGTATCCATAATCTTTTACTTATATAGCTGATTAAACACCTTGAAGATTCCTCTTAATTTGTAAGTTTATGTAAATTAGCAGAAGAAAAATCTTCATCCAAACAGAGTTTAGACAAAGACACTCAGCATAAAGGAGGAGGGAATCCTCCATGTTTTCTGTGCCATTCTCTTCTATTTAAGAATTCAGGCCAAGCATGTCTTTCAAGTTTTAAGGGAGACCCAGTTTGGGCTGTTTTGTTTGGCCTGAATTTTATTTTCATAACAATATGACATTTTAATACCATCAATATTGTGACCCTCCCCAGCTCAGAGGAATTTTCATATATTTGAGTTAAATTTTGCCATTTTTTCTCTGATAACTCTGGAAAGGCCTCTCTTCCAGAGAAAAATAACTAGAAGAGAATTAAGTTTCATTGCACCATATTATACATTTGCCACCCACCAGCAAACTCTGTTCTGGATGGCAATTAAGGCCTGAAGGTGTTTTGCTACTTAGAATAAGATCTCAATCTATCTTTAAGTTTAAGATTTTTTTATATGTGCACATTGTACAAATTATTCAAAATATCAGCTGTAAAACTGTTATATCAAGACCATCATCCTGATGTGGTAGTCGCAGCCTGCCTCCCAACCACCTCCCTCCTTCTCCCTCCCTCCCTCTTTCTCTCTCTCTACATTATTTAGCATGAAGATTCCAATTTATTATAATCCAAGAAATGCTGTGTTATTAAAACTGAAAGAAATGTTGCCACCATTAACAAATAAACAAAAGAAAGATACAGTTACAATGTGGTGAAAAGTAAGGCTAGTGTGACAAGAATAATATTAATCAGTCCCTCCAGTGTACTGAACAGTCTCTATTTCTGATTGCATAGAAGTAGTGATACAGTATACACACAAAAGACAAAGCTTCTGAACAAGAATGGAAAAAGATTGAATCGTTTTTGCAGGATGGGTGGATTTCCATAGGTATTACAGTTAAACTCAGTTGCCTACTTAAGAAGATGTGTGTTACAAGTTGGGTACTTAAAGGCATCCTATTTAACCCATTATCTCCACTCTATTAGTTTATTTCAATAGGACTTGTTCCTACCTCCTTGTACTCATAGGGGCCTAAGACTCAGGTACTGTATGGAAGTCAGTGCTCTGGAAATCAGCATGACTTATTTCACCTAATATGCCTTACGTTGATTCTGAATGATACTATTAGCTATAATACTAAGATTCAGCCCTTACCAGCTAATGGCAAACTCAATCAATCCATACATCTACTTATTTAAATAAGCTATGGCTACAGAATATCAAAAAAAGCCCAGACTTTGGAATTGCATGGTTTTGCCAGTGTGTCTAGTGCGTTTAATTGTATTTGTTTACAGAATATTCTTTATTAAATGCACTGGTCATTATATTTATATATATTTATATTTATATATACACTGATATACATACACACACAACACACTTTCACAAATGGATACATATAGAATTCACACCTTGCTCATAGATGTGGACTGTAATAAGACATGAGTATAGGCTGAGCTTTTAGAGCAACATTGGTTCATTTTTCTTAAAAAATAACAATAAATGCAACATTAGGGAGACTACTATCACAACTGGAGCAAGAACTACACTTTAAAAAAAAAACCTTTTGGTATATGGAAAACACTTTTTTCAGCCAGCTAGGGATGAGACTGTATGACTGCTCCTATGGGTGTCTCCCCCTGTCCCTAATTTCCAAATGACTTTAGTGAGATCAGACCAGTTTACTTCTGTGTCTTCCAAGAGTGCAGGAACAAACATTCCACAGAACAACACAAGTCTAGGATTTACACACAAGGTCACTTATCAATAATACCATGTTGCCTCAAAACATCTATACAAAGAGTGGTTTTTAAACATTTGGTCCATCCACAACTCCCATAAATTAAAAAGAAAAGGAGGGCAAAACCAGGGCATATTTACTGTCCGTAGCTTATTTATCTTTTGGTTTGAACACGCATGTGGTTTTTTTTTTCAGCATAGATTTTTATTTTGCTGTTTCTACCCCTCAGTACAATGACTTGGTCCCCAGGCCAGAAGGAAAAAGGGGCAAAAATCGGAGAAATGTGAGGGGTATCTTGGCGGTGTCTTTCCCCGCAAGTGAGGCTGGCTATCATAGGGAGGCTGAGTTTAAAAGGGCTCTGGTTCTGGGGGTCGGAGGTGAGTGATGCTGGGCTGGAGCTTTGGCTGGCTGATGGAGACCAGAATTGTTGGAAGAGCGCATCTTGGTGTTGGGCAATTTGTGATCCTTCTTCCACTTCATCCGCCTGTTTTGAAACCAGATCTTGACCTGCCGCTCAGACAGGCAGAGAGTGTGCGCGATCTCAATGCGTCTCCTCCTTGTCAGGTAGCGATTAAAATGGAACTCCTTCTCCAGCTCCAGGACTTGTTGTCTTGTATAGGCAGTCCGAGATCTTTTTGGCTCTCCTCCATTGTAGCTGGGGCTGACTGAGCGTCCACACGTACAGGTACACGCGCACACACCCAGATGCACAAAAGAAGAAGGCAAGGGAAGGTTATCATTATTGTGCCATATAAATACAATGCCGCCCGGCGGGCTCCTTTTTAAAATAGGAAGGAAAGGTTTCGCAGGCTCTTAGCAAGAGGGGACGATTAAGGGTCAGTAAAAATGGTGAGGGGCATTTGGACCCAAGGAGAGCTCAAAGACCTATAGCCCAGAGCCACTGCCAGAGCTATTAAATTTATGGGGGCCATAATTACTGCCTTAGCAGCTTAGCATAGTAAATCTCTTGCTCAAGAGCCCCACTTACAAAAGGGGTCCTCACTCCTCCTTTCTTTTTGGGTTTCGGTTTAAAACTAGGAAATGAGCCCTCTCCTACCCAGTGCACCCCCAGTCCGAGTCCAGCCCTAGCCCAGCCTCCGGGGACCTCGCCGCGTTCAGTCCATGATCCCTCTGGAGGAGGCCAACTCACCCGTGCTCACGTGGATCTTCTTCATCCAGGGGTACACCACCGGCGCTTCCTTCGCTTTGAGGCCGGGCGTGCTTTTTTCGGGCAAAAGGGGGCAGCCGGGACTACCCCCGGAAGCTGCTCCCAGAGCTGCTTCATAAGGACGCTGCTGGGGCTGAGGCTGTGGGCCGTGGCCCTGGAGCAAGGGTTGGGAGGCCACTTGATGGCCCTTCGGGGTAGGAGCTGATGAAGCCGGCGGCAGCGGCGCTGAGGGGGGTGGCGAGGCTCCGGGACCTGGATGCTCCTGCCCTGGAGGGGCGCTGAGGCTGTTGTACTCGTAGGGTGGCTCGGGATAGTGGGGGGGCTGAGTGAGGTACCGCGCCTCGGGAGTCTGCGGCGGCTGATATCCTGGCTCTCTGCTCGGCCGCTGGTAGAAATCGGGAAGAGGCTGGCGCAGGTGCAGCTGCTGTAGTTTTGGCTGTTGCTGGGGATGATGGGGATGGGGGTGTTGGTGGGAGTGTGGAGGGTGGTAGTTGTTCCCGCCGCCGCCGCCGCCGCCGAGCTGTGAGTATTCTTCGCAAGGAGGGAACTTGGGTTCGATATAGTTGGAGTTTATCAAAAACGAACTCATGGTCATTAATTTGTGAAGTGCAAAAATACTAATTTTTCTCGCGCTGTCGTTTTTCTGGGCTCGAGGAGGCCCCTCCCTCCTGCCCCTTCCTCCTTCCTTCCTTCCCTCCCTCCTTGCCTCCTCCTCTCTCCCCTCCCGCCCTGTTGTCAAGCGCCTCCCGCCAAAGTTTGGGGCTCCACTCACCCCGCCCGCTCCTCCTTCTGGAATTCCCACCCCAAAAGCTCAAAGCACACGCGTGAGCTCGGATACACACAAACGTGCGCTCAAACACACATACAAACACACACACACACACAGTCGTTCATACATACAAAGAGATACATACCACTGCCACCCCCCCCACCACCTGACCGGCAGGGCCAATTACTATGCGGTTGGCAGAGCCCGGATCAGGAAATAGCAGGAAGATTCGTTGTGCGATGTTCCTATGTGCGTTTTCCCCACTCAGGGAAGAAGGGGTGCAATTCGATTTTATCTGGTAAAATGAGGAACGGAGGACGGGTGGAAAGACGGTCTCCAAAAACTGTTTTTTTTAAGTTTTAAAAAGCTATAGAATGAGGTGACCGTAAGGCGGTTTTGCAAATGCAAGTTGGCAGGGGTTTGTGGGTTCTGAAATCCTAATTTATTGGTTTAGGAGCCTTTCTTAAATCCAAGTTCACTTAATCGCAAATCGGCTGGCTTTCTGGGATGTGGAAATTCAAGCAATAATCTGTAGAAGACCTCCTTACCGTTTCTGTAATTTTTAGAGAGAAAATTCTGCAATTAAGAGATTGGCTGGATATTCCAAATCTGTATCCCACCAAGAGAAGGAAACAAAGGTGATCTATATGCTAGATTTATTGTTCTTCAGTACAAGCTATGGTGTGAGTGAGTATGTGAACACAAACACACACACATACACGGAGGAATTTTGGCTATTGCAAAATTTGTTCTGCAGAAGTTGCTACCCTCCCCCACCGACCCCCGCCCTCCAGACACAACTGTGCAAGCAAATCTTTGTACATCTGGTTTTTTCCTGAATCTATTCTTCTCCTGTTCCGTTTTTTGAAAGGATAATTAAACCAACTAAAGATGGGAATGAACAACATGATGTATTCAGTGAATTTTGGAATATTAATAAAGGATAAGGAATGGTAGTAGAGTAATCAATGAACTTATTAAATAGTAAGAAAGGCCAAGTAATTGCAAAGAGCTATTTGTTTCCTTCTGATCCTTCTCCAAGGCTTTCAGAAATAGTGTTTTTACTGTAATTTAGTTATTCTAAATACCCAACACCCCTTTGACAAATCTAAAATGGCAGATCATTTTTTAGAGATGCAGATATGAAATTATAGACAAAATCAAACGGAAGTTCAATTAATTATAAGAGCAGTTAAGAAAGATTAAGTCATTCCTGCAAGTATTAATAAGGAACCATAGAAATTCAAGAAGTTACCAAGAAACCTAGTTTTTCTTGAAGTCCAGGTGACTTTTTGGATGAACAAACTTAGTTATTTTTTTAAAAAAGCCTTTCACCAATATGAAAACTTGCCTTCATGTGAGAGAAATATGTTCTATCACTGCTGAAAGTTTTTCTTTAAATCTCTGCCACCACTGTTGAAAACAAGAGGAATAAGGAAGCCAATGCACTGTGGTGTCCTAAATCTGTTTAACCAACACATAAGCATAGCGAGAGGCCCTCTTCCTTTATCATTACAATAGGGGATCAAGCCTATTTCCTTGAGAATAAATCATAGTGAATCCATGGGAGTTCCTCATGAATGGGCAGGTATAGTATACCACAAAAACTATGCTACTAAAATAACATTTCAAAGTATTATCCCACAGGTAAACTTGTGTTCTACCCTTTGCTTTAGTTTCTAATTTGTCTCTGTTTTTATCAGATTTCTTAATCCGCAGAAGACGGGGGGGGGGGCAGTTGCCCCATTATTTCACTGCAAATGTAGATTTCTGTGATTATATTACCTTCCATAAACTATGGTGAATAAGTATAATGATTGTGTCCAAATTAAAATCTTCTAAGCCAAATTTTTTGAAGTGGGATGGAGGCTACACAGAGCTGTACGTGCCCTAGCGTTACTCTTTCATTAAGAGGATTTTATTATTAAAATTATTATATCTTTGTTGCATTTCCTCCTTCCAACCTCATTTCCCCGTTGTCTCTTTTCTTTAACACCTGAACTCTGACCTATAAAATCAAAGGTTAGGTTTTTAGCTAATACCAGAAATATGTCTTCTCTGCAATTTCATTTTTAATCATCTCCAGTCAACTTTTTGTAAAGCATTTTTTCTGGCATGCTTTACCTACAGAAAGCAGTCAGGTGTCATTTCCTTAGGGTAGGCCATAAAACATTTGAAGGCAATGAAGAAGACCTCACCACTGGATTCCAAAGGGATTCCTGTTCTCCCCCCCGCACTTGTTTTATGGTTTAAATGGGAGTGAGAGTGGAAGTGTGGATGTTGCCATCCAGATTGGGTATAGGGAGGGTTAGGGTTGGGGTTATTCTAAACCGTTAAGGCCCTAACCCTGTGTAGGGGTCAAATTGGAACCGAAGCAAGTCTGCAGCTGCAATGAGCAACTCTGAACAGAGTGTTTTCTTCAAAGAAATGCCCCCTCCCCAGGACCTGAGGGTGACTAGAACTATAGAAAAACTATGACTCCTGATAATAATAATAATAATAATAATAATAATAATAATAATAATAATAATAATAATAATAATAATAATAATAATAAAAATGATGGTGATGATGCACGGAAAGCAGGTACCTTCTTTCTGTCTGCTGAGGACGATCTGGGGAGAATGTCCCAAGGTCCCTTCACTGCCTTCCACTGGATGCCTTCTTTTGCTCAACTCCATAGAAATAAAAATGGTTCTACTCTGCGAGCCCCGTAAATCTCCAAGGTGACCAACACTGACCAGCCGCTGCGTGGTTCTCAAGTGATTTCTTTCCCCGACTCCAGAGATGGGCCTGTTCCTTGTTCGCTATCATATCATAAACAAGAGCCGGGCCAAGACCACCGAGGATTATCTCTCCAGCAGCAGTTTGCACATCCCCCACTCCTATGTCACTAGAGATTTATGCCCTGTTCCACAGGCACACATATTGGACCCAGAAACCTGACCTAGCCAACATTAAGCACCATTCTCCTCAGTAACACATCTTTTGGGGAGATGAAGATGATTCCATCCATAAGGGAGCTCCCCTCACCTCCAGATCAAAAGTTCTAGCAGCAGTTGGTTTGAGCTAAGCTGGACTGAGGGATAATTTAACGGAAATTGAAGAAGAAAGGAATAAAAGGTATAGGGATCTTTCGCAAGATCTGATATTGGAGGAGCAAAATGGCAAATTTATCTTCCTTTGATGGTCACTGATTAGAGAAGAGCAGTGTGTATCTGGAGCAAAAACATGTATACACACACACACACACACACACACACAGAGGTTTTGTCTTGCCACACGTGCCTGGAAGAGAATACGAAAGAAAAAGATGGCTGATCAACAAACCCAGCACCGTGCCTTGCAATTGATTTGATACATTTTGAGTATATTTAACCCAGCTTTCCTTGTTCAATGCATCCCTGCCACAAGTTTCAAAGTAACCGAAAAGTGACACTGGGCACATTTTGTTTCTTATTAATCTTACACATTGACAGTCTTTGTTAAATAACAAGGCGTGCCCTTTACCAAGTGACATTTTCATATTTGTTAGACAAGTTGACCTGAAGTTGACCTCGGCCTTGGACTTAGTTTTTTTTTTTTTCCAGGACATCTTCGAGGGTATCTCTTTTAAAAAGGGGGGAGGAGGAGGCTTTGGTTAAATCTTTTATTCCTAAATGGGAAAGATCCTGAAATTCTTCTAGGAGAAAAATGTAATATTTGTGAAATGTAGGGACTATATTTGCCTTTCATTTTCTAGAATTAAAAAAAAAGCTCATTAAAAGGAATTTCTTTGAAGCTCAGCATTTGACAGTTGGGATTTGACACTGGAAAAAATGCTAGTTAAACATATACATTTATCTGTAAGAATTTTCATCATAAGGCTTGACTGTTTCTAGTCTTTGTATTCTCTTCACAGTTATTCTTAAAAAAGAATCTGAGTGTTGGAGATATAGATTGAGCCAGAGCCAGTGTGATCTAGTGGTTAAGGCAGCAAGCTAGAAACTTGAGACTGTAGCTTCTAGTCCCACTTTAAGCATGAAAGCCAGTTGGGTGACTTTGGGCTAGTCATTCTCAGCCCAATTCACCTTACAGGGCTGTTGTTGAGTGGAAAATAGAAGAAGGAGTATTATGTAGATTCACTGCTTTGAGTTATTTATAAAAATAATAAAGACAGAATAAAACATTATTAAAAAGAAAAGAAAGGGGCAGTAAAATTGTTCTTTGCAACCAGAAAAAAAATGAGAATTAAATTATCTTAAATGTGCTGAGCTCCAGGGCTGGGGGTTGGTGTTATATGCATTATTCACATAAACATACAATCTGTCTTTTGTTCTAAATTTATCCAAAGTGGAAAAAAAGCTTTTAACATTGTTTTTCCCCAAAACAATTTGAAAAAAGAATGCTGAAAACTCCTGAAAACATCAATGTGTATTTGAAAAATTCCTTATTTTTTTCAATACTTAAACTAATTGCCTTCAAATTCCACCTTAAGGCAAAAGTAATGAAGAAAGGAGAAAGGCAGGTTTCTGTTTGCCACTTTTTTCAAAACTCTGATTCATTAAACTAACAGTTATTTTAAATAAAAAAGTCCAAAGACATCTACCATGTTCTGTGGGTAGAGCAATTATATTCAGCTCCTATTGTGCCTTCCAGATTTTATGCTATATGCAGTTATCTGGAGGTAAGGCCATTAAATTCAAAAGTACTAGCAAATCCAGGAATCCTTAATTTTACACTCACTTGTTTTTAACAGCATTTTAACAATGTTTTCTGATTATTATCTTCCCCTAAATTTAAGATATGGAGGAAAGAGAGAGAGAGAGAGAAATTGGTATTTTATAATAATTTCCAAGAAAAATACACCAAGAATCACACCAAGAAAAAAAATCAAAATAGATTGTCAAACTTCTAGAAACTCAACACCTGTACAACCACTGCCTTATAATCAGAATAGTTTGTTCTTACATAGTAAACTTTCTAATGTATTTGTATAGTGAAAACATGAATATATTTTGTTAAACAAAACTATTTTCTTCTTCTAAAAAGGTCTTTTTATTATCTTTCCATAACTGCATCCATACAGAACAACTTTTTCCAGTTCTAGACCAAACCACCATATAATGTTCAGCTCTGATCCCTTGCTCAGAAGCTGCACTGAATTCAAAAAAGCCGCTCCTTGGTCAATATGTGTAGATAGTACTTTGCTCAATCTTGCAAGGAAATGTTTTATATTCTAGTGGTTACTCATCTATTTGTGGCAATATATATAAAGCAGAAAATCCTTTGCAAAAATCTGAAAATCAATAAATTTAGTCTGTGTTTAAAAAAAACATTTTAGCAGATTAAATAAACCATCCTTTTCTGCTTTTTGGAAGAAGAAAGAAAATATTCTCTAAATGTAATACTAAATTGTTTCACCAAAAGAATATATGCATATAAATATATGTACACATTACATACATGTATAAAGTAATGCAAATATATTATCTAACTTTCTAAAAATAGAATTATAAATTTGTTACTTCAAGAGCAAACATCACACATTATTCTAGATGTTTCACTTCCAAAATCAAAATATTATTTAAAAACCCACTTACAACTGAACTGAGTAAGTTGTGTACAGTTTGCTATGTACGGAAACATAGAAAATGCGTGTTGCAATCTAAACCTTTTTGCTAAACCTTTTTACACATTTATATGCATCATTCTTCCTTGCTCCAAAAGGGACATTTTGACAACCTACAAGTTTTTAAAGATAAATATGTATTAGTTCAGCAAAAATCTCAGCTAAAAGCAACTTTCTCTAATGTGACATCCTCAAAATGCATTTGGACAATTTTTCCAATAGTAATTCAAAATTTCTGGAGGACACAAAATTAGGAAAAACTGTAACCTAGCACAAGAATACAAAGGATAAAAGGAATTTTCATAGACCGTAGTTCTCTTCATGAAAGGTGCAACTCTGGATCGCTAAAATAAATGAAAATTCTCCTGAATGAATTGGTTAGTATTTATTTGTACAGCCGTTAAAAAGATATTTATATCGGTGTATACAGCTTACATGCATTTGTGCAGAAGAATGGAGCTATGTGTCTTAGCATCATGTTCACCTGATTCAGGGAAAGTCTGTGCTTGATAATTCAAGATGAAATACAATGTGTATTCTTCTCTGAAAAGAGGAATTTGCTATCCTTCCCTGGGTAATTGAGGTCATTCGACCAACCATCAGGGTTCACCTGGAGTCCATACTACGAGCCGAGCGCACTTAACTCAAAGCTGTTTTATCTTTTGTGTTGATAGTCAAGATCTTGGCTATAACATTGACATCAAACTCTGTCTAGGCTGCTCATGACTAAGAGCAGTGCAAGAGGTAAACTTTTGACCCTCAACTTTTTGACCTGGAGTAGTTACGCCCTAAGCACAAAGATATACAAAAGCAATGCAGCTTCTATCTCCTTAAAGAAGGATTAAGCTCCACAGCCTTCCTTGTCCCATTAAGCTTTCCTAAAGGATCTAGAGAGATGTGGTGTTCTTAAAAAGGAAAAAAGAAAAAGAGAGGTCCTTAAAAAAAGTATACCATTGTAAGCAAAACCTAAGATCACTTTCCAAAGACATTTCGCCATTGCTGAAAAAAGCAGTGAATAGAGCTAGTAGCCTCTGTGACAGGTGGGTAAAATCCGGCTCTGAAATAGGCTTGCTCAATGTATAATATTAAGAAACTGACCATTTCAGCAAGTCTTTTTAATAGCAGTGATAACAAAAACAACACACTGAAGAATTGATCCAGTGGATTTGTGAAGCCTTGCCTAAGGAAAAAGCGGAATGACGATGAACTTGGTCTAAAGCGGGCTCTGCTGGCGAGTTTCAGAGGGTGCAGATTTATCTTCCATTCTGCATTTACTTAACCTGGCAATGAACTGCAAGAGCTGCCATTTATTATTCAGGGACAGACTTCACCTCGAGCAAGGACTGTTTCACAAAACTGCAATAATTACCCAATAACCTTCATAACAAATATTATTATTGAAAAGCCATTGTGGAAGATCGGGAACAGGATGAGAGGAGCAGATTCCAGGGATTCTGAAGAGAAACACTTTTGAAAAACACAGTATGATATACTTTTATTTGTAATTATATTGCATTGACTGCATCTGTCTAAGCAAGAAAGATGTAGTTCTTTTTTCCCAGAGAAAACCTGCTTGTAAGAAATACTGAAAAGTAAGCTGGCTACTTGGATTTTACAGAATCCAAAAGGGTCTACAATGTATTGTATATGGTCAGAATTAATAGAAAACTGCAAAGCTGAATTATATCCCCAAAACAGTCTTGTTCTTTCAAGGGAAAGGGAAGTTAGAAGTAAGGAAGAAGACAAGTAAGAAAATCTGATGCAGGAGCTGTGATTGCTAATCTCAGTATTAAACTGTTCAATAGAAATAGTAGAAAATAGCAGCAGTATTTCTTTCACTTGCATAATGGATCTTATAATTTTGCCAGAAGTTGCATGCTAATCCAATATCATGTGAATTTCAAAAGTTATCTTTGTACTTTCAGCACAGGGAAGCATCATAGTTACCTTGCTGAAGTCAAAAACACTGATTTGAGCTGATAAAATTGAACTTTCTAACATCCATAAAGAGCTGAAGAAAAATAAACTATTATTCTTACCATAAGAAAATAAAAAAGTAATGGAGTTATCAACATTTATGCAAATACACTTTTTAATTTTAAAACTTTGGTTTACAGCATTCTATTTTAGAGCAATGAGTGTTTTGAGCAGGTGAGTACATTTTGGCCTATTTAATGCAACGTGCTGCTCTGGTATGAAATGATAGAAAGATAGACTAAAATAAAATCATTTTGAGGGGAAAATGTTTTCTGCTCCCGCAAATGTTGTGATCCTCCCCTTAGAGTTAGATGGCTAGTATTATTTTATTTATTATGATCTGGAGGCTAATTTGCACAATAACATGAAAGTAAATCTCATTAAATTCAGGAGTATGTACTGTTAAGTAGAAATGCATAGGGTCACTTATTTATAGAGAACTTCGATAGAATTGTATGTCTTTCCCTACTCTGTCTGTGAAATCAATCTGTTAATCCAGCCATCTTTCTACTGAGCACTGGCTGAGTGGTTGTTAGTTCAGGAGATAACTAGTTATGCAAAAAGGAGCATTAATAGGAAAGAACCTAAATAACATTTAGCCTCTAAGTCACAGAATTATGTTCCTTAATTGTAAATAATCTTAAGGATGATTACTACATTTGATTCTTAAGATCTCACTGTAGAAGGATTTCCTTCCTCGCCTGTGAGAGTAAACATAGCAATTAGAAAAGAAACCCAAGGTAAAAGAATCGGGCTACTCTCCCCTGGCCACAGCTGGCTTAAACATCATTTCTTCCCTGTATTTAAAAACAGGGAAGCTCAGCAAAACTTTAACACATTTAAGCTGAAGTAAATAATGCATTATGGCTTGAATAGTATTTTATGTGGAGACTTCTGTCTTTGGCATGTAGGACCTTTGCTTTTGAATGTGTAGGAATTCATCAGTAACCCTGCAGAGAGGAATGCTGTTCAACTAAAAAGCTAGCTTTCTCTGTAAGTGGGATTGGGGACATACATACACACACACACACACACACACACACACACACACACACACACACACACATATATAAATCTGTATGGCCTTCCTCTTTTAATTTTACTTAAGAAAAGAAGCAGGGCACAAAGGTAAAGTAAAGGCTCTTTCCCCATTCTAAATCTTGCTAAAGATTGTTGAAAATTCAGCACATCTTAACTACGCTAACTATGGCAGGCAGAAATCCCTGCATACCATGGAAAGGAGGACAAATGTCAATACATTTTATGCCACTAATTTTACTTCATATAAGTGTGAAGAGAGATCACATACATGCACGCACAATGTAAATGACTCTGAATGCGTATATTCATAATTAGAGTCAACTTAAAAATCATAGAAATTTCCAGATCTTCAAATATTTATTCATGCCTCCACAAAATTTGTCTCATTCTAAATAGCAACCAGAATAGGGTAACATTCAATTATATTGCCAGATACCACTGAGATTTTAAGACGGATGCAAACGGCATTTAATTCTGTATAATGTGCAGAAATAAATTAAGACATAGAGAAGTAAAGCCTCATTTGACATTTAATTGAAAGAAACTTTAATAGTCTAGTGTGACATATACATTGACCAACAGTTGAATTATTATTAGCAAGAGTTTAGGAAAGGAACATCAGGTAATTCTTAGGCTGAAACCCCCTGATTCATAAGGTAGATATCCTCTAGTTTCTTCTCTTTAAATCCACTACATTCTTTTTCACTTGCAAAATCATTCATTTTATTTTGTATATAAAATTGCTACTGTGTCCCCAGCAGTTGCTTTCCTAAAGTTTTAGGAGTAACAATTTGTTAGGTTCTAATTAAATGATATTACAGAAGGCAGGCAGGCAAGGGAAAGTTTAAAAAAAACCAATGTTATTTCATGCTTTCTTTCAACCCTGGAAATTTAAAGATTTAGGTCTAAATCCGGCCATAAACTTTATTGCTGCGTAATCACACTCTAGTGAGAAGTGTCTGCTTAAATAAAAAAAGGATGTTGAAATAAACAGGCAGCTGGGGGCCTACCCCAACAATTGCCAGCCAGTAAAATAGAGAAAGAGAACAGAGAGAAAGGAGAAAGGTAGCTAGCTACATAAATGGGCTTGTTTATTATGTCCTATAAACTTAGAAAGTCTTCAGTAATTTCCAGGGATATAATGGTATGCAGAATCTAAAGTTGTGATCGATTTCCTCACATTGGAAGGAAAACAGGAGGAGCAGGAGGAAGGTTAAAAAAAAAGAATGCATGTTTGGAGTGGACAATATACAATATGTGCTGTGTATACAGTGTACAAATATTAAGATCACATATAATACAACAACTTCTGTACAGCATATAGGGTGCAAATGTGATTAATTCTGGAAGGCAGAAAAGACCCAAAGAATCCAGTATTTAAAATCAATTAGAACACCTTTATTGTTATATGTAAATATTTCATCTAGATGAAAATATTCCAGACATTCCAACAATGGGATTGTTGACCCTTCCAACAAGTTTATAGCCAAAACCATCACCCCACTCCCCAATTCTTTCTCTTTTAAATTGGCCTGCGGACTCTCCTTCCCATAAATAAAACTGATAAACAAACAAAAACCCTTCATGGAGCAAAGGAAGTCATTATCATTTGCTTTAGCCAACATAATTAGAGTTAGGCCTCAAAATCCATCTCTGCCAAAGACTCTTTATCTGCTTTTTTTAAGACTATAATGTTTGATTCTGGATTATGACAATAAAATTTGTTGTTCTTATATGTATCAGCTCAACTGCAGAAAAATTCAAATTATATAGGATTTGGGGCAGACTGGACAAATCACCCTGTCTTTAAAGCAGCACCTTGAAGAGGTTATTGGATTATTTCAAAAGATGGTGAGGTCTGAAAACAAGGAGTAAGGCAAAACTATAGCCGAGTCCTCTACTGTATAAACAAATTTAAGCAACTTGCGCACAAAACTTACCTTAAGCGCTTTTTTTTCACTGAGTATTTGAGAACTTGGGGAGAGATACTTCTGTCCCTAAACCCTGACAATTTGAATGACCAGGAGGCACACGTAGCCTGTAAGAGAGTCAAATGAAGTCCAGCATCAGTGTGATTATATGTTATGTGGTATATAATGTTGGATGACAACTCCCCAGAACCATAAAACTTACTTTAATGGCACCACGTGACTTTTTATAGCCAGTGAGCCTATCTGTCTGTAACTATGGATGATTTTACGATCTAATTCATAGACAAAACCCTATTCATTTGGCATCCAAATGTCATATAGCTGGAACTTGGGCTTATAAAGTTTACTGCTTTATAACTTTTAAGGAAAGATACCAATGTACTTCGCCTGTAAATCTACAGATCTTTAGTTACTCTTAGGAACTCAGAAGCATTAACCATTCAAGCCCTGGGTTGGGTAAGTAGTGTTATATTTCTAACAAAATTAATTGTAGCAAAGCTAAACAAAGTAATACATATTTATTTGATTTGATCTAAAACAGTCTTTCCCCAATATCTGTTAAAATTGCACAAGGAGAAGTGTAATTCATGGCAGATTGTGTGGAAGAGTCTCTGGAAGATATCTATAACTGTCCACCAGTTAGTTTTCCTTAGTTCCCTCTAGAAAGCTAAAGCACGTTCTTAGAAATGAAGTTGAGGAAAGCAAATGCTTGTTTATGTCTTTCTTTCTTTCTTTCTTTCTTTCTTTCTTTCTTTCTTTCTTTCTTTCTTTCTTTCTTTCTCTCTCTCTCTTTCTTTCTTTCTTTTTTTTTTCAAAGAGAAAACAGTGTGATAACTTCCTCCCCCTAAAAAATGACCAATAGTTTTGTGTTTTTTATACCACATTCAACCCAGAAGCAATCTTTGCTCCAGTTTACAGTGGCTATTGAGATCAGTTTTGTCTCCAACTTTAATCTCCTGTCTAAATGTGGAACAAGATATGAGTCTCTGTAGGATACAGACCAGCTCCCCCTCAAAAGGCAAAAGACAGAATAGAAAGAAAAGGGGGAGAAGATCCTTATAAAAGAAAGTTTATTTTTCCAGTCAGTTAAAAAAAAATCCACATTTCTTTAAAAAAAAATCACATTTTTGTTCAAACAGCCAAACTTTGACTCTATTTGTAACTTTGTCCACAAACAAAACAAAAACAACAGCCCCACCCCACCCCCTATACTTTTCCGAAGCTGCCCTTAATAAAAGCCATTTTTAAGAGTTCGTGCAAAAAGTCATATACAAAGGCACAGCAAGGACATACTGTCTGGAATCACAGTTTTCGTCACAGATTCACTATTCACTACACGTTTGGACAAGTTCAGCTTGTTTTTCATTATTTCACCTCTACAACAGCCATTAATGACACAGGAATTAGGTAGTATTTTTTTCTGATTGGAAATCTTGGCCACAGTTTGGAGTTATACATACACTGACACGTTCAAACACACATGCATAGTTAAGCACAGCGAGAGCAACAACACAGAGAAAAACACTGGGTTTAAACCAGACTGAGGAGGGAGAAAAGAAGGGAACGGAAAGAAAGCTTTTCTCCTTTCCTTTTTTAAGTGTTTGCTTAGGACTATTTTTTTCCTGTTTTTACAGTTACTTCAAGTAACGCCATTTGCTTCATATAAATAAGTTAAAACATCTACTTTTTTTAAAAGACAAAGCTATTCAAGACAAAGAAATGCACAGGGAAGCCGATCTACACACGCCGTGCACTAGGTAGACTTAATTAAACAGGCTCATAATTATTAAGATACATCAGCAGAGGGTTGATTCGCCCTTCTAGGGACGTTAAGCAAAGAGAAATACTGACGCGCCTACACAGGGTCAGCATTTATATAATACTGTTGAATTGTTGTGGTGTTTTTGTACTTGTATTATTTTTCCCTCTCCGGGATGGGGGCTGGGGAGGGGAGAAACAGGGCTGGCATATCTCTTAAGGGCGAAAGGCTCCTCCTGCAGCTGCCATGCTCATGCTCTTCAGCTTGTTATCCTTTTTCCATTTCATACGCCTGTTTTGGAACCAGATCTTGATTTGTCTCTCTGAGAGGCAAAGAGCATGTGCTATTTCAATCCTCCTCCTGCGGGTCAGGTACCTATTGAAGTGAAACTCTTTCTCCAGCTCCAAGGTCTGGTAGCGGGTGTAAGCAGTCCGAGCCCTTTTCCCTTCGGGCCCCCCTATGTTGTCTGCAACAGGGGAAAAGAAAATAATAAGGGAACCGGTTTAGACTGTGGCAAAAGGGACATATTCTCCCCCTTCATTTTGGCTCCTTGCGTTTCTCGCCCTCAATTTTTTTTTATCTTGTTAGTATGTTGTTTTGAAGGAAAGGCTCAACAAGTTCCTCCTTCTCTCCTCCTCCTCCGCTTTTCCCCCCCTCTCCCACAACCCTTTCCTCAAGTAATTCATGCCTAGTGAAGTTTAAACAACCTCCCCTTTGACTCTCCTAATGAAGGGCTGATCAATTCAATTCCAGCCCGGAAGCTGGAAAGCACGCAGTTTGCCTGCAACTGTTCTTCAGGCGGGTCTCTACTTGCGCGTAAAAGTTTTCTGAAGAACTTACTTCCCAATTATCTGCTTATCAGATAAAAGAAAAACTAACACACTCCCTCAGCCTGGTCCCAGACCCAGTCCACTTTTCATTTCAAACACCCTCGATTTGTCAGTCAAATCCTCTGGCTGGAGTAGAAATTATTTCCATACCGAGGCTGAAGGACTGCAGAAGTCACGTCCCCGAGATCCTTCCCTCTAGGCTCTCCTAAGTTTCCCCTACTTTTCTCCCAGAGACATCTCACCCTCCTGCCTCTTCCCCAAACACTCACAGGCACGCACACACTATTTCCTCAACTTCTTTTTGGATATAATTAGTAACGGTGTTTTCACTGGACAATCTTCGCCATAAATTACCGAAGCTGACACACACTATTCAAGCTGGTTCGCTCACTCACTCCCACCATTTCCATTCAAGCGCCCAGACCTGGAGACCTGGGGAAAGAGTCCTTAGGAGAGATTGCCTCACATTACCCCGATTTCCGTCCTCCACCGGCCTTCAGCTGCGCTGTCCTTTCCAGAGGGGGTGAGGGTGGGAAAAGCTTGTGGCTTCCTCAAGAGAGAGAGAGAGACCACCTGAACTGACAGTCCGACAAACTTGGGGCGCCCGTGCGAGAGACAGATGTGGAAGGAGAAGGAGGCTTCTTGTTCCCCTAGCTTCCCTTTGGCCAGCCTTGTATCCCGCGGCTCCCTGGCCCCCTCCCCCTGCCTCAAGACCCGCAGCGTTAGGTTACATATAAAGAAAACCGGGCATGCTTTTACCATGGCTTATGTGAAGTTTTCTCATCCAAGGGTAGATTTGGGGCTGGGGACCCTGTTGCGCTGCGTTTTGGTCGTTCTGCTGGGAGGTCGCCTGCTCGCTGTTGACGGGAGGATCCTCCTGGGCGACCGGCGACGTGCTAAGCCCTTCTCTGCCCAGGTGGCTGGTGCTGGTGCTGCCACTGCCGTTGCTGCTAGTGCTGGCGCCGGCGCTGGCGGTGCCGCTGGACGTGGACGAAGTGCTGGTGGTCGAGTTAACTGTGGAGGTTTTCCCCCCACCGTGATGAGCGTCGCCGCTGACAGGCGAGGCAGCCACGGCGGCACAAGGCAAAGACTCAGGCGGAGGCGAGTGAGCGGCCGCTACCCGGTTGGCGTACCTGGCGTCGGGGGTGGCGGCGCTGGCGTTGGTGCTGGCGCTGGAGGGGTAACTGCCGCCGCGAGCTCTCTCTGTGGCCCCCCCTGGCGCAAAGTGGCTGGAAGCAGAGCGGGCGACGCTGAGGTCCATACCATTGTAGCCGTAGCCGCCGTACCTGCCGGAATGCATGCTGGCCGATTCCCTGAATTGCTCGCTCACGGCACTCGGATCTCCATAATTATGTAACGGGTACTCCGGGCCATTTGGATAGCGACCGCAAAATGAATTTACAAAATAGGAGCTCATTTGTTGTTGTTGTTGGGGCTTGTTAGGGGTTTTTTTTTTGTTGTTGTTGGCTTTTTTTTTAATCGGGGGGCCTTGATTTGTGGCTCTTTGCTTCGTTTTTTGGTGCGTCTATAGCACCCTTGCACAATTTATGATGAATTATGGAAATGACTGGGACAAGTACTTGGTTCCCTCCTACGTAGGCACCCAAATATGGGGTACGACTTCATATCACGTGCTTTTGTTGTCCAGTCGTAAATCCTGCCTGATGACCTCTAGAGGTAAACTCGCGTACTAAATGGGGGAGTTGGGTGGATGCTGGAGGGCTGAGGCGCGTGCCTGGAGCGCGAGCCCGCTGCCAGCTCCTGACTGTCAGCCGGCCTCGTGCGCCACCCTCTGGAGACTTGCTAGAGTTTCACCTTTCTCAGCCCGGAGCTGCTGCAAGACTGAGGTCGAATTGGGGTTACAGCCCATTATAGCAAAATTATGACATCTTCTTGGAGTCCCATTAGTAAGTATCAATTGTTAGGGACTATGGGTTTTAGATTTAAAAAAAACCCAGCAAAAATGGGTGTGTGGAGAAATCTCCCAACACTCCATTTTTGCAGGGGTTTTTTATATTATTTTTAAATATTATATATATCATATATATATATAATATGATAAACTAGTTCAGCATAGATTTCTCTGGAACTTAGGGACCAAAATTAACAATCAAAAAACCTGATTCAGAACAAATAAGAAATAATGAATCTCTGTAATAATAATAATAATTGAGCAGCAACTTCAAAAGGAAGGAGAGATTGAGATATTTTTAAAGTCAGTGCCAGTTTTAAATTTGTGTTCAATATAAATCTCTTGCAGTATTTTTTTTTAAATAGAATTCTTTCATGGGCTTTTAAGAGACACAGAGAAAGAGAAAATTCAGGAACATTTTAAGGTCTTGCAAATTTTCTCCACCTTGTAAATATAAGCATAGCAGTGTTGTTTAGTTAGGAAAATGTAAATTACTCATTTTTGTTATCATTACTACGACTCAGATTTATAGTCCAAGTGCTATTATGCTTTTCACATTATTTAAATATAATATGCATGCTTCCATATGTACATAGTGGCTCCAATGCACTTTAATATAATTTCATGCTACTATTAAATAAAGCCTTCACCTGCACTTTGTAGCACACCAAGAATATGAAATAGCTGTATTCTTATTTAAATTTGGGGTATCTTCTCTAAATATTGCTTTCTTTAAAATATTAAAAAATGGAAAAAGAACACATCCACAACACCAGGATAAAGAAATTTAAAACTAAGTCAATAGAAGAAGAAAATGAAAATACTTGATCAATTATCTTAAATAATTACATGGATTCTAGTAATCTGCCCATCGACAAAAGTCTAGTCCTCCTTTTTCCACTCAGTTTGCAGTATTTTTACCCTTTTAGAAATGCTAATTATTATTTGAAAAGGCTATACTCTCATACTTTAGAAAAATAAAAATATACAGAAGATAATCATTGAATTATATTTTCCATCCCACCTATTATCTCTTTTGAAAATCCTAATTATGTATTGGGAATTTTGCATACATGTTAACATTTCCTCTTCTTTTTTCTTTAAACCACATGAGGATGCCATGTACAATATCATTCAAATAAAGTCCCAGTGAAATCAATATTATCAAACAAATGGGTTCAAGTCTGAGATGAAAAGGAGTAGAACAAAGCGCAACTGTTTGTTTAAGTGAGTTAGCAGAAAAAAATATGCAGAAGCAGCTCCCTATCCTTCTAGAATCCCTCTCTGGATCCAGGTCTGAACCTTTTTTAATGCAGAGAAGCTGGAACATCAAATGGTAGCTTTATACAAACACTTAATTTTTTTTAATTTTTAAAAAAGGAAATAAAGGCATTGCTCTTGTCAGAAGCATTTAAGCACCTAATCTATAGAGCGGAAAGCTGACTATTACTAAGCTTTTCTACTGTCAGTAATTCTACCGATACAGAAATTCACAGTTTACTAAAAACATATATAAATATGTTCATATTTTAATTAAGCCTTTGGAAGTATCTGCATAACAACAACAACAAAAGAATAATAACCCAATAAATTTATAGGGGTGTGTGTTATGTGTGTGTGAGAACTGAGAGGCATGGTGATGAAGGAAAAAGCTACTAATAGATGGTTTATTCTCTTAAGCATAATTTTACTCCCCTGATTTTTCCTCTGTTTCTTCTTCGCCAGGCTGGGTGGAATTGATCAATTTGCTTTCCTTTTTCCATTTCATTCGCCTGTTTTGAAACCAGATTTTAATCTGTCGTTCAGTAAGGCAAAGAGCGTTTGCAATCTCAATCCGACGCCTTCTGGTTAAATATCTGTTATAATGGAATTCTTTTTCTAACTCTAGAGTTTGGAACCTGGTGTAGGTTTGCCTGCCTCGTCTCCCATGCGTTCCATACACTGTACCTAGGGAAGCAAACATATATAACCGCGAATAAGCAGGCGCCCGCCTTCCGGTTAACAAAAGAAATGGGGAGAAATCCTAGGAGCTACACTCCTTGTTTAGTCATGCTTTCTAACTTAACAGACAAACTCACATTCTGGTGCTCACAGAATCGGGTATTTTGAAATTATCTTTTAATTTTATTTAAATTTTGGGGTTTGCGGGGAGTAGAAGCATTCCCTTTTAATAACAGGAAGGGAGATTGTTTTCAACGTAGCCATTCCCCTTGGATAATACATGAATAGGCCCTGGTTATAATAGGAGGGTTGCTTTTATATTATGTTTTATGTCCAGACCTGCAAGAGGCTTTTGATTTGGTGCAACCAAATTGGAATATTTTTTAGTCACACTGATTTCCAAAGGAAGGAATTAGCAATCCTATTTGTTAATTCTTTCCCATTTTAAGTACTTGAAATTTAACATTCTTCTTGGCTTAACATTCTCCTGTTAAGTTCAGTCAACTGACACCAGCACCTAAATAGATTCATTTCCAAGTCCCAATAAATTTGATAAAATCTATTTTGAAGCAAGTATTTTTTTTTTAAGAAAGTAGAATATAAATAGAATATAGAGGTAAATTAAATTACAATATGCTACTTTAAAGGAAGGTAATTAATGCTTTAATGAGAATAGGCTCTCTCCAAAAGCTTTTGATTTTAATGCTTCACTATTAAAATCTCCTTAGACTTTCTAATTCCTCTGGTAGAAGAACAAAGAATGACATTCTGATACACTGAAATAGGGATGGTGGTGGCCATTGATCAAGTTTTCTTTCTTCCCACCCCCTCCACTCCATTAGATGATTTGTGTGCGCAGTAGATATTACTAGGAACGTGTATTCAATAGCTCATTCTTATACACTAATGAGTGGGTGAAGGGAGGGGGAAGAGAACTCTCACAAATATATGGAGCAGTCAGAACTCTTCCCTTGTATCACTCTTTGGCTCTGATAGAAAGAGAAGCTTCTCTGGTAACAATGATGATGATGATGAAGATGATGGCGAGCAGTTTAGCAACCTCAGCCCCCCAGTTCTTAAGAAAATATTGACTTTTTTGAAGAGTGTTAATAGTTATTTCCTTAAGATTTGCTTCCAGGTATGTGAAAATGCCAAGGCAGGCTTCCTGTGCTGACTCAGCCTTCAAAAGGCATTCCTTGTCAAGGTAGCTCTCCACCTGTCAGGTTGAAGGAGAACTTGAGAAAGAGTCTCAGGTCTTTGAATCTCCTCTACCCATCCTAGACAGTCTGCAGATGGCCCATCTGAAAGAAACATTTCTTCCCAAGAAAGAGAGAGAGAATGGAAGCTCCCCTCAGCCATACCACTGCAGCCCACCTCCCTATTTACGGTTACCTTTTATGACTTACCAGCACACGAATTCATCCTTTGCATCCAAGGGTAAACAGGGCTGGTGTACTTCCGGTCGCTGTTTTCCTCGTTTAAGATCTTGGCTGCCCCGTTTTCGGGCTTGTACTGCTGATCAGGGGCAAAGCAGGGCAAGTAATCCCCGGGGTTGCTGGCCCTTGGTTTGCCATTGCCGGAGGGCGAGGAGGCACCGCCCAGGTCCTTGTCCGAGTAGAAGCAAGAGGCTCCATAATCATAGGCTGCCCGGTTGCAGGCGATGACCGTGTTGGGGCTGGACTGTTGGAAGAAGCTAGGGGAGGAATAGGGCTTCTCCTGCAGGCTGCCGGCCCCATAAGAAGCCGGGAAGTGCCTTAGAGCCTCGTAGCCAGCCGCGGGGTGATAGAGGGGGATCTGCCCCAGGAAGGACTCTTGTCCATTCGACAAGCTTCCCGGGAAAGCAGGATTCACGAAATAGGAACTCATGGACGCTCCCAAGATCCCGGACCTTGATTTGTTGTGTATTAGTACATCTGGCTATAACTATTAGTAGTCATGCGAGTGGTTTGTTTCTGGATGGCCGAGCGCCAAAAGCGACAGCAGCAAATCGCACCAGCTGACGGCACGGCGACCAATGAGCGAGCGGCGGACGGCCTTCTCCCCTGGGATCCGCCGCTACCGAGCCAGCAAAGTTCCAAACAACCCCCTCCCTCCCCCCTCTCGACGCGCACACACGCACACACACACACACCTCCGCCGCCGCAGCTAAGCCTACCAGATGGCAACTGGCCACCGGGCGCTCTCCTCGGTGCCAACACGGAGAAAGGGGTGCGGGGAGGAATTGCACTCGGGTAACTCCCCCGGGGAGGGAAACGGGTGCTCGTCAGTCTGTAGGTCGAGCGGGGTATTCCCACCTAAATGAATGAATGACGCCAGAGACGGATACCTGACTGCTTACAGCACAAAGGCACTCCCGAAAACTTATCTTGCAAAAATCGTAGTCTATCCAGGAGAAGCACCCACCGACCCGTTCATTCACCCTCAGCAGAGAAACCGCGTAGTGTAGAGGCGGTGTCTATGAAATGCTTAAAAGTGGGGATTTCACAACCGTCTGCAAAAGGGAGAATCTGCCGGTTTAGAAACAAACTGGCCAACAAGAGATTCGGTCTCAATGAACCGGTTCCCTTCATGCCTGAATAAAACGAGGGTGCCCAAAACATGTGGAATATTTTCCAGCACAACATACTTGGGCAACTGAAATCCAACCTATTTGCACGATTTCCCTTCCCTGGTTCTAATGAATAGAATACGTAAGTGAGACAGTGTATGCATACACTCACATCCTCAAGAGTGGCTAAAAAATATACCCCCCAATCCTTTCTGTTCAAAATGATCCACACAATATAATGCAGTTAATTTAATCTTTAGCTCTGAAGAGAACAGGAAACGGCGATTCTCTGACACAATTGTTGTTGCTGATGCTCTTTATTTGTTGTCAGTGGGGGTATTCAAAGGAAACCTCTCTGAGGATGTTAGCTGCTTCTTTGAAGAGAGGAAATTATTCCAATAAAAATTTCCCCCTGTTGTTAGTCTTTTAACTCCCCAAATGATATCTTTGTAACTTCAGTCTGTTGTTATAATGAATCTCGCAGGAAGGTGGGGAGCAATTAAGTCACCCCATCTTGAGACAAGACCAATAAAACCAAATTAGAAGAAAGAAAAGAAAGAAAGGAGTATCAACAGATGCACACTTTTGAAATCTGCAAACTTGACAGTAATTTCAAAATACAATGGGAAAATAATTAGGCTTGAAGTTACAAAACTATTAAGGGAATAAGAAATCTTGAAACAAAGGGGGACTTTCACAAGGAGGCTGGCAACCTCTGAAATTAGTTCTGTTGAATCATCTTAATCTTACCTCCTAGGAAATATGATTAAGATTAAAGCCAAGTATCTTCCTGTGCTAATTATTTCTCTCCTTTCTCAGATGTTCTAAATGGCTACTTTGTTGGCTTGAAAACCATAAGGCCTTTGGCCAGTTTGGCTATTCTTTTTAATTTCTTGACTCCAATTAGGGTATCTCTAAAACAGCAGTAAGTTAAAACGGCTGCTGTCACCATCACCACCTCCCTTTTTAGTTGCCAGCTTTCTTTTGGCCCTAACGGAGTTTCAGAAAGCCTTCCAGCAATGGATTTCCCACCCACATACCTCATTCACCCTTGCTAAGTAAAGATCTATAAATACAAATTTTAGGATATTGGAGAAAATAGTCTCCAAAATGGAGAATAGTAGTTACTATATCAAAATGAGTTCAGCATATATTCAGCATATACAGAACCAAAGATTTCTATAAACGGAATAACATATTTGCTAAGCTATAAATTTATCAACTTATAGCTCAGTATTGGTTCCTGTTCATTACTTGTCAACTTGTACAATTTTATAAAAATATAAATAGCTAGGAAAAATGTAATTATTTGTAAATTTAATGGAACAAACAGGGAATTTTTCCTGAACTCTTACATCCACAGTAAGCATAATTCTATATATAAAATTATTTATATATAATTCTATGTATAAAAAGGAATAATATCTATATATAATTACTGAACAACAACTAGAGCAAATTACAGGAGAAAAAAAAAATGGCCGTTGTCCAGGAAATGAAACTGTACTAAGAGTACACTCCTCCCCTCCATCCCTCTCTTCCATCTAGACATTTGGAGGCACACATCTGCTAAACAGAAGTTTTGCCAAAGTCTGCACCTTTCCAGAGGAATCCAGATATATTCTCTGAAATACTTTCTTAATAAAGAAGCAAGGTAAATAACTTGGCAGGGCCCTTGAAAAACACACAGGAAAGCAGGTCAGACTTTAGAACTCTTTCAAATAGCAACCTCATCGATTTAAAACGTGTGACTACCATTTAAACAATGGGGGCCTCCAACTACCCCGCTCTCCCTCTCCTTTCATTCAATCCAAGTCATAAGTCAAACAAAGTTGGAACATAGGTGGTGGATGAAAGGGGCGCTAGCTCTATTTAAGTTTAAAAACTCCTTTTCTGTGAAGGTACAAATCCACTTACACATTCTTATGTTAACGGAAGTAACGGAGAAGCAAGATTTAGCTAACAAATCTAACCCAAACAGATCTCTCCATCCGAGGCATTGTTTAAGGTGGGAAGTATATTGGGAACACTCGGGATAAAGTCAGAGTCGCTAGGTCGGCCTGCTAGAATTAGCGCAATCATATTTTTCAGGGGTCCTTCGGCCTTTCCCTGCGAAGAAGACTTAAAATACAGAAATTGTCTGGGAAAGGAGACCAACATCTCCGCGTGCGGATATGCTCCACCAAAGATAAGCAACCCATTCAGTCGTGATTTATTTGTCGGCTCTCTTTTAATTATTTATTTATGTACCTGGTGGCTGCCCCCGACTCTCTTAGCGCCTAGTACCTTTAAGGACCACACAGTGGCAGTACTGAGTAACGTTGTCTCGCCGATAAATAATCCGACATTCATTGCAGCTGCAGTCAAGCAGATACTGCAATGTAATATACACGTAATTCTTTATCAACTCGGAGAATGGATTGGGAGAGGGTTGAAAACCTATTTTTGTATTATTTAAGAAAATCGCCAATCATCCTCAACAGCGGGTATAAATACAAGAACAGGAACACATTTCAGTCGTATAATCAGAAATATTTTCCTCTGTACATATAGAAACAACCTCGAATTGGGTAAACCATGCGTAATTGCCTCTATGAAAATATTGCATAAAACTCTCAGATTTTACCAGCTATTCCAGTTATTAAGAGAATTTACATTTTTTCCCAATAAGTAATAACCGAAAAGATTCCTTGAAGCATTTAATCCCTCTCACGACCCCATCACCCCATCACTAATGACAAAACAATAACAACAACAAAAGAAACGGGTTTTTAAAACACTGTCATATGTTCCTGCCTTTCAACCATACACGTTAGCAACACCACACAATTGCGTTCAGGTCTTGCCTATAAAGGCATCACCGGCATTAAATCGCCATCTAAAATTATAAACACGTGAGGACCCGCCTCCGTCCACCAATTTATTTATATTCCTCATAGACAAGTCAAAATAAACACAACCTCTTAATAGCTTTCACCGCAAATTAAATCTTTGCAAGGACCAAATCAGCCCTCATAGATTTACACACCATCTTTTTGGATTTTCCAAATCCGCCTTTCTTTCTACGAATGAAGCCGTTCAACGGAGGTTTCTGGAAACCCACCATGCGTTCCAAAGGCAGCCTTTTAACGCAGCCAATGGAACAGGATAGTGTCAGGATGACACTTGGAGCCCGACGCTGATTTGTATGCGCTAGGCAGACTCCCGGAAGCTCCGGGTTGCATTGGTTCATTCTCACTCTTAGGCAAATCGACCTTCTCTCGGGCTAGAGAGACTCAGACAGCACGCAAGGCTGCTTCGTGTAACTAACTGGGTCTGCTTGCTCACGCTCTCCTCTGCGTTTCTCACCTTGTAGGTCCTGGCTGGCAGGAGCCCCTGCTACTTTGACAGCTGCCGCTTTGCCTGCCGTGGAGACGAATGGCCTTCCTTTTGGTGCCAGAAGAAGCAGGAAATTAGCCAGGTTGAGAGTTGAAAATCTGCCACCCCACAGCTTTGAATCCAAGATGCCACACCTTCCGGCAAAGGAGCTGGAAAATGCCATTCCAGACCTGCGTTCGAGGCGACTGCCCGTACCCAATCTCCATCCACTCGACTCCCTTTTGACTTACAAAGGACATAAGAAAACCCGGGTGGGTGGTTGAAAGGGGTGGGGGGGTGGGGCTGAAAAGGCAGAGAGATCCGAAGCAGGACAGAGCAGAGCAAAAGAATGCAGCTCTATTCTTGCCAGGGAAATTATAAAAAAGTTCATGTTCACGATTACCACCCACATGACCGCCGACAACCAATAGAGAACCCGAATCACTCGTAAAGTTGTATTGCAAAGTTGTAAATTTTCATAAACAACAACGGATTTATGGCTTTTTCCTCATCACTAAGAAAGAGGCAGGACTTAGAAAGGCGCCATTTTACCAGAGAGACGGTCCTAGATTTTTAAAGGACCCACCATTTGGACAATCTCCCCTCACCTCCACTTATTGCATTGAAATTATGCTAAATACATTTAGAGGAAAATAAAGTATCAGACGTTGTCCCTCTTTCCACTCATACGAATTTTATCCTTTTCCTCCTTCCTTATAATTTCTATCTGAAAGCATCCGCTTTGCTTCAGGTTTTTTTTTTAATGGAGTGGATGACGGACTGAAAGAATAAAAACCAGGACAATATTTCCGAAATATTTGAAGATACTCCACGGAAGAGAAATTGTGTTTCTTTTAGTTCTGCCTTCTTCCCCTATATTTAGCAAATTCAGATATCTGATCTGGGAATATCCATTTTGGCAATTGCATCCTATGCAAAATGCGGGTTTATATTTAGCCAGGGAAGATGCATACCAGCCCCACATTGGAATTAAGGTTATGTGATGTAGCTGGAACGAAGACATAATCCTAACTCCACTGAAGCCAAACTCATGGAGTCAGTTGAGATGTCAAAGGAGAAAACAGGATCTATTTATCACCCTTGGTTCCAATGGAAGAAGCTGCATATGAAATCTATCAGGATTGTGCCCACAGAACAAAGCAACTTTCTTCTTCTGTAATATTCTCCCGTCTTGGTGAATTACTCTGCCAATGAGTTTGTGCTGCTGTTTTCTTCCAGGTAGTGAAGGTAGTGAGGGCACCATCTTTATTTTTTCAAGGTAATTATTTACTTGCTCATATGTCTTTTATTTCAACTGTATGAATACTGAACAGTAGGGTATATGCACACATCTAGTTCTTTGCTTGAAAAAAAAACATGCAATGCTTTGTCATCAAGCTTTTTATTTCTGTATAACATTAAACACTTGGGTGATACACAAAAGCAAACTTCAAAGATAATCCATACATATACACACACATACACACGCACGCACGGCGCGTACTTCCCTGCCCCTTCTAATTTTAACATGAAATACCTCAAGGTTCACAGTGTACAGAGCAGAAAAAAAAAACACATTTGTAACATACAAGTTATGAATAAAGATTAGCCAAAACTTTAATGGTGGAATTTATTTATACAGAAGTTTTTTTTAATGCAATCATGCCACAAAGTTACCCAGTTTAGTATTGATTTTCCAGTTTATGATGGAGTTCAAGACAGAAGTTCCCAATGTTTCCAATGCACAGGTTGTCTAAAATGTAGGAAAGTTGCAGTTTGTATTGAGCAAGTACAGAGTGAGGGAAGAAACTGGTGAAAGAGCAGGTGATGGTTGTTTAAATTCACTTCTTTTTTAATTGCATAAAGCACAATTAATGGACAAATTTCAAACGAAACACTGAATCAGCCTTCAGGAGCACGATATGAAAGGAAAGATGAAGCAGATTTTACAATGGATACAATCAGAATTTGTCTCATAAAATTCAGGCTAGCAAAGACTTGAGAAGAAAGCTAATATTGCAGCATATTTGATTTAATTTAACAACAGCCTTGCAATAAATATATTATGTCTTAAAAACTCTAAATTATATTCATCAGTACTCCGCACCAAATATTTGAACCTCACAAGTTTCTGCTTGACACTATCAGATCCCACCAGAGGCTCCCACCAACACTGTTCTCACCCTCTTCTCATTTATACAATACAATTTTGGTGATAGGTAGGCGGAGTTACTAAATAGGTAGTTTTCAAAATAGGTAGTACGAACCATTGCAGTTGAGTGTAGTGGTTTATTATTTTTTTAAAGGATTTCTTCCCCCACCCCAAACCCCTCCCCAGTTATTTAAACAAATAAGCAGAAAGTCCAACCACTTGGAAGTATATAGAACTTTAGTGAAAAATTAGGTAGTCTGAAATTAAGCCTAGTGCACCTTTCCCTTTCAGAATTTTGGGATCTGTGCAGTCAGGTAGTTTATTTGGAAGCTAACTTAGTTGGGGCTCTTGCGCGCGCTCTCTCTCTCTCTTTCTCTCCCCCCTTTTGTGTGCAAAGAACGGGTAATTATTGGGTTCATTTTTCTTTTCACAAATAGCAATAAAAAAATTAATAATTGTTATTTATCACTTGTTAACATAAATGCTGACCAGCTTGGGGGCCCAAAGCCAATTTAGCCCAGATGTTGGACAGAATGGGATTCTGCAATTCAGACCGAGGATAAGCCAGGGGTAATGGAGGAAAGCTACCCTGCTTGTCCTCTCCCCAGACCTCCTTAGAGTGGAAATGGCCATTAAAAAAAAACCAAGGGTAGATTTATGTTGGATTTTGTTTTTAACAACAAAAAGAAAGAAAGCTTCAGGAGAGCGTTTACAGCTGTGACGTGCAAACAGCATTTGAGAAGAAGCTCGGGCGAGCCTTCTTCTCCTCCCGCTGGCATTTATTCTGCATCTTCCTCCTCCTCCTCCTCTTCCTCCTCCACCTTTTCCACCGATGTGGTGGCGGGTGCCGCCTCGTTGGCGGCGGCCGCGCCTCCAGCGGTGTCCTCTTTATGCTCCTTCTTCCATTTCATGCGACGGTTCTGAAACCATATTTTGATCTGCCTCTCGGTCAAACACAGGGCGTGAGCGATCTCTATCCTCCGCCGGCGGGTCAGGTAGCGGTTGAAGTGGAACTCCTTTTCCAGTTCCAGCGTTTGGTAACGGGTGTAAGTCTGGCGCCCTCTCTTTCGATCAGGACCTAAAGGGAGGGAGAGACGGGGGAGGGGCGGAAACCATCCAAGTTAAGGCAGGAAAGGAAGACAATCCACCTGAATAAAGCTCGTAAGTTACAAACAGGTCGGAAGAGAAATGGAGTCGGCCCTCCTCATCCCCAGCCTCCATTTTTTTCAGAATACAATACTCGGCCTCCCCAAAGGCCATTGAACCACGCGGGGTTAGGCAGATCATCTTGGAAGTATTTCCCTAGTGAACCTCTACGTGAAAATAAATGCCAGTAAATAGTTCTCCTCTCAGTTAAGAATCTGTTCACTTCCAAAATAATTCGGCTGTGTTCCATGCGATTGTGTCTTTCCGACTAAAGTCACCTTCATGAAAAGTCCGGGGTTTGGTTTCTAAATTTTTAATCCTTAATCTCAGATAAAAATCCGAGACAGGAAAAATGGCTTAGCAGAATTCTGGCGAATATTAGGTCAGGTTCTAGGCATTGGCTGAGAGTCCAAGCTTTGCCCGCAAACTCTATCTAATGTAGTTTAAAATAATGCCTCCGTCTCCCGCCTTGCCCTCGTCTAGGGGAGGGCTGCGAGGTTTAGCTGCACCAAGACCTTCTCTCCCCTTCCCCCCCATACACCCGCTTGCCTCCCCATCTATAACAGGTCCATTTTTTTCTGACAAGAAATTTCAAGAATAGTAAAAATAAAATCACATATTTTAATCCAGTGCATGCAGGTGGCTTCTCAGCCGTTGCTGTCTCTTCCATCTCTGCCCGTCACCCCCATTCCCACCCGAGGTTCCCCTTCTCTGCCGCTGTAGGCAGAGAAAGGCATCCCATCGCCAGGCGTGTTCTCCGGACCCATTCGCCACCTTCGCTTGTTTTCCCTGTGGCGCAGCCCGGAGTTCAGCCCGACTCTCCAGTCCCATCGTGAAGAGGAGTTAGATAAATTTACGAGGCTCGAACTCATTAATTGGGCAATAAAAAGTTTTATGAGGTTCATTTACATACAATGCCACAGGCTTTTGCGCAATGGCGCCTCTGCTCTAATTAAAAGCGAAGAGGCAGGCGCACTTTTGGCGAGGAAGTTTGCATGCGCCGCCTTGGCTCGCCTGCCTGAGGTCGCGTAACATTCGCCCGCAGGTCGAGCTGCCCCTTTTATGTTTTTGAACAAGGCTTTTGGTCTTCCCCCGCCCGCTCCCCCCGCCTTCCCCATACCTGAAGACCTCATCCAGGGGTATATCCGGAAATTACTCTCAGCCTGGCTGTGCAGGTTGCTTTCCTCCGCTTTCTCACAGCTGGATTTGGTTAAGTCATTGCAGAGGACGGGAATGTTCTGATCAAAAGAGGAACAATGCAGGTTGTAGGTATCAGAGCCCAGGCTGTATCCGGAAGAGAACGGGGTTTGATATATGGCACTGTTCACATTGTACAAGGCAGGCATGGAGGAGGTGAATGCGCTAGCGCCTGGTCCATAGCCGCTTCTCTGGGAGTTGGTAGCAAAGGAGCAAGACGTAGGCTCCGCATTTTGGAAGAGAGAAGCAGCCCCCGTCGTATATTTGCTAAAAAGAGCGTTCACATAATACGAAGAACTCATAATTTTGACCGGTGATTTGTTGTCCGGTAGGCTTCGGTGTCGGTTTTACGAGGTAGCGTGATATATGATAACATTACACCCCCAGATTTACACCAAACCCCATTTTCTTTTGGACCGAGCTGCCTCCACCACGTGACCAGTCATATGACCCCATCCGCCAATCTGCTCCTGCATC
Source organism: Bungarus multicinctus (assembly GCA_023653725.1). Lineage (NCBI taxonomy): Eukaryota > Metazoa > Chordata > Lepidosauria > Squamata > Elapidae > Bungarus > Bungarus multicinctus. The sequence goes on along the minus strand of CM042840.1, from coordinate 89,056,384 downwards.
ACAGGTGGTAGAGATCAGGGAAGCGCACAAGGTCCTGTAATGGAAGGGAAGCGCATCACAGCCGCGCCTCGCGAATGACCGAAGGCAGCCGGCGATTTCTTTTCCCCAGGCGGAATGCCACATGGCCGGCGGCACCACCGGGTCCGCAAAAGAAGCCGTGGAAGTGCCTAGGAACGTGTCCGGCGGTGGCTGTGGCGAGGCAACTCGAGCCCGGCGTTTGGAGAACGAAGGCCCGCCGTCTTCGCTTTCGCCCACCCTTCTCCCACTTCTGCCAACGGGGCTACAAGAGTGACGGATCAGTCTTTAAATCTCCCCCAGCCCCGAGACAGAATCCTTCTTACCGCTTGAAAGAAAACACTGGATGGATTTGGGATTCCCTTCCTTTGTGCCTTTGGCAGCCTTTCGGCGCATTCCATCCGGAAGGAAGAGCGCAGTTGGATCCACGCAACAACAATCCTTCTCATTAATACACCGTAGTCTCTCTCGCCCCCCCCCCCCGCCCACCACTGCAGACATGGGCTTTCTTTCCCACTCCCGGTCGGTCGGGTCGTGAGCATTAGTAGACATCGACACAAACGCATCGCCACCACCGTTTCCCGGTTCTTTTCTTGGGGAAAGGGGGAATAGCACCCCACATACGGTGGTCATTGAATCTCTCTTTGTGTGCGCGCGCGTCATATTGATGGGTTTGTGGGATTCGGTAAAAAGGGTTGCCCTTCCTATAATTGATAGCAGATTTCTTGAAATACTGACATTCTATGTGGCAAAATCCCCTCCAATTATCTTCTGTTATCAACTTCCAAAAGGGCGGTGGGTTGGAAGGGATCCTAGCTTGTTTGCAAGCTTTTCAAAGAGGCCTGATAAATATCTTCCAAAGTCTTTGGTGTGCCTGATTTCCCAGGCTATTCCAGGGAAGGCTGCATTAGAAGATTCCTTGTGGGACACACACAGAAGCCTTTATTAGATGTCTGCTTTGCCCAATAGCACCGCCCCCGTTTAAAAAACAAAACAAAAACGCATTTGCAGTGACAAATAAAATAAACGGGCTTTCATAACCTTTGTAGAGGGGAATCTTCTCGAATAGGGATGTGGGTGTTGAAAGATATCTTATTTTTAAAAGCCCTGCTTCTATCCACACCTCCGGTGCCCAAATATTTCAGGAAACACAAATCTGTGGGAACCTTCCATACTTGAGCAAAGACAATTCCCCTGGCCACAGATCACAGACAACAGGATACCTTAATTTTTAAGAATCCCTCCCCTACACACACACACAGACAGAGGAACACATAGAGGCACACATGCAGCCGGGAGAAGGTGGCGCTTCTCCTGCTTCCTTCCCCAGCCCCCTTGATCATAAAATGAATTTCCTCCCTTCCATGGAGGGATTGCACAGAGGCATCTTTTACTGCCCTCGTCTATTGCACATCATAAACTGGAGAGAAGACAATAGAATTGTCCCGGAAACTCTCCCCTCAAATTATGGAACTGCCTCTCCTATGTCTGCAAAGAGCCTCTCACGCTCTAGAAACGCCACTGATAATATTTCTCACGAAGCTTTGGGAGGGGGGGGGGGCTTTCGGTGCCACTTTTCAGTACCAGTCCAGTAAAAAGACCAATAAAGGCCATCGCACAATAGGGCTGCGGAATGAAATGGGAATCTTAATAGTGTAATCCTATGGACTCCGATATGGGGTCCTTTGCCCCTCCGGCCTTTCGCTTTTTAGGGGAAGGGAATCCGAAGCTGCGCTGTTTGGGCTCTTTTCGGCCCCACAGTTTTGACCCGCAGTCTTAAGAAGGCTGTCAAAACCAAAGGAAGGCCAAGGGAGCGCTCCCTTTCTACCATTTCCTGGGGAGCAAAATCTTTTTGAAATCAAGCAAACAATTCTACAGAAGCCGGTGAAAGAAGGAAGAAAGCAAAGCGAACCTGCAAAGGCAGCCGGGATCAAAGAAGCAGTCGGCCACCTGAACATTGAACTAATAGATGCCTCTCCGGGAACAGTCCACAAGATGGAAGAGGGGAGCCGGGCAGCAAGCAGAAACAACATTCGAGGCACGGCTCCTGATCAGGCAAACCATGGCTTCGCAGATCCTTAAACTGGTTTAGGGTCGACCAAGACAAGATGCTAGTTTCTCATACCGGCAAGGGATAGACTTAAAAATAAAGTGTGTTTTCTAAAGCCTGAAAACGGCGATTTTTTCCCCACGCAAGAATTGCGTAATAGTAATAGGTGGGATACACATGCTCACACGCACCCTCAGAAAGGGGAAGTTTTCTGACAAGGCGAACATCTAATTCTCTCTATACAAATTTCTTCTCCCCATAAGCTCTAAAGCGTGTTGAAAATGAAGCTAGCTGCTAGCCACTATACTATGGTTGAAAACCCCTCTCTCTTTCCATTTTAAGTCTTGTTCTGGCTCTGGTGTCCGATTGCGGAATTTTTCTTCAGTCCAGAAAAGAGATCCTATATGCTGCATTCTCTTTAGAAACCTGCTTATTAGAAGTTCGCGCGCACGGGCTCAGACACCCTAAAACGACCCTTATTTTTTAAATAATATATTGTTTATTGCATTTCATGTACGCCTGTGATATTAACCGAAACCCTTTCACCCACTATATTTTTTTTTTATATCTAACGAGCCCCATGCCTTTCAAAAACACCCCATCATATACGAAGACGTAAATTGCTTTGTTCTATGTCCTGAGAAATCTTTGTTAAAGCGAAAGTGTGCCGCTTCAAAATATTTCCCAATTGCTAACGCTTTAAGTCTGTTTTCTGCATTAGGAAACAAAATCGTAACTGATTGAGTTCGATTACAGCTTTAATTTTATTATTTGACATATATGAGTTTCCCTCTCCTTAATTAGTCTTGTCTGCTCAATTAAAAGTTTATATGAGTTACTTAACTTCCTTTTGCATTTCATCACAGGTGAAGTGTGGTGAGATAATAGGTATTGTCTTATCAATAAGGATTACATACCTAACTGTGATAGGTCATAATCCGTTCATATAACTTTTCTTTTCCACTAGGACTATTTATTAAATATAGACGCTGCATTCCCTTTCAATATTTTTAATGTCAGATATAATTGGCTGTTTTCTTTATGTGGATTCTTATTATAGCATTAAACTAAAATACTTTCTCTGCTTGAATCTTGAATCTTCCTTCATTGGTTTTATATGGCTCGTTAGTGATGGATTTCTATGTGCTTCTGTAGGTGAGAAGGTGTACATTTTCAACATTTCCTATAATAATATATTTTTCTTTCCTTTTGATGTTATGTTTCTTATATTCCAAAGACCTACTACAGATAAACATGAATTCCAGGCATTTAATTTTCAGAAGCCAGAATATGTTCTTTGCTCAGCTGAAAGGAGAATAAATATAGTCCCCCCAGAGCAGAAGTAAAAAAGAGGAATTAATTTTTGATTAGGAAAAGAAAAGAAAATGTAAGAAACGGAAAAGGTCCCAGAATAAAAAGATACAGACCTCTATATAGCTGATGGTATGTCAGCTTGTGAGCATTTGCATAACGTAATTAAATCGGATCCCACCGAGTCAAAATTGTTTAGGACAGAACAAAGCCCTTAATTGCAGAAAATACATCTGCTGGAAAATTCAGTGGCTGGTAAATAATTTTCAAATTAAAAATTAGTCGTTTTATTCTAGCAGTTCAGATTGTGGGGCTTGGGGTGGGGGGGGCGCTCGAAAAAAGCACAATTTCAAGGACAGCTTGTCCTCCAAAGCTAGGCAAAGTCTCGTTTGGGGAATGTAAATGAGGCTGAGGAAAGACACCCTTGTGTTAGAAAAGAAGGGTATTCGCATCATACCGAACTGCCTACAATCCCTATTAAAAGGCGAGCTTGTTCGTTTGTGCTATGTTTTTCCAGGGGAAAAAAATTCTATTTGTTCCATTTGGAAGCATGGCCGTCAAGCTCTTCCTTAGGGTTGCTTCTATCTTTCAATCATCCACTGAGGCTTTACCCGAAATTTGAATCTTTGCAGCTGTAATATGTTTATGCTTTCAGTAAAGATGGTGCAGGCGGCTTATGTTTTAATTCTACGTAAGTATTGGGGTGTGCTATTAAATGCCCCGTTAGAGCATGCTTGTTCTTGCTGATGGAATACCATTGCACACAATCACACCATCATAAGACCATCCTGGGCATATTTACTAGAAAGTAAAACCCACATTATTCAATGAGGCTTACTTTATAGAGCAGCTGGCTGCCTGGGTGGAATTGAGGAAATATAAATGATTGTACTGTGTGAATATATTTGCCTGCATGATTTATATTTGCATGCAGATATTATTGTGTGTATCAATTTGGGCATATCACAGCCAGTTAAATTATGGATTGGTTCCTAACACAAATGTATTTGTATTTTATGATAGGTTTAATAGTCGAAGATTTAATTTCGCCAAAGATGATACATACTTGCATATATCCAAAGGGATAGAATCCAAATCAGCCTCTTTATTGAGCTGAAATTAGCCATTTTTAAACCTGAAACATATGTTTGTATAGACGTGTCTGTATATGTACACATCTATAGATATGTGGATGCATACATGCACAATATATACATACACACAAATAGACATATCATTTATTAGTCGTGACTGACATCACAACACACAAAATCTGATCTTTGATACATTTTTAAAATAATACTAAAAAGCCAAGTGGTTCGGAGTGCTGAAATTAAGATTTACAATAAATGACACCCTGATTAACAACTGGATTCAGTTTTAATCAAAACTGGCTTAAATTCCTACTGTTATCTGAGAATCTGTTTTTGGTGTGAATAAATCTGCATCCAACCCAGCATCGCTGCATTCCTTTTTAAGCATTCAGATATTCATAGGGGTGAATAGGCAAGGAGCACTTTTGTCCTTTGTTAAAATCCAATCAGCACTTTCCAGCCCCGCATATACAGGATGCTGCTTCCAGAAAGTCGACATTTTAGAATCTTCCTTTGGCATTCAAAAACATCACTGTCGTTTTCATGGAACAACACTGCCATCTGGTGTTTGTTCTTGGTCCTTGCAAATGATCCAAAAGGTTCAGGATCCTTACTAAAGCGTAAAAAACGAGGTGCTCCCTGCACTGCAAACGTTTTAAATAATCTGCCTCGCCATGCCTTGGCTATTGTAGGAGTAGATCCCAGCAGCAAATTCATTATAGATAAACGTCCACAGTTCAAGCCTGCATTCCAGAGGAAGGGAACTCATAAAGGCAGGCTATTTCCGCAGTCCGGCTTTATCTGAAAGAGCCAGACAAAACAAATGAAAGGACTTTTGTAGGAAAACTAATTGCGGCTGGACAGTTGTAAACTCATTAAAGTCCGAATTCCAGACAGTTTGCAGACCCGCCGTTTATTAGGCCCTCCAAAGGCTGGTGCTTTGAAGTCCCCACTGTCCACAACAACAGAGGGCGTCCCAGATCCCAAAGTCCTGGGACAGACAGTAATTCCAGCTTCCTCGGTCCCCTCCAATTTCCTTTCCCCGCCAACGCCGACCCCATTTTTTCCACTTGCTCAGAGATAAGCCCCACCTTTCATTTTTCCTTCAAAATAAAGCAAAATAAATAAATAAATAACAGCCAGACAGACTCTGTCCCGGGCCAGTCTAGGATGGGGTGGGTTGATTTTTACAGACGTTGAGCCCCGGAGGAGGTTCTCTTTCATCCGCCGACAGCCGTCCTTTTCGTTTTATTATACGTTCTCGATACCATCTTTATCGCAGACGTATGATTTGGGAGGGTGGTCTCACCCTTTTAGCTTTGAAAGGAAAGGGGTCATTCTAGCAGTTTCTGATAGTGGGTGAAATGCTCTTCAAGTAGTTTGTGGAATCTAAAACTTGATTCTACGTGCCTCATGAGATTCACTTGGCATTCATCTCCCTACAATCCCTTGTCTTGCTTATTGGTTTGAGTCCAATCCCCATCCGACCATCAATTCACCCCACCCGTTCTCATATTTGTTTGTTAAATTGTCAGCTATGTCCAGCAAGCTGTAACGTTTTGTGAATTGGCCTCAAACTGTCATCTGGGTAATTGTATAAGAATCTGACTTTCCTGCTTATCAGAATAAAAACTATCTTTTGCTATCTTTTATTGGAGACAAATGCCACACCTTGATTTGGGAGACTCTGTAGACAGAATTGCAAAAGGGGGGGGGGCTTTCATAGAGGCAACCCATTCTGCAGGAAGTTAAAAAGGGATGTTTCATATCGGTGCTACATAGCTATTTGCCTCTGAGAACATTTTGATTTGGTGTGAGAGTTCAAAATTAAACCAATAAAAAGAGCAGCAATATTTTTGCCCTTGAAGAAGCCAGTCGCAAACAGCTGCTTGGTGTATTGTTTTGTTTTTAAACAAAACCTTTATTTGTATATGCATCATTAAAAATTATAGACTCCCAGAAAGCTGGCTAGTATTTTCAGTAGTCCGTTGGGTGCCAGGGTTTTTAAATGCTGTGATGTCAGGAAAATGATGCAGAGGCTTACAGGTGTTTTCATTCATGACTTCTTAATATCTAAAGCATGAAGGGAGTGCTATTAAAAGTGTAGGGATTTATTTTTGAATAATTGGGCTTAGAATCAGGGTTTTGCTGATATAGAATAGATGCCATCTATGGGCTGAGCTTGTGGAGCAGTGCCCATAATAATCTTAAAACAGCACAAAAATATAAAAGAATCAATACTTTTTTTTATTTAGCAAAAAAGTTAAATATCATTTTGGACAAAACTATTTGGTCAGTAAGCCACGAGGTAAGTTTTGCAAAATATACAAAGTGTAGCTTCTGCATAAACATAACTTTTAGGTTGTTAAAAAAAATTAATACACATCTGCAATAACCAAAGGTAGTTTTAGTGTATAATTTATTATCAATAAAATTAAATTTCATTACAATAGGAATCAAGTTATTTGATTAATCTTAAAACGTAAACCATAGGTAGTAGTTACCTTTTTCACATATAGGTATAGCTCCGATATCTGAGAACTGCTCACGGGTGCAAAAACAATATTCAAGCTAATTTGATTATTAAGGGTTTCTTTCTTTAATATATAGGTAATATATATACAACTGACGAAAACTGTACTATATATAGATAGATAGATAGATTGTGTGCATACTTAAATGACTGGTTTCAGAGGAACCAATACGTTCCTTTTTATTCCAGATAATATTTGCTTTTCTTTTATGTTTAAAAGTTAGGATACGAAATGGATGATTTATAATTTTTATCCCTTACAATCCAAGGTTAACCGTTCAATGGTACAGAAAAAAAAACTCTGTCCTTATACTACAGAGCTATACTCTATGCAATCTTTATAATAAACAACCTGAGTTCAAATTGTATTCTAGCTTACACAATCACATCTTGTACAGCACCCAAGCACAAAAATTGAGTCACAAATATAATACCACAATAAAACACAGTGTTCAAGTATTACAGCAGACCTCTCTCTGCCGTGCGACAAGCAAATAAATTTAACTACTTCAACTAACCTATACAGTCCATAAAGAATTGTGCATTAAAAGGTAGTTTTCTTTCTTTCTTTTCTTTCTTTCTTTTTCTTTTTCTTTCTTTTTTTCTTTTTTCTTTTCTTTCTTGACAGGTAGATTTAGACAAAGCAACATATCACCCTGGTGCGGTAATGTCCCTCCTTTGCTTTTCTATGAATAGAAAATGGGAAAAAGACGATATCTCCAAAATAGCACCAGGACACAGCGGTTTTTCTGCACGCTGGCGAGGTACATTCAAGAGCTGAATTGGCCAAGGACAAACAACAATGAAAAAATAAAAATATGTGAGGCCTGGACACAGTTTCAGGATGTGGGGGAGAGGAATTGCTGCGTTGTGTGGCGCTGAAGGACCGCGGGGGGGGGGGGGAGGGCGGATTTTGCTGTTTTGACACAGATTAAACCAGGATCATTCATCCTTTGCTCGATCTTTGTTGATTTTCTTCATTTTCATCCTACGATTCTGGAACCAGATTTTCACTTGTCTCTCAGTTAAATTCAGGAGCCTGGCCACTTCATACCTTCGGTCCCTGGTGAGATACATATTGAAGAGAAACTCTTTCTCCAACTCCAGTGTCTGATGCTTGGTGTAAGGGCAACGCTTTTTCCTAGTGGATCTTGCATGTAACCAATTTGCTGCTGGGTTATCTGCAGGGAAACAACACTCAGGTTGAAGGAAGCAAAGACTTTCATACACAAATGTATATTTCTCTGGCCTCATCACTACCCTTGCTCACAGAAAATACTGATAGTTTATCATGTTTCTTCCACTGGGCAACAATGAGTTTCAAATTGAGACCCAGGAGAGAGTCATATGGAATTGCAATAAAATGTCAGCAGCCAGCTTCCCTCATATTGTTTATCCAGAGTGTACTTTTAAAGCATTTCCGGCTTTCTCCCCACCTTGTCCTCACCTCCTTCCTCCTCACCTCCTTCCTCCTCACCCCACCAGCAGTTAAAAAGATGGTGGTGAACAACCGATAAGAACAGAGCGCCCATTGTGAATGTCTCTATTTTCTGACCTTCTCTGGTGTCTCCTCTGATTATAAGGGGAGGAAAGAATCTACTCACACTTTTAAGGATAAACCTGACTTGCCTATGAACCTGATTTGTGGGTGTGATCCTTTCAAAAATCAGGAGAGAAAGAAGACAATTTTTTCCTGAACTGGGCCGCCTTGGATTTTTTTTGTGAACTAACGGAAATGGATTCATACTCAGTGTTTTGGATTTCCTTCCCTCACAGTTCTCTCTCCCCACCCTCCCCCCCATGTCCCCCCATCTCTCTTTCCCCCTGCCCCACCCGAATTTTCCCTATCCAGCTTTCTAGCGGAAGCCATAGCCAGGGAAACCGTGCATGTGACACTCCCTTGCACACTGTGTCTGAGAAAGGCAGGCTGAAGCTGAGAATCGGACCATCTCTGTGAACGGTCTTCTCTGCAGACTCCGAGAAAGAGAGGCAGGGGAGGAAAGAAAGGAGGAAAAAAATAAAACAACGGCACACGCACACATACGCACACACACACAAATAGGGGTTCGCACGCCCCAGTTCCAGGAAGCCTCGGCACTCTCTATCCTTTTTCTGTCCACAGAAGCTCCCACCCACCGCACCTACCTATTCGCGTGCCCCCCACCCGCCATCCTTGCCGCATAGCTCAAGATGGATCCTGCCTCAGAAGCCAGCTTCGGCAGACCCTCGCTCGAGTTCCCTCCCTCTCTCCTCCTTCTCTCCTCAAGTCCAGCGGGGCCCTCTAGCAAGTGCACTTACTTGGATCCAGCTGGGGTTTGTCTCCGTTTGCCTCGCTCTCGCCATTGTTTTCCGAGAATGCCCCGTCGTTGGCTGGCTTATCCCTATCAGCTGGAGGAGAACCACAAGCATAGTCAGTCAGAGAGAGTGCGTGCGTGTCAAAGGTGGTACAGTCACCCCTCCTGGCCGTGAGCGGTTCAGGTTTAATGCCGTAATGCCTGCTAGCCGGCAAGCCGGGGAAAGACAAGGAGGCCGGCATCGGCTCCAGCCACGAACGCATGTACCTGCCGTCGGGTGGCTGGTGATGCACGTACGGGTGGTAGACGGCCGGCACATTGCTGGCGCTCGGCGGGTGCACTGCATTCCAGGAAGTGCTGAAGACGGACGCTTTCGACTGGAAGCTGCAGGGGGTGAACTCGGGGTGCTCGCCGAGGGTCGCCTGCCTGGCCGGCTGGCCCAGGGGGGCCGAGGCGTAGCGCGACTGCACCAGCTCCTCGGTCTCGTGGAGGAGGAACGAGTCCACGTAGTAGTTGCTGAGCGCCCCCGACGAAGACATCGCCACCCCAGCCAAACCAAAGGAGAGGCGAGCCCTGGCGAAATTATGAAACTACAGATTTCATGTAACAACTTGGTCCTTGCGAAGTAGTACAGTCACCTAATAAGTTGAAGGCTGCCTGTCACCCCATTGGCTGCCGCGAGTCACGTGTCCGGGCAGCAGAACAATAAAGAATAAATCAGTCCGCAGGCTATTAATGGGTCAGTGTTTTCCAGCCATCATTTTTTATAGCAAAGCCATATGCTCTTTTTTTTTTAATGCATAAGAATAAGCAAGTTGTAGAGCAAAGTTTGTTTTAATTGTGGCCAAATGAGATAAAAAGATCAGACTATTTTTTGAGGGGGTCTATTATGATCACTCTTTTTAAGTGGACTATTTTATATCATAATTAATCATTCCATCAATGGTTCTTGTTCCTTGGGAAAAGAGAAAGAGGGCGAGAGAAAGAGGGCACCGCATAGACATGCTGCTCTCCTTGTGATCGGAGACCTTCACATAAAATTATACAATCGTTTATGCCATAAAGAAAGAAAATAACATTGGCGGCAATCTGTATTTAAATACATATTTATTATATTTCATAAGGAGTTATTGTTCCGGGAGCCACGGGCTGTTATTAAGTCAGTAACTATGGGCATATTCATTTGCGTTGCTCTGTTTCACAGCCATAAAAATTTACGAGTGCCTGGAAAGGTTAAATTATACTATTGTGTTTAGTTTGGGAACTCACTGTAAATAATAGCACGCCGCAGAGTTCAGAGCTAACTGGGGCTGGCAGGAAAAAGTCAAATCCAACCCTGAGCTCCTTCTGAAAGGCGCTACACTCCCAACTTTGGGGCGTCTCAATAGCGAGGTAAGGCTCAGGGGCGATTTTCAGCCCCCAGCACTCCATTAAGAGGCGCCTTGGATGCAGATTTTCCGACTCTCAAGAGGGCTGAGTCGCCCGAGCTTAAGCAGACTCGCTTGAAACTGAGGTTTGCTTCTCCCCCCCGCCCCACTAAAAACAACTTTTTCAAGGGGGGGGGGGAAATCTTTCCCTTTATCTTTTTCCTCTAGGATTAGATAACTTGCAGGTGTGTGGGAGGTTCTCTTGCTCCCTCTCTCACAGACATATACAAATACACGCACACACACACACAAGCATTTGTGGCTGGCACCTTATTTCTGTGGCACTTCCGCAATCTTATCCCTGACATCTGCCTGTGTTGGTGGAAGAGAGATATATACTTCGGGGCTCTGGCACTGGTAACAAACCAGCAAAGGACGCGTTTTTTAAATAAGAGAAATGAAGGGTTTGGGGGGGTGGGAGATAGGGGGCGAAAGGTGGAGAGAGAGAGAGAGAGAGAGCAGGACAGCGCGCGTAAACCGAAGGGAAGACCAGGACTTTATACGGACGAAATATAAGACCCCCACCCTCGATCAAGTTGACTGCAAGGAGAATCCACGCCCCGAGATTTGTAAGCCTCTTCCACAAGTTTTACAACACCTTCTCCTTAGGACGGCGTAAGCATGGAAAGGTTATGTGAGACGGGTGTATATTGTGTGCTTGAGAGATATTGTACATATAGGGGTACGCACGCACACACACACAGACACATCTGTAAGCGCGCGGGTAGTGGGACATGCATATCGATTGCTTGGGATATCTGCAGCATATGTATTTATGTATAATATCTGTGTCCCTGCATCTATGGTTGATTCCTAAGAAGGAATGGAAACCATAAGAAGCCTCAGTCGTCAGGTTAAAGCATTTCCCCGTTGGGCTTTTAAAGAAGGATTTCAGTCCCTAACAACTGGCAGTTTGGGGTCTAAGCAGTTATTTCTTTTCTAGTATGCTCTGCGGCAGAACCTGGCACATCGGGACTAAGCGGAGGGTTACATCTTCTGGCGAAACGAAAAAGGTGATTCGGTCCTCAGATCAAGTCCAGTGTTGTGAATTAAAGTTAGGGCTAAATGCCCGATGCCTGTGGCATCTCAACCCAGTATCTGCTCCGAAGAGTTCCTGCACTCTCCCCCCCTCCGCCTCCCTCCCTCCCCCCCACCCGTTAGGAGCTTTTGCTTTATTCTGTGGGTGGGTTTTTGTTTTTGTTTTTATGAGGAGAGGAACCTGTAACCTCAACAGTAAAAGATAAGGAAAAGACAATCTCAACAATCTCTATATTTTAAAAAATGCTTTAAGGGGGAAAATGCAGAATCAGGGAGAAACCGCGTGCTAATTAAAGTCATGTCAGCGCCGGAAAAGATAGGTTTCTTATTTGCTTATTTACCTCTCTGTTCTTTGCTCTTTTTGTAGAACCTACCGAAGGCTAAAAGTTGAAACAAAAAAATAAAATTAGCACTCAGCCGTGTATTTTTTTTAATCTAAGATGTTAAAATTATAATTTGTTACATATATGAAGATAAAAAGTTTCAAAGGGGTACTATTAGCCACCTCATTCCCAAAGTTATTTTAAACACCAGGTGAAGATTTTTCTATAGTAAAACAGTTGAACTCTGTGGTTGTTTTAGCCGTATAGGCCACAAATGAATAAATGAATCTATATATCTATAAATGTGTGTGTTTAATCTCTCTCTTCTAACATACACACATGTAATGTATACGTATAAATGTGTATGTCTCTCTTTGTGAATATATGCATGTGGATGCCTTACATAATTTTGTTTAAAATCTAAACAAAATGTATAAATGTATATGTCTCTCTTTGTGAATATATGCATGTGGATGCCTTACATAATTTGGTTTAAAATCTAAAGTTTGGTGTTATGATGAATTTTCTGTCTCCTAGAAGGAAAAAAAATCTTAATGCCAGGGTTCTTCAGTGTGTGTGTGTGTGTGTATGTGTGTGTTTATGTATATATGTACACACACACACATATATATACATACATACTATGTTTCATTTTGGAAGCTACAATAATTTATTTTACATTAATTTTTAAATGAAAACTAAGTTTTATAACAATTAAGTTATATTTATATTAAAATAATAAAGTCTATATAAATTATTTAAATAGAGACTGTAGAATAACTGTAATAAGACATGTAGATAAAGGGGATATATTTCAATTTGAAATCACAGAAATTGATAATGTACAACAAGGGATAAACACACACTTCCTATTTGATCTCCCTCATATTCTTCCCTACATCAAAATTTTATTTCAATAACATCCATATTTTTACAATGCTTAATAACCAGTCTGTATAATTTAATATAATAACAATATGAAACAGGGTGAAACTGGTTGATTTGGTTATGCTTATAATTTTATCATTTAAACAAATATTAAAATACTTAATGTGGCGCCCATCAGTATAAGGAAGCTGATACTTTCTTTACCCTGAACAAAACAATTTGGGATTTATTTTCAAGGAAATGTATTTAGGCATACAGACATTAAACACAATCCACTCATGTACAATATTGGGATTCACAAGAGTATTTTGGAATATTTATTTCCTAATTCTGAAATACTAGTTCTCAGTATTCCCCCCTCCCATTTAATCCTTAATTCTACTCCTAAATAAGCCCCACTAATTTAAATATGCTCAGCAGGTGTGCACAGATTTCTTACTTAAAATCTATAGATTGTCACTAGGTAGTTTAAAATATCTCTAAATTTTAAAGATAAAATATTTGAACCTGCCTCCCAAAGAGAACAAACAAAAGTTTTGAGTTATTAAGATCTCTTTTCTGTTTTTCATAGAATCTGCCAATTAATAAAGATATTTAATAAACTTATTCCTTTTGCTTTCAAATACAGATTAGCTTCCCCTATATTTAGGTTCCTACTTCTGTGCCTCTCCACAGAGAAGGACAAGTCTTAGGATTTAGAGGAAGATTTGATAGGAGGCCCCTCCACTATGGAATTCAGGAGTTTTGAGAATTTTTGGACCATTACAAATAAATAAGAACTTATCAAGAGAAGAAGTATAGGACAATTATACCCAAGAATAGCTCTTGAATGTCTTTGGGGGAGCCATGTCCTGTTTTTAGATTTCACTAAAAAGAATGGTTCTTAGTTCAAAGCGTGTAATTCACACAGATACATGTTATATGCTTAGGTGTTTATATGTATATATCTATGTATCTATCTATCTATGTATCTATCTATGTATGTATTTATGTATCTATCTATGTATCTATTTATATATCTATATATACATACGTACCGCCAATCTGGATAATATATATAAGGGTTTTTTGGGGAGATGTGTGCATTTGTATCAATCAGGATTGATTTATATATATGTATGTATGTATGTATGTATGTATGTATGTATGTATGTATGTATGTGTATTTATTTATATCTATATATATATATCTATATATCTATATCTATCTATCTAGCTATATCTATATCTATATCTATATATAGTGTGTATGTACATATATATATATATTATATATAGATATAAATATTATATAGATATAGATATATATAGATATATAGATATAAATATTTTATATATATATATATATATATATATATATATATATATATATATATATATATATATATATATATATATATTGTGTGTGTGTGTGTTTTTATAAATGCATGCCTGTGTCACAAGCAAAAAAAAATAACCTTTTGGTGTGAAACTTGTGAGCTTCAGGACTGATGCTATATATATTTATATATCTATATATGTACCGCCAATCTGGATAATATATATAAGGGTTTTTTTGGGATGTGTGTATTTGTATCAATCAGGACTGATTTTATATATATAGTATGTGACTGTGTGTGTGTGTTTATAAATGTATGTCTGTGTCACAAGCAAACAAACAATAATCCTTTGGTGCGAAACTTGTGAGCTTTTCACTAAAAGAAGTCACAAGAAAAAGGCTCAACTTTCAAATAAGATAGGGGAAAATAAAAACCACAAAAATTTGATTTCTATCTCCAGGCCTCCTTTAATTGACGTCTGAAATCTGAAAGGTATTTTTTAATTAAAAGTGGGATGAGACAAAACAGAGCCGAAGAAACGTCCTATTCTTGCAAACCCCACGTCGGCCCGCTCGTTCCCCAACACCCCCTGATACCCAAGAGAGAAGTCTTGTTACACTAGCGGTAAATAACGTGTGTGCGGGATGTAAACAAGACGGCGCAGCGCCTTCCTTCCGTCTCGCGGGGCTGCCGAACATAAAAAGGGAAGGCGACGGGCCGGCACGCCGCCTCAGCCCGAGCGAGGTCGCTGTTGCTTATGCCGCCTCACTGGAATGCAGGCGCCCGGACCCATTCCAATAATGATCGTAACCGAGGCCTTGCCAGCCCTGCGTTCTCACCTCTTGGGATCCTCTCGCCTTCCTTCCACCTTGCCGAGACCGGTGTGTGCGCGCGCGTGGGTGAGGCTCCCTAAACGCCACATTCCCCTACTCTCCCTCCCCCCCCCACAAAAAAGGCTAAAAACCCCGGAGAACTGAATTGGGGCGAAGGCGAGACAAACAGAAACCACCACGCAAAAGGGAGGGGGATATGGATGGAAGGGCCGCGCTGGTAATCCGGGAGAGCCGGAGAAAGCATCAAAGGACGCGCGCGTTCCCGCGAGCACCTCTCAACGAAACGGCACTGAAAATTGTTCTCAAATTTTCTCCCCCCCCCCCTTAAATAAGAGAGAGCTTGAAATCGGCAGAGCTGTGGAAAAAGATATCCCATTCGCAGTAGAGCCTGCAGCCAGGGCCACAATTAATTGCTCTGCGAGGATTTAGCAGTTCGAATGGGTTCCTCGAACAGAAAAAGCATAATAATTATTTAACGCCCCTGACCTTGAAAGGAATCTCGGAGTTGCGAAAAGGATCCCCTTTCAAATTGAAATAAAAATCCGAAGTCAACTGATCTTGTTTAGCCCTGAAGGTCTCTTCCATGCGGTTTTGTATTGTTTTTTTTCCCTTATGCCCTCTCCTCCACCTTGGTTTATTGGAAGCAGCATTTCGGCGCGCAGAAAGAAACAATGGCGTTGGGACTTGACGCCTCCAGGAGACAGCGTGGGGGGGGTGTCTCCTCCCCCCCTTCCCGATTCCTTCGGTAGTTAAAGGCAATGCTTTTATCCTCTTTAAGCGTCTGTTTGGGATTACACCCATTTGATGATTATAAACTGAGGTGATGAAGGCAGTTTCGTGCTGCAGAGAGAGGAATGTTCAGCCTCAACAACGAGAAACTACCTAAATCACCGACCAGTTTTCAGTTTTCTAATTAACAGGGTTCCCCGTGGCCGCTTTCCTTTAAGCAAAAGAGCCCCGGTGTGGAGGGGAATTAAAAAGAAAGAAAGAAGGGGGGAAGCCCAGCCCAGTATATAAATAAATACAAGCCAGTAACGAAAGCCGAGACTTCCTTGTGTTCTCCTCCCCTTCTCCCACTAACAGCCCGCCATCTCCACTTACTAAACTTCTTTGTTATATTACAGAATTTGACTGGCCATTTTTAATCGTTCAGAATGTTTAGAATATAAAGTATGTGCAATGAAAAGAAGTGAAGGAAGAGTGAGGAGATAGGCCTTGAGTGATTAAAATGTTTTCCGTAAATACTCATTTTTTAAAAAAAGATCTAAAATCTCTTTAGGAAAAAGAGAAGGAGGAAGAAGAGGAGGAGGAGGAAATTATTGGCTGTAAGTACTATTCCCATCAACCTCACCGCACCCTCCTTCTTTACTTTTTTTTCTCCTCCTCTCTCCATTGATCCCATTGTTTCAATCTTAGACTTGATAGCTATGGATTTATATAGAATCTTAAGATGGCATTTCTGCCTAGTCACATCCTGCAGCCAGGTAAATCATAGCAGAAAATCTGCAACACAGGAAAGTGAAGTTTAAGATCCAAATTCTTATTGCTCACCTTTTCCACGTTGTTTTCCTTTAGTTCTTTAGGTTCTGCTTTGGAATTCATGCTCAGAGACTCTACTAGATTAACTAAGAATCATACTCATGAAATACTGACAACAATAATGCCAATTTTCTACATTCTACATAGATACGGTTCTGAGTTTGGTTCATCTGTACAGCTCCTCGCTCAACTGAATCTACTTCTTCCTCTAAGATGGCTACAATCCAGATATGTTAGCAAGCCATAAAACTGAACAAAAGCTGACAAGCCTTATTACATCATTCTTATATGGCCCAGGCATATTAAGACTATCTAAATTCAAGTTGATTTCTAAAGTGTTTATAGATAGCGTAGTCAACTACTCTTTAATATAAAAGTTCACAAAAATTTAAAAGTAGAGTTCTGAGAATAAGCAGACACAAAAACTTATATTATTATTATTATTATTGGTTGATGTTTTATAAAAACTCATTCCACATCTTTTTTGATTCTTCCAATAAAATATGAACAATGTGTTGAGTTTGATTCATCTTTGTGCATAGCTGCATTAGAATATTATTGAAGACTTAAGGTAAGAGCAAGAAGTAAAACTAGCATCTAAATAAAGAAAAGACTACTTTGCTTCCAACTGTATTGGTATTTTAATAATATTAATTATTTTAATAATAGACATTTATACATATCTATTCCATAGGTTTTTTTTTCTCTTTGTACTACACACTTGATTTTTTTTCAATGCATGTAACTTCACAGTATCAAGGAAATAAGGATTTTCTTCTTTGCTATCTCATACAGCCAGGAAATTCCTCAGAGTGTGTGTACAGTGTGTGTATATGCACTTACACACATACATACACACACATACATTTCTAAGTACAGAATAGGCAAATTTGGGGTTTCCCGCCCCTTCTCCATTCAATAAATGTTCTTTCACACCTTTCTTTATCTGTGCTTATCAAACATAAGGAAAAAATGGTTAAGAACCATTTATCTAAAACAAAAATTACCTAGAATTAGGAAATGCAATAATTTAATCATTAAGGAACATAAAACTGTTCTTATCTTTAAAAAAAGGACAGGAGCAGTTTTCCTTTTTTTCCCCTCTCTCTTTCTCTTTACCTCTTTCCAAGAAAACTTTTAAAGCTGAAATATTAAACATTTGAAAAAATAAACGAGTAAACAAATGAACAATTTTGGCTTCTTAAACAATATAAATTTTTGTTTCTTTCCACAAGAGCCGCTTAACATTGGCTAAACAAGAAAATAGTAGTAATAATAATATCAAACCCAATCCGTGTTTGGGGTGGTGTGGTCAAATGTTTAAATGATTGAAAACTACACTCAACCCCAGTTTGCAACATGTGGCTTAGCTTAGCGGTGAGGTTGGGAATGCACCTTTCCTTTGGCTAGGTTACTTTTCTGATGGCTTTTTGTTTTTTTAAAGGGGTAGGTTAGGAAAGAGAATAGGCACGTAGTAGTGTTTGGGACATCCTATTTCTCAAGGGCCAGGGTCTCCAGAACTGAGAACAGAAGAAGGGAAGTTCAGAAGGAATGCTGGGTTTGCCTTGCTATGGCTTTATCCCAACGAAATCAATCACAAAGAAGCTATGGAGAGGCTGAGAGATTGTGGGATTGAAAGCTTCAGATCCACACAGGTGCCAATAGTTAAAACATGACTGGATGGGGTGGGGTAAGCTAGGGTGGGGTGGGGTGCAGGATTGTATGGGCTGCTTAGACAATTCAAAGGTGTCCATAGGTCCATCAGGAGAAGCTGAAGTTGGCTGTGAGCTCCCGAATCCGATTCTCTCTGTTCATTTTCTTCAGCTTCATTCTGCGGTTCTGAAACCAGATTTTAACTTGTCTATCCGTGAGGTGGACACTACGGCTGATTTCTAGGCGACGCTCACGAGTCAGGTACATATTGAACAAAAACTCTTTCTCCAGCTCCAGTGTTTGGTGCTTGGTGTAAGGGCACCGCTTCTTTCTACCACTTTTCGCAGTGAGCCAGGTGGCTGCATTCTCTCCCTTCTGGCCGCCTAGTTTGGAAAAAAAAGTCAGCCAGGGACATTACCAAGGACACCAGGAAGGAGCTGGGAGAAACACTTGAGGGCTAGGTTCCTTACTGACCTTAAGTTTGTGGCAACCTTCCAATGCCCCAGCCCTCTTTTTAAAGCCCCTTTCAAAGGTCTTCCCTCCCTACCCACGCCCAGAGACAAGGAACACCTTCCTGCTTGATTTGATTCCCTCTCAAGATCGCCTGAGCAAAAGGTGGTCAAATTTTGGTATTGACACCAGCAAAGTATGCCATTGCCTTTCCCCCTCAAACATTTCTCTTTACAAAAAAACAAACAAACCCACCCTCTTCCTAAGTGAAAAGACAGATGATGTGAAAATATAGCCCCATGAGTAAATGCTAAATTGCCCCACACTTTTCCCTTCTGAGACCCCTTTTCCCCAGCACAAATCTGTAACTCAGCTAAGGCTAGCTAAACTAGCTAAATAAATAAAATCCCATAGCTGCATATTTGGGAACTGAAGCCGTTTTAATTCAACAAGACAGGCAAATCTGCATAGGATGACAAGATCAATTCCTCTTCCACAGATTAATTATATTTACCTGGGTTGCCAAGAAAAGATTAGCCACCTGGCACATTGAAAAAGAGGGATAGATGATTCCCTGATATCTGCAGAGTTACAGATCTTTTTTAGGAAGGGTGAACATCTTTCCCTTCAGCATAGAAACGTATTCTTGCGAGTATTTGGATATGAGTAACATGGGTACACTTATCGTCATTGCTTTTCAGAATTATGAGCAATCAAGTATCAAAATGCCCTACTTTGTAAAAGTTTGGAAACATTCCTATTAGTAGTAACTCACTATTGTTATCACTTAGTGTTCCATTGCAGCAGGAATGCCTGCTGCACAAACTTTCTTCTTTGCAATAAAAGGCACTGGGAGAACGAACCCAGGGCGTCCTTAAGGCCGTTCCCAATCACAGAAATGGCCCTTTGGATTTTTATCCCGGAAGGCTCCTTAAGCCTGCAGGAACACTGGCGGGGACAGTCTGCAGTCTAAACTGACCCTGCTGCCCGAGAGAATTTCAGCCCAACTAAATGCTCTGAAGAGGGGGGGAGGTCTGTAAAGGCATCCAAGATCGTAAACTAGAACTTAGGTTCTGAAGGGTTTTATTTATGGACGCTGACTTCTTGCTTACTTTGGTCTTTTAATGAACGTCTCTGTTATCTGTTCAGGCATTTCTGCACCACGGTGGGCCACGAAGGGCAGACTTGGGTGTGGTTTTTTTTTTGTTGCCCCCACACCGAATGCTCTATTGTCCACCGCCAGCGCATTAAGGGTTGCAAAATAAAAAAGAGATATGCGTGTGTGTTTTGCCCTTTTTGTCTCTCCCTGTATAAGCTTTTTTTCTGAATTTATGGCTATCTGCCGACCTGCCTGCCAGTCTGGTATCTACAGTACCTCTGCATCCTTGCACAAAATCGGTGTGGCTGCTGAGTAGGTTTGTCTAAGGTGCCCTTCCTGGGGCTGGGCTGACCTGGCAAAAGCTCTTTTTTGAACGGGGAAGGGTTTAAAATCCTTCCCCGCCTTTGGTGGATGAGGAATCCTTACCTAGGGTTTCTTTCTCGGAGAGAGGCTTACTGCTCTCCGAGGGGGCCGGCGACAGCTCTTCTGCGGCAGAAGAAGAAGCCTGCCCTTCTTCCTCTCCTCTCTGCGAATCCCCGGCCAAAGTGCTGGGTGGGGAAGAATCCTCGCTGTCTTTCTTGCCTTGCTCGGGCAACGAGGCGGCCAGAGGAAACGGCGGAGAAGACTCGAAGCTCACTTGGGGCTGCGGGGCAAACTGGGAAGCGGCCACCATTTGCCCTGGGTGTAGCAGCGGCGGCGGCGGCGGCGGTGGCGGTTCCTGCTGTTGGTGATGTTGGTGGGAGCTGCTATAACAGCTGCCGCTCTTGACGGTGCCATAGGCTTGAGACAAGCGGAAGTAGCCCGGGACAGGCACCCCCGCCGCCACGTTATTCACGGCGCAGATCTCTGCGCTTAGCCTCGGGAAAGGCGACAGGTCGGTGGCCGGTGCCTCTTTGCGGGCCTTGTCCGAGTCGTAGAGGCAGTAGGAGCTCTCCTCTTTAATGCTGGGAGCGAAGGAGCAGGAGGTCGCCTGTGGGCTTGTGGGCTCTTCAAGGCTGCAGGATCTTGGGGGATCTAGCCAGACCTCCATCCCTGACATGTAAGTGTGCGGAGTGGGAACCATGCTTGGCGGCGGCGGGGGAGGCAGATCCTCGCTGCATTTGCTCAGGACCGGGAATAGCCCGTAGCTTTGCAACCCGTACGGCAAATCGGGCGCCTGTGGCAGGTAGACACCGCCGTTGTTCGGGTAGTAGCTGCTGCCGCCGCCGCCTCTTCCTCCTCCTCCTCCTCCTACTGCAACTCCGCCGCCGCCACCGCCTCCCCCTCCTTCCCCTCTGCCTGAGGCTGAGCTGATCAAAGAGTCCACCAAAAAGGCGTTTGCAGCTGGGGTCTCCGAACATGCCATTTCCTTGGAATAATTTGGCGAAGAGAGCAGAGAAACCTTCCTGGCTGACATTTCTTGTGCAAAACATGCTGAATATGATTAGAGATACCCCCACGCCACGGCGACTGCGTGCAGCCAATGGAAACCCAGCCCTCGTTCACAACCCCTCCCAGTTTGGTTTCGTAGGCGGCGAGCTGATCTCCTGCCCACGTCTGAATGGTGCGTGTGCGTGCGTGCGTGCGTGTACTTGTACTTGTGCACGGACGGTGCGTGGATGGATATGTATGTCTATAGATTTGAAAATATAGTGAAGGTGATGTGTGGGTGCCCTCGCATATGTGAATATATGTACAAAGCATGTCTAGGGGTATTCCACGCGAAGTAGGCCACATCTTCACGTGCCTATCTTTGCTAGTTCTCAGTGGTAGAACAGTAGCCATGAGGTTATATAACGAAAGGCGAAGTGGCGGGAGGAGGAAAACAGTAGAAAACACTGCCGGGTTTTAATGAGACTCATAATTTAACGCGTTCTGGTCCATTAGCATATGCACTAATATAAAACAGCAAAGGCGTGAGTGAACTATTGCGTCCCGTACATCAACAAGCCACCTGTAAGGGAACTGTTCAGCCTCTTCTCATCCCACTCTTTGCACAACGCATTGATATTTCTGAAGCTCAGACAAGCTCACCAACTTTTGCGAGCCTCGGGTACCTCTCGTAGCTCGCCTAGGCGTTAGACTAGGTCGGTGCTCAGACTGGCCCCTGCAAGTTGGAAGCCCGACCTGAGGTTCTTATTAGTAGCCAAGGCTTACTGATAGCGAGAGGGCAGCCCCCCCCCCCCCTCTCCGGCTTTTTAAGATACCAGCTGCAGCAATGCGGACAATTCTCACACCTGTGTTTTACTCCCTTTCTGTCTGAGTCCAGCATACTACATTAAGAAGTAAAAGGTATTACTTCTCAATACCTCTGCATAGGGGAGGCGGTTCACCCTCACTTAGCAAAAATACCACAGTATAAGCACCCAGTGTAGAATTACCATATCAGCAGCAAGATGAAGAGTTTAGGGTATTTTTTAAGGCGATTCGATCCGTAATTATCCATTAAACCAGAAGTCCAAGTCACAAGCTTGTTAAACTAAAGCCTTTTCATGGAAATGAAAAGAAGCAAAATCTGGTAAAACATCTCCACGCTCAGATTAAGGATTTTTCAGGGGTACAAGCCCCGAATTACAGAAACAATGTACAATTCTTTCTAAATATCTGCATTTAGATAAGGGAGACGTCTCTCTCTCTCTCTCTCTCCCCCTCTCAAACGTAAGACCTCTTTTCATCCAGAAATGTCCAAAGTAAAATTGCTAGATAATTCTGTACAGTCAATCTATAACTGTGATGGAGGGAGTCGACAGCCAGCAGACAAGAGAGAGAGAGAGAGACAGACAGACCAACAGACAAGGGAGATGAATTTTGTAATGAAGAAGCACCGAGAAGACTCCATGCCCCCTGGTTTGTTTGGCTTTTATGGTTTTGGAAGCCATGCAAACAAGGTCTGGAGCAAGAGCAACACTCAAGCGCTCTTGGTACCTTTTGTGAGCCTTCCTCCTAAATGTTCTTCTCCTTGTTTAACATAACAGTTTGTGGTTTAGTTCGTCGTGCTCCAAGACGGCCCAGCTGGTAGCACTAACTGATCGCCTGTTTCAGATCCCAAGCGAGTAAGAAATATTCTTTTGAACCATTCAATACTGTGCAGTCAATCTTTAGCTCGGTTCCGTCCATCACGCCTTCGCTTATAACGCCCTCCAAAATGCTAGGAATGCCAAGGATATCGAGGAGGCCAGGCGAGGGGTTTCCTTTTGCCCAAGCTTTGCTCGGAGGCTTCCTTACCCTTGCCCTCTCATCTGCAGCACTTACCCTTGGCTTTCATAGGAGACACAAAGCTCCCCGAATGACTCGCCTTTTCCAACCCGGCGAGCAAGAGTGGTGATCTGCTAACGGCTCTCGGAGCTGCCTATCGGGAAGCTTGTCTGGGCCACGGGAAGGAAATCGCCCTCTCCTAAAGAGCTTCCCCGCAGACAGGTCCCTTTGAAGTGGAAAGAAGAAGGCGGGCGAGCCGAGGAGAGTTTTCCGAAGGCGAGTAGAAGTGGACAACCCTCCTCAGGTTCCTGGTCTGTGCAGGGGAAGCCCGGAAGGGGGTTGTTGCAACTTTGCAGGACCATAAAATCTTTATGGAAAGACACAAAATCCTCCTCCCCCAACCCTCACCGAGGCCGGTTTTCTCCACTAACTTCTTTCTCTCCCACCATTACATCCAAGAGCTGCACCCAGGGCTTCAGCCTCAGATAGCTTCAGACAGAACTGAACCATGGAAACTACTTCGAAGGAAGAGCAACTCAGCAAAAAAGAGAAATACTTCTCTCTTTTTTCAATTCATCCCCACACCTTGAGGGAAAATTGTTTGCATTTCTCTGGCCTCTCCTTACATTTACAAGCTGTTAATGTTAAAGGAGCGTTATCAAATATTTAGAGCAGTATCATTTCTTCAAAAATTAATACTATAGAGACAACTGTTTTGTTGGTTAGTGTGTGGGAAAACTAGTACTGGTGAGCGAAGCCTGTGACAGAAATACTGCAATGCGACTCAACTGCAATCCAGTTTTTCTCCTTCCCAAGACCTGGTTCCAGTCAGAGAAGTCATAAGAAGAAATATATAAATAACTTCCTTTGATCTGAATAGCCTGTTTCTCTTCTCTTTGTCAAAGCCAACAGAAATGAGATGCAAAGGTCCAAAGCCATCCCAAAAATGGTTTTCAAGTTTAACGTTTAGGCTCATCTCATGATTGTGGCTCTCATTAACTGCACACACCTACAGTAGTTGCAAAGGGAGAACTGCTGGGTTGAAGACAACAGCATCAGCATCTGTCCTATCATTTCCAAACTAAAGAAAATGAGCAAGATTCTAGACACTTTGGAGTTTTCTGGATTATTAACCTAAGGCATAATTTATCACAGAGAGATGGTGCTATTCAGCAGGCAAAAAAAAAAAAAAAAGAATGAGAAAGAGAAACAGCCCAGCCGGGGAAGAGACTTGGTATCCAGATATATTAGAATACATATCCCCAGACAAAAATGGTAATTCTGGCTCCACTACAGTCTGGGTCTCTTCTTGTTAGGAATACATCATTTCCTGAGATTCCGAAGATCAACCAGATCTTTGGCCCAGTTCAACATGTCTGCCTTTAAAGCTTCAACCATGTCAGGCTCAAGAAAAAGCAGCAAGAAGAGAAACGGGTAAGGATGGAACCCCTTTCTTTTCTCCAGGGCTGTGATACTTCACAGCATATTTCGGAATTGCATTTATGAGAGTTGTGGGCCCCTTTAATTCCAAGTACAGGGCAACCGCAACCAGACATTCACGTTGTTTTTATTATGGCATGTTTTGGGAGCCAAATGCATGTCTTTGATGGTCAAGGCACTTTGGGACTGATCTGAAGCCCAGAAAGGTCAACGATAAAAGGGGATAAGGGGCACATTGACTTAGGCTTTGGATCGGGTGAGAAGTGCCTGAATTTCTCTGTGAGACTTTTTTTTTTTTTTTTGGAATCACTAACAAGGCCAAGGCAAGGCAAAGAGCAAATTGCCTCATCAAACCCAATGGAGTAAAACTAATAATGTGCAGTTGATTCTTAACTATAAAAGATAATGGTCAATTCTGGAGCAACTAAACTACTTTGGTGTGCATTGTGTTTAGTGGCCACATTTTAAAGTCTTAACAATGTGTCTCAAACATTAACCAGGGTGTGATTGCATTTCTTGGGACTGTAATACATTCTATTTTCATCTTGCCAAGATGTTTGTCTAGGTCTAGGAGATTAGGGTAGTTTGTGTGTAAACAACTGAAAACAAACAGACAGTTCCACAACTGACTGGAGCTAAAGGATTTGGACCAGTGAAACTACAAGCTCACTTTTCAACAACCTTGCTGGAGTCATCAATGAATTGAAGGGATCTGGAATTTGTACAGGCCAATGGATGCCACCCATACTGACTTCAGGCACCCAACCTTTAAAGAAATGAAGAGGACTATAATGATCAGCCTAATGGAATTGTTAGACATTTTTCTGAAATTAGACTAAAAAAAACCTAAAAAGCAATAATGCCAAATGTAGGTGGATATTTCATTTCCTTCCATTTCCATTTTTCAGAAGGAGGAGGTGTTACTCACTGATCGTTTCCAAGACTGATGAAAAAAATCTTGGAAAGCAACATTGCATGTTAATTAAGTTGGGCTTTATATTTATTCAATGGGCAAATTGAGATTTCAGGATTCAGTTTAGAGGAAGTGAGTTAGAGAAAAGAAGAAAAGAAACTCTGGAATCTGAAGCCACCTGCTTCCAAATTTATGGTCTCTGCCTATATTTCATAAATCATAAATAGAATTAATATGAGCAGTGCATCTTCTTTACTGTTAAAAGTATCAAGTTGTCAAAAAGATAACAATTACCAAGTCAGTTTTCTCTGGATGAACTCTCAAAAAGGCTGCTCCCCATTACGTGGCTGTTGTTATTGTGTTGTTGAATGAACCTCTGGCAAGAAAGGTGAAAATAACTAAAGTAATTTTCATTTTCTTTTTGAAAATCTGTCACACAAGAAAGAGTGGCTAAATATTTTTTAGAAAAATTAAAAGAAGGAATGATATCTATTTCCTTTAAAATATGGTTTGTATTTGCACATGTAGATTTTTTTTTCTGGAATGCTTGTCTGTTTGAAACTCTACCTTCTGGTAATTATCTGGCTTCCATTGATATCAATGGGATTTATTTGTGATAAAAATCCTCTCTTGCACTCAAAGCCAAGCCACGTGTGTGGATCTGTAAATTGGTTAGCTGAGTTTAGTGGCATGCCCTGCGTATTAAGGCAATGTCCTTTTTAAAGCATACATTTATCCATGGAAAAATTAGGCTGAAATCAACACAATCCTTCCTAAATCCACACATTTTGGAACAGGGCTGCAATGTCCATGATCTTTTTACATTTCAGTGTGGTGTAAATTCAAAGGAAGGCCTTTCTGAGATCTACACCAGAACCTCTGAATTGTAAAAAAAAAAAAGATTCATGGTTGTAATTTTATACATGATAACAGGAATTAGGTAGGAATGCCTTTTTATGAATTCAGTGGGATTTCTGAACAAATAACAAATATCTCCAGGTAATTATTTTCACAAATCCTCTATTACTTATAGCCTGCATGTAATTCATTTTTAATAAAAGTCATTAGCATTTCAACTCACAAATGACTTTTGAAAGGGTATTGATTTCTGTATTTGTGCTATATTAATGGGTCATTCCCTCAAAAAGATTTAGTCTAGGCAATGCCAGGTGGATTATAACTAAAATGATGAATCCATTTTGTAGGTTTTTTCCTCACTCCACAAATGAAATTTGAGGTAAAGAAGCATAACAATTTGTAAATAAAATCAGGATGCCTGTATTTCTAAAATGATGTTCTTGTCAATATATTTTTCAACACTGGATGCTGGTTTGCTTCACTGGAAATTCAGTGAGCTGATTGAATAAGGAAATGAAATATGAATTCAATATTGATAAGTGGATGGAGAGAAACCATGCTTTATGTGAGTCTGTGCCCTATATACTATATAGCAGATCCATTGAAGTCCAGAGGATGAGACTCTTGATAAGTGTGTCTGTGTGTTCAACTTCTATGGCTGCCCCTTTTAAACAAATAACTCTAGGCAATGAACATTATATTTAATTTATAAAATCAAATAAAAATATGTATACAGAAGCTAAGAAAAATCATGACGATAAATGTTAACGTAACTAAAAAATGGGACTCAACATATTTGGGATCTTTTCATTGACTTGAAAGACTCTTAATTTAAGAGTAACTAGTCTCTGGAATCAACATCTTTTAAATGCTTATTTGTTTATATTTTTTACAAAGCTGTCTCAGTTCACAGAGAAAGAAGAGGGTGTACTATTTTGTTAAAAAAAAAACCAAATAAAAAGAAAACTCTAATTTTTTTTAACGGAAGTTGTTAAATGGTTTTTTTAAAATGGCAATGCTTGGGACATTGTAACAGTCCCCTTGATTTATATATTTGTTCAAATTAAATGGAAAAAGGATCTGCCAGCATATATGTCCTTTATAATATTTTCTTTCTTGTCTGACAAGGCCAGATATTATTACAATGTTGTGAAACATAATAGAAGAGAACATCTTCATTCTGTGGATCGTACAAAAAGAAGATAGCCTTCCAATCATAAAAAAAATAGAAGTAGAAATCTCTATTAGAGCAATATCCAAAAGTTACAGCAAATGTAGAAGTTTTTGGATGGGAAGACAAAATTTTAAAAGAGCCACCTTATCCTTAAATTATTTTGGCACCATTTTTCAAATGAAGATTTCTTACTTCAAGAGAGGGGTATGCAAGGGAATGTTATTTGCTAACTAGATGAGAAATTAAGGAATTGGGTGAAAGTTTTTGCCTAGGAATTTCCCCAATATTTCTCTTATTACTTGATTTCCATGCAATATTAGTGACAAAGGATTGATTGTCACACTATTCATCCTTTGCAGTTTCAGAAATTTGGTTTCAAAGATTGTGATTGAAAACACAACATTTATTACATCATAGGACTAGAAGTAAAGAATGTAAAAATCAGAGAAAGACTTCTGACAGAAAATGGGGATCAGGAACACCTGAGTAGTCTCTGTTATTTCTGTCTGTTAATTCAAGTAGCTGTATCACAAGATCAGCCAAATGTTTTGCCTTCACAAACCAAGAATAATCACCCTAATTTAGCCTACCTGTAACATTGCATAGATATGTACATCAGTTCCCTGCACATACCTAGCTTTTCCTAAGTTCATTACCTGGAAGTTTCAGAAATCAAGAGAAACTTCTTTCTTCTTTGGGATTTATCTTCCAAGGTAAATAATGGATCCTCAAACTCTATTGAACTAAATGGGAAATACAGCATAAATCTTAACTCATATCCTGTAAGTTCAGGGAGCCTTGTGTTTTATAAATATAACAATAGCTTCCTTTTCAGAGTTTGATTTTCTAAAGACAAAATAATATTAACATCACTAAGCTCTTAGTGTGTTTAGCATGATTAAGATATGAGGCCATTAATTTTTTTTCACATAATTTACATCTTTGACTATGGCTATATCCACTACAAATCAATAAATATAAATCTATATAGCTGTTTTAAATTCAATCTTTGCTCAAAACCTGATTCAATATGAAATGGGGAGGAGAGTTAAGTGAAAAGGACACTTTCTTGACTTCCGATTATATCAATCACCAGCTTTTTCTAGTGGAGGGGAATAACTTTGTCCCTCTAAAAAAAAGATACACAATTTAAGTATGTTAAATCAACATACTTAAATTGGTGATATTAATCAACTCTGCACACAGGAGCCCTGTCAAGTTAAAATAAGTAAACTATGAACAAAATGCAACAATGTCACTACAAGAACTGCCATTTTCATGGCTACTGATCTAGACGGTAACTCTTTTCCGTACAAGCCTCAAGATTCATCATATCCATGGATTCATTTTTTAAAATAAATTTGCTTTATCATATACCTTTTAACTTCTTCATGCACTAAAACCATGAAACCTTTGCAATATTTTCTGCAGTTGTTGCTTTCAAAGATTCAACACTAAACTTCAAAAGATTCCAATTCACGATTACAACTACAGATTTAATCATTGTCAATTTTCAAAAACTTAGAACATCTTTAAGATTTATTTCCCTCACAAAAGCTTTAGGTGTTAAGAAAATTGCTTTAAAAAGACACATATTGTACCTTTCACTCTTTCTTAATTTCCCAATTTCAGCCCCAGAGAAATACTCACCTTTGATGTAGTCTAAATCTGAAAGAAGCAACTTTCTGAAGTAACTTCTCGGCCAACTTTTCAGTTCATGCTGAAGAAGTGAGCCATCAGATTCACATTTTCTTTGTAAATATGATCATGGAAAAGTGAAATAATATAATGTACAGCTCCCTGGATGTTTGGAGAACAAAGGCCAGAATATTCCTCCCCCTCCCTCCCTGTGCGGCTTTGACATTGATCTGAAGAACGCCCTCTTGTGGCTGTCAGCAGAATAAATTAGCCAGCCAGTTTCGAAACAGTCTTCTTCATAACTTCAAAGAAAGGCAGACAAGTTCACCTTCCATATTTTAGATATTTCTAAAATCTTTGCTTAGCTTATAATTCTTTCTCTCTCATTATTTAAATGAAAATATCATGGGATTTTTAAATGACTGCTTGCCCTAGAAATAGACAAAGGATTTGTTTCTCTTCTTCTCTTCTGCTTCTGCTTCTGCTTCTCCTTTTCCTTCTCTTTATCTTTATTCTTCATCCTTTTCTTCTTCCTTCTTTCCTCTTATTCCTCCTTTTCTTCCTTCATGCCCTAACACAAACTCCGTGACTCCTAGCCCTTGAACAACCAGTTAATTTTTAACTGGCAAAGGAAGTTGCTGGCGGGATGTTTATGGCTACCCCACCATTCTCTGCTTGTCTGTCTGCCTCTCTCCATCTATCTTTCTATCTCTGCCTTTTAAGAGGTGCATTCCTTTGTAGCATGTTAGCAAAATAAACAAACAAGCAAGTTCCCTTCACTCCCTCTCCCCATCTTCATGCATTTCCTTTGACTAGACACTGTCTGGCTGGGTGGGGGTCACCAGCAAAAGTCCAGAGCCCATCACCTCAAGTTTATGGATGATGTCCAAAGCAATACAGAAGTTCAAAGCCAATAAACCCAGAGGAGTAAAATATATACTTTTCTAATTATGAATGGCAAGAAAAAAGGAGGAAAGAACGTTGAGTCCCTTTTTGCCCAAAGACACTGGATGGGGTTTCAAAGAGGCAAGCTCTTAACACTGTATAAGTAGCCTATGCCTTATATGCTTTTTGGTAACTCACAAGAGGAACATCCTTTAGAGGCAATTCTTTTCCATTGCTCTCATACAGTACTGGCACATAACCCCATTTCCATCAGTACACTTTCACTTTTGAATTCTATCTGAGACCCCCTTCAACTTTCAATTCTGAGTTCAGGTGTATGGTGCTTAGAACAAACAAGAACAAAAAACTCCACACACACAGATGTATCAGATAATCAGAGTTGGAAGGGACCTTATAGGTCATCTAGTCCAACCCCCTGCACAAGCAGGAGACCCTACACCATTTCTGACATATGGCAGTCCAATCTCCTCTTGAAAGTCTCAAAAGTGATGGGGCTCCCACAACTTCCGAGGGCAAGGTGTTTCATTGGTTGATTATTCCCACTATCAGAAAGTTTATCCTTATTTCCAGGTTAAATCTCTCCTTGTTCAGTTTCCATCCATTATTCCTTGTCTGGCCTTCCAGTGCTTTAGAAAACACACACACACACACACAGAGAGAGAGAGAGAGACTTGAGCTCTTGCAATGTGTTTTACATCTATGAACAAAAGCACCAAGTCTATAGCCTGCAATTATTTCAAGGCTGATTCCCCCTACCTCCGCCCCTTTCTCTGCAAACCATTCAAACCTGGCCTGGTACCAGCAGCAGTCTGCCCACGCATTCATAAATACCAGACCTGATCTCCTGGCTTCTCAGAATTCAGTACAACCAATAGGTGAGTGGGATTTCCACTAAAGCGATTAACTCAAAACTCATGTTTCAGATTTCCAGTCTGGGTCAAAGGAGATCCATGAATGCATCATAAATCTTACAAAAAAAAAAAAACCTTGTAAATTTCTCACATGTTTATTTCCAATGTGCAGGATTCCACTGTATTCATGCAAGAAAAAGCTTTCCCATATTCAAAGAAAACAGTATATACATACAAACAAAATACAGATTCCCCCCCCCAAACAGTGATAGAATCTAAAAGTATTGCAATTCATTAACCACAAAAGAAACTTTATCCATTCTGGAAGCAGTGTAAAAACAGCCTTAGTATGCAGGTTAAACAAGAAAAAAAAAACATCTGACACCTTCCAAGTGAAACAACCCACTTAAAATATTAGGAAAATGGCAGCAAAGCCATTTTAAATCATACAAGTGTTATAAAAACACCATTACGGTATGAAACATACATTCAAATATTCTCAACAGTAAGTGACCTTTACAATAAAACACATATCCTTTGTAAACTGATATAGAACTTTAAATAGCTTTCTTTCTGTTAAAACCATGTCTTTTTCTCTCTCACACCCTCTTTGGTACTTTAAGATATATATATATATATATATATATATATATATATATATATATATATATATATATATATATATATATATATATATATATATATATATATATTTGTATGTGTATGTGTGTGCGTATATACACATACACACACACACACTCCAAAAACTCTTAATTTTTAATTTTTGCTGCTTAACAGCAAAGTAGGACATATGAGGCTAACTATAAGATATGACAAATTCCTTTTATTTACATTATTTGCCTTCTAGTGGGCCTTCTTATGAAACATTAGTGGTTTTCATTCTTTGATTTCAGTGCATTACACATATCTAGATTTCAATTAAACATGATATTTAATATTTGTCAAACTGTACTTTTCCTGATATATTTCTTGAAAAAAGTTTCTGAGACAGAAGCCAAAAACTTCTCTGTCTCATTTTAAACTTTTACTTTCTCATTTTAGAACTATTTTAGCCTTTTGTCTTTTCTCCCCCCATATACGTTTAAGAAAGTTTTTATTCGCTTTTAGTATTTAAGTATGGGCATAATGATTTGTCTCTGATATTGTTATTCATTAAAATTGTATGTCACAAGCCTACCCATGTTGTCTTCTCAGTGATTGTTTCCTTACCATATATGGCAAATTATTACCTGAAGTCTGTTTGAAAGGAAATTGTCTCTGTCTGAGGTGGAGGAGTGTAATTGTAATAATAATTTGTCATTCAAGAAGATAAATAGATTCGTCAGGGATCGCCTAAGTAGAGATGGGAGGCACAAAAGGGACATTTCCTTTTGAAGTTATCCTCCAGCATGTATGATGCCCTGAGGAGTCTTCCCATGGACCTTCCATGGGAGGCAACATAGTTTCCCCATGGACCTTCCAATTAAGGTAACATAGTTCTCAGTCCACAACACAACCTGAAGCCAGGAATTTGCTCCTGGCTTTTCACATTTGCTCACCCCAATTGGAAGAAGCTGTAGGGATAAAATGGCTTTTGCAAAGGGTGGTCCAAGAGTTAAATGGATTCCACTTGATGTGTAAAGATGAAGGGAAACAGTACAAAAGAAAACCCAGCCACAAAAAACAACAACAACCCAATTGGTCAATGTTGGAAGTAGGGCAGAAAAATAAAATCTTAGTTTTTCAGATTCCTTGGAGCCTCTTTGCACCTCCTCCTTATTGGTAACCCTGTGGCTTGATATCTGAATTTAATCTCATACAGAAAAACACTACAAGTTTTAGGCTTAAAGTATTGGATTAGCTGAGTAATACTGCAGTCGGTCCCTATTAATTTTTTTCTCTTTCATTCTTCTGTTTTGGAACCATATTTTTACTTGACGGTCGGTCAAGTTGAGCATTCGTGAGAGCTGAAGACGTTTCTCTTTGTTTATATAGACACTGAAGAAGAATTCCCTTTCTAATTCTCTAATCTGGTATTTGGTGTATGGACATCTCTTTTTACGGATGCGTTGTCCACCTGTGGAACAAAACATAAAGGCAGAAGCCATTAAGTCTGGAATCAGATGTGGCTGGAGGGAGGACTGTTGCTAATATTGAATCAAGAGCATCCATATGTTTCTCTTCTAAGAAACTCTTGGCTCATTATTACTAAGTCTCATAATAGTGATGATCTCTCCTACTCAGCAGCTGTGTATATTAATTTCACCTTATCTCAGGGAAATAGCTTGCAGGGGGCTGCCTTAATCCAAAAAGATCTTTCTTTGAAGCCCTGCTTCAAACAATAGTGCTACAATCACTGCTCTGATCATGTTTACTCAAGACAGGAGTTTTTGTGGTCCAAGAACGGGCAATATGTCTGCATGTATTGCCCAGCTGATCCTGAGCAGTATTTTCTACCAAGAAAGGTTTTACGTATGAAGGGTTCAACTGTTGCTTGTTATCCCAGTATAATGCTTTTACCTCTTTTCTGCAATAAAAGCTTAGCAATTAAAAAACAAACAAACAGCTTTCTGGGCTGGCTCTAACTTTAGTCATTCCCCTGAAATCCATGAAACTTCCATAATTCATTAACTTCTGAATCCTCTGATTAAAATCTTAATGTTTATCTCTGCATTTACTTCACTTGTCAATGTATTATGTCATCATGATTTAAACCTGAAATACTTTCTATTTTTGCATTTCCCTTTTTCTTTTATAAGGACCTTTTCACTGTGTCAGATAACTACCTAGTTCACTGATTCTTACCAGGGGAACTTCCTATTTTATACTTTCAAAATCTCTGTCCTGTCAAAAATGATCTTCAGATGCAGTGGATACAAACTGTCTTAAGCCACTATAGTTCTCCTTAAACAGGGCTTTGTATTGGCTTTTGTCATATTAACTTGGAAGCAATTAAATATAAATATTCTGGCCTTTTTCACTTAAATAAGGACTTGTCAAGTTTCCTTTCACTGCTGAGAATTAGAAAGGTCTTTTCCACCCTCAGTGCTTGAAGGAAGTCTTCAAAGGGAGAAAAATGCACATTAAAAAAAATCAAGCTGCTTGACAGCTTGAAGAACAGTTGTGAGAAACCGATTGTTGGACACAAGGCAACATTTAACTCAAACAGAGCTTAGGAGAAACTGATTCTTTTAGACAAAAGAACTAGTTTTAACTAAAGTTGTTGCCCTTAATAGATAGCTGTTGTTGGAGGCCCTCCCCTTCATCTGTTAGACCCTGTTCTCCTGCAATCCATAAAATCTGAGATGGCTTTGACTCCAAGTATCTCACTAAGCTTTTAAGAATAACACACAAGACTTTTATAATATGTGTGTAAGTGTTTGTGTGTATTAATCACAGGATTACATGGCTATCAAAGGGCTCTGAAATCTCCTTTTGAACAAATTTTACAGGCGAAAAACGTGCATTATATTTTGGGGAATTTGAACAAGGAGCTCTCCTTCCTCTCTCTATTTAGTCCTTTGTTTAATGATTTAGGGAAAAATCACCACCTGAGGGGGGGATAGTTTGAGGTTGGGGTTGTTGTTTTTTTTTAAAGGCATCCATTGGCGGACGAGCATTTCACGGCCAATTTCAGTCCTCGCCACGTGATCTCGCCTTTTACAACAAAGTTTTGTTGGGGGAAATCTAACGGCCCTTCATAAACCTTCTCTGCTTATAAAACAGCATATAAAAATTTAATAGCGGCGATGCGCTAAGATTTCCAAGCCCCGTTCATAAAAAGCGCTAGGGCGCTGCCTTTATACGTACTGGAGCTGCTGGATTTCTCTTCGTTGTTGCCGGAAGACGAAGCGGGGCTGCTGCTGCTCTCGGCCCTTCTCCGCCTCTCCTTCTCCCCCGCCGCCTCCCGGTCGCAGGCCGTCTCCGAACTCGACACCGCAGCTGCAGCAACTCCCGAGGCGGCGGGAGCTCCTGCGGGCGGCATCTTCTCCCCGGCGGCGCTCTTCTCGCCCGCGTAATCCGAGTGGTTGTCCGCCGGGCCGTATGCGGTCTCGAAAAACTGGTCGAAAGCCTGGGGCAGTACCCCGTTCCTGCCCACCGTGCTATAGAAACTGGACGAGGCCGCAGCCGCGGCGGAGACTGCGGAGGTAGCCGGGTGGTGGTAGGCGCCGCTGGTCGCGGTCTTCCCGAACATTTCTCCCCGGCTGGCGGCGGCGGCGGCGGCAGCAGCGGCCACGGCGGCGGCGGGCGGGAGGCAGTCCCGGTGCCTGAGCTCGTCGGCGGAATAGCAGTGAGGGAGGTTGTTGCGGGGGTGCCACTTACTGGCGGGCTCCAGGGCATAATCCCGGAAGGTCACTTCTCGCACGGGTGGCACCTGGGACAGGTTGGACGGATAGGAGTAGGGCACTGGGCGAGAAGTCGGACTCTGGGGCAGGAAGGAAGGGAGGCCGGAGAAGTCAGGGCCGGAAACGTAGTAAGTACAACTGGGCAAATACATATTCGAGGAGCAGGGTACTCGCTCGTCCAAATCCATAACGTGGGCTGGCTACCTCGGATTCTCCGCAATAGCCAAGCTTAACATGACGCTCTAATGCAGCTGTCTCTTGGAAGCTGAGCCGTGAAGTAAGAAATTGGGAGACGTAAAGCTGACGTGGAAAGCTTTCCCCTTCCTTAGCAGGGAGGCGCTGGTCACGTGACCAAATGTTAAAATTGACAAGCTATGAGTACTCTTCTTCTCTCCCCCCCCTTCCTTTCTCCTTCCCCTCCTTGGGAGCCATCTCGAGAGAAGCAACAGATCGTTCCCTCGGGTCTCCACGCGTAAAATTTAAAACAAACATCGAAACACAAAGATTTAAATGCAGTTTATACCTATCTGACTTTGGAACGAGAACTTCCAAAAGAAGGAAAAAAGGAGGGGAAAGCGTGCTTACTGTTTTTTTTCCCATTAGATACTCCCCCCCCCCCCCCGGTCCCATTAAGCTATCTGGACCCCATTCTGATGGAAGGAGGTTTAGAAGCAGCAGGATTCTGCATCTAGCCTCTTCTTTTTTTCTCTCGTGTCTAAACAAATGTCTTTTCTCTCCGTGTGTCTCGGTATCTCTCTCTCTCCTCATCATAGGCAGGTCTATCTTATGGGCTGCACCGCTCCGCAACCTCTTGGAGTCTTCCTGAAAGGTCTCTCGATTAGATAATCCTCCAGACGGCCAGGCTTTTGTGAAAGCTTCGCCCGGCCTGAGTGCGCCAGGGTCAAGTCTGCATAGGGGTTTTCTTGGTAGACACGGATGGCGTGCTGCTAGTCCAGTTTACTTCCGAAGGAGCATTAGTGTCTCCCTTCTCGTGGGTACCTATTCACCTCAGCTAATTTTCACTCGGTCTTTGTTTAGGACGCTGCATTTGTACATGAAGTGCCTTTAACCAGATTCTTTTATCCTTCTTCATTATTTTTTCCCCTTATTTCCTACAGCAAGAGACAGCAAGTAACCAGGAAAAGGATCTAATCTCAGAGAAACAGCTGCCAGGTTGAACGACCCCTTCTATCCGATCCTGGAAGCTGTGACTTTGAAATTAGCACTAGGTTTTTGCCAACTGATTGAGTGAAAGTGGCATTTCAGAGACTTAGGGAATTTGTGTCCTCCTCAACACCCTTCACTAGCTGGCGGAAAGGCCCTCAGAAGTGGTGCCCAAAACGAGTTGCTTCTCAAGCTCAAAATTAACAATAAAAAGAACATCCTTATGTTTATTCAGGGCCAAAAGAGACACACACAGAGAGAAATATTGCTATACAACACTTTTCTCGCAGGAAGCAAACATCATACTTCTGCGGGCTGACTTATTCTGACGAAAAAGAAAATAAACTTTCTTTGGCTATAACTAATTAGAAACTCATTGAGAGTGTATCTGTGCATTTGTGTTTCTGTATCTGTCTCAGATATGTCTGGGGTGGAAAATTGATCTACCGCTACCATGCAGACAACTGATTCTAAAATTACCAAAGAAAATAGGCAGATTTCCTAGTGGCTGCTTTACCCATTCTCTGAATATTAGAGAAAAGAAAAAGTGGAATTCTTGGGAGGGAAAATAATGCTTCTCAATTCTCCCCCCTCCCCCCCAAAATAAACCTGAATTTTAAAAGCCTTACTATTTATTTATTTATTTATTAAATAGTTTTGTATACCGCCCTTCTCTCGAAGGACTCAGAGCGGTGAACAGCCAATTAAAATATATTATAAATTACAGATTACAAGATTAAAAGAGATTAAATTATGAGGCTGCCGTTAAAAAAAAGTTAAAACCCCCAATTAAGAATAAGCTAAAATTACCATACCCCAACCAAAATCAGTTCTAAAACCCCTCATTTAAAATCCCATTTGAAGTCAGCCCAGGCCAGCCTGCTCAAAGAGCCAGGTTTTCAGATCATGTCTGAACACCCTCAGATCAGTGGGGGGGGCAGGGGGGGGAGGTCCATTCCAAAGGGTGCGTGCTTCTACATTCTGGGTGCTTAGGATTTAATTGTTGGGACCAATTTATTTATTTATTACAGAATTAAATCTAACTGACTCAATAATATTGGGTTCTGACAGAAAAAATACATTGATTATGTATTTTCTTTACCTTTAAGTGTACTAAGTTGTAAATTTCAATATTATCCAGTAAGTACTTTATAGTGGAACATACTAATTTATTAGCATAAATGTTTATATACTTTTTAATGTTCCCCCTCTTTTCTTCTATTGTCCCTTTTCTTTTTTACAAGGGTAACCCATCGCAAATCAACAGCTTTGGACATATCCCTTTAATGAACTCTTTATTTTGGATCGCTGGAATAACTTTTATGGGCCTTCAACATTTGTAAACTGAACTTGAAATTATTAATTAATCTCCGTCTTTGTCACATTTGCCAAAAGAGTCGATGAAAATAGGAGATAAGGGTGTCATCAAAGAACCGGTTACAGCTTGTTCAGGGTCTATGTGGGACTATAAAATGGTTTTCTTTCTTTCTTTCTTTCTTTCTTTCTTTCTTTCTTTCTTTCTTTCTTTCTTTCTTTCTTTCTTTCTTTCTTTCTCTCTCTCTCTCTCTCTCTCTCTCTCTCTCTCTCTCTCTCTCTCTCTCTCTCTCTCTCTCTCTCTCTCTCTGTGTGTGTCTTGGGGGGGTGTTACAGAAATATGCAACAGGGACGATTGCCAAGTTGACTTCAATAGCAGCTTTCTTGCTTTTCCATAGTTTTTTTCCGTCTCCCGAACCAAGCAAAATACCTGCCTCTGAGTTCGCGCTCCAACATTTCCCATTCTAGATATAAAAAGTGCATTTCCCCTCCTTTTTTTAAGGGTCTTTCCCCCCCCCCCATAATTCCAGCGATAACAAAGGCGCCACCGTTGCAGAGTCGCCCCGCCTCTGTTGCTCTATACTAGCAAACAGCTTCCTTGCCCTTGCAGGAGACTAGCATTTCAGGCGCTCTTGGAACCCGGCGCGTCTAGGAAGAGGCGAAAAACAGCTCTCAACTGACCTGGGCTTTTATAGCACTTTTGGCAGTCAACTTCAGCTTGTCTCCAGCAGACGCGACTGAAAGCTGATCGAAAGCACCGCCTTCCCCGAAGCTCTCAAGAAACAGTGTCCTTTAGGGTAAAGGGGGCAACAGACCTGGAAGGCGAGCTCTATCATTTTAGACAGTAATGGGAAGGGCTCCTTTGGGCAGCCAAGGACCGGCTGTGTATTCCTTTCAGACAAAAGGGAAACGAAGACTCCGTCTCGGGGAGGTGATAAGGCGGAGGGGAGGGGGGGATTGAGAGAGATGGAATGGAGAAAGAGGTTGCGGTGACCCGCAACTCCAATCTCTGGTTCAGCTTGTTTCTTCTGGGTTTACGCGCAATTAATGGGACGCTTGGAGATTTGGGGAAGCTGCATCCGAACGCAAGGCATAAAGAACCCCCCTCCGCTGAGCTTCCATATGGGTGGCTGGGGTTTTCTTGAAAGGGGTGTCATTCTGCAGACTTCTTCGGTTCCTTCGTTACCAGGTGAAAAGTAGCGAAGGAACGCCCAAACTCTTTCCAATAGCACCCTCAATCCGCTCCCAAGGGTTTTCTCCCTCTATTCTCCCGCCCATTCCTTGCCCTTCTCCACAATATATGAGGCCTATAAGTTTATGAGGCCTCCCCTTCGGAAATTAGTTTTCATATATCTGGAAGCAGAGAATGGATGAGAAGAGCAAAGGAAGGAGTAGAGAGCAGCGTCCCAATTTACTTCTCTGGAAACCAGTCAATAAAGAGAGGCAATCCCGTTTAGAAAGAAAACTAACCCGGGTTCTGTGTCTGAATTGAGGGGTGTGGGGTGTCTGAGAAAAACGCTCTCGGGTTTTGAATAAAGATGCAGTGAATGGCAGTAGGGAGTTTAGGAGATCAAGAACGTTGATCACCCAACACCCAAACTAAGTATTGCTGGAGAACTGTAGAATTTCTATTTGACATTGAAAGAATACAAAAGGAACCTAATTAAAGTATATTTTTTGCTCTCTGTAATCTCCAATATAAATTATTTTTTTATATGTCTAGTTATTTTCTTAATTAGAAGAAGCTTTAAAATTAGGATTATGTCAGGCGTCTAAACATGTCAGAGCATTCCATAGAAAACGTCTCCTTTTGAAGATAGCTATGTTTGCAACATATTTATGAAAATGTGTTTGTTGCAACAGGTCTTTTATCTGCCATTATTTTCACCTCATGCTTTTTGCCTTTTGTTAATTTAGAGATTTGAATACATGTGTACATTTCACACAATTTGCTTAATGTCTAGAGGAGTTGCAATTTATTAAGTCTCTAAATTTCTAAAAGTGAGACTTTTAAACAAAGATTTAAACAGAAAGAGAAAAGTTTCATAATCATTTGAGTATTAAAGCTACCTCACATTTCTTTAAAAGTTCATGTTCCTCATCCCCTCTCAAATAAAACTCGGTCTTATCATTGCAATATAACTCAAATCATCAAGCATTTTTAACATGTAGTATTTCCATTTTGTCATTTTCTTTCAGGGTTTTTTCTTAGATCTTTTCATACAGTATTATTTGTAAATGTTGTTTTAAAATGAAATATAAACTCCTCAAATATTTTCCTAAATAAGGATCTAATGTGATATTAGATGGCTTGACTCCTCAAACATATTGAGTGTGGAGAGCGAAATGATTCTGCATCTGAATACATGTTTAATATGGTCACATGTTTTGTTTTTCCCTGCAACAAAAGTATGTAATCAAAATAATTTTTGGAATAAGATGCTTATTGATCCTAATGAAGCTAAGTATTAATGTTGCTAAAATTAATTAATATAATTGAAAAACATTTTAATATTCTTAATAGCCACTAGTTTTCTCTGAATCCCCTAAAGGTGAACTTTCTTGGAAATATATTTTATTTATTCCCTCTTGTTGCTTTTCATTGCTTCTATACCAGTTAGAAAATCATCTGGAGAAGCCACACATGTCTAATCAGGAATAAGTCCTATTGAGTTCAATAGTAGTTTATTTCAAATTAGCACAAGCACGCATAACACTGAAGTTTAGATGGCATAGTTGGTTCTGCACATTAATTTTTATTTACAAAACCCTCCAAATTTGAGGGGTTTATCCCTACAAATATGAAAGACAGTTCCCATCGCCCACCCACTGTTTTTTTCCTCTCCTACCACAGTCCCAATGAAAACATGGATCATATACTCAAATGCCAATTTCCAACTACTGATGCAGGATGCATTTAGTTGCAGGCAAACTTGATTCTTTCACCAGGCTCAGAAAACAATAATCTTTATTTTGACTCTACTTCATTTTTTATTCACCCCTCAAGTTTGACAAATTTGTGCAAGTACATTCTTTACTTACTTAAATTTAAAATTAAATATTCTAAACCTGAAGTTACTTTTAATTACTAGAAATAAAGTGAATTGTAAGTCTTTAATACAAAATTCCATGTCAGTTCCTTCTTCCCTCTTTTCTAATTTTTTCATTGATAAAATTCAAGGTGGGGGATACAGTAATTTTCACTTGAGGTTGCTCAATACTGATCTCTCTCCTTCAGGATCCAATCCAGTTCTAGGGCTTTCTTTGACAAAGAAAAGTCTTTTGGCACTTCATTGTTATATAAAATCTTTCCCGCAGTCAAGTGAAAGTTAACCAGAACCAACTGAATGTAATGAGTAACTGAGTGTTAATACATATAATAGAACTTCCAATCTTCCCTGGCTACAATACTATGTATCAAACCATGTTTAGCTTTTTCAGAAGATCATGATATCTCAGTTTCTGCCTTGAGAATGTGCTGCATTCAAACAATAAAATCCAGAGTGGCCTCCAATTTAACTTTAAAGAACCATTTTACTGAGACATTTATAAATAAAAATCCAGGAATGGGTTCTGCATCAAGTGGGTTTCCCCACCCCCCTGAGCAAAATTAAAGACTATAACGTTTCTGTCTGGATGAGTGGGGAAAAAAGCTGTTCCATGTTTCTGAACAACCGAAACTATCGATGGACAACATTCCAAGCCTGACATATGTAGATGTATTGACACAGGTGATGCTTTGAACTTGACCCCAGGTTTGTTAATCAAGGAAATTCATAAAAATAAAACTCTTTCCTTCAATGATCACATCTTCTTAAAACAAAATATAAAAAGAATGCCTTTCCCCCCCTTCCTTTCAATAACCTTAGCAATGAAATTCTTATTTAGTATCTAAAGAAAACCAGAACAATTCATTCTACTTATTGCACCTACAATTGATTTTGCAATTTTTATTTAGAACCAACTCCCTATACAATCCATTCAAAATAACACAGATGCTTGCTTAAACAGTTGCAGAAGTGGATTGTGAGTTATAACAATATTTTCCACTGTATTTTATTATATTTTATTTTTCAGTAGTGCCAAGGAACCTTACAAGAGTTTACTTTCTTCAGTTCTACAAATTATTCTAAAAATAATTTTACATACCCCACTATGCATCAAAAAAACCCCAAAACCCACACACAGGTATCTTGCATCCAGTTTCTCAGTAGTCCAGTAATCTACATGTGAGAATACATCTTGATATCCATATTATACACTTCAATGATACTTTTTCCAATTAGACTAAACCACAAGCCACAACATTGTACCAAAAAGGCTTAAAAAAACTGTATTCCTATTGGGTCATTCACAACATTGTACCAAAAAGATTTAAAACAACTGTATTCCTATTGTGCCATTCAATCTTATGAACATTCCCTGATTTCCCTGAAATTCACTGTAACAATTTAGTGTAATAATATTAAAACTGTGTTTCATGTTGGATAATAAAATTATTAATTAGACAAAGACAGTCTGGTGCTTGCTGCTTATTTATATTAATTGGGTTAAGAAGATAAGAAAAGTACTTTTTTTTTATCTTCCTAAAGCAGTCTACTATGGTTGATATGATCTGCAAATATTTTACTTTCAGCATAAACTTCCTTTCTTCCTCCAGCCTTATTCTGGGCAGAAGTGAAAATGATATTTTACCTTTTTATGTTATTTGCATCAATAATTAGTATCATCATTATTATTTGCAGAATAGACGGATATAAATAAGGTCAGATAGTAAGAAATAATAAGTTTACGGCTGGTATGATGACAAATTATATCAGAGTTGTATTTCGCAGTGCCCACATCAGAAACAGAAGAAGCAAAGCAA
This sequence comes from Bungarus multicinctus, assembly GCA_023653725.1. NCBI lineage: Eukaryota > Metazoa > Chordata > Lepidosauria > Squamata > Elapidae > Bungarus > Bungarus multicinctus. Next base: position 89,013,873 of record CM042840.1, on the reverse strand, counting down.
GATGAGATCCATGCAATGGAGCCATTTGGCTGAGTGGGAATGCTGACAAAGCCCCCTTCATGCACTTCTGCTCTCCTGCCAGCCCGGGATAACTTCCACCACAAATAATTACTGAAATCATGCTGGTCTATGGATAGTCTTAGAGTTGAACTGAAAAGCCATATAGTTTCAATTAGGGGGAGCATTTGGACAGATCGGATTATAATTTACTCTGGAATACATTGGTTTATTTAAAAAGAAGCACTAGGTGGATCTGATGCTACGCTGGAAGATCACACACCCAATCCCCATTTTTGGTCTTTTAAAGGGTGAACATCCTCTAATGATGCATGAGTCTAATTCACCATTGATATCAGAAGTACCTGAGAAATGACCAGAAAGATAAAAACCAAGTGGAGTGGTTGCATTGGTTTTTTTTCCTCTGTTACGGTCCATCTTCTTCTTCCTGCCTGCCTTGATTTAGAAATACTTGTTTTCTTCAGGTAAATTAGATTTAGCCAAACCAAAACCATTTATTTCTTTGCTGCACAGCAAAGCAACTGGTATCTGAAATCGAGTCTGGCTGCTACTAGAAATACTTTAAAACTGCAAGTAGGCCCTGTGGGATATCCCACAAATTCCAAAGAAAATAAAGGATGATGATTAAAAGAAAAAATGATTGGGGTGGAAATGTGACAAGTTGTTGTTTTGTTTTTAAATGGAATGCTGCTTCAAGATAAATCATATGAGCAGCTGCAGGAAATGAGTGGGTGCTCTTGTCCTTTAGAAAAGCTTCCTTTCCCTCGAGTCCACAGAAAAGAGGTTGGCCTATAAAGGGGATGAAGTAAGTGCTGTTCCAAGGCCAAGTGGAAAATATTGCATGCATCATTAATTTCTGCCTGCCACCGACACTCCCCCTTCCATCTCTTAAATGCATTTTTGTTTATAAGCCAAGCTTGGAAAATTAACGTGGCTTTTCCCAACCTATTCTTATAAGGCTATTCCGTGCAAACTGGGTGGGTTTTTTTTTTTTCCTCCGGCAGGGTGGAAGTAGGGGGTTTGGAGAGGATTATTGTTGGAGAGGAATGCATCATCATCATCATCATCATCATCGGGGCCTGCCTCAAACCCCCCTAACATATTTTCGAGATGCTGTTTGTGTCTTACAGGAGGAGGAGGTGGCAAGGCTGTGAGAAAACCACAACAAACGGTAGGATAAGACCGAGGCACAGAAAACTCTACCAAAGACAGTTTAAACAGCACCCCTGCGGCCTGGGATCAGTTATTGTGCCGCAGAGGACACGACGCATCCGAATCGTCTTAACCGTGCAACATTTATTCACACTCAGTGGCCGGAGGTCCACGTGTGTTTTCTTACCCCAGTCTCCAGGATCCAGTGTCGCGGCGCAAAACATCCAGGCCGGCAGGGAGCCTGCCTGGTCCGAGAAGAGAGAGAGAGCCTCCCTCCCCATTTCAAGAACCGAAGTCGGTTCTGCAGGAGGGGGGCTGCCTGGACCGGTTCCGCCGACGCTCAGGAAGCCCGCGGCTCTCCGGTTCCCCTTTCTGCTGGTCCCGAACTTGAAGCCAAACGTTCTCCAACCGCTCGGCTTGTTGGCGGCTTCTTTCCCACCCCTGCTGTTTAAACAGCCGGCGGCAGAGATGATTAAGCAGAACGAAGTCCGGGAAATCAGATTCAAGGGTTATGTAATCCCACGAATCTCCTGTTTCTGTTCCCCTCCCCTTTCTTCCCGGTCTCGGTTTCGGTCTCGAAAGCATCCACTGGTCTTTCCCTGGCGAGACCCTCAGGCATTGCTTCCCCAAATCACCAGGGGTCAGCGTACAGTAATGACCATGGATCGCGCGCCGTAGGACTTGACCTTTACCACGTCGAACAGAGCTCTTTTTTCACGCTGCAGGAAGAGATGGGGAGGGTGAGGGCGGAGGGGAGCGGGAGGGAGGGAGGGAGAAGGATGTTCTCTTTGGGGACCTCTCATCGGAAAACCAGGGGAAGGGAAGGCAGCGGCCCTGAGTTTTCCTTAGCGCCATATTTGGTCTCTACTTCAACAGCTCCTGGAAATGTTCTTTCTTCCCACTCCAGAGCCTGTAAACTCAAGAATCAGATGCCCGCAATCGGTCTAGAAAGGACTGCTCCCCAGAAAAACGAGAATAGAAAGGAAATATAGATCTAGAGCGGGGTTAGAAGCCTTCCTTCTTACGAGGATCACCAGGCGTCTTAATTCCCCCCCGCCCCGTCCCCGAAAAGAATTGAGTGGATCGTGGGGAGAACATAGGTTCAGATTAACATTAGGGTGAGTGCGGAGGATGACAGTAGAGAATGGACTCTTTTGAGAGGCAGTGGATATTTTTCTCAACACGGAGCTGTTTGGGAGATTTTTTCAACACTGCAGAATGTGGGGCTGGGCTTCTGCCGTCCTAGGGTGCTTCTAAGGTCTCAGTACTGTCATCCTCTGCGATGAAATTCATTTAGACCTCTCTTTCACTTACGACATTTTCTTTACGAAAAATTAGATGCACCTCCGAAGTTTCATTAATATTTGGGGCTCACAAATGCACTGTGGAATAGTAGAATCTATCTATCTATCTATCTATCTATCTATCTATCTATCTATCTATCTATCTATCTATCTATCTATCTATCTATCTATCTATCTATCTATCTATCTATCTATCTATCTATCTATCTATCTCATCCATCTATCCATACAAAGCTTTTGTCCAGTAAAGCATAACGCATAACATAGATTTATTTTATGTTCTCTTGATTTCTGTGGAGGGCTAAATGCTAAATATTTGGGAATTAATATATATTTAAAGACACTTAAATCAGCTCTCAGTTACATTTCTTTAAAAAAAAAACCCTATATAAACAAACAGAAATTCAAATTTAAAATATAAAATAGCATTTCTAGAAGTTAAAATGCAGAGATAACTTAATTGTACATTATTTTAAAACATATTGTGTTTTTTATTTTTATTTTTAAAAAGCTGCTTTTTTCAAAGGCTTCTCAAATGATACTTTTAAGAAAAGAAGGAATTAGCTATTCATGCAGCTTCCAGATAAGTGGGAGAGTTGTAATTTTCAAGGATCGGTAGAAGTTGAGAGTTACCCAACCTGTTAAAACAATTTTCCTTCCAGCTATTAAACACCCTTCTGCTACGTACTCCTTATAATACAATGTTTTGTTTTATTTTTATTATTCAACATTTATTTTATTTCCTGATTAAGGAAATAGTTGAACATTCTCTGTAGCTACAAATGTTTCCTTCGGTGAATGAGAGGTAAATAGTAAAAGAAGAAACAAAGGAATTAGGCTGAGACACAGTTCTTTAGAAATCGATCTATTTAGAATAAGGAGGGGAAATTTAAATCTGTAGATTACTCTGGATCACTTTAAGCACCTCTATGAGAATTCACAACTATAGCACCTTATTTGGAAAATGATCCATGGGAACATGCCATGAAGTGAAGATGTAAATCTGTGCTAATGCACAAATTTTATTAGTGTTAATGAATATACCTGTTAAAGAAGAACCACACGTTTACTTTGAATCCAAATGAGAAGAAAAAAGAAAAAAAATACAACTGCAGTTTATGTTCGGAAATATAAATGCCAGCATTTTAAAGGCAAATTAAAATAATAACCATTAAAAACTTTGAATCTCCCTTCACAAAAGAAGATTAGGCATATGCCTTATATAGGAAAATCATTTAATTCTGCTTAACAGGCCAAAACAAAGTAACTATGTGAACATAATGAATATAAAATAAAAAAGCAATCTAACTTGATTTCACAAATAACCTTTTCTACTAAACCTTGATGTTATTTTTGTTATTTGTTTGGAAGTTGTAGTTAAGTTGATCTCTGAATTGCATTATCCTTTGAACATAGTGTGGTTAGTTGTGAGCACATGTGGCTCACAGCCCCCAAATAATGATGTAACTTTTTCCAACTTGGTACTCTTCAAATCTTTTAATTTTTATTAAATTGAAAGTTCTGTTAGCAGACTAAAGGGCAACAGGATGAAAAGACAAACATTCAGTTCCCAGTGGTTGGGGAATTCTGGGCATTGAAATCCAGACATGTTAAATTTGCCAAGATTAAGACACACTGGTATAGAGGCAATAGTAGTGTCTTTATGGAATATATATCATAATGGCAGAACCATTTATATATTTGAGGACAAAAAAAATCACTCTGCACTTCAATCTTGCTTTTTGAAATTACTTAAATGAGAAACAAAACCAATCTAGCTAGTTTATATACATGGATAGTGGATTTGTGTAAAATGGCTTTTCCCACCTTTAGCCTAAATTTCAGGGCATGATCAGGAATGGGCCATTAATTCAATGCATCAGAGTTTTCTTAATATGAAGTTTTCATGAATGTTACCCTAGAACTTTCCATATATTTTGCCCCTGAAATTGGATGCTTCATAAGCGACTTTAATCAACAAGAAACCATAGAACTGAAAAAGTGGTTGACTAAAAATCCCTTATATATATATTTTTTGCAGTAAACAGAAAATTAATTGTGGTTTTCATGGTTTAAAAAAAGCCTGGATAAAAGGGGAAAATGTTCTTTGTTTATCACAGTAAAGTAAAAAAATTGTAAATATATTTGCTTATAGAAGAAATCAGAACCTTCTTTTTTCTACTTCTTTTCATTTTCTCTCTCTGGACTTTTCTTTCTTTTTTTTTCTTTGCTTCTTTTGCTCTTTATTAGTTTGTATCAGCTTTTATATTTTAATAAAATTTATATCAAAAAGAAGCTACAACAATTATATGATCCTAATGGAAAATATTCTCTCTCTCTTCCCCCCCCTCTCTCTGTGTAAAATTTGGAGACCACCCATTCAATCAGTGTCCATTTGTAGCAATTTGCTGCCTAAGTATAGAGTATTTAAGCATGGGACCAAAATGTGGGGAATGTTCAAGGTAACAGCAGGACAAGGAAGAGAAGAAATTCCATCAAATTCTGAAATTTGAAAGTAATATCTGAAGACTTCTGATAATTTCTTATAATAAACCTTGATGGGAAATTCAGTGATAAATATATGCTAGTTGCCAACATCAGAATTTTGATCATGTGAGCATGGGGATGCTGCAACAGTAAATATGAAAAATGGTCACAAAATAACTTTTTTCACTATCATTGTAACTTTGAATGGTTGTAAGTCAAGAATTATCTGTAGTGTGTAGTAGAAGAAAATATCTGTAGCCCAGGGGCTGAGCTGGGGAGTCCTTGGTGCTCTCTGAGCTTGGCTCTGAGTTTATTTGCAGATGATTTCTTACCCAACTAGTTAACATCTTCAGTGCTAGAAAGCAGTGGGATTTGCTCTCTGTTTATATGCAGCACTTGCCCTGCCATGTTGGAAGATATGTTCCATAGTATGATGTACAAACTTTAGCTTGCTATATAGTATATACTGCATACTTTATGGCATGTACTGCATATTTATTTGTACACTACCCCAGAATTGCTGCATGAGGAAGATGGGCAGTCTCTAAATATGATAAATCAATAAACATAGCAGGTTGTATAGCATGTATAGTATGTGTAGCATGTTCAGTAGCATACCTATAATTTGACCATTTTTTCTTCTGTAACGTAACATGTGTCTATTTTCAGATATGTAATAGAAGGATGATGGTTGATCAATACATGAAGTATTATAAGATATGTAAATTCCAATCTGTATAACAAAGTCTCTCATAATGCATTTGCCTAGGACACATTAAAAAGGTAAAGGTTTCCCCTGTACACTCATGTCCAACTCTCACCTCCATTTCCTAGCTGAGGGAGCCAGGGTTGTCCAACGATGCTTCCATAGTCATGTTGCTGGCATGACTATATACCGAGGTGCATTGTTGTTTTCCCACTGAAGTGGTACCAATTTATCTTTTTGCAATTGCATGCTTTCAAATTGCTAGGTTGTCAGGAACTGAGAATGGGAACTGATCCCATCATGTAGCATTTGGGCCCAAACTGCCAACTTTCTGGTTGACTTAATCTAACTTCTTAACCACTAAATCACTGTGCCCTCTGCCCTAGGACTCATAGAATCCCCTTATAACCCAAACATAGATTATTTTCACATCACATTGCACAAACATGTAAACTGGTAATTGCCCAGCAGACCTCCAACACTTAAGATCAGAAGCACCTGCAGTCTATCTGAGCTCTTGAAAAAAATTATCTTCAGAAAACAATTTATAAAATCTCAGAACTGGAGGCTACAAATACAAATCGGCAAGAGCACCGAGCAGCACTAGGTACAATCACCTAGGCCTAGTTCTGGATACAAAGAGAAAACAGTTAGCACTTTAGGCCTCATATGGGAAGACCTGGTTCTGTATCAGTTACTGTAGAAGATGATTAGGAATAATTCAAGGAATAATGGTAACTCACTTTGTCCTCTGCACAAAACCTTCACCCATTCTTGAGCTAAAGTGCTCTCAACCAATTCCTTTAGCAGAAAATAATTCTAATATGGCATTTGCTGTCGCCATTGTCAATTCCCACCCTGCTTCTGTTCCCAGACACAGCCACACAAATGACTGCTCTCCAAGTTAATGGGTATGAAATGATAACAGATTTAGCACACTTTCAGCATAAAATGGAAAATGCTGTTTTACCAACAACGTAAGTACAACTGCTTATGAGATGAAAGCAAGGAATCTAGGCAACATAACAGAAGGACAATGCCAAGATGTTTGATTGTCTTATATGCAAATAGGAAATTGCTCAAAAGAGCACTAGGTTGCAGAACATAGTTGTAAGTAGAGTAGGTAAGGCAATGAAAATACCAGACTTTCAAAGATTCCCAAATACTTATTTGTACTAATTTAAGAAGTTGGATTTTGAACGCATAGGAAAAATTAGGAACATACATGCACTTCAATAAAGAACCAGATGGGGGATAATCACAATGAAGACCTTTTTTCTTCTTCAATTGCTAAAAGCAGATTCTGGCTATGAGACACCTCTTAGTCTCAGCCATTGTAACTTAAAGCCCCAGCAATCTCCAAAAGCCTTCAACCCCCCTCCCCCCAAAAAATCCTCATTCATAATGTGTGTTTTGTTTTTACATTTTACATTCATAGACAAAATATTTTACTTTTACTGATTCATAGTGTTATATTTTAGCATTTTGAAGCACCATTTAGTGTTTTTAAAATGCAGAAAAAAATCAGAGAAAACACTCCTGCTTGATTTTTGATTTTTTTTGTAAAGAGCAATAGAAAATATTATCATATACCATAAAGGAAAATAATGAAAAGTGTTTAATAGATAAAATAATATAATCAGAACTATCCATATGCTTAGTCCAAGCCTTCTTTGACAACTGAATATTTCAAAATTTGAATAGGTGGGTAGGGGATATTACTTGGATTATTTCCATTTTGGTAACTTGCCCTAGGCAGGTGAAGCAATCTTTAAAAAAGATAAAAGGAAACAGAATACTGAATTGCTAGGTATTTTATCAACACCATAATAAAGTCTTTAAATTTTACATTTCCAAAAAGAAACTTGCCAGATTCATTTAGTTATCACTGTATTTTCATGCACTTTCCTAAAACTGGATTAGCAGTTTCAAGTTTTCATCAAGTTTGCTTTTTACAACAAGAGAGAACCGTATATAATTTACCAGTTAGAAAGAAGGAAGAGACAGAAAGTGCTAACCAAAGAAAGATTCCAGCATTTTTCTTGTGTCATATGCTATTACAAACAAGAATCTCTGTCTATGGTATGTAGATATTTAATAAGTTCCTATAATTCTCCCTCCCTTTCTCAAATCCTCCCTTAGCATATTTGTGCAGCTTTATTTCTGCTTTGAAGATGGCTGTGATTAATGATTTTGTGACACCTTGGAGATGAATGAAATTATGGAAGCAACCTAGGGATACAATACATATGCATATAGAGAGTCAGCTGTCTCAGTATAGCTGCAAGCTCATCTAAGCAAATCACTCCTTGAAGTAGCTTGTGATATTTTGCTGCTAGCATACACTTTCCTACTTCTGTACCTTTAAAGTTGTCCCCCAGAGTACGGCAGAGACCTTTTCAGGGGTCCACACCTGACCAGACATTCCCTGGCTCTGGCCTTTCAATTCTAGGGTAACAGAGAGGGCAATGAGCTAAAGACCAGAATGATCATCCTAATCAACTCAACTGATGACAGCCTGACAAAGAGAAATCTGCCAGATAGTCTGCCTTGCTTGATTTTTCTAGGACTCCAATATGTAACTTCTAATGCCAACAGACTTAAAGTAGGGACACGAGGTGGCGCCCTTGATCTACTAATCCAGAAGAAGACTAGTCATGAGCTGTCAGAAGTCAAGGTCACAAATTGCCTGTCTCCTCCCTTCCATCAAGGTCAAGGTTTAAAGTATCTCTACTCATTTCATTTCCCTAGTACCAAAATTTAGCCGCAAGCACTCTAATATTTACCCCATTTGGTTAACATACCTTAAATATGAGCAGTCCTTACATTTTCAGTCTTAACTATTTTTCATTATCGAAGAGGTAGATATTCAGGCCATGTTTTTATATTTCTTCCCCCACCTTGACCACCATTTCAAAATACCCCACAGCTTAATCTTGCTGTGTCTGTACTCTAGTTAGGTAATGTAGCATTAAAAAAGAGTATTAAATTTAAGAAGGAACATCTACGAGAAATCCCAGTTTTCACAAGATTTATATAGCAATGGAAGAAATAAATAAGGATTTAATCAGTCTTTTATTATAGTGACTATTTTATTAACAGGCATAATGCTAGTATCTATAGATTTTAGATTTTAATTTTCAGTAAAAATATAAAAAATAGGGGTGCAGAAATACATTTTCACAGTGAATTTTTTTAATTATTATTATTTACAGGATAGTACTGTATCATCTAGTGAGCAGGGAAAAGCATAGAATATGCTGGGTGAAATAATTCATTTATTGGGGAGGGGGAGATGTTGTAAAATGAATTCATATTTCTAATGCAGCCTCATAACTGTAAAATAAAGAGAAAACTATTTACTTATAGATCAAAATATAGAAATAGAAATCAAAACACTTCTGGGAAACACATTATAACTTTCACTCTGGGCTTGGAGATATTTGTCTTCTACAAAACAACTTTTTCATATAAGACTGTGCTGCCAGTTTTTATCTGTGTCACATATTTTAAAAGAATAATATATAGTATTTGACATTTAATTAATGCAATTAATTATCATTTGATAGTTAGCATCACTGAGCTTGACATATATTTCTTTATAAAACTAGGGAAGATCCTGTTTCTTCATTGAATTTATGCCTGAAGAAATAAGCTACTGAAATATATGCTAACAGCTTTGAAAAAAAATCTAGCAGTTTATCCTCCTTTTAAGTCTAAATTAATACCACATAAAAAAAATTTCACTGCTGTCTGCCAAAATCTTTACTCAGTACCTTCCTCTAAAAAGAAAAAAGAAACATGGAATATATTGCTTTAATGTACAGTAATTGTACATTCTTTCCTGCACCAAATTTACAATTTGGCATGTTTTGGGATAGTAATATAAGCAATGGAATATTTGTGTGTGTGTGTGTGTGTCTGCATACTTTTAAAAAACAAATCTTCCCGATTATCATCCAAATGCATCCTAAAATAGTCACAAATAATACTTACACTGTTTTTGACAATATGTTATCTTTTAAAAATTGAGCTGCAATATCCCTGGTCCGTCTGGATTTTATAACTCAGTCCCTGTCTTTTGGATTTTTAGGAGAACGTCTTAAAAGGCCCCTAATAACCATACTTGTTCAAAAGTATGAGACAGAGAGGGTTTTTTTAAAAAAAGAAAATGTTCATTATTTTGTATTTTTTATTAATATTTTAAACTGGGCCAGGGGCAGAAAAATTGAATTTTGTGCCCCCAAAGCAGCTATATTTCCATTAAATCCATTAACTGCTTGTCTTCAATTTGTTGATGACCTTTTTTTCTTTCACCCTTCTATTTTGGAACCAAATTGTGACCTGCCTCTCTGAGAGATTTGTAGCAGCCGATATCCTTCTTCTCTTGTCCTTGGTAATGAATTTATTTGTAGCATATTCCCTCTCCAGTTCTTTTAACTGAACTTTTGTATAAGGCACTCGTTTCTTCCTTCCACGCCTGTAGGAGTTGGCATCGGAAGGATGTGAAACCACATCTAGAACAGAAAACCAAAAACAGGAAGGCAGGTGCTATTATTATTCAAAATTCTTAAACACATTATAAATATCAATTTTATGGATCAACAGATAATCCTTTTGCAAATTGGCTGGATTAAATAAAGTTCAATCAACATTTGTACAAGTTTCCAGGTAAGAAATTTCTTCTCTAGGACTAGTAATATTGCTTGTAAACTTCTTGACTTGTAACATAAAACAGGTTCTAGGAAAATCATATGCAGTTATCATAACCTACAAAGTAGCAACTGAGACTTTTGTGAATCAGAAAGTATTTTTCAGCTAACTTTATGTGCTCAACAGTCTCTTTGCTTCTTGCTTATTTTCTCTTAGGCACATACAAAAAAAAAACCCAATACAATATCCTTGCATCTATTTTCACAAGGAGGACAACTGACACTTCAGTACATCTGCAAAATGCAATGGGATTTGGGAAGGTACTAATACATATAATCTAGCAGTGAAGGCCCTAGAGTTGATATTACTTTTTGGTGTCAGAATAAAAGGAGAAACTGTAATATCTTTTTAAAGGGGTCAGAAGAACAAGAGTGGATGACAGCACAACTAAAAGAATTGCTGTTGGTGAGATGGGTATCTATATAAATTGCTTAAATAATATAAATAAATCTAAGTTCCCAGATAGTTAATGAGAAAGTGGTAAGCTGGAAAGGAAAATAAAACACACTATTAGACAAAAGTAATGGAAACTCTAATCTAAGATGGCTGATAGAGCACTCACATGCAGAAAGCAGAAACTACAATTATATGAAATAATCAAAATAATCATATTATTTCTGAGGGTGATGATTTAATAAGAAATAGTGAGTTTACCTAAGAGGATTGTTGCTGCTGTGCTGATTATTAATTATTATTATTATTCATCTCACAGACATGGGCTCAAAACATTAAAAAATTGCTGGAGATTGGATGAAAATGGGAGCAAGAGTCTCCTTGCAATGAAGGCTCAGTTATTTGCATGGCCAAGGTGCCTAATTTTCCACTGAACCTTCTGGTCTTGTCTTGGCACCCATGCCTGAGAAAAGAAAAGCTTGCGTGTGGGAAAAAGCTGGAGCACCGGATGGGGGAATGGGAACGTGAGATGTTCCCCGAGACTCACAACTCAGAGCACAGACAACTTGAGGAAGGCCCCAGACCCACCAGGCTCGCCAAGGGCGTCGAAGCGTCAGCCTTCTCCCCGCCTTATCTGACAGGGCAGAAAGCGGAGAAGGGGAGAAGGGCCTCCATTTCCCTTGTGGGCTCAGAATGAAGGGAATCTCAGGCAATTCGGGGACGGTGAGCGAGAAGACACCGAAGCAGCGGCCGCCCTTTGACATTTGGGCTGCAGAACTACTTCGGGTGCTGCACGCATACTCCGCGGTAAGGGAAGGGCCGCGCAGGTGCTTTACCCGGCAGAGCGGATTTCCACAGGTGGGGCGGCTGGTTCTGCTCCTTGGGGCAATAGACCTGCCCGTTCCAGCCGTTAGGGATAGCCCAGGGCTGGTAGCCTTCCACGGGCAGCATGGAATCGTGCCTAGGTTCGCCCCGGCCGCCGATCGTGGGCACCACCGGCATATCCAGGTAGCCCGCCGGCATGGGTTGGTAAGGTCCGGCGGCGTAGCCCTGGTAAAAGGCGAACTCCTTGGCGCGCGAGGGGAAGTCTTCGCTGGAGGCCGCCACCGATGTCTCCATGTACTTGTCGGCGAAGGAGGAGGAGGCGGGCTGGGCGCAGGATTTGAGCGAGGCGTTGTGGTGGTGGTGGTGGTTGACGCTGCAGGGGAAATAGCCGCTGCTGAAGTAGCTGTAGGGCAGGGCGGCGGGGCCCGAGGAGCCCTGCACGGCGGCCGAGCAAGGACTGCACTGCTTGACAGCTGCCCCGGTCTCTGCCATCCCGGCGGCGCTGGGCGCTTCACTCGACGGATATGCGGCGGCGGCGGCGGCGCTGCCCGGACCGGCCAGCGAGGCTGGATGAGCCATCAGATTCCTACACTGGTTGGCCGCCACGAAGTTGGTGCCTGCAGCCGCGGCTGCAGCAGCCGCGTGGAATCCCGCTTCCATGTTCTTGTTGATCTCCTCCAGGCTGTTGTCGTAGAGAAACATGACCGGCTCGATCCAGCGGGGATGGAGGAGCACGGAGGCTGTCATAGCCCGATCTGCATTGAGACCAGTGGCTCTTTTTTAAAAGCCCCAAAGACTGAAAAAAGAGATATTCAATCTCTCTGACTTGACCACGGCTGACGCGCCAGTATCGTGCCAGGCTGGCTCCCATTGGCTAGGCGTTCCCCACGTGATATGCAAAGCAGATGATAAACATCGGGGGAATAAAGTGCAGATAACTCAATAATGTCCTAATCGCGCTGGGGCTGGAATTCCTGCACGCGGACGGCACTGGCGCGCGGCTGCCCCTTCCACACCACACTCTGTGGGTCAAGAGAGGCACGAACGGGGGTGCTTAAAAACAGGTATTTCTCCCCATCCCAAAATATGCCTGTCCCCCCCTCCCCTTTCCCCTCTCCTCAGCACATTGCCTATGGGGCATTTTTTTCCAGCGGGAGATCCACGGTCCTGATGTCAAACTTTCGCTAACTGGTTCTTGTTGATCTACTTGGTGGTAGATTTTTCGGGGGAAGGGGGTGTTTTGTTTAGATCCTCCATTCCGCCCACTCCGATTCACTCGACATATTGATATCCTACCGGAATTGCAGAAACATCTAGCCTTGTTACCAGAACCAGATTTTAAAAAGAAACAAATAACTTATTTTCAGACCACAGGAACATGACAATTCTTTGGCAAACGCTTTAATGCCTTGCATTTTCTTCTGCAGTCTACTACTTTACTTTCTACAGTAAAAGTATACAGAATGTTACCACTCTCGTCTACAAACAATATTTTACCCCTTCCCAGAGAAAACCATTAGACGTGCAAGTTGTAGATTGGTTTTGTAAGAATACAGAAGTTAAGGGGTTAAAAGAGACCTCAGAAATGAATCAACAGCAGTAACCTACCTCGTCCCTACAACAGTAAAATGTACAGCTTGTAATTTTTGCTTGAATCATCTCCTACTATAAAAAGAAAAAAAGAAACAGAACCAACAACTGGGAAAATTTATTGTCTGAGTGTCCACAGAGGCTTCCTAATAGTAGCAGAACTAATATTGCTGCTGCTGCTGCTGCTGCTGCTGCTGCTACTACTACTACTACTACCACCACTAATGTTAATCTAAACATATTCAGTAAAAATTAATATAAACCAAGAAAATACTGCTGAGGCTGCAACCTCAACACAGTTCTTCTATTTAAAAAAAAACCGTTATCTGTGAAGGTGTGCATGTATTCAAAGAAATTATACAGGGAAATATGTAAACAGAGAACTATTGACGATATGCGTTTCCTTATAAACAAGTACATTAAAGATGATGACATCACTGAATGAGGGCTGTTAGAAATTTGTCCATCACTAGACTTTTAAAGAAGGGAAAAGGTTTATATTGTTTTACACACAGTTGACAGTGTTTTGTTTGTTGTTGCGGGGGCGGGGGGGCGGGTTTGCTTTAATTTTTGATGCACTTTGGGTCATACTAAGGAATGGCTATGCTAACTGTGGGAGTCACCACCCTTATTTTCTCTGGCTGGGCATTCTAAACTCTTTATTCTTCAACAAGTTTCTTTCTCCTGGTCTGTAAGGAAGGAACTGATCTGCCAGTTCTCCGGGCCTCCAGTCCTGCAAGCCCTTTGCTGAGAATGGTATGCAATCCAGGGAGTTTGTCCCTAAACAATATTTCAGCGAATTCTTTTAATTGTAGCCATAAAGGGCTCTTTCCCCTCCAGTCCCAACCTCTCCTGGTTTATCTTTTTCCGCATTCTTTCTCATGGCCAAAGGCAAATATTTATTCCTAGCATATTTTCAAACCCCCTCCTCGCTTCCCTTCCTCCCCTTCTCAAAAGGCTTGAGCCTTTGGAAAAATATAAGCTTCGACATCTTTCCATTATTCCATGGAAGGGAGCAGGGAGCTTTCTCTGTCCCTGACCAGTTGGGGACCTCATTCCTTCAAATGCAAACCAGCCGGAGGCAAAGGCATCCTGCACAGAGCTCCTTGTCTTCTCCACCCCCTTCGCACAGACTAAAGGCATAGCGTTCCTCTAGATACTGGTTAAACTTGACTAGAGGCCAAGGTCAAGTTGAAAGCTGGGGTCCGACTAATGCCAGAAGAATTGCAGCTGCCAATGAAGCTCCTGCAGCCTGTTTTGTGCATCGGGCAACCCTCCCCGAAAAGGGTCAGAAAATGCTTCTTTCCCCTCTCGTGCCCCTCCCTTGAAAAAACCATTTCTATGTTACTTTCATATTTAATATGTGTGCGTATGTCTATAAAAACATGTATTTAGACACCTAATTGTATGCATGTAGATGTTTGCCTTCCTTCCTTCCTTCCTTCCTTCCTTCCTTCCTTCCTTCCTTCCTTCCTTCCTTCCTTCCTTCCTTCTTTCCCTAAGAGTTCTTCCAATGTTTTCAAGTAGTTTCAAGGGAAAAGAAAGTCCTCGTGAGGATACTAAAAATTAAGATCTTCACTGTGGAAAAGTGTTCCAAATTTCAACTGAATACTCTCCATAATGAGAGTAGACACCAGTAAATAAATAATTGAGCAAAGGCAAAGGTATATCTTAAATTGTAGTTAAAAGAATGAACTGAAAACTACGCAGATAAAAGTGAGAGAAAAGATGGGCCATGAGCCTGGGGCAAGATCGTCACAGGAACCCTGCTCCTTTTGTCCTGCCTGACTAGACTGGTCAAAATATGTTCAAAGCTTTCCTTGATTTCCTAAGCGAAGTTCTTACAAAGGAGCAACTGGCTTTTACATGGTTCTACTCAGCATTGAAAGGACATGGGTGAGAACTGGAACACAGTGTAGAAGAAGTCAATCCTCAACACCAAAACTCCCCTGCCTCGTTGTTGCTTGGCTTGGGAGGTGGGTGGACGCTTGGGGGTCAATATAGATACTTGTATAGATGTTGTTGGATTCTTTCATGATGGATATTAGTTTAGCAGAAAATATAAATGCGCACTCTGGTTTTACTTGCCCCCGTTAGAGATTTTCTCTAAACTAGAATCTTTTATTTGGTGGAATTTGCTCTGCTGCTATCAGCACCCATCAGGAATAGTCCTTCTCATTGTGCGGCCTAAAAGTTTATTTCCAAGATGAGAGAGAATTGCTTACTGCTGGTGAATATGATTTTCCTGGAACACAACAAAAAATTGGATAAATCCTGTCCAGCAATGGTGAGGACTGCACCTTATTTCCCAGCCTCACTCCCTACCCCATATGTATGAAGGAAAGGAAAGGAAAGGAAAGGAAAGGAAAAATGGTCTCAGCACAATTGGCAGCAACTATTTCATAACCTTACCCTAAGCTATTCCTTGGAGAAAATCCATTCCTTGGAGGAACAAAAAATAATGATGGTCAGGGTTAGGGTTAGGTTTGCAATGTCTGCAATAAAAGAACGAAACTTAGAGAACATCAAGGACACCATGGAACAAAAAGCGTTTGATTATTTGCTGTCCTGGCTCTTCTACATTAGCTAAAAATTAAAGGTTTATATTTATCCAGGAATATTTGAAGATTGTAATGAGAGAAAAGTGGTTGGTTGTTCTTGAAGTCAGAAAATGGGAAGAACTGAGATTCAGAGGTGAATTTTTATTTCTCTCAGTCTTTTTCATATGTTAAGGTACTGATAGCAAAAAATAAACCGAGTTCTATAGTTCTAGAACAAAAGACCAGGGCTGATGTCCCAGTCCTGTCT
This sequence comes from Bungarus multicinctus, assembly GCA_023653725.1. NCBI lineage: Eukaryota > Metazoa > Chordata > Lepidosauria > Squamata > Elapidae > Bungarus > Bungarus multicinctus. The sequence continues at coordinate 88,997,877 of CM042840.1, read as the reverse complement.
TCAACTCCTGCACAGGTAGTGGTGTCTTTGGAATGAGTGTTCATGAAAGAATATGGTGTCAAGATTTAACAGAATGCACACAATACCAAATTTAAAAAAATAATAGTTTAGTGCTGAAATTTTTTACCTAGTATCAATAAAAAGAATTTGGGTAGCACTAAAGTGTTGTGTGTGTGTGTGCGTGTGTCCGTGTCCGTGTCCGTGTGTGTCCGTGTGTGTGTGTGTGTGTGTGTGTGTGTGTCCATCCTTCTCCTCCGCTGGCTCCAACAACTACACTGAAATATCAACAAAATTAACAAACTTGCTATTACATTCCAGGGTGTGTCCATTGAAAAAGTTAGCTCTGTTGATTTCACTGGGATTTACACAGAAATAATTTGAAGCTTTATTTCAAAGGTTGACTAAAGATACATTGGATGCTGCATTGTAATGAATGGAATTAATGAAGCCTAACTGGAAAGCCTCACTCTTAATTTCACTAGATTGAGTAATCTTGTTGTAGCATGAATCGGTTTCAGTTTAATTAACTTGGGCTTTGCCCCATGATGATCTCCTGTAGTAGTAATAGTTCGCATATAGAGTATGTATGCAACTCCATACTAAATTCTCTAGTAATCTAGATCTCCCAAATGAAGTAAATTCTTGGATAATAGTCAGAACACTCTTTAATTGAATTCAAGTCTACATAGAGCTTTCGATTTATTGGCCACTGCATTTATTTTTCAGGGCATATGGAAGAATATATTTTCTTTATAATTTTTTCCATAATGATATTGTTGAGCCAACATTAAGAATGAGTTTCTCAAATAACTAAACAGCTTTTCAGCAGCATCCTGTATCGCCTGAGTGTTGGGACTTTAGGTTGTTGTTGGGTTTTTTGGGGGAGGAAGGGATAGATAATTGGAAAATAAGAAAGGTATTCAAAGAACACCCAGAGGTAGAGAATGGCCACCCAAAAGCAAATTTATCTTAAATATGAGAGAAGGTATAAAAAAGAAAATAAGTACAGGTACATTAAAGTAAAAAAAATAGTGGAAAATGTTAACCCATTTTTGGCTTTTGTGATTTAAAAAATGAGTATTTTGCAAACCTTGATTCAGAACTCAAAAAATATGTAAAACATATAGGGAATATAAATAAATTACAAAACTGAAGGTGATTTAGTGCCTATTTGTCAGAATTTAACAAAGCATACAATGCACATTTTTCCATAACTACATATAGGCTTTCTAAAATTTGTGAATTAGATATTGGTGGAGAATCTCTTCCTCCTCCCTCCGCCTGTGTGTGTGTGTTTTGTGTGTGTGTGTGTTTTGTGTGTGTGTGTGTGTGTGTGATGAAAACACTGAGTTAAAATTGATATTATTTATCAGCGTTGTGCTAAAGGCTTTTGGGGGGGGTTGGATGGGGTGGAGATTTAATATGAATACCAAAATGAAAATTAAATATTATATATATATATAATATTATTATTGTTACTATTCCACAAGCAAAATTGGATGTTCAATCTAACCCCCAAAAAATACAATCAGGATTTTTTAAAAAAAATGTTTTTAATTGACAGTGTGATAATACTATATATCAATATACTTTATTGTTTCAATAATCAAATATACAGAAAAGAAATAAAAGTTAATATTTTGAAAATTATTTTTAATATATTATCTACAATTGCAAGCATGTTTTGTTTTCCCTGTTTGTACCTGGAATATCTTAATTTCTTTCACAATTACTGCAAAATGTGCTGTTGCAGAGAAATAATTAAATAGATATCTGATATTGTTTGTAATTATTTCTGAACTTCTACTTAATTGTAGTATCTGTGAAAAATATCAAAAGTAACATTTCTCAAAACTATTTTAAAATAAATTCTCAAAACTGTTTTAAAATAAATCCACTTTTTTATCAGGTTATATACTTTATAGAAAAACTTTTTTAATGTGTTTTAAAGTCAATTTTGAAACAAATACTTGATTCCATTTGTAAGAGAGAAAGATATAAAATAAAAAGAGATTTTCTTGAACCTATTACACAAATAGGTTTATCCCACCTCAAGTGTCTCATAATCCTTAGAATTTACCTAAAGTAGATGAGCTTTGGCCATTAAAGACACACAACCACATTTTAACTAAAAGTATACGGTAATCAAGAATCTACAGTACTCCTTTGTGCTGGAGTGTACTATAATACATAATACTATGTATTATGCTGTGTTATCTTTTCTTGTGATTTTAAATCCTTTAGAAGTGAACATTCCTTATTTGTGGATACTCCCAATGGAAAAACTAATTTAAGAGAGAGGAATATTGTATTAGATAGGATTTTGTTATGAAATATGTGAATGGTTTCTTCTTCGTCCATAGAGGAGCTGATACAATATGGAGAAGCAGAACAATTCCTCTTTGAATGAATGGGGGAATCTTGCTAATTGATGGATTTCATCACAAAGACTTAGGAAGTCCCCACAATGGTCACTATTCTCTGTTTCCTGAGGGTGGAGGTTAAAGTCCTATGAGCCTGAGCTGAAACATTTTCTATTGAGATCCATCCCTTGCTAAGCAGCAGTGGTTGCACAAACTTGTTTCCAACTATAACGCTAGGTGAGCAGACCATTCATTGGAATGTAAAGAATATTTGATCAAGGGTTGTGTGAATGTTGCTGTACAACTAAGCAAGGGGGAATTATCCTCTCACTCCACTGTCTGAGCTATATGTCTTTGGAGACTTTCCATTGTGCCTAGGGACAACATTTAGGGTTTGACAAGAGCTGTGATCATATTATCATCATTCTGACATAGGCAAAACACCAGTAATGTATGAGTGGCTCTCCTAAGATACTTCAACTGAAATCACTCCACTTCCATTCTCTTAGGGGGGAGGGGGGGACCTTACTGCCTATAAGAATGACTGATAACTAGGGAGAAAATTCATAGGTGTAAATGGTTTTAATCATTACATTAAGCTAAAATACTTTGGAGCCACCTTCCATAATCTGGTATCTTCCAAACATGTTGGAAGCAATTACATCTCCTCTAATTTCCATCCAGTTGGAATTCATATAGACCAACATATTTGTCAAGTTAGGATAGTTTACCAGAGAGCTTAATGTAATGGAGAGGAAGGATTTGAGAACAAAGAAACTGCATCTAATTGAAGGAGATATCATGGACTTTGGACTGAGATAGACGTACATTGGAAAAGCATTGTAAGAAAGATATGGGTGTTGCCTTCTTTTTCTTTCACCCTTATTGACCCTAACCCAAATGTGTCTCTGAATGTGGCCAGTATTATTAGATGATTATGAAGATGGAGTTCATTACTAACAAGCAGTGCACACCATACAAACAGAGTTGCATAGGTCGGTTCTCAGTAACTATGGTTGTTTACTGTATTAAAATGCTACCTTGTAACTGAGATATGAGATGCCTGAACAAATTCTGATATTTTCATCCATTCAGCAATTTGTAGCCTCAATAACAAATCTCTTCAATCTAAATACAAATATTTTTGCAACATCCAAACTGGATTGGTCACTAGGAATCAGAAGTTTAGTCTTTCAGACTCATCCTGGAGCTCCTCCCTATGAAACTACCAGAATATGTGCTTTTTTTGAACAAGTATATTTCCTGATTTCGGTAAAATTTCCAACTATTTATACATTTAGGATAGAAGAGTCTTCTGCTCTAGAGTCTCTCACTGTACCCCAGGGACTGAATAGTCCACATATTAAGGATTTTTTTTTTAAATTTTATATAAAGAAAATATTATTGGTACAGATTCTCTCATAAAAGTTAGGTGTATACCAACCAAGAAGACCCATATCTTAAACCTTAGAAGTTTGTGGATATCACTAGGCCAGTTATTTTTAACTCAATAATTTTACAAAGTTACTACTGTGGGAATGGTACTAGAGAAGAAAGTACTCTGTATCATGTTGAGTTCCATGAGAAAAAGCAAAATATAAATCTGATGACTGACTGACTGAACAATTATAAAGTATCAACAAAATGAAGTTCATGCATGGAATAACTTCTTAGTTGACTTTTGGCTATTTAAATTAAGGATTCCAGTTAACCCAATATTATTATTTAATGAATATATATCTTATGAGCAAAATAAGTCCATTAAGAATTACTGAATTGATGCAGATAACTAAAACTGCTTTGGAACAATATTATTGTGTCAATCAATTTCTATTCTAGGACATTTGTAGAAAACCCATAAAAATAATTAAATCAGTGGAAGTATTTTCCAGTGCCTAGTTTTATGATTGAAATGATGACTGAAAAAGAGGTTTAACTATGTGAGGATTTTGAAGTGGGACCTTTAGATCTTACAGCAATCATAATGTGTGTGTCCAAAACATGCTATCTTTGCTGAAACTATCTTAAAAATTAACAGGATGGCTCCCTTTAACATAAGATACTAAGAAAATGATTGAATGCCTGTAAATATTCAGTATCATAAGCTAACCCAACTAATTTAGCATAGCCTACAATAGAGTTTTGTGAACCCAACTTTGCAAATGCTATTTCTCATGTGCATTGGTAAGACTGTAGGCTTCTTAGGAGTAATTCCATTGATTTTAATGGGAGTTAATTCTGAGCAGACTTTTCCTGAATTATATTCACGACTTAAGCTCCAAGCAATCTTACAAAGTGTTAGTACTACTTTGATAAACAGGGATTTTAAAACTCAGTGTGACCTGTTCTGATATAATGGCTTGCTGCAGGCCACCTTATTTCTGTTTAAAATAAATAAGGGAGTGAATGTTTCATAAGGGCCGTTCCTTAAGCAGCACGTCCCGTTCTTGTGAGGATGGAGCGCGATTAAACAGTTGACAGAAAGTACCGTGGAATCTCCATCCAGCATGACAAAGAACAACCACGAAGCAAGCAAGCAGCTCCCCCGCCGGAATTCTTGAACGGCTATAAACATATTGAAGCCACTCTGTAGCGCCAGATCTACCCTTGGCACTGAATCGTGCTCTACCGAGAGTTTAGACGGAGATCGTTTCTGAAAGAGATTACCATCGCAAAGGGAGGATCCATTTAACAACTTTGTTATGGAACACTTTGGAGAGCTGAACAGGGCCCAACGCAGACTTGTCAAAACACAGGGAGAATTTGCATCTCTGTTGACGCAGAGAGCTTGACCTTCCATGAGTTGATTCCTAACCATTGCGTTCAATGGGCTTGACGTTCAACGCGCAGGCTCGGCACTGCGGCCCTCCATGGCTGCCGCTCTACACTCTGGTGATGACATTTAGTGCCGCGAAGTTATCCAGCCTTAACCCGTTCCACGGTTGCAGAATTGCAAGGCCGTCTCTAAAATAAAACCAGACAAATTATATATCTCGCTGTCCTACTACCTTACCTTACAGATAGGGCTGCTGAAAACATCTGGGTTTCTTTATCCTACAAAACACTATAAGTTATGTATAATATAGTTCAAAATCAAAAATGGAGAGGATGGAGGTGCATATTCACAAGTCTGTTTATTCTCCCTTGCCTAATTCAGGAATTGTGGTCCTCCCCCCCCTTTTTTTTTCTTTTTTCTTTTTTCAAGAACTCTATAGAGTTTTGATCTAGGAGCTGGGAGGGAGAAAAACAAGGTTCAAATCTTTCCCCAGCTTGTAAACCCCTGGGTGACTCTCAGAAAGTCACTCTGCTTCAACTCAGCCTGATGACAAGACTGCTGAGGAGGGTATAAAAATGAAGGGAGAATCTATGTGAACAAGCAAGAATTCTTGAAATAAAGGGAGAATGTAAATCTAATAAGGGAGTATCTTTTTTTTTTTTGGCTTCCATTGAGTCTGATAGTCCTTATCAATATATTTATGTGTATGATATCAAATTGCTAATTTTTTTAGTTTCCACTGAATCTGATAGTCATTATCAATATGTCATTATCAATATATTTATGTGGAATATTATGTATCAAAATGCTAACTAATCTCAGTTTATGAAGGTAATGGGCCAGGATAGATAAGGAAAGAAAACCTGGGTTCTGATTTTAGATTCTCAACAAGCAAAGGTTTCACTTCACTGACAAGTTGTGTCCTGGCTTTAATAAAACACTTTCGGAAAACATCTTCTTTCAATAGACCTTTCCTAGCAGGGAGAAGCCAATCCAAAACATTTCATTATGATATATACTCATGTTACTGTAAGGCAGCTTGTGTATGATCTTTACAAAGAAAGGTGAGTTATGAATATCTAAGTAAATGAATAATCTATCAATTGTAACCTAAAGCAAGACATTTTAATGATTCCAGTTTCAATAATAAATATAACTATTTATTAAACAAATTTACCACATGCATGAACATGCAGAGCTTCAAGTATTGTTTTTGGCCACCAGCTCAAGCTGACCTTTTGGTCCATATCACTCCCCTTCACAAAACTGACTATCTTTTTGAGCTTGAGTGATAGCCAAATTATTCTCCAGGCTCCTCTTCCTTCCTATGTCTGACTCAGGTTAGAAAACCCCTTGTGGGTTAGAAAGAATCCAAGCACTTGTTCCAAAGCAAGTTTTCCTATCAGTCAGTTTGGAAAAGAAAGGTAGAAGAGAAGGATTTGATGAAGGATTTCCTTGAGATCCTATAGTTACGGAGATGGAGGAGTCTCTGATCATTTGTGGCTAGAAGAGGACAAAGTGCTTCATACTATGAACAGGATCTGGATCTGGAATGTTGCTGGAACTTAGAGATCCTTTTGTTACTGAACACTGTCTTGGACTTTTCTCTGCATGTACACCACCATCTTCTTTTGCCTTCTCTTGACTGGGATAAGAAAGCTGAAGTAGAGTTGAAAGTATCCAGTCACTGTCAAATATATTTCCCTCCTTCTTTTGGGAGTTGGAAGCCTGTCTCATCTTAATAGAAAAAGTCCTGCCTTTAACAAATTCATCAGGAATGGAGGGACTTAGATAAAAGATCCTGCAGCTGAAAGTTGTAGGTACTTTATTATTTCAATCAAGGAAACAGGTTTCCTGTTCACCATATTTCTAACAGCTTTATTCAATAGAAATGGTTCTAAGAGTTGACTTCAGGCAAAAATGTCATGCAGCTTTATAAGCTAATCAATTTTATATGAGGGTTGAATTTTAAAAACAAAAACTGAGCTCAGAGATAAATGCAGCTCATCAAGTCATAACACAGATGTACAAAAAAAATGCCAAGAACCAAACTTTAAAGTGAAAAAACCAGAAATCTAGCAAATACATATTGTGATTACTCTAACCCAGGGGTAGGGAACCTTGGCTCTTTTATCACTTATGGACTTCAACTCCCAGAATTCCTGAGTGAGCCATAAAAGGTTCCCCATCCCTGGCCTACTGGTTTTTCAGTTGTGGGGGAAATCAATTTTTGACTGGAATGGGATTGTTTGATATACAAATGTAGGACATATTCTTTATATATTCTTTATATGTCCTACATTTGTATATCAAACAATCCCATTCCAGTCAAAAATTGATTTCCCCCACAACTGAAAAACCAGTAGGCCAGGGATGGGGAACCTTTTATGGCTCACTCAGGAATTCTGGGAGTTGAAGTCCATAAGTGATAAAAGAGCCAAGGTTCCCTACCCCTGCTCTAACCCAATGTCTTTCATTACATGATTACATGTGATCTGTCTTCTCAAAGTTAGTTTCAAAAGAAAGTCATTTACAGATAATTCATCTCTTTATTTTTCAGACCAAGTCATTGTAATTTCAATGAAGAGACTTATATGTCATAATTTCAGTATTTTCTGTACTTCACAAAAAATAAATTCAATTTACCAAAAGAAAGTCAAAAGTAAATTATTTATCTTGACAATCACAGGCAACAACAGAAATACACAACCCACCCTCAATGTCCTGGAAATATGGCTTTATATACTTATAGGTCAGTCAATCAGCCTCCCTCCCTCCCTCCTCCCTCTCTTTCTCTGAATGACATGCAATGTAAGTACCAATTTAGGGAAATAATTACATCTGTTGTTAGGAAAATTCAACAGAAAGAGGTAGTAAGAGTTAGATTAAAGAAATTAAGAGGAGTCTGTTTGTCCTGTTGCCTTGTCAGCCTCTGTTTGTGTTGCATGTTAAACCTTGGTCCATTGCATGGCTCATCCAGAAAGAGTTAGAAATAAGGGACGGAATGGAATAAAAATGTATTTTCAGACATGGACAAGGAAAAAGAATCATACTTCAGTTTAAGAGTAAAACAGGTAAGATAGTAGGGCAAGAAAATAATACAATAAAATTGAACCAACCCCAGACAAAGAATAAAAAGTGGATATTTACATTACATTCATAATTATGAAAGTAAGCTGGCACCCTTGATGCAACAGAGGAAAAATATAGGTTTCCAGGTAATTCTGGTTTAAGGTTTCAAATACTATCTTTTTCAGTTGGCATAACAACTGTAACAAAAGTGAACCGATATTTCCTGCTAAACTGCAATCAAATCCATGCGTTGCAATGAAATGAATTTTTGCTTGTCCTGTTTGTGTTTGCACGCTGGAAGTAGTGTTAATTCATACCATATGTATTTGTATAAATTCTTGTTAGTAATTTCGTGCTGGTTATGTAGGATGCAGCAAAAGTTTATGATATTTTATATTACTTTAACAACAAATTATCACTTGATGAACTGAGGCTCAGGGACTTGACTTTTTAAATGTTTCCCAAAAATGTTTTCTGTTCAGATGGGTAGGGTTGATTACATTTCTTATTCTTCATTATCTGTGTAAATCAGAAGTTTCATCTGGATTCCTTGACTTGAAAAGTAAGTAAAATCTTCTTAAACTGTTTTCAATCAAATTCCACGCCTGATGAATACATGAGTCCATCCACCTTTTTTTTCCTGGCAACTATACTTAGGTGGTTGCCTTCTTTTGCACAGCCTAATCTATTTTACAGTGCTAGTATTATCTGATTGAGTAATAACCAGATCAACCTTGCTTAGGAGAGACAGATTATATCAGCTGAGTGTATCAGTTATTCAGGCCTGGTCAGCTATCCATAAGGCAGTATGAGGCAATTGCATATCTTCAGTGTTATGAAAAGGCTGTGCTATGATGTTGAACTGACACTGAGAAGACCCAGACTCAAATTCACTCTCAGCCACAGATGGTCACTTAGTATCCCTGAGCCCATCCCTTTTTCTCAACCCACCTACCTCACTTTTCTGTTGTTTTATGGAGAAATAGAAATGAGAATGTAGAATATACATCCAAAAAGTGCAGGTCTACGGAGTTCGTTTTGTATTTCCAAGGATGACAAAAGGTCTTTATGAAATGTTCGAATTACACACCAAAATAAAATTGCCAGACAATAATATTGCATACAATATTATTATGGCACAATGTCAGGACATTTTAGGAAATGTATTTCCAGAATTGAACCTTCTACTGGAGATCTGCCATCAAGAGAGGCTTGTTGCTGGTCCAAACAGGCCTTCCATTCTGTAGAATCCTCTGTGCCTGAGTTACAAATGGCCATAAATCTAGCTGGCACTTCATAAGCAAATGTTAGCTGCTCTATTCTAGAATGCAACCATCGAGATAATATTAGTTTTAGACTGTTTATAATATTTATATGGATAGGTTTGGGGTAATATCATATTAAATGTTTGGATTGAGTTTTAATTTTGTGTCAACTATCCAGAGTCAATCAAGATTAGGATTATAAATATATGCATAAATAAATGCATAAATAGTACTACCCATGCCTTGATTTCTTTGGGCAGAGTACGTGCGTGCATGCTCATGTTCTTTCTATTCTATCCAAGAATTTAGATTCTGCAGTTGTTGTGTATCTAAATCAGATTACATATTCCAATAACTTGGTTATTCTTCCAACTTTCAAAATATTTTTAAAATGGACTTTTTAATTTGTTTTTGTTTATTCATAGCCCTGGTTGTTTAGAACAGCCCCAGAAAATAAATGGCAGAAATCATATTTGAAATTAGTTGGAGGGATGGTGGAGAGGTGAGAATTTATGTGTAGATAAGCGCTGATGTTATTCCATCTCTATAGCTGTATCCTTTCCTTTAGGTGTTCAATAATTTATGTTTGGAAAAAAATAGGGATTTAGTCTGTCAGATCCACAAAACAAACCCTCCCTTAGAGTATCAGAGCAAGAAAACATATTGGATGGGAAACTATAGCAATGCAATAATTGAATATTTGCCAATGCCTGAAAGATGGTTACTTCAGGACACCAGCATTCCCACTCCCCAATCATATTAACTGGGTCAAAGGCTGTTTCAGAAAGGACTGAATACAGAGGGTGCTGTTTTTTGACAAAATGGCCATAGTTCAAAATTAGTCAGTTCCAATAAAGAGAACATATGTAGCTCAGGGTTGAAATGACAAATTCTTGGTGCTTTCTGAGCTTGCTTATCTTCTTGCAAATGCTTCATTTCTCAAACCAGGTAACATTATAGATGCACTACTTTGCACTACTTTGCACTAGTTTGGGTGTCTGCAAGAAAACAATCAAGCTCAGAAAGCATCAAGTACCTTCAGTTCTTTCACTGAGGTTTCAGCATTTCTGCTTTCATATGAGTCATTAAACAAAGCAAATTAGAAAATGGCAAGTTCTTAGTATAAACAGCACAATTTTCTTAAAAATGCATAGTTGATAAGTTGATTATAATACAGCCTTGTAGATTTTGAGTTTGAAGTAAACAACTTTGTTCTTCAGAGATAAGTCATTAGAAAAGTCAGGAAAGAAGCCATAACTTTCAACTTGTTCCTAAACTTTAGTTTCCAATATATGCAAAGAGCAGGCAAATGGAAAAGAATGAAACATTTGCAATGGAACTACATTTGTAAGGCTACAGTTTCCAATTATCAAATACAAAAGCCAAAGAAACATTTGTTTCTTAGTTTGGTGACTTTGCTGGCAAATGAAATTTAGCCAGGGACATATTTTCTTATTTAATCATAATAATTAATGTTATCTATAACCCCAATCCCATGTACAAAGGACTTTAGCTAGTATATACCAGCTTGGCAACAACAATTATAACAATAAGAATATAAACTCAAAACCTTCCAAGCCAAGTAACAAAGAAAGAAAAGCATTAAAATAGCTAAGATGCCTCCAAGATGGATGGACTCAATTACAATGGTGATGGGTGCACTGTTGGAAGATCTGAAAGGTCCATATTAAGGAGAGATTGTTATAGGAAAAATATTATATATGGGCCTCTAGGAATTGACCCAAGACAGAGATCTTGAAACAACATAAATTTCAGTTATTTATGAAATGCTGGAAATATTGGGTCTGCCCATAGAATAGAATAGAATAGAATAGAATAGAATAGAATAGAATAGAATAGAATAGAATAGAATAGAATAGAACAGAACAGAACAGAACAGAACAGAATAGAATTCTTTATTGGCCAAGTGTGATTGGATACACAAGGAATTTATCTTGGTGCAAATGTTTCAGTGTACATAAAAGAAAAGATACATTCATCAAGAGTGAAGAATCATCAGGTACAACACTTAATGATAGTCATAAGGTACAATAAGCAATCAAATCATACAAAGGTAGAATAGATTTTCTGGAACATGGAGGCTACTATTGAGAAGGTCTGTTCTCGTTCACCCAAAATACTTCTTACAGATAGGGAATTATCTGCAGGTCCTCCCTAAATCACTGTACCCTAATGGGCAGATTCACTTCTGACAAGATATTGCCAGATAAATTTTAAGTGCAATTTTAAAGCTTGTAACACAGTTCTTTCTTTAAAATCAATTATCTCTTTTTCTTGGTGACTCATCACATTCCATCTTCACTTTTATTTTCCACTTTGCAAATCTTTTTGACATTTTTTATCTCAGTATAATCCTTACCATAAATATTGAACAGATCAATAACTAAGGCTGGACTTCCCAAACACCATTTGGAGATCTTTGTGATATTCTCCCCATCTCTCCCTCCCTCTCTCCATACATTTTTGCCAAATAATTAGGATATTCTTTTTTATTAAATGTGAAAATGTTAATTCAATTAAATTACTCAATCAAGTGTTCCTCCAATCCCCGCCATATAATGTTGTGATAGTAGCCTGGCCATACTTGCTGGAGATTGAAACAAAGGCACTTCTGGATCAATATAATTTGAGATAATTTCTGATGCTTTGTTAGTAATCACAACTAAAATGAGGTTACAAAGAAGTCTGGGTCTATATCCCATTCCTTTCTTAGATCCAAGATTCTTTTCACAATGAAAAAGAAAGAAAGAAAAAACACAACATTTTGACCTTCAGACATATGCACCTTTCTAATCTTATCATTTGATCTGTTACAATCCTGAGATTACTTCAAAGCTTAATTATCATTCATGGATGGCCTGCTTATCAGAATAATCCTACTCATTTTTCCATCTCAGAATATAAATTGTTTTAAAGTATATATTTGTGGTAACCCTTCTTTTGTATTTGCTATGAACAAATAATTAAATAAACCATAACAACAGATTATAAACATAAACAACAGCAAACAAAAAAACTGCAATTATATCTTTGGGGAGGCAGGATATATTATGATTTCTGTGTACATAATAAACGTAACTATATTAGATTGTATACTATAGGATGATTAACATAAACTAGATTAATGAGTACCTATTTGCCACATTGAAGTGTTCTGTAATTTATGTAGTTTTCCACCTATTAAGTTTTTATGGGCCCCTGATACACTGCTTGGTGTGGTTAAGGTGTCAAGCTAGACACCAGAGGACAAGGAGCTGCAGTCCCATTTTAGCACAAAGCCAGCTAGGTGATCTTGGGCCAGACAGTGTTTCTCAGCCCTGGGAAGGAGGCAATGGCAAATCACTTCTGAAAATTCTTGCCAAGAAATTTATAGAGATTTGTGTAGGCTTTCTCCCAGAATCAGACATAATTAAGCAAAAGAAAAACAAAACCTCTCTATCTACAGAATGATCCTACTTTTTCTTTTAGTTTCTTAGATTTTTATATATACTTTCTATTTTAATTTATATATTTATATATCTAGCTTTTCACAATTTTTCTATATTTTTATTTCTGCAGAGATGTATCCTCTATGCCAGTGGTTGCCAACCGGTGGGCTGTGGCCCACTAGTGGTCCGCAAGAAAATGTTGGTGGTCCACAAAGAAATGTCACCCCCAAGCTGCATGGGAACACAAGGCTATGCTGCCCACATGGTCCCCGGGAATCCTCCCCGCTTACTCACTCCTTACCTGACAAATTTGCCTGCTAAGTTGCTATTTTTTCTCTCCCCCCCACCCCCGACCATCAGCTGTTCTGCTGTGCGGGGAGATTTAGATTAGCTAGAAAGCAGGAGACCTTGGATTTCTTGCTTTCTAGCTAATCCTTAGATCTTTGGCTCTGCTTTTAAACAGAGATGAACCTTCCTTAGGACTGAAGCTTCTATTATTCAGTGCAGGTAGCCGATGTCAGAATCATAGATCTCTAAGTGAATTTGTGATTCTGTGAGCAACTCATCTGCCTGCCTGTTTTGCCTGATTTTGGATAAAAGTTGTTCTTTTTCAATAAAAAATTCAATATTTACATACATGGTGTATTGTGAGTTAATTTTGTGAGTTTGCTTGCAAGCAAATTTTATGTGACAGACTGAGGTAGATGGCAGATAGATCTCTAAATGAATCTGTGATTCTGTGAGCAACTCAATCTGCCTGCCTGCTTTGCCTGATTTTGGGTAAAAGTTGCTCTGTTTTAAATAAAAAATTCAATATTTACATAAATATTTATAATATTTACATGCAAGCCACACCCACAAATTAGGCCATGACCACAGAACTGGTTGTTAAGAAATTTGAATCCTATCTCTGCCTCTGTGTGTGTGTATGTGTGTGTGTGTCTGTCTGTCTGTCAGTTTGTGTGTGTGAAAGAGACGGGGAGGGAGAGGGAGTGGGAGAGAGAGAAGTTAGATCAGATTTCTCTCTCTCTCTCCCACCAGCATCAGCAAGGCACTGTCAGTCAAAATTCATATTATTGGTCTCCAGGATTTAAAATTATGAGTTTAGTAGTCCCTGAGATCCCTGGTTGGCGACTATGCTTTTAATTACTGCTCTATGCTTTTAATTACTGCACTCCACCCTTCTTATGTTGGTCTATGATCATAATAAAGTACAAATGTTATGCTGTGCTATGCTATGCTGTTCTGTGCTGTGCTTTGCTGTGTTGTGTTTGTGTTGTGCTATATTCTGTGTTATGAAGCACAGAGTATGACTGGTAAATAAAGGCACATAGAAATTCAAGAATCAGAATTCCATTTAGGGTTTCCTCTTCCTCTTCTATATGCATTTAGGGTTTCCTCTTCCTCTTCTATATGCATTTTGCTGAAATATTTTCCTTCGGCATTCAGAACTTCCTGCTCAAAAACTAGTAGCTGTCAGAACAGGAGTTGTTTTCTTAGGTAGTGTTTGCTCTGGTCTGCTAAAAGTTCAGTACAATCAGAGAATGGCTGGGCGTTGATGTGGTGATGGTAAGAATACTGTACTCTGCTGGCAGTTCAAATGGGAGAAGAGGAGGGGTGGATAAAGTTTCATGGAAACCTTGGTCTTAACTCATTATGGAATCAGGGTGACAGAGAACTTCCAAAGACTTCCTGGAATGGGATGGACATGCTCTTGCCAATAAATGCATGGAATGAAAGGGAAATCAGGAAATCAGTTGGAGATAGATAAAGGAGAGAGGCAGCAAACCCCTATTCCATCCCCCCATCATCTTCAGCTTCTTGGAACTGCAGTTCCAGGATGTTACCGCTAGATGTCTTCCCAGTTAGTGATACCATATTTACTGTAGTGACCACTCTCAATTTCAAAGGCAAATAAAATATGTTGATCTGGCCATGAAATATGCCCCTTTTATTTTTGTAGAATAGTAATATACCCTTCTGTGTGTGCGTGTGCACACACACACACACACACAGCTTGCCACTCCCCCCCCCCCCCCCAAACAGGATTTTTGCTTTTCAAGCAAACAATGGAAATAGTTTCTCTTGTCATCTCTCTCTCTTTTTGGGGGAGGGGGAAGGAGGGGAGGGGAGGCAAAGGGGATAGTAGTGATGATTTCTTACACAATTGGAATACACTTTTATTTGTATGATTACTTCGTGACTGTCTGAAAATGATATGGGGAAGCTGACTTCACAGGATGCATCACACTTCAAACAGCTGAAGTCAAGGACACCCTGGTGATAAATGAGTTTACTTTGGAAGTTCTACTTTAGTATAATATTGGTTCAAAGATCAACTTGCTTTCACTATTACCTTAAAGGTGCAACCATAAGTTTCCCAGGCATACTTTATTCAATGTACCATGTCTACTTTAACCTCCTTAAAAGGAAAAGAGTTTATAAGAAGAAACCTATTTCTAATTAAATACTGTATATACATGTATGACACTTAAGATACATGAAAAAGCTTTACAAGCTGCATAGACACCTTTAGCCTTCTTTATACAGAAAAGAATGGACTCTGGCAAGTAATTAACATCCTGGCACACAGGCCCTTTTTAATAAAATGATTCAACTGAGGACCTAGAAGAAAACATGAATATCACTTTCTATGGCGTATAATTAATGACATCAAGAACATTACATTCAGCTGAATAACATCACATTAAACAATTTTAGATTACTTTTAAAAAGTAAAAAGTAATATTTTTTTTAGGTTCATATTCTCTGAGTGGTTCTTTACATATCACAATCCAGGCCATGGTCAGGTATATTTAAATATCAAGCTTTCCTTTGTGACAAGTTGCAACCAGTTTTGGTTGCCACGATGTAGAAAAGATTCTAGAAAGAGTGCAGCAACATTTTTAAGCCTACTTGAAACATATTATGGCAACTGATAGTGAATTGTTTAAAAAATTCACTATGAATTGTTACATTCAGTGGGGCTATTTCTTGGTATGTGAGCATAGAATTGCAATGCCATGCAATTTACATAATGTAAATTGTGTTGTGTATCATTCGATAAAAAACGATCTTGCTCTCCCCAAGATTAAATTTAAATTTGTTTCTTTTCAACATGGTGTTTGTTTTATATATTATATGAAACAATATTTGTATTATATATTATATAATATATATTATATATTCACATATTTGTACCCTGTATGCAATGGCTGTGGTGTTTCTTTTGAGATTTCAAGATTTGGGTAGGTATTTGATATAATAGACAAAGAGCTTCTTACTTACTTGCAAATTATTTTCTTACGTTTTTAGGTTCCTAGGGAACCTAAGCAAGAGAGCCTGTGGAGATATGGAATTAATGTCCATTTTCTTAAGAAAACTGGCTAATAGAGGCAGCGCAGCAAAAACGCAACTAAAGGAAGCTCTTAAATGCTTCATATTTACTTTACAGAAGTTAATTTTTTTTACTGGTACAGGAGGCGCCGGAGAGTGAATACTGTCTGATTTTAAAAGCGAAGGGGACTTTATTTTACTTTACTTTAGCCTGTAAATATTATCACGTTTTCCCTTGATCTAGAAAAATGATTTTTGCGGTAGAAAGTAAGGTTTTGCTATTATAACGCTGGCTAGAGAACAAGAAAAGTAAAATAGATTGCATGGTTCTTTTTCAATTAAATTTGGAGTAAGAGCCATTCTGCCGTTCTACCGTTTTTTTCTACAGTTAAGTTGAAAACTCAGGTTTCTACACACAGCTAAATTCCTTTGATTGGAAAGGAGAATTTGGAAAGAAAAGGTGCTTTATTGACATCACTAGGATTTAACAGTTGGAAATTTCCTCTTACAAAAATGTAATACTATTATTAATGCTACTATCCGTAGCATATCTTGAGAATTCTGTATATAGTTAGAAAAAGAAAGACTCCAAAGCATTTAGCCTTATACTTCCTTCATATCACAGAATTCAGCAAACAGATTAGAATATAACTGATAATTCATGTAAAGATAAAATATTTATATTTCCTTTGTTAAAGATTTAAAAAAAAATAAAAAATGTTTTTCAATTAAAATAAATGCAATGGAGGGTAAGTAAGTAATTAGCCTAAAGTCAAATAAAAAAATCCCTACCAATCAGAAACCAAAGAATACTTAAGCGAGGCATATTCCTTATAGTTCTGAGGGGCTCTTATGCCATCGCCTCCTCCTTTTGAGTGCCATTTTTAAAGCCAGGGGAGAGGTCAGCGATAGAAATGACGATCTAGTTAAAATAATGGTGGTTTCAATTCCTATTTAACTTAGCGTCAAACCAGGAGGTGGCCGTGCGAAAGAGAACTGTGGTGTCTTTTTTCCTCTGCTCTCGATAAAGAGGCTTTCTAAAAAACGAAAAGCTGTGACCTGCCGGCGTCCCACCAATCTGTCGTTTGCAATTTAAACTTTTGAGAAGACTAGCCATTTGAGAAACGCACGTTGCGGGAAGGGGGAAGATCTGGCAAGAATTAAATCAGGAACGAAGGGCTGCTTATACTAGTTGGTGTTTTTACACCTTCAGAAGCCACTTCTCCATCACTTTGGAGTCAGTCAATGGGAAAGTAATTCAACACATTCATTCTTATCAACCGATGGTTAATTCGAATTCCTTAGGTGGAGTTCTGCTTTCTGCCATCTTTCCCAGCTTTTGATTCAGGAGGATAAGAAGACCCGCGGGGAAGGCGGGGAGCTGAAATAATTGATATGCTAGAATACCCACACAGTTTAGTAGAATTCATGAGACAGGAAAGGACTTTATGTTCAACTCTGAGCCAGATTAGGTGCTCCAGTTTAGAAATGACACTGAAGCTCTACCTAATGCTGCAGGAAACTCTGCTCTTCTTTAGCTGCAGGAACAGTTTATAAGCTTAGTGAGAGGTAGGTTCATAACTAAACTGGGTTGGTAGGGGATTAAGGGGCTGAGCAAAATGCTGTGTAGGTGACCAAGGTTTCAAATATTTAATTTTTGTTACAGCAACAAGGTATATTTTATGCAATTACTCCCTCACACATATTTTGTACACACATATATGTACATGACCAGGGCAAAGCTGTGCGTTTTGAAGTCCTCTAGTCCCTCTACTGGAGGGAAGGACGTGTTATAAGGAAGGATATGTCAAAAGAGTGTGGGGCAAAGGCCATCTTTGGAAAGGTTCTTTTAAGACTTCCCAAGGTTGTAGGGATTATTTTGTGCCTTAAAACTTCTACCCCCCAAATTCTTTGGCCTCCTACAGTCTAAGAGATACA
Organism: Bungarus multicinctus; assembly: GCA_023653725.1. NCBI lineage: Eukaryota > Metazoa > Chordata > Lepidosauria > Squamata > Elapidae > Bungarus > Bungarus multicinctus. Next base: position 88,979,678 of record CM042840.1, on the reverse strand, counting down.
GGTAGACTATCTTCATTGTCCCACCCACACCATACTTTTTACATCTTTGGATTAATTTTGAACTCGGACCAAGGAAACACAATCTTCACTCACCTAAGGGGTTTTGGGGGTGACTTGCTATATTTCTCAGCTCTTGTCCCTCACAAGATTGTTCTTGTTGGGATGGAAGCATCTGGAGGAAAGATCTAAGGCTAAAGAATCATAATAAACATCCTGTTTGGAAGGCCTAAGGATAAATGAACTTGACCCAGCCTTCCCAAACCTGGTGGTCTACCCCTGCAACTCCTATAGGTGGGGAAGTCTCCACCTGGTATTTCTCTCTTCCAAATATCAGGACATACACAAACACACACACACACACACACACACACACACATATGGCAGAGATATCCTATGCAGGTTTCTTTCCAAAGTATTAATGGAATTCAGCAGATTTGGTGCAAGCTCCTTAATTATTGATCCCATCAATAATTTAAAAACCCTATGAATAACAAAGGATCTACCATGATTTAATTTTAGATAATCTTCTTTAATATGGGGACGGTCTCTGTTATTTCTCTATGTGAGAGAAGCGTTAGAGTAATACTGGAAACAGACGTTGTGACATATCATTTCCTCATAAGCAAAACACAAGTTCATGTCCTTGTACATATGAATATCTGCGCTGAAATTTCGCCTTATACGACGCCCAGATCTCAGAACCCGCAGAGCTTTTTAATTCTTCCGTAGCAGGCTAGAACAGAGGCTGCAATCCTATAAGACTGTTCCTTGAGGATCAGAAGCCTTGAAATAACTGGAACACGACTTCAAGTAGCTTGGCAGGATTGTGACTGTAGTGAAATTCTCCTGTAAGTGAACTTGAGATCTAACGGGGATTGTTTTAATTTCCACAGCTAGCACCTTCGAAGGATGAAGATCATAGAGATACAGGCATCGGCTGGGGAGAAGATTAATTTTAAAAAAACGGAGCACTTCAGCACCGAATTACATTTCATTTCTTGAAAGACCATTGCTCCTACCATGCGCGATGCAATGAATCCAGAAGAAAATTAACGTGTGAGCCAACAAAGATGTTGCCAGCGCTCAATAAAAACATGGCGTTTCTTACTTTATCCTTGTGAGCGGTTGAATCACTCCAAATTACACTTTATTTTATTTTTTTGCTCCGAAACTTAAACGCTTTCAGTTATTTTAAAGGTTATTTCTAAAGAAAGTGCGCCGTGCAATCGGACTCAGCTACGGTATAACTCAGTCTCTGTCAGACACACATGTATTTCTAACCAGCAACTTATGGTTAGAATATAGAAATATTATATGAATATAAAAAACAAGCGGGCGAAGAAATTTATTATTTTATTTTATCGGATCCGGCACCTCATCTTTATAGCCACAGAGCGAGCCAATGAGGTTAAATAATGTAAAAAGAACGTGCAAGACACGTTCTGTTCCAAAAGAGAAAAGATTCGCAAGCGATCTTTTTCCTCCTAATTCTTCCGTTTTAAAATGAGCATTTCTCAGCGATCCAATTGTTAGGTGGAATTAGTAGTAATCTTGTAGACCAGAATATCTTAACTCCGAGTTTTTCGCTCCGTCTAAGGGAGCGGCTTTCGGAGATCCAATCTGACGAAAACTACTAGGTGCAGAGTAAGGAGGGTTTCTCTTATAGAAGAATAGAAAAGACTAAACCAGAAGAAGAAAAATTAAGGAGGCGATTTTTGCCAAAAAGTTCTGGGTCCTTTTAGAACCCAGTTTTTGTCTCCTGGAAATATTAGTTCAAGCCGTGTTTGTTTTAAATCTCAGGAGAGACCACTAAACCATTTATTTGTTTGTTATTAATATACAATCAATAGAAGATTTCTGTCAAATTCAGAAGGCTATCATTACTTCATGCTCCTTCATTTAATGTTTGTAAAATTATTGCTTTAAAAAGAGAAACATGAACTCTCATTCTAGAACAGAGACAGAGAGAAAGAAGGGAGGGAGGAAGGAAGGAAGGAAGGAAAAATCCAAAATTAACATAACCTAGCTTTGATTAAAGCAGGTGACAAGAATTTTCTGGCAGTCTTGAAACATTTGTGCTCTTCCCTCCCTAAAAATGAATCTTCTTGAGAAACTAGTGTGCAGCTTTTGTATATATCTTCCTAAATCCCATATTGTTACTTTGAAAGTTTTTCTACTTTCAAGGTGATTAAAAAAGAGGATAAGGAAAAAACTTCTGATAGCTTAGTTGCAGAGATATTGGTAGAATCAATGTTTACAACCTTGGTGTTATTGGTACACACAGGAGTTGTCAAAGTTGCACCATCTTTTGCTCAGGAAGAGGTTGTATTTAGTTTGAATTGAGCAGGCTACTTACATGGTCTACCCACAGAAATGGCTGCAGTCTGGGAAGTGCCAGATGGTCTCCTAAAAAGTAAGTCCCACTAAGCTTGGGGAACTGACTTCCTACCCAGGGGAATGTGGCCTTCTTGTGTTCAGAATGGGAACTATCCCTCCTATCCTCCTAGATAAGATAGGAAGGTACCAGGGGAAAGACAGAGATATGGAAGCAATGCATTCCAGGCCTGTAATTGTCTTTCGATCTGATCAGATCCAGACCAGACACCCTAAAATGTCTCCAAAATGCTGGGGAAAGCTAGTTCCTGCTTTCCTGTCCTTCTCCCGGTTTTGGGGGGGGAGGGAATTGAGGGTGACCATCTAGAAGTGTGCTAGAAGCAGCCTAATACCATGACTAAGTAAAAATATAGTTTTATCTTCTATCAGTACAGTTATTGAAATAAGTTTTACCAAATCCTCTGCAAAGCCCAAACTTCTTGTCTGCATGCTTTCAATTTCAAAGTAATTCAATCAGTTGATTTATTTTTAGATATATATTCCCCCCACATTTCATTTAGGAATTCAAGGTACCGTAGTATACCTTGCACTCTCCTCCTATTTTTACTAATTACAATCTCATCTGGTAGGCTAAGCAGAGAGAGGAAGATTGGAGCTACAGCTGAAGATGGATTGCCAGCTATTTAACAGCTATAATAGTCCAGCTATTTAACCAACCACTCAATAAACGGATTCTCAGTTGCTAGCAAAGTAAAGGGAGACCTGCACGGCAGTAGACATTTAAAGTTTGTAAAGAAGATGTCATTCTTATCCCTTCTGATTTTGGAATTTGATCAACAATTTTCTCCAGAGCTATTAGTAATGATGTAGGATCCAGTCTGGGTCCGTCACTGGAAGAGAGGTTTGTCTTCTGAGATTTCAGAAGCTTTCATGCTAGACCCCATCTTCAGGGAACTTCTAGTTAGAGAGAAGTTAGGTTAGAGAGAGAGAGAGAGGCTTGGGCTAGAGAGAAATTACCTGAAGATGGGCTTTAGCATTAGTCCAAAAGCTCAGAAGACAAAACATCTCTTCCCAGTGACTGATCCAAATTGGATCCTGCAACATTTTCTTGGAACACATATAATTCATCTTCTTTCATGTTAGTAATGACTTCTTTGATTCTTCTATGCTCATGGTTGTGGTATGCACTTGCATTGCAGATATATGCTATTTGTGTCAGAAGTTTTGTACTCTTGATAGTTGACAGAAAAGCAACTATTCAACAGTTTGGTTTCAAGTGGCTAAAAAAAGACAACATATTAAATAATTGCCTGTTGTTTTTGCCCTTAAAGGTTCAAAAATTCTGCCCCACTTGTTAGTTACAATAACATATACCCATCATAGTTCAAGCTGAACTATTTATTTTTTAAGAATGGGCCCAACTTCTCTTATTCTTTGTAGTCTCCATTTTTAACCTTTATTTATTTTAAAGCTGAGAATGATTTGAACCAGGTTTTCTGTACTTTAGTTTAGGGTTCTGCTTCTTTTCAGTTCACATTGGTGTTAGTTCCACCATAGCAGGAGGTCACACATTGTACAATATACTTACTGGTACACATGGCCATCTTTGGGAGTCAACAATGTTATTCAAAGCGTTGAAAAGGAATATATACTTCTAAAATAGCAAAATGTAGAGAGAATTCCTGCTATACAAATTAGAACATAGATCCTAAAACTATGATTACATAGCTACATTTAAATCAATTAGTCATATATTGAAATATTGGCCTAAGTCCATGCTTCATTTTAAACAATCAGTAAATCCATTGAAATAAGTAAGAATTAAATAAGTTTTTACTTATTTGGGTTTAAGAATGAATGAATTAATTAATTAACAATATATTTTAGTTTGAATGTCAGACCTTGTTTAGTGTTGTTATTACATTTATAATGATCACACTCTGTTTCTGCTTTTTCCCCAGTAGAGTCTAATCAACACTATGAACAAATCTAGATCTAAGTCACAGATGTCTATGATAGTATGTCAGAAGGATCTTGGCACATATCTAAATTTGGATAATAAAGGTGTTATTTAAAGTGTATTACAGATAAAAACATTTCTTGTTAATTTAAGTAGCAGGATAATGTTTAAAGACAGTGTACTTTGTAAAATTACTTGTCAAAAAGTGGTAAGTTAAATTATCCAAGTTTGCAAGTGAATAGCATTCAAGCAAAAGTAAATAAAAATTTCTTTCATTGAATGCTCATCTCTTTAACAGAGGTAGCCAGGCTGTGATTTTAGTCTAGGTTTTTACTATGAGGCCATTTTTACCTCTTCTGTATCAGACTTCATAAATTCACTCACAGTTAAGATCCAAGCACAGTTAGGGTTTAAAGCCAAGGCAATTAGCAGCTCAGACTTTGCTAAGTGAAGAGATTTGTTAGGAACAAGATCAAAGTAAAGTACATTAATTCAGTGCATTAATAATAGAGCTCTTAGGTTAGCTCCTTCTCCCACGCTACTCTATGGACTCACTTTGCATTTGTACAGGCTAGGAAGTAAAACATTAAGAGTAGTCCTACTCTACAAATTCCATGATAGAATGATCCTGATTATAGTCCAGCAAGCCTGAAGGTTGCCAGCTGGAGAGAGCTGATGTAAGTAAGAGTAATGTTTCTTTGCAGAATACGGAAATATAAATGTGTTTGTAATACCGAGCAAAATGCAAAAACTATTGGAATATTCTATCCCTGCACTAATTTTCCAAGATGCACTAATTTAAAGAATGAAGGATTGACCAAAGTTTCTGTCCATTCTTGTACAAATCTTTCATAGTAAAATAAATGAAATTAAACCAGTATAACATAAGACTTGAGATCTTTGCTTCCACTGTTTATAAGAAAAAGTGGGAAATAAATAGTGGAAAAAGACAATATGTAAGTAATAAGCTGGAAGAGTAAACATTTATTTTCTGGAAAGGTGGTAAATTAATCAGTGTACAATATATCATATAAATTTGAAGGAAAAATGAAATACTTCATACTAGATTTATTATTTTTCTTCTTCCTCCTGTTATCCTGTCATCGTGTTAACTTTTGGGGAGAAAGCAGTGTTACAAATAGCTTTTCTCGGGAACCTGCACAACTGGATCCTTTAACTTCATCTATTAGGAATATAAATGTGTTTCTATTGTGCTTGTTTTAATAGAAAAAGTATAGCTGTACAGTTCTGACCAACAGACTGAGTTAAAATTGCTAATTTAATTGATAATTAAACTCTTCATTTCTAAAGAGTAATGACTTAAGGGATTCATTGAGGCTGTCTTGAAATAAATACTGTATATTCAGGAACTGGATGTATTTCTAACTGATGTCAAAGGAAAATTTACAACTCAATCCTGTTTATATTTAATTTAGGGAGGATTGGTCATGATCAGTACTTGGAAGGGAAACTATCAGGAAATACCAGAAAAGTTAGACTAGAAATTTGAAAAAAATATCTCAGAAAAGACAATGACAAGCTACTTCTGTATTGTTGCAAAGAGAACTTCAAGCACACAAGGTCACCAGAATTGAGTTTGACATAGGTTAGGATTAAGCTCTTCTAACTTCAGTGCTTCCTGATAAATATGGGCTGGGTTGATAGCCTTAAAAGTGCAATTTCTCTTTTTTCAATTAAAATAGTATGCTGTCCATTGTGCACAATGGATGGAGGTCCTGCCATATATATGTGTACGTATGTGTGTGTGTGTATATTATATTATATAATATATAATATAATATAATATTATAGTATATAATATAGTATATTTTTATATTTATATATATATATATATTCCAACAAAATATTCTGCTATATGTTAGCCTCTTTTTACTTGCTCTTCAAATCATTACATAGTAAAGGACTGTTAACATTTCAGAAAGAGTTGATTTCATTCAGAGAATTTAAAAACACTGATCTATGAAATTAGAAGAATCCATCAGCAGGCCACCTAGAGCAGGGGTGTCAAACTCAAGGCCTTTGGGGTGGTTAGATCTGGCCCGCAAGGCCATCCTGGAAACACTGAAGGACTGTCCTGCAATGCCTCTGCCAGTGAAAACGGAGCATGGAAGGGCTGCATATAGCCTTTGTGAGCTCCATTTTCTCTGGCAGAGGGTTGCAGAAGGCTGTTGCAGCCAAAGCAGAGTTCGGTAGCCCATTTTCACTGCTTGGGCCGCTCCAGGCATCCCTGACATGAGTGATGTCGAATTGGCCACTCCCCCCAGCCATGCCCCCTGCCCCTCCCCAAGGTCAAACACAACCCAGATGTGGCCCTCAATTAAAATCAAGTTTGATACCTCTGATCTAGAGGGTGTATAATTCCAAGGTAATGCAGTTCTATGCATTTAAGCAAAACATTGCACAATCAATGGATGACTTCCACTAAATTCATGCTAGGAGCTGAATGAGCTGCTTGCAGGAACCAAGATGGGTCAGCTCTATAATTTTGGTTAGCATATGGTTCAATGCAGAGGTGGTAATCAGCAGGTTCTGACCAGTTCTGGACAACCAGTAATGGAAATTTAGAATAGTTCAGAGAACCGGCAAATACCCGCTCTGACTGGAGATTTTACAGTATCCTTCCCCTGCCACGCCTACCAAGCCATGCCCACAGAACTGGTAGTAAAATAAATTGAATCCCACCACTGGTTCAATGTATTTTCCAAACCTCAAAATGAGTTAATTTAGTAATGGATTAAACATGCAGTGTGAATTGGTCTTTGTCGAATAAACTCACTCTGTAAGTCTAAAATTGGATTTATTTTCTATTATTAAAATCATACCACATTAATTTCTGGTTTGGACTATTAAAATTGTGAGGGATGGATTTGGCAAATAAATAGATATTCTGCAAGCAGGATTTATACTCATATTTTCTAATACTGCATCTGCAGTAACTGGACAGAAACTGAAGCATTTTTCTGACCAATCACTATCCCATCTTCAAGAATACTTCACTTAGAGTATTAAATTTCTATTACTTGGCTAGATGTCAACCTACCACAGCTACTCCATCAGGAACAATAGAGAAGTTTTCACCATTCAAACATGTATTCTGAGTAAAAAACAAATTCCTAATAATTGTGGGCTTCCTTGCAATTGAGATTATTTGGAAATAAAACATGAAGAAAAGGACAACTCCTTTAAATTAATAGTTTCTTATGATTTCTGATTCATTCTAGTGCAGGATGAATAGATAGAAAATTAAGATAAATATAAGGATTGGCCTCTGCATAAGAACATTGGAAAGTACCAGGAATCTTTCTCCTGCCATTTGTTGATTAACTCCTTTCTTCAAAAGTCAACCTTCGACATTTCTAGAAAAAAAGAACCTATGCAGAGGCTTAACTTCAGAAAATTGTGATTATTCCTTCAATTTGATACAGTTGATACAGTTCTACAGAGGAATTATTGAGCCTGTCATCTGCACCTCTGTAACTGTCTGGTTTGGTTCTGCAATCCAACAGGACAGACACAGACTTCAGAGTATAATTAGGACTGAAGAAAAAATAATTATTACCAACCTGCCTTCAATCGAGGACCTGTATACTGCACGAGTCAAAAAGGGGGCTGTGAAAATATTTACAGACCCCTCACATCCTGGAGATAAACTGTTTCAACTTCTTCCCTCAAAACGATGCTATTGAGCACTGCACACCAGAATAACTAGACACAAGAACAGTTTTTTCCCAAATGCCATTACTCTGCTAAACAAATAATTCCTTCAACACTGTCCAACTATTTACAAAGTCTGCACTACTATCACTATTAATCTTCTCATCACTCCTTATCGCCCGTCCCCTCCCACTTGTGACTGTATGACTGTAACTTTGTCACTTGTATCCTTACAATCTATATTGACAGTTTCCTAGTATGATTTGATTGTTTATTGTACCCTATGACTATTATTAAGTGTTGTACCTTATGATTCTTGACTCTTGACAAATGTATCTTTTCTTTTATGTACACTGAGAGCATTTGCACCAAGAAAAAATCCTTGTGTGTCCAATCACACTTGGCCAATAAAAGAATTCTATTCATTCTAAAAAAAAATCAGAAGATACTTTAAGGGATTTATTTATTAAATCATCAATACAATGGCAATGTAAAACCTGTCTTCATTACTGTTATATCCACACAGGGATGATTTAATGATCTTATAAATCATTAGAAAATAAAGTAATTAGAACAATAATATGTATTAAGAAAGGCTACTACAAATTGAAAGTTACAAGACTCTAACACATAACATGGATGGGTAACTGTGGAAAACCAAATCTGCACCCACAAGGATCAGTAAATGAAAATGTTAAATAAAATATAAGCATAAAGTTCTTATTAAAATCTTTGCTGCACTACTTCACTGAAAACTGTCAATGTGCATGAAAGTAGCATTGAGAGGTTTTTCTGCTTTCAAGATTCCTATGTATGTATTTTACACCTAGAAAAATAAATGTAGCAAGTGAAGCATTGACATCATCAAATTTCCACCCATGTGTACCTGGTAGAATGGGCCAAAATTCACATATCAGGTAGTTGGTTCAATGAACTAAAATCCTTCTGCCAAGAACATAAAACATTTCTAGCAATTATGATCTCATTTATTCACAATAATTGTAAAGTTTCTTCCTCTTCCTATTGACTTTTTATGATTGAAAGGGCAATCATATTTACTTTTTTTTTCTTTTACAATGTGGCAGTGCTCTTTGACATACTAGTGCTTCTAGCTAGAACAGAGGAATTTCCACAGCAACAGAAATAACTCTGTTCTGATCAGGTTGAGCTTAAGATACATTCAAATAGTGCTATGTCATGGCTAATTTAATATCCACCTGAAACATATTGCAAGTCTTGGGCAATCATTTCTCCAAACCCAACCTAACCCACAGCAATGTGTGGTGGTGAAAAATAAGGCTGCATTCTCACCTATGTATGTGGCCATGAGTTCCCAGAAGATGGAATGTAATGATAATTAAATAGATAAATAAATAGTATCTATCTGACTCTGGGCATCCATACACCCCTACCCCATTTTAGAAATAATAATATGTTGAAGAAGCACTACCTTTTTAACCGCTGCAAGAAGATAGCAGAAACTACAAACAACAATATGACAAAGTAGCAACAATAGTGTTTTAGAAGATCTGCAAGAAACACCACTTGCCTGCAATTAGGAACTGGTGGGACCACAATATAAACAGTGTATTAGAAAATGAAGAAGCTAAAATGCTCTGGGACTTTAGAATTCAAGCCAATAAGCATCTGCCGTACAACCTCCCAGAGGTAACTATTGTTGATAACAAAGAAAAAGAAGACTGGATATTGTAACAAAAGAGAAAGATTAGGAGGAAAATCTATTAGAACTTAGAAATAGAAATAGAATGATGGTAGCAAAAGCAAGCAAAGATAGTACTAATAGTACTTAGGTACCTTGGATGCAAATCCAAAATATTAGGAGCACTACTCGAATACCATCAATCAATTGCAAAAGGCAATTCCACTTGGAACAACTCACACATGACAACAATGCCTCCAACATTATTAAACAACAAATCTGCCTATCCCAAGTCCTTTGGGAAGAACATGACAGATAAATGTCAAAAATGCCAAATTCAATATAAACACCTGACTGACTGCAACCAATTATAATATATTTAACTTGTACGCTGCCTATTTCATGCCAAACATTTTCTCCAAGAAAAAAGGGGAATAGTGATGGTAGTTAGGGCCATTTTAAGCCTCAGTTGGGTCAAGATGCAAATAAAATCTCCCTGATAATTAAAACAATATTCAGATCATTCAAACATAAGATCAGTAGAGCGAAAAAAAAATTGTCCAAGGTATTGCTACATAATGGAATCTAGGTTGTACCCCTCACTACTATGATTAGGTTTTTTTCCCAGATTAATAGTTATCACTACACCTGTACTTATCAAGATTGTATCATTTATTGTATTATTTTAAAATAACATTAAATATAATTAATATTGCTCTCAGATGATGCCGTTATGTATTTAATAAAATTTCTCTCTTTCATAAATTAAAAATTATAATTTGCTCCAGCTTCTGAATTCTCTCTAGGTTTTTTTCAAGGCTTTCAGTCATATTCAGCCTGCGGAAATCAAATTGTGCTTCCATCCCAGATAGAAGCATGGGTATAATTTGAATATTCATCTCTCTATTATTGTGTGGTATGTTGACCAAATCACAGATGCATACTAAAACGTGCACATGTGCGCACACACTAATAAGATTCTGCAAAGCAATTAACATATTGGACCATAACTACAGAGATAGAGATGCAATGGAGACCATCCTTCCACAGGTTTCTTGCTGAGATACATTGAGCCAATCACCATTTTAACCTATCCCTATAAGGTTGTTGAATGGAAGGAAAAGGCAGATAACATAGATGGTGTTTTAAGTTGTGGGACTATTATTATTATTATTTAGCTTATGAGAAGAACATGACAGAAGAGAAATAAATATATACACACAATCCATGTAATCATATACAAAACTTCTATGGGGGTACATCAGTGGCCTCATAACTGGATATCCAATTCAGTTATCCAGGTGATCGTCTCTGGCATTGCTTCATGCTGGGATGAAAGGTAGGATAAAAAATGATAAAAAGGACAATACAGCCTGTTTCCCAAACGAAAAATGGGGACAATAGGTTCATGTCTCCTAAAGTATATGGTTCCATAAGTGAAAAAGGCATTGTAATGCCTTTGAAAAAAGGATCTTGCAGTAGTCATAAACATTCACCATAGAAAAAGATGCTAGTGGAAAATGCCTTGTGTTTATCAAAGGCTTTGAGAACATGCCATAATAAAGAATTTTATCTAAGCTCTCTCCTCCTCTACCTCTCCCTCTCCCTGAAGAAGGCAGGAGTGGAGAGAGCTGCATGTGTACTTCAACACCTCCAAAGGTACTTTGAACAAATATTTAGTTTCCAAGTAATAAATTCGGGTAATGCAAAGAAAAAGCTTTTAGGCTCTCCAGTTGAAACTCGTTTACTGTAGGTGCTCAGAAAGGCCATGCTGATTATTTTCCCTTTCAGAATAGTGCTAATTTAAACCAGGGATGCTCAGCCAAAACAGACCTGACCTCACAGACTGGAGCTCCCATCACCATTAGCCTTTTCCTCTCCTTAATGTTTAACTTCATTATGGAACAAACCGCCCCCTCCTTATTTTGGTAAATCTCTTGTTTGTGCTTGCAATTTGATTCAAGCTTGCCTGCAACAGAGAAGCCAGCCTTTCTGAAACCAGCTAGAAAAGGAAGCAATAAAAGGAATCTGGACAACATTTCTGTTTCCATTTCTAGAAGAATATTTTTAATTTTATTGCATTATGCGATCCTTGTAACTCTTTACTGTTTTTCTTACAGCACTTCCTTTCTGTTGCAAATAGTTGACTCTATAGTTGGGAGAAAATGGATGTATGTAATTCATTGTTTTTGTAGTAAAGATATACCTGGCTCATGAATGGGCATCCATGGCTAAGCAAAGGAAAAGGTAGGCATTCTGTATATACTCAAAGGCAAAAAGAACAAGCCCTACATGGGTTTAGGATTATTTATTTTGTTAATTTATTTATTGAATTTATATTCCCGCCTATTTGCCCATGGTAACTTGAAGCAGATTACAGACTGTAAAACCACATTTAAAACAAAAACAAAAAAACAATAAAAACTAACAAAAAGAATAAAATAAATTAATAAAGTACAATAGAATAAAATCTCAAAAAAAAAAAAATCACCCTCCCAACTCCCACCCTCCACTCCAGCAACAACAGATCACATGAGCCTTTGCTCTGGGTTCCCCAGGCCCACTGGCAGAACCAGGTGTCAATGCCTTCTGGCAGAATATTAGTGAGGGGGCATTCTAATCTCTGGGAGAATGATGTTCCAGAGAGAGGGAGCCACCACGGAGAAGATCCTTCTTCTGGGTCCCACCGGGTGTATCTCCCTCAGGGATGAGACCTGAGCATTCCATCCTCTGATGGGTCGGATAGATGTGACTGGCACATTATTTTCTCAAACCCAATCTCTTTTCTTCTTGAAGGATCTTTGGTGGTCTTTCAGCTTAGTTGTTTTCTTGCAGATATTTCATTACACAAACTAAGTAGTGAAACATCTGTAAGAAAGCAACCAAGTTCAGAGACCACTAACCTGATTTCAAACCAGAACTACAAGTATTTTCCTTCTTCTCTCTCCCCCCACTCTTCATTCTTATTGTTCCAAATCTCATACCTCCATATAAGAACACTCGTGTAGGGACACACATAAGAACACTCATGCAGATTCCTACAGAATCATCTTACCCTGTTCAATCATTCATGCACAGATACCCCAAATATAGGTTTCTTCTGTCCTTTAATCTCCATAAACCCCTCATGATCCCAACTGCATTGGCAGTCCCCTTCTCCACTCCAATATTGGCCTTCTTGATTCCTTCTTGCCCACATTAAATTGTTCCTGGCTCTCTCAGTAGGGGGCAGCATCTAGCAGATCTTGGCAGATATCAAAAGTTAAACTGGGTTTGAAAATTCCAGATCTCAAAGAATCATTGAGGGGCAAACTGGATTTAGATGAAGTTCTGAGAGACAATGCTGGATTTATTATTTATTATTCATCCATTTATAAGGAAAAGGGAACAACTGTGGCAAATAAGATGAAAGAGTAGGCTCCTTTTGTGGGAAGTTTCCAAAGGGAGTTCATGGTCTTATTTGGACCATATTTATAGATTGAATGAATGAGAACATTGGTAGAGTAAAGGAAGGGAACCCTTCAAAGGAACTTTCAAACTCTTACCACAGTAATAAAACTGTGAACAAACTAGAGAGGAAGAAAAGGAATTGCTTTTCCCAACTCCGCTTCTCAGCCTAGGCTCCCCAGTCAAGTTATATCATCAATATGGATGTCTATTATTGAATTTATCTTTGCAAATTCTAAACTCAAATAGTTGAAGAAAAAACAATTGACAAATCAATCATGCCTCAACAAAACAGAAAACAGAAAATATATGAAAATATATAACTGTTAGAGGGAAAAGTGTCTACTGCAATGATAAAGCCATATTTTTATTTTGTAATATAATTAGATTAAGAAATAAAAACAGAATACACAGTCTCAAAATAAGAATGTAAATATCATACAGGATTAAAAATCAGGTCATGTTGTTTCCTTCAAAGATGTCATAGATATTACAAAAAATTCTTTTTCCACTAAGTGGTGAGAAACTATTTCAATAACATTACTGTTTTTTTTTTAAAGAGGAAACCATTAAAAGGAGAGTGATCTCTGAAATGTAAATAACAGACTTTGAAATAGTGCTTTTAAAACCTCTGAGTCAGAAAATCTGGTTTACATAGAAGTAATTTCAACAGGTGTAGTTGTTGTTTCCCAACTTTTCCTTTTTTAAATTCTATGTAAAAATACACCAAGAAGTGCTGTATTTTCAGCACGGGGAATTAGTCATGGGATTCATGAGCCAGGAAGAAAGAGGACTCTAGCAAAATTTCCTAAAAGGGTGGTGAGGCCATTGGGCCACCCTGTGCGAATGGAAAGCTATGTGTCTCTGTTGAAACAACACAGAACTTTGCTGGAATATCAGAAGTATTTAACTCCTGGCTTGAGGATTTTTTTTCATATCATTCTTTTTCTGCCTAAACATATCTCTCTTCCTGCTATACTTTGCTTATTATGAACTAAGCAGAAAGTCCATTTTCAGCTTAAGTATGTTTGGGATGAATCTGCTGTGTGTGTGTCCAGGCAGACATTTTATCACACAAGGCTTAGTTTTAGCCAGAAAGAGGTCAGCCTTCCTAAAGTGACTGGGAAAAGTTTTCTATGATATCCCAGCAATAAAAGATAACAACTGGCATTATGGGGCTTATAACAAAGGGCATTTACAGGGGTTTATGGGGGGGATTCAGAATTATTTAAAAAGATAGAGAGGAAATAGTATTTTACATTTTCTTAGTTTGACTTTAGATTCATCTTGATTTTCTGACAGAAGAGATTTTGTTGAATTATAATGTAAATAGCTTCATATCATCCTGCCTATTTTCAACATTAATATGTATTTAAGTTTGATTACAAGCAGAAACAAATGCTGCTTAAGGAGATAAGCTATTTTGCTGATAACGTTAATTATATACAGCCCAGGACCTAACAAAGCACATTTTTATTATAATATAACTGAGGCAAGCTGGTAAAAGTTCCCTGAGTTTATTACTATAGCAGAGATTTGCAAAAGTGTTGCTATGAACTGGCTTTGCTTCCTTTTTCATGGACACATGTTCCCACCCTATGTCATGTTAAGAAGCTCACCAGAAGTTTATGCAATAGTTGAATTTGCTGTTGTTGTTTTTTTTATAGGAAATGTATGCGTATCAAGAAGCGATGATTATAAACTTTTCAAACCCTGAGCCTAAATATAAGAGGTTGCTTAATAGAACAGATTTCCTATTTTCCTATTTCTGCTCCTGAAACAGAGTGAGAAGCATTGCAAAATTTTGAATGCCAACATTCATTAGGCAAGCTGATTAGAAACATTTTAATTCAACAGCTAGAATTTATATTACCAAAAATGGAAAAGTTACTAACATTTGTTTGTGTTATTAGTAATAGGACACAGTCTGTATGTTTGGAGGCTCTCCATCTGTCCATATAATTTAAGACAGAGGTTGAACAATTTTTAGGTAGTTTTCTTAATGGGGATTTTATATTTAGCAAAAGTTTAATAACGTAGATTTTAATAATGTGGACTTTTGGTTTGATAGAAACTTCCACAACTCTGGAAAGTTCTCAAATTGCATGGCTACTTTATTTTTTTTACAGAAGCAGCAATGGATAATAGATTTGGGATTTAGACCTGCCAATTTTAGACAAAATGTTGTGAGAATTAATTGACATCCTCTCCTATAGAGTTAAACTGGATGCATAAAGGGTGGCTTTTCCTTACATATGTCTTCTCTATTTTATATATCAAATATACTTAACAATCTTTGCAAACTATTATTTATAATTATTGTTATTGGTCACAAAGCCAGCCAGATATTTAGATAGGATTTGGCATCCATCTATCCAGTCTTTCCCAAGGACCTGGAATGGCAGTTGTTGTTTGGTGATGTTAAATGTATCATCGCAGGTAAACTGTTCTGAATAAAGCTGTCTTTTGTAATTGACTGGTGGTGATTTTTGTCAATTGTGTTCAAATGGTGCTCCAGTTGTTTTCAGATTGCACCTCTTGCTGTTATTATTATGAAGGTAGAATATTAAATAATAAATATGCACAAAATATGTATAACTGTGTAACAAACATAACAGCTGGACTGATTTCACTTAACTAAGGCAAGAAAGGTTGTAAAATGGGGCAAAACTCACTTACCAACTGTCTTACCCAGCAACAAAAATTTTCAACTCAATTGTGGTTATAAGTCAAGGACTACCTGTCCAGTAAGGATCCATGTAGTATGGCATTTTGCAATTGACAGGAGTTTTATCACTACACATATTTTCTCTAAGTACTATCATAGATTATTTAATATTTTATTTTTGGAGAATCAGACAGATTGTATTTAATGCGAATATGAGAAGTAAAATATGTAAATGCAACTAACACAAAGATGGAAAAATACTGCAAGAAAAAAAATTAAGTAACTATAGCAGTGATTAGGACTATATAAGATTTACCATAAAGTTTTTAAAACAATTAATTAATCCATAACAACATAAAATCATATTGCACAGCCTTTAGAAACATTATTCTTGTTGTTGTGCGAAAATAGGAGAAGAAAGGAATATTAAGATATTAAAGTATTAAGAGCCATTGTAGTGCAGTGGTTGGAGTGCAGTACTACAGACTATTCTGCTGACTGCCGGTTGCCTGTAATTTGGCAGTTCAAATCTCACCAGGCACTGTAAAGCAGTATATAAGTCTAAGTGCTATGGCTATTAAGACATGTGCCTAAATGCACAGTCCCTACTTCAATATATTTAAAACCATATTGAACCTTGCCATAAAGATAAACTTATATGCTTTGTGTGAATATATCCAATTGGTATAATTTAATATAGTAATTCAGCTAGTTTCTGTTTATATAGTATTTAGAGCTAGGAACCATGTGTGCATGTGGTTACAGTACAAGTAGTTCTCAACTCATATTTGAAGTTACAACAACATTGAAAAAAGTGACTAATGACCATTTTTCACAGCTACAACTATTGCCACATCTCCATGGTCATGATGTGATCAAAATTTGGGTGCTTTGGCAATTGCACTATATATATATGATCGTTGCCATGTCCCAAATGATCATCTTTTTTTTAAACAAAATTTTATTTTTTAGACAAACATACACAAACACAACATAAAAACATCAAGCCATCTTCCACTTACGTACATACAGTGTGTTGGTTGGTTACAAATTGTTTTGTGCATCCTCTCCATAGTCCTGATTTACAATTACTTGTATATGTTCTCATATTATCAATCAAATATTCCTAAATACATTATTATCATTGTTAATCAATCATTTGACTATACTATTATTCATTCATGTTATGCGAGATATTCCATATTTTTAAATTGATTTATCTTATAACAATTCATATTATTATACTAAATCCATCCCATAATTACAATATGATAATACAATTTTATATATTCTATGTAGTTCTATTCTATATTGTAAAGTTCTACATATTTCATTATCATATTTTATTTTCTAACCATTCATAAAATAAATCCCAAATCTTACAAAATTATTCATCTTCTTGTTCTCTAATTTCAAGTGTCAATTTACTCATTTCAGCACATTCCATTATTTTCTTAATAACTTCTTCCTGCATTGGTATTTTCTCATTTTTCCAAATTTTAGCAAATACAATCCTAGCTGCTGTTAATACATTTACAATCAAATATTTCAATTTCCTACTATATATTTCAGGTAAAATTCCCAATAAAAATATCTCTGGTTTCAAGTCTATGTGTTTTTTTGTCATTTTTTCCAACCATGTGTGGATTTTAGTCCAATATCTTTTAGCGTCTGAGCACATCCACCACATATGGTAATATGAGCCAGGTATCTGATGACATTTCCAACATTTTTCAGATTTGTTCTTGAACATTCTTGCTATTCTTGTTGGGGGTAAGTGCCATCTGTTCAAATGATCATCTTTTTTGACCTTCTGGCAAGCAAAATCAATGGGGAAGACAGATTAGTTTAACAACCATGATACTTATTTAACAACTGAAATGATTCACTTACCATCTATAAAAAGAAAGGTTGTAAAATGGGAAAAAATTCACTTAACAGCTGTCTTGCTTAGCAAAGGAAATTTTGGATTCAATTGTGGTTGTACATAGAGGACTACCTGTGCTAGCACTGAAAAATAATTACAGACTCCAACAGAAAAGGCTATCTTGGAATTAGCACAAATTTCACACCAAACTAGAGATATTTATGGGACTGAACTGTAATATTTAAGATGAGAAAAGGAGCACTTGCTAAACGTATCAGAAATAATATTATTTTAATTAAATTTAAACACTCCAGATGAATTCTTTATCTTAGCCTATCCTTCAAAGGCCAGTTTGGTATTTGCCATTGTGAATGATATGCACCTAGCCTACTCATATCTTCAAATGATAAGTTTAAAAACTCATTCGCATTACACACAGTAATTTGAGAAGAGCTACATTGCTCTTCAGGGACTGAATGGGACCCACTACTTAGTCTGCACAAAGAAGTTATTAATTAGCCTGGTAGCTAATTATCCCTCTCTCTCCCCCCCCCCACTCCTCTCTTTTCTTATTCCAGGCTAGTCCTACACCCTATTTAAATAACCTAGTGGTGAGACTTTGGTCATTATGTATGACATCACATGACTTCTTGCTGAAAGGAATCCATTGAGGGCTACCATCATGGCCTTCCAACATTTCTTGCTAGCACAGTTGCTTCAATCTCCCTAAAGCAATTACAATTGTCCAGAATGATTATATTGTGGGTTGTCAAGTGGAAACAAGCACACGTTCATAACAATGTTTATTTCTAAAATGTATTTTCTTTCTTTTAGTCCTTTTAATTTTTCAAAATCTCCATTGATATATGAGCAAATATGTGGCCTTTATATAAGTAATACTTAGCATAACATGAAATAAAGCAAAATGCTGCCCCAGCACCCAACAGGTAAAGACTTTAGTGTATTCTCTTTCCCTAAAGCTGGGAGCTCCTGTCATGCTCTCAGCCAACCAGCCATGTCCTCCACCAAGATTCTTTCTTCTTCTTATCCATATTTGTCAAGTCTAAGATCAAAACAATGGATCAATGAAGTAGGAAGGAGAAAGAGAAGTAAAGAAGGAGGGTCGGTAAGGTCGATGGGAATTTGAATAGTACCCACAGCCAATAATTTCTTCCTCCTCCTCCTTTTCTTTTTCCTTTTCTTTTTCCTTTTCCTCTTCCTTCTCCTCCTCCTTTTTCTCCTCCTCCTTCTCAAATTCCAGTAGCTTGGAGAATGCTCAGCCTTGTGGGTCAATTTTGTTTCGCCCTTTTAAATGATTTGCTATGACAATTAGACAAAATCTATACTTATTTTTTAATGAATGCACATAAAAAGGATGGAGCTTTAATCACACCATTGTGGCCTCCATATTGATTTTTTGATCCTGCTTCTTGGACAGCTTTTATTTGTCTGGTTTGGATTTTCTTTTTTTAACTTCTTTTTTGTAAAACTTCCCAAGTTTACAAAAACGAACTTACATTTTATATTTAACAGTTTACAAGTTTTTTTTTCTTGGAATCTCTGGTTTGAGATTCTTCATTTCTGTTCGTTTGTTTTAGGAGAAGGGAAAGATGCACATATCCTGCATTAGCACAGTGAAATGTGAGTTAGAATGTCATAATGTCGTGGAACAGGAAACATCCTAATTGGAGCTTATGTGAGGAGGGCCTGTGCTTGATCTTCCTGGAGAAAGAAATGTTCCCATAGACAATAAAGCACAATGTAGAATGATAATTCCATTCATATTAAATTGGTATATGTTTCATACCACAGCTTTTATAATTTCTATTGAACTTCATGGTACTTATTTACATCTTAATCAGCTATGGTTGCAACACATAATTCCTTTGATGGAAGTAGTTCCATAGGTGTAGCGTCGGAATACATTTGTTTAGTATTGCACACTGGTGTTTCATTTACTGAACTTATCTCTTTAGAAAGACATCTGAAAGAAGTCATTGGGGTTTACTCTCCATGAATGGTCAGAGAAGAAATATATAGCCACTAGCTATAGGACCAGATGTAGCATTTGTTATAGATGCAAGATACTAAACACACACACACACAAAATGTAGGCATTTGAAAAGTATCCATTTTAGCCTCAAGTCTGGGAAGATAAATAAATAAGATTATAATAGTGAAATAATATAACCATCAGAAAAACAAAACAGTAGACTCTTTTTTCTTGCCAATGATCTGCTGATTTTATTGCCAAAGCTGGTTCAATAGCAGTGCTGCTCCCAAATTTGAACGGGAGCACTTAGGAATGACCCATGAATCAAGACAGCCATGGATCCATCTGGGCAGTGGAATATTGAAGATTTTTGTTCCCCATGGGACTGGTCAGAAAGGCATTGTGCATCTATCTTCCTTTCAGCAGTTCATTTTCTTAAGCAAGACTAGGTTTTAACTTCATTTTTTGAATCTTCTATTTTACAATCCTTTTTATCTTTAAAAATTGGTCAGCCAGTTGAATGCTGATTTAGTTTACCCCACTGTTGGACTCTGTTCTTTCCACCCTTCTCTCTGTATAGCTGTTCTTTTTCTCTCTTTTCCCTTGATTTATGTTGTTATTTTGGATAACTTTCATTTCTCCACAAGGAAATATGGTGTGTTTTTGGATGGTGTAAGAGTTTTCATTTTATTTACATTAATATTGGACTCTCACCACAGGGTTTTTATATTTTTTAATTTGCAGAATATTTGAGTTCTTTTTTTTAATTCTCTTTTAATCTTGGATTGAAATATCCAGAAAATGCCTTCCCTGCTTCTCCTTGTTTCAACATTCTTGTTTCCTGGCTAATCTACACAGAAAAAAGCAAGAGTGGCTGATATTTAGAAAAAGACCTTTTGGTAACATATTATTCTTAGTTGAAAGGTTTTTTTAAAATTTTTTTGATGAAATGATAATGGCTGTAGAAAATATTCAGATGCATGAGTTCTGGATAAATTAGATTCACCAAAGGAATGTGATGTGAAATGTTGAAAAGAAATGTGGATTGCATAGATTTAGAACTAATTGAGTTGATTGCACACATCTTTCTGAAATTCAAGCCTGCATTCTTTTACATTGCAATAGCCTGATTGAATAGAGAAGTGACAAATGGTTTTCCCCAGGTCCAGGATGACTGTAGAAGATTGGGCAATGGATGTATCACAATTCATCTGAAACCATTTTCATCTGGACCCTGTTGAAAAGATAAGCCAATTGTGGAGATTGAATTATTATATTTCATTAGACAACAATTGATAAGAGATGGTATTAAGAAACAAATGTGGATATTTAATCCAGGACAAATTACTCTTCACTTTGGGATGATTTGGGATAGATAAGATGATGTGGTAAATTTTCTGCAATAACAATTAACAGAGAATTTTAAAATTTAACCTATTATTACTTTTTTTCTGTTAGCTATTTTATTGTTAATATAGCATTTAGATGGCAGATCAATAATTTGTAAATAGATTTAGTATTCAAGAAAATTTTGGGCCAGCTTTGCAAGGGATGGAAACCAATATTGTAATAATGTATTAATTAGTATTCAATTGGAGTGAAAGTATTATGTATCTATGTATTGAGTCTTTTTTATTTTTAATGCATCATTTTAAAGGACATTTGTTATGTATTTTTTCTTTTTTCTTTATTTTTTTTTAAAATATTTTGTTTTGTATTTAACTTCTTTTGAATAAAATACAAATAGAAGGCAAAAGAAAAACAAAGCAGTGGGTGAGTTAACAAGCTGTTGTTATTCAGGGTGTCACAACATTTTTTGATGGTTCCATGCAAAAGATTGACACAAACTGGAAATGGTAATAAAAATTGACATGATGGAAGGAGTCAGTCCAGCAAGACTGAATGAAGTTTCTGTTTTTCTTTCCAAAAATGAAAAGAATCTAGGGACCTTTCTTGGTAGTCACCATATTGAGGTTGCAAGTCTACAACTGATTCAATGACTCAAAATGGATGTCTAGTCTTCTGCCCAGAACTAAAATATTGAATTGATTTATCCAAATATTTTATATATGTGTTTGGATTTCAGGGAATTGGAGAAACCGAGGAACAGGTTATTTGGACAAAGATTTCACATGCCCTCCAAGCTTTCTCTCTCTATTTCTCTATTCCCCATCATCTCCTTATCTGACCCACTGTATTTATATTTGAGGGGAGTTATTTGGGAGACCAAAGTCTTTCTGTTAAGTAAAGGAAAAATACAAATAATAGACTGAACATTCATTAATCTCATAATAAAAGGAGTTCTTATTTAAATTTACTATTATTTTTGTAGCTTATCTAATGCTGCCTATTTTTTAAAAAAGTTGCTTTATGAAATTCAGACTCTAGTAACTGAAGACAATTTGCCATCTTTTGCTTCCTAAAGTTTCCACAGGAAGTCAATCATTAAAATACCTCATCAGACCCCTTTGTCTTAAAACTCTCTATATGCTGTTTGCATGGTGGAAGGGGTTGGAGTTCCCCACATGCTACAAACAAAGAGCTTTCTACCCCACCCACCCTCTTCTCTGCTCAACTTCCAAAAGAAATCGACACAAATGTGAGTCATGAAGACACCTGATGTGCCAATAAATGTACTTTGTTATGGATGTTTTGTGGAATTGTCTATCTGCATCTGCACAGCCACAAATCCACCTATGTGCATGAGACAGGACAAAAAAGTAAAAAATGGTTCTTTTCCTAACCCATCACGTAGCAATAGAAGGAAAGCTGTTATCAGTCCATGAGTGCAGGCGAGAATGGAGGGCAACCTCCCTCAACCCCTCGAGGGTCAATTTAGTGACCAATCAGGATTACAGATGTGGCCACGTGACATGATCTACATTTCCCAGGATACCTTTAACTACATTTCCCATGATGCATTCACAATTCCTAAGTAACTAACCAATTCCCATAGACTGGCTGGGACAGCACAATAGGTGTGTCAAAACTGCCAAAGGTAAAATTACCTCTAAAAGGCAAAGAAGGACTATTAGAAAGAAGGATCAATGCTAGTAAAAGGAAGACACATTGTTTAACATGCTTGGCATCCATGACAAACATTACAGTTAAAACCTGCAGGAAAAATTATGACTACGTGTATATGAAATTACTTTTTCAGCAACATAAAAATGACTGTTCAGTCTTGTATATTTTGCAACAAGTCTTTATTTTCAATAACTTTTTTTGTATGTGTAATTCTGAGTCAGTTTTTGATTCCTAGCAACTAACAGAACAAGTCCCTGCAGATTTTTTTGGCAAGGGTTTTTTTTTGGGGGGTGGGGGAGCGGTTTGCCCTTATTTGCTTCCTAGAGCTGAAAGGGAGCAAAGAGATCAAGGTCACCCAGCTGGCTTAGTGCCTAAGGCGGAACTAGAACTCCCAGTCCTGTTCCTAGCCTCATGCCTTAACTATTATACCAAATGATAACTTATATTATATGCTGCCCAACTCTGACTATACAGTAATATATTGTATAATATATTATATAATAATATAATACAGTATAACATAGAATCAACTGCATGGCTTTTGAATTTCACCCCAGAAACATGAATCTTGTGGTTTCCAATTTCAGTGATGATCTGTTTAAAACTAATTGCTGAAATCAAGAAATAAATGGAATAAATCTTAGCTGATGGATCTGGTCAAAGGTTGAAGGAAAGAAAAAAAAATGATTTACAAGGTCACAACACCCAAAAGTTTGAATAACCACTGCTGTGGAAACAAGTTTTTAAAAAACCCAGATATACACAAATAAAGTAGGACAGTATTTTGATTTTAAGGCTGTGCCCTCTGAGCAGAGGACATGAGAACAAAAAGGAGAGATGTACTCCTTTTCACAGAAGTCTGATAACCTGACAGAATAGATACAAAATTGGCCATGGTGAACAAAGTTAACCTGCCAAGCACAAATAGGTCTTTGACTTTTGTTTTAAAAATCTCATTTTTTCTTTTAGCCCATTTTGGAACCATGTAAAGTATTTTCCTTCTGTTGTGCAATAATGCTACAGGATCCTGCAGTTTTGGTAGAAACAGTTTTTTGTTTTTTGTTTTCGCATGGCTGGCTTTAGTTCTTTGAGGAAAAGAGCGATACAGCTACGTCACTCTGGGTCGGGTTCTGACATCCCTCCTTCAGTTGTCGGGGACCGTCTAAGTCGGAGCAACTTTCTGACGAAAGGTGTTCGGAGCAAGTGTTGGCTTTGGTTCTCAAGGAGATCGCTTTCTGGATAAAGGACACGATCCACGGCGAGAACCGCAGAGTCCCTGTGATATATACGGGGTTTCATCGGAGCTGTTAGTTGCGGCTGAACGTCACAAAAAGGCCTCTTTCGAGACGCTCGTAACGATTAAAGCCTCATCACCGGAGAAACAGCAGAAGCCAGCCGTTTCCCGCGGGCAAGCTTTTCTAACTAGGCGCGGCTGGGACGAGTGGAACGAAAATCAGCTAGGCGGGATTTCCAAAAAAAGAGAGAGAGAGAGAGAGGCTGCCGCTTCATCTGAGGATAGGGAATTATATTGTTACCAATGGTCTGCCACTAGCTGCCCAGTCTCCCTCGCCAGACGGAGAAAGAGAACGTCGTTTGGTTTTGCCCAGTTGGTGGCAAACAAGCAGAATATTCTGCTTTGCACCACTGTAAGCTAATACGTGTATGCCAGTAATGAGCTGGGGGAGAGGGGAATCAAAAAGAGATTGACCAAATCACTCTGTAATATTCAGTTCAAAACATATGCAAAAGAGCATGCAATTATTTCTACCTAGCTCCTACCATTAAATTTGGGAGAGGGAGAGACTTGTTAGTCTTCCAAGAAAAAAAGGTGGAGAGAAAGAATTGCTGAAAAGTCAAGCCTCTCTGGGACAGAACTCACTGCCCAGAACTGACAGTGGCTATACTGATGAATCTGTGGCTATGGTGAATAGTCTAACAATACAATATTTTTGCATAGGGGCTAATGGGATACTACTGCAGATAATTTCTGGAAAAAGGCAAATCATAAGTCTCAATTTCCTAAATTATTTTTTTAGATCTGTTAGTGATTATATACTGCCAGATAAAGATAAATTTTAGTTGGCTTGAAACTCAACATTAAGAAAACTAAGATCATGGCATCCGGCCTTCTCAATTCCTGGCAAATAGAAGGGGAAGAAATGGAGGTAGTGACAGATTTTATTTTCCTGGGCTCCAAGATCACTGCAGATGGGGACTGCAGCCAAGAAATTAAAACATACTTGCTCATGGGGAGGAAAGCTATGGCAAATCTAGACAGCATACTAAAAAGCAGAGACATTACCCTGCCAACAAAAGTGCATATAGTCAAGGCTATGGTTTTCCCAGTTGCAATGTATGGCTGTGAAAGTTGGACCCTTAAGAAAGGCTAAGTACCAAAGAATTGAGGCCTTTGAACTATGTGCTGGAGAAGACTCCTATAAGTCCCTTAGACTGCAAGGCGATCAAACCACTCAGTCCTACAGTAGATCAACCCTAACTGCTCTTTAGAAGGCCAAATCCTGAAGCTGAAACTCAAATACCTTGGCTACCTAATGAGAAGGACGGACTCACTGGAGAAGAGCCTAATGCTGGGAAAGATTGAGGGCAAAAGAAGAAGGGGATGACAGAGAATAAAGTGGCTGGATGGAGTCATTGCAGCAGTAGACATGAGGTCAAATGGACTCCAGAGGATGGTAGAGGACAGAAAGACCTGGAGGAACATTGTCCATGAGGTTGTGAGGGGTTGGACACGGCTTTGCAACTAACAACAAAGATAAAATTTAGCTATGGAATTTTCCTATCTCTGGAGTGCTGAGAGAGTTGGATGGAGGTTATCATAATGGGGCAGAGAAATAATTCATGGAATAATACCCCAGTCATACTGAAACACTTATTTGTTTTCTTGTTATTTGTACTAGGGTACCTGTATCCTTATTCCCACACCTCAGATTGAAATGCAGTCTTACTACTTTTGACACAAAACAAGCCTACATTCTTGAATGTATTGTGATAGACAGGAGATGTATCTGATATAAATTTGTATGCCTAAAGTATCATCAGTCCAAGAAAGGATATCTACTGTGAGCCCATTAAAAAATTAGTTCTGTTCAGTGGTACATTATTTTTCTAAATGATACTTCCTGTATTATTACAAATAGTTCTTGGTTCATAGGAAATATTATCTCTTAATCTATCTTAAAAGACTCTTAACTATGGGGAAGATCTCCTGCCATTGTGCAAAAACAAGTTATGCAGCTCCCCTTTTTCTAGATTGGCTGGGAAAAAACTATCTGATGGATTGAGTCAGACTTTCTATTCCATGTGGTTATGAAACCATTGTAAAAGGCAATACAAAAGTGCACAACTCTTATGTGATTATACTAACTATAGGTTGCAATAAATTATTATCCTATGTTATAGAATTCCAGGACCCAAGTAATCAAGGCTTCAATCTGCAAAACTCTAGAGACAATGTAAACAGATCCAGAATGGTCTCTGCTGGGAATTTATTTTGCTCTTAGGTCAAACAAGATGTATTATGTATTAGCATTAGCTATCACTTATGTATATTAAAGCATGCTTCCGGCATCTTCATCTCATAAAGATCACTCTTCATCTTTTTATATATCCATTTCTATACTGTGTAATAGCATGCACATTCCATATGGCTGTAAATGATGCCAGATACATGGCCCATGTAATATCACTTCTATGTGAGCTGCATTGGTTATCATGCATTGATCGGTGCAATTCAAGGTATTGGTGGGTTACTTTAAAAGCTCTGGATGGCTTGCGACTGAGGTATCTGAGGGATTACCTTTTTGTAAGAGTGTTTATCTGCCCAGCTAGATTCAGCAGAATGGGCATGCTGCAGATCCTGTCAGCCAAACACTGTCAGCTGGTGGTGACCAGAAGATGAACATTTTCCTGCAGTTGCCCTTGCTCAATGGAATATCCTTCCCTTCAGACATGAGAATGGCCCTGACCCTATTGGCCTTTCGTAAAGCCTTGAAAACCTTCCTATGCTCCTGTGTCAGGGCATTGAATGTGCTATTTCCTGGCTGCATTGTTAATTGGCCAAGTATCCTGCTACCAGCTATATTTAAATTTGATGTTTTTTTACTGCTTTTATTGTTTCAAACTAATTTTTATAATTTTAATTGTAATGTGTTTTATGAATTGTAAGCTGCCAGAGTCATTGCTGAGATGAGTGGCTGTAAAAATTGAATGAATGAATGAATGAATGAATGAATGAATGAATGAATGAATGATAAGCTCTAATGCCTCACCAATCACTAACCTCAAGTTGCAGGGCACAAATGTCAATGCAGCAAGCAGGCAAGGGTGCTGTTTTGCCTTTAATCAGGACAATATATAGTCAGGCAGGGCTACAGTGGTTCTGCCAGAAAAAAGTGTCACAGTGGAAATGATCTGCTGCCAGCTGCAACCATGAGCACCTTTTGGGTCATTTGGATACAACAAGCAGAGTAGGTTGACTGAAAGCAGCTCTGAGGTTAGAAGCAGGAGATACAGGCTTCATGCTCCATGCTTCAAATACAAGAATGGATCTTGACATACATGATTCTGCAATGCCAAATAATTATATGCCCTTGCAGGGTTGGAGGGTAGTTCTTCTTCCTTTTGATTTGGTTTTTTTTTTTTTTCACCATAGAGGCTATCAAGCCCCTAGTAAGGAGCCCAGTCTTCATTTCAGCCAGGGTTGACATGTTACCAGAGTTGAAGCAATAGTCTTCACCTATAAGAGTCTTCCAGGGGCTAGGCAACATAATCATCCCCATAGCATGATAAAACAGGATCTCAAAATACCAACCAGAATCCTTCCACTACATAGCAGGGATTCTCAGTTATGACATGCTCTGAATATGCTGGATTTGTTTCTTCCATCCTCTCTGACAGCGGTCAACAATAATTCCATTTTTGCCCAATTCAGAATGACAGGATTAATGTAAGCCCCAAGGTGAACCATGAGCCTGTTCCCAAACAAGAATCCTTTCAAATGGTGATATTTGTCAGAAGTGCTCATATCTTTCAATTGTGCAACAAGAAAATGATGGCAAAAGGCCAACACATTGACAGACTCAGCCATCATTTCAGCTGGGAAAATTTTGAGTATCCAACACCAAGCTAAATCCAAGTATGCTAGGGAATTTATTGACTTATGCCTCGCTCAGGAATTACTATATTTGTGATATATTCTTTCTTAGAATAATTTTGAAAAACAAAAAACATTTTTAAAAATGTCATAAATGATCAACCAGATCAAGTGTTTCTTTTGACAGAAAAAGAGAAATCAGGAGTTTCAATCTCAGTTGAATTTCTCTTAAGAGTGGTGACTGCTCCTTCTTGTATTAATTGCAAGTAGAAAAATCTTTTTCTAATTCCTAACTTTTTGAATGGGTCTCCTAATTTCCTTTTGATGTCCTAAAAATGTTCTTTCTAAACCAGCACTTATTAAAAGAGAAAGAATAATGCATGTTTCAAGTTTTTTCTTTCATAAATTATCCTAACTGGCAACACTAAATGTTTAAAAATGACCATGAATTTTGAAGAAGTAAAACAGACATGTGCATAATAAAAAGGAAATTTCCATCAAATGTGTAGTAAACTTCGAGAGTCCTCTTGACCTAAGGCCCTAAGAATGACCTTCTCAAGTTAGGAATTGCATGGTAAGCTCATCTTGGCACGACACGTAGGCAAATAGTTACAGAAACTAGCTGACTACAAAAATCTTGTTAATAGATAATCACGCTATCTTAGCACACAACAGTGGTCGCATCTTGCCATGGCGCCATTAGAATTATACTTCCTTGCTCCTCTTTACATATGTCTCGCTCCCCCCACCCTGAGAAAACTGCAAAATAAAAGAGGGTGGTGCGTTGCAATCGGGGGATTTCTTCATCTACCCCGGGCACAACGTGCTCTCTCACCTTGAGAAACTATGGTGTCTGTGTCAATTATTGATTCTAGTACTTAAGTACTCACCCTCGCGAGGGTCCCTCTAAATTTCACCCCTGCGGGGGCTCTACGGGCTGATCAGAGAACCTAAGGACAACGAGCAAACCGCGACAACGCGACAACTGGGGGCTCGTCCGGGATCTCTCCCTTCTTCAGCTCCACGGCGTGACTTCTGTCTAGAGGTGCGCTGCCTTCACTCCCGTTGCTACGCACCTGGCAAAGGCTCTGTACAATCGTAAGTAATGGGCTCCTCACTCTCCAAAGTTTCGTCAGTTCATAGGGACGAACTTTCCCAATTAGTGAAGAAGGCTAATTATTTGCAGAAAATTAACGGCACCACTGTATATACCTTGTCTAGAAAATCTATCACCTCCTTCTTGCTTTACGTGGAACAGCACTGTCCTGCTTATCCGGCTGAGGGCACGCTGCATCGCACTTCGTGGGAACGCTTGGGAAAATATCTGTATGATGTTCCCAGAGCTCCACCAGACATTCTTATGTCCTGGCGTGCGATAATGGCTGCGCTCAATACTATTTACCCCTCCACCACTCTCCCTGAGTCTTTATCTCTTGCCTCTAAAACTGCTAAATCTCCTGCTGTTCACTTTGATTCTTCTCCCCCACCTTACCAATCTGTTGCCTCTTCGGATGATATTCCTCAGCTTGCCTCTGCCCCTCCTTTTCACTCTGACACTCCGCACAATCATCTGCAGCCCTCCTCTCCTTCTGTCTCTCCTATTCCTACTGATTCTCCATCCCCACATCCATTGGGGGGAAATATTACTGCTATCCTGGCTTCTCCTTGCTTCACCTTAGAATCTTGTGATATACCTTCTGCTTACCCTATGACTCTTGTTCCGGGAGCCCCTGGCGCTCCTGTTCATACCAACATAGAGTTAAGAGTGTTGAAAAATTTAAAAGAGGCTGTAAATATGTATGGACTGCAATCCACTTACACTCGTGGCATGCTTGATTCTCTCGTATCTGCTAACACTGTAATGCTGTTATATGATTGGAAGATGTTGTTTTCTATGCTTATGACTCCTGCCCAGTATGTTGTTTGGCAGTCTGAATATGAAAAATTAGTAGATGCTGAAATAAGACGAGGCCTCCCTAATCTGGTCATTGCTGATCACTTAAAGGGAACTGGATTATACTCCACCCTGATTCAGCAACAAACTTGCCCTCGCCGTGCCTTTGCAATCATTCATCTTTGTGCGATGAATGCCCTGAAACGTGTGGATGACTCAGACTCTAAATCCACACACACCTTTTTGAAGATAGTGCAGGAGGTTGATGAGTCTTACTCTTCATTCGTTAACCGTTTGCAAACCGCTCTGGAACGCCAAATTGACAATGAGGCGGCCAGACAAGAACTTCTTATTAAACTGGCTTACACCAATGCGAATGAAGATTGTCAAAAAATACTTCAACCTGTTGCTAATAAACCTGGTGTAACCTTGGCTGAATTCCTGCAGCTTTGTAGGATTGTGGGAACTACTTCTCACAAAATGAGTGCCCTTGCTGCTGCCATCTCTACCTCCATTTCTGCATCCCTCCCCACCTCCCCTCCGTCGTCTGACGCCCTTGCCGTGTCTCGCTCTGGCAATTGTTTTAATTGTGGGAAGCCTGGCCATTTTAAAAATCAGTGTAGAATGCCGGGTGGGGGGGGAACGCCTCGTGGCCAGTCTCGGGGTACTGCATCCTATGCTGCCAAGCCAAAAACTGTTTGCCCTCGTTGCAGAAAAGGTTTTCATTGGGCTTCCCAATGTCGCTCTAACCCTCCTCCTGCTCAGCAATCGGAAAACTAGGCATGGGGTCTTCAGCTAACCCCGCTACAAAGGCTGAAACTTCTCTTTCCTCTTCTCTTTCCTTTTTACAACCTACTTCTTTCCCTGTACAACTGACAGAGGACATTGTTTATGATGATCCTGGTTCGGTCTTCACTCTCCCTCTTTCTATCACTGTTCTGAAGCCACTTCCGCCTTCCTTGCCTGTTTTGCTCATACCTAACTCCTCCCTTACCATTGAAGGCGTAGTCGCTGCACCCTTTTTGTACGACTCCTCTTCTCTGAAAAATCTCTCTCTCGCTGCCATTGGTGACCGGTGCTTTTCCCTGAAAGCGGGAACGATTGTGGCTACTCTCATTCTTCTTCCGTCTCCTGAACCCCCCAACGGAGGACACGAAGTGCACTCACCTCCCAAGATGCCAAACATTGCACCCCCTGCTTGCAAAAAACTCAACAGGGGCTGACCATCAGAACTACATTAATCTATCACACTCATTTTATTTGCACCAAACCATCCACGCACACCTGTGTGTGGAATAGCACGACGTATAGTATTTGTAAAGATAACAACAAACAAACCTGTTATGACCCCACAGGCCCCACTCATCGCTACAACATCCTCATCACTGTCGGAGCCGGCTCATCGAAAAAGACACTGGTCAATCATGACTTTTATAATCCGAAGGTATCCCAATCGGTCACTTTTGATGCCTGCGAAGCCATGGACTATGGCACAAACGAATGTGGCTCACTTGTCTGGCGACGGACATATTCCAGCAACGAAAAGTACATCTGTGCCAGAACTTCAAATCAACATGACCCCTGTGGCAAAGGCACCTACTGTAATGAATGGAAATGTGTGGACTTTCAATCCAGAGGGCTCACAGTGCGACCCGACACCATACCCAAGAGGGATAACCTTAAAAAACTCTATATCACCCGCCTTAGAGTTCCCGATCCCAACTGTATGCAACATCAGTGCAATCCCATCAATCTCACGTTTCCAGTACCGGAAAATTGGCTTTCCTTCCAAACATGGAAAGGTACTGACAATGACTATGGCTTGGGTATTGATGGGACAGGAACCAACCCTTCAGTAGCCATCAAAATAATAGTAAGCAAAATTTCCATCGACTCAACCAGACACTCCTTATTTCATTCTGTTTATTCGGAATTGGCAAAATTGACTCACCTGACCGTACCACATGAGGTGCACAACACCTTTGTACACCTTGCAGAGACTATTGCTAAATCATTGCAAGTTAAAAATTGCTTTGTGTGTGGGGGAACTACGATGGGGGAACAATGGCCGTGGCAGGCCCAGGAAATTAACATCACCCATGTCATAACTAATTGGTCCAACTTTGCTACCCTGTTTATTACCTATCTTTATTTCAATGATCAAACGTAGTTTAAATGCTATTGCCGAAGCTAAAGCTGCTGCGCAACTTAATCTCTTAATGCAAAATCATGTATATATGGCAATTCCAACTGAGGAGTGCAAAGCTCCGCTTTTGCACTTATATTCCGATGATGACTCTGATAACCTGCCCTTGAACGAGGTTGTGCAATCGGATCGGGATGTCCCGGAGGGTATGTCCTTATCCAAGCACTATGATACTCCAAAGGAGAAAGGCTTATATTTTGAATCGGATATCGCGGCACCTTAAAAACAAAGAAAAGAGGACTTGTAGTAAACTTCGAGAGTCCTCTTGACCTAAGGCCCTAAGAATGACCTTCTCAAGTTAGGAATTGCATGGTAAGCTCATCTTGGCACGACACGTAGGCAAATAGTTACAGAAACTAGCTGACTACAAAAATCTTGTTAATAGATAATCACGCTATCTTAGCACACAACAGTGGTCGCATCTTGCCATGGCGCCATTAGAATTATACTTCCTTGCTCCTCTTTACATATGTCTCGCTCCCCCCACCCTGAGAAAACTGCAAAATAAAAGAGGGTGGTGCGTTGCAATCGGGGGATTTCTTCATCTACCCCGGGCACAACGTGCTCTCTCACCTTGAGAAACTATGGTGTCTGTGTCAATTATTGATTCTAGTACTTAAGTACTCACCCTCGCGAGGGTCCCTCTAAATTTCACCCCTGCGGGGGCTCTACAGGCTGATCAGAGAACCTAAGGACAACGAGCAAACCGCGACAACGCGACACAAATGCATAATAAAAATGAATAGGAAAGCTGATATTATTGATATTCTGTTGCACATTTTTCAGTCCTAATGCTTGGAATAGGATATAGAACATTTATAGTTGAAGTTCAACAGTTAGATTTTGTCTTAAATTATTGTTGAATCTACTAACAACTTCAGTAGAATATATCAGCAACTTTAAGTTCCATTGATTGCAACTGAAGATTTATTCTGTTTGCACTCTTAATTTCAGGGTATTAAGCCATCTGTTAATATTTCTGTTATTGAATATTGTGGGAATAATTTCTGTTTAAGATGATTATGTTGCAAACATGTATAAACCTGAGAGGATGCATTTACAATGCTGGTTTCAAGACTTGTATCAAGGTAACCCTCAGCAGTTAACACTCACATTTTATAAAATAAATTTGAAGTGCAGAGAGAAGAATTTGGCTGAAAATGTGCGTAGAGCTATAGTATTGACTTTCCTGGTTAGTGGACACAGCTGATAAACAGGATTACACAGAAGAATAACTTTAACATCTAACTGCTCAACCTCCTCTATATCTTACTCTTGTATCTATTAGAAACAGAGAACATTTGTCCCAATTTCTATTAATGGTCCTTCCAGTGGTCTTATTTTTTCCTTCAAATAACACAAACTAAAATAGAAGTAGTAATAACTAATAAAGGAAATAACCATCCATTTGGGCCTATCATTTTTGTTTTCCCCTAGTAAATGCATGTAGTTTAAAGCTGGTCTATATATACATCAATATTTGGAATATTTTGAAGTTTCAGGATAACTCAGCTTTCAGGATTACTCCTGGAGTAAAGCAAAACAAATCTGGCAAAGAATTATTCAAGGTGACAGGAATGAAATGTTTCTGGTACTTAACAAAAGAATCCTGAAGCACATCACTTCATTCCCAAAACATTGACTTAATAGGAACAGGAGTATAGGAAACAGAGACTTGTTGCACATGCCACTTATGAAATCATAAATGTTTAGGCCTGTGAAGTTTCTTTGTTGTTGAAGCTGCAGCAGTTAACACACAGCTACCCATCTGGAAGGCAGGTGTTGTCAGTGTTCACATAACACATTAAAATCAGGTCAGGGTGTAACTAATGCATACATGCTGTCCTTTTATTTTTAACCACAGTTAATCATCATCACCACCATCACCAACCACCATCAATCAGTTTCGGCTTCACACTTAGCCCTTTGGCTGTCCAGTAATATTCAATATTTCCAGGTAGTATTCAATATTTCATGGGAAGCTATACATTAGATTATTTTAAAAATTAGGATGAACATGTGCTGGGAAGGCAGTCTTTTGGGTATCATTCCTTCTTCCTGTTCCCTTTTTTTTTTCAACCGCTAGAATGGCAGAGACAGTTCAAGCAACCCAACGTCCTCCCATTCCTCCTTATAAAGAGATTTCAGCTTTGAAGCAATGGCGATGCTCAAAAAACCGGCGTGCCTCCTGGGAAGGGGTCCAAAGCTCTTAGCTCTAAGGGGCCCGTCGGCTTCCTTCTTTCTACAGCGGCGCCACCTTCCTTCTCGAACTATTTGCAAAGAGCCAAGGTCTGATCGCCCTCGGAGCGAATCTTCGCTGGCGGCGGAACGCGCCGGGTGGGGTCTTTTGATCTCTGCTGCTGGCCAGCAGTGGGGGGCGCAAGAAGACAGCAGTTTGAACCAATCTTTACGATGGAGGAGGAGGAAGAGGGTTGGGGCTTCCCCAAAGGGAATTGCTGGGTAAGGGGGGGGGGTCAGAGGGCGGAGCCAATCTTTTATCTGCTTCTCTCTGAATGCCGACAATCCCTCTTTGCTTCCCGAGCCGCCTGTTCAATTCCGAACGGCCTTTCTTCCCTTTCCTTCCGCGCGCGAACGGGCATCTTATTTTCGGATAGTGCTGACCTTGCCTTCGCCAGAACCGATTCGTCGGTGAGGACTACCCTCAACTCGAGGGATCAAGGCTGGATCGTGCTAGCTTGAGATCGAGACGCTAAAAAAAAAAGTAGATCCACCTACTAAACCTCGGTCAGTCAGATGAGGGCATCGGATTGAGACGCCGTCTGGATCAGAACAGCTTCATCTCTAAAAGAGGCGCGTGAAGTTCCAATCGGTCACTAATCCACAACCGGTATGGCTGTAGAATCTTGGTATTGAAGGATTCTGCACATGGCTTTTCTCTAGTGCAATAAATCAGCATGCCAAGAGTAAAATGGCCTCCTATAAAATAAGATAAGGATTCTAATCTAATGCATATATTTTCCTCTTAACTTTGCAGGTGAAATAGTTTCAGCATTGAACCCTAAGAACCAAGGACACCCAATTGGCATTCTCCTTTCCTATAATTAGAGTTGAAAGCATTCTAATATCTGACCCTTGAGCATTTTTTTCAAAAATTTCCAAACAAAAATTGGAGTCACAATTGGATAGGGTTTTACTGTACTGCATCATTGTAGCATTGGAAAAGTAGTCTCTTTATGCTTTTTGAACCAATGTTGACCTGTTATAGAATATTTTAAATCCATACTGAAGAAAATTCCCTCTCTAAGAATTACCCCATGCCTCTAAACAGCTTTCCTCAACTTGGTATTTTCCTGATGTGTTGAATTACAGTTTGCATAGCAATCAGTCAATGTGCCAATTGAATGAAGGGACTTGTAATCCAAGATACATGGAGCCATAAGTTTGGAGAAGATTGCTTCAAAAGCTGTCCAGTTAGGTAGCTTGGAACTAAATAGCCCTCTATCTCCACAAACACATCATTTTAAATGAGTAAAATACTCACAACTTCAAAATGAATTGCCACACTTGTCCTAACCAAGTAATAGATTCTTGTGTTTTTGCAAGAAAATCCAAACTTGATAATATTGCTGGGAAGAACAACAGAAAGATAAGATTCCTTTCTAGGGCATCAGTGTCTGGCACTGCTTTTAAAAATAAGTCCCATGTATTTGTCAGAAGGAGGAGGCAGATGCCTCTCTTCAATTTGTCCATTTTTTTTTCATAAAGTCAGTGACCTCTTCCATGTCTTATTAGAATCTTTATTCTGAGCACAGTATTTCTGGAAGAGAAGACACATGATTTGCTGGCTTTATTATCTGCTGTACTTTAGCTTGGAGAGGTAATGTAGATAGATGGCCCTTTGCTGAAGAGGATTTCTCCACATATGAAATCCAATCTTCCACAAATTGCTTATACTGTACTATGTTGAAAAGCAGAGTTTTGTATCAGACTATTGCAAACTGGATTCACTGGGCTGCAGGGTTTGTGTATTTCTTTAAAATATTTACACCTTGCTTTTTAGCCTGAAACTTCCTGGAAAAATTTGCTGTTTACATAATAAATACCAGATAATCCCTGCTTTTGGGCTGTAGAAGGTATTGGGTTTTAGAAGTTATAACACAAAAGGCAAAACCCTTTGGAGGAGAAGGAAAAGTAAAAAAAAAACTATTCTGACTCCAGCTCTGAGTGTTTATATTTCCCATCATGGCAAGCCATGATGGAAATGGCTGCTAAGGGAGATCCAATTGACACCAGGCCAGAACAGATGGTCCTGTTGCTTTTCTTCCTAAGGGAAATTACTCCTTATGTTCTCTGTGAAAAAGAAAGAACCGTTCAACCCAACTGGTAGCAGTAGGTACAGATGCCAAATCTTTGACAACTGCTTCTTCTCTATTGACTTTTCCAAGTAATTTATTAAACCGTCTATTTAAATACTATTAATGAAATTTGGCTCATTCAGAGTCAATTGCAACTAAATGAAAGTACTATTTGAACCCCAGACTCCAACAGCCCAGTTAATAAATACTATTCTTTTCACCTAGCTATCTGAGGTATGCATTTGTTCTCCTTCTCTCCCTCCCTCTCCCTCTCCCCCTCTCTCTTTCTCTCTCTGACTCTTTCTCTCTCTCTGTATGTGTATGTATGTGTATACACACACACACACACATTGAATCCCACATATATACATTGAATCCCACTCCCAGGAAGCTTCACACCAAAATAAGCTAAAAGATGTTTGATTCACAAACCAGTATAAATGCAAATGCTTTCAGGCAGGGGGAGGAATGATGACATGGAGTGCAAGACAACTGGTGGACAAAATGTTGTGAATTTCAGTTGCTCTAAAAAGAAGGCTGAGGCCTAGCAGTCACATCTTACGAATCATATTTCTGACTACTTGTATCTGAAGAGTTCCAGTAAGGACAAAACAAATCATGCAGTGTTTTTTCTTGGTCAATACAGTAACTGAAAATACCATGCAGTATATGTCTTGTACATAAATAAAGAAATTATGTCATGTCATAACAGTCACGTAAAGCCCCATCCATGGAAATATAACATAATGCAATAATTGTATCTCTCTTAAGGAAAGGGGGACTGAAAATACCTTTCTCCCAGTGCTTCAGGAGATGAAGTGCTATGTGTGATTTTGAAGTACTGATGTTGAACTTGAAAAATCCATCAGCAGCCAAAGAAATCTCCTGGCCAACTCATTTATCTTGGGGCCCTGAAGTTTGAAAGTACTTTCATTGGGTCTTTTTAATTTTAGACTGTCCTACAAATTCAACAGACAGTAAAATATCTTTTTAGTACAAATCAAGGAATTTTATCGATTTAGCTGTTTAAAATTTTAACCTTACCATGACTGCAGCAGGGTAAAAATTAGAGCCAGTTTGGTCCAGTGGTTAAGATACCAGGGTAGAAACAGGAAGACCTATGAGTTCTAGTCCCACCTTAGCCATAAAAGTTGCCTGGGTATCCTTGGGTCAGTCACTTTCTCTTAATCCAACTCACTTCACAAGGTTGTATTTGTGGGGAAAACAGGAGGAGAAAGATGTTTTGGATATATATGTTTGCTATTTTGAATTATTTGTAAAAATTATAAAGGCAGAATACACTTACATTAAAAATAATAATGTATTTAGTTAATCAATCATCATTACTATTATTCTGTGACTACACTGTTTTTTAGATTAAGTTGCACCCATATTTCCATGTCTACTTAAATTATTATTAACTATTCTGGCAGTCACAAGGATTAAGATTGGGCTACTAAATGGTAACTCAAGGAGAGTTATTTAACTTAATAAATGATAGTTTCTTCTTATCTAAGATATTAATGTATTGTGCATAAAATCACAATTTGTAATCTACCTGCCTCTTCTAGGTAGTTTTCACTAATCAAGTAGACATGGATTTAATATAAAGGTGACAAAGTTAACTCTGCAGGGGCTACCTGACATGACAGCTTGTGTAACTTAACTGAGGACTTAAATAATGCCATGGTATGGTACACTCTTCTCAAGAAGGCATTGATCAGCTCAAATGTATCGGATAATTATAGATTTGATTCCAACATTCCTCTTTCAGACAAAAATGCTGAGGAGATGGTGAAATTTAAGCTAATCCTGGGATAATTCTGGAAATCAATCCCAGATAAATTGATTCTGATCTGTGTCACCTTTATCACCATTCTGTAGTTTTATATAATCTTGATTTATTTTCCAAAATTTTAAAAACGTGGTTGTTGATTCTGAAGTATTGATATGCTATTATCCCATGAATTTCCCTGTAAGATTCACCTGTCATTTGCTGGCCAGGATTACCCCAAAATTTAAGTTTATCACATGAATAAGAATAAAATCATATTTCTATACAAGCATCTTTCAAATATATCTTCTAACATTTAAAATGCAGTGGAACTTCAGTCATATCAAAGAAACCTCATAGTGACTTTCTATTTGTGTGTTAATGGGTTTTTGATTTGGTCACTTGAATTTCATAGAGAAATCAAAATGCACGCCCGTCAATAAAGCTGAATGTCATTAAACTTAGAAACCTCATTGTTGTATTATTATTAAACTTGTATATCAGCCATCTCTAGGCAGCTTGTATGATAATTGTAAGTAGGATAAAGGCAATTTTTCTGGTTGCTTTTCCTTAAAACAACTTTTTTTTAAAAATAAATTATTATTCTACTTGAAATATGTTAAAAATATTAACATGAAAACCCTTTGAATACATATATAACTTGTAATGCTTATTTTTACAATATTTATTTATAAACTCACTGGGATTTTAAAGTATTTACATCAATGTTTATCTTAGGTTTATTTTTTTCTCTTTGGGATAATTTTCCATATGAGACTTAATTCAACTAATAGAGTAACCTGAAAACTTACTAAACAATTTTACTATATCTATTAATCTTGTATAGAATTTTATAATTTTCAAAGGAGATATCATCTGTGTATAAATGACAATTCCAACTATTTTTAGGCTCAAAATGTCTTTTGATTAAGAAGTTTACGGGCTTCTTTGATTACTTCTTTTACACAGTGTAATAGATAAAGAAATAAGTATGCTTTTAATAACACTAATCCAAGGAGTGTAATATCACATTTTTATCCAATAAATAAAAAAAGGAAACTCACATTTCAAACAATGTTCCAAAAAAATTCTCTGCACTTTTTCCATAGATATCTCCGACAGTCCCATTTTTTTAAAGTCAAGTATGTAAAATTATCAATGAGTAGTACAGTATGGTCTGTGGCATATCACCCTTTTAGGAAACATATTGCACCAAATGTAATTTAAAATAATTTAGTTTATTTGCCAGAGTCACTGCCAAAATTGTGGCATTAATATTTAACAAGAAAATTGAGTGATAGCATAATCAATATATTTATCAGCCTTAAGAATCATAGTTATATAAACCTAATTAAAGGAAGTTAGAAAAAATATTCAATAAAAGCCTTCTTATAAACCTTTTACAATTTGGGAATAAAAGAATTAATGTATCTTATTCAGTAGGATAGACAACAGGACTAGAATATTTTTCCCTCTTAGATTTAATAGTATATCATATTTCCTGAGGAATGTGCTAGATAAACATCTTTATCATCTGTAATCGTCAAAAGAGCTGTATTATTTGAAAACAATTTGTTCTCAGCAGCTTTCGATTCAATATTATAGAGTTTATAGTTCTTTTTAAAAAATTCTGATGTATCACATCAAAGTCATAATATATTTTCCCCTGAGCATTCTTAATAGTAGATATGTTATTACTA
Source organism: Bungarus multicinctus (assembly GCA_023653725.1). Taxonomy (NCBI): domain Eukaryota; kingdom Metazoa; phylum Chordata; class Lepidosauria; order Squamata; family Elapidae; genus Bungarus; species Bungarus multicinctus. Next base: position 88,940,044 of record CM042840.1, on the reverse strand, counting down.
TGTGGTTGCTATTTCAAATGAGAAGCCAATAATTTAATAAGTATTTCCTTCTCGTCTTAATGTCTTTGCTTTATGCAGTTGTAGAAAATGCATAGGAAGAATTTAACTCCAATTTAGCAGAGATAAAAATTGTATATACTCCCTATATAGGTTGTTTTGTACTTGTATTTTAAAAGTTCCTTAGGGTTAGTGCTTGGGTTAGGTTTTCCAGTTTTACATGCTCAGAGTTTTTCCTTTTTCGATTAAACATATAAATAGACTAAAAATAGATGTTTTTAAAGCACCCCAAGTAACCAATATGTTTCTTGAATGTAGATTGAAAAAAGATACTTTGAAATGTATTTTATATGCTTATAAAAATCATTTAATAATGATCCATTCAAATATCATCTTAAAAAAATAGGTTGACTTTATATATAATTACTGAAAGTTCTACTAAACTTAATAGAATATTGCAATATGAGTTGTTTGATCTGACCGATTAGTTAACACAGGATTTCATAACCATAGGTAACTTTAAGATGTGGGCTTCAAGCACAAAATTTCCCAAACAGCATAAAATTGAAGTTCAATACATTTTTATGTTGACAAGCTTGAAAAACACTTTCCTAGGATGATTTTGTTGTTTACCTAGATGCTGAATATCACACAGAATAACAAGTCTGCTTTGAAATGGCTTTGTATGCAACAGATATCTAAATGACTGAAAACAAATTAAGAAAGAACTTAATTTGATGAAAATGTGGTTAAACGAAATTACCACTCTCTGTATTTCAATACTGAAACTGAAGGATAATTATTTCCTTGTTTGAGCAAATTAGATACAAGCTTTCAAAAGCAATCCAGAATTTTCTGAAGCAGAATAGGCAAAGCAAAATGATTAATTGCCTATTTTAGCAAACTGATCTACCCAACTTATTTAGAATTTATTTTTCTAAAGTATAAGGTCTGATTACAACTACTTTGCAATTTACACTTGCTGTTCTTGATGGTTGGTTCTATATAACTGCAGCTTTAAGAGAATTCACATTGGCTAATCATTATTGAATTATTCTCTACAGGTTCACATTTTAAAAGATTCTGCTTCACCTATTTGTGGAATTCGTATGAAAATTATTATGAGCCTCTGTTCATAAATCTTGCTGGTATCTGGAGGTTTTTCTGTCTTTGAACTAGGGACGTTATCTTAATTAAAGAACAACTAGTTCTCATAGTAATGTTTCACGAGTGTCAACTGGTCATATGATGGTGAGATTAGCAACATAGGCATGTATATACGAACACAAAACCACACAAGATGTAAGAGACATAGCACTTAGTCTTCCTACAACAAGCAGACAGACTCTGTGCCTGGACCAAGCATGATGTCCCCAAGATGAAACTCAAGAAAAGTGGGGGGGAGGAGACCGGATATTAATTGCTTTTATACGAAAAGGTGTTTACTTTCAGTAGAGAAGAAAATCTTTTCCCTTTGTTTTTTGAAGGATTTTCAACACAGTCAAGTCTGTATTTTATTATAGCTCTCAAATTATGTTGGCATATTCACTAACAAACTAGGATTAGGATATTCTGCCTCCCAAATGAGGGATTTTAACTTTCTCTAATAACCTGCCCCTAACAGATAAGGGAAAAGGGGAGGATAAAGAAACAGTGGTAATGCTAGGCAATTATAAGAAAAATAATTCAAATTACTTTTATTAGATAAGTTAATTTCAGTAAGAAAGAGATCAGAAATGGGGGAAGTTATAGCCCTATGCATGTTGCTGAGCTCCAAATCATCTCATTCTGTCCAGGGCAATCAATCTTCGTAATGATGGGCATTGCGATACAACCATGTCTGGAGGACTTCATATTTTTCATCACTGGGGGACGGTTTAATTATCTAGCTGCATATGGTTAGGGAATCAGGAATACACATTTATCTTCTTTCGGTTCAGTTGTGAAAAATTGCAATACCTATTAGTCTCATTGCTCACAAAAATGTATTTCCAATAAAATATGATGTTTAACCAAATCAACTTTGTTTTTCTATATCTACAAACATTATTGCTGATAGTAAGTGAATGCTGACTCATGATGGGGCAGACTGCTACATTTTAATGCAATTGTATATAACTTTGAAATGCCCTCATGATTCCAAAGCTTTCCTATACATCATAGCAACTAATATTTGATGGTAGTGTAAAATTATTGTCACTATTCCGATTCTCCAAAACCAAGAAACAGAAATAAAAGATGCGATTAAATGCTTTTAATTCTGGCAGGCCTGGAAACATCACATAGCAACCAAAACAAAGGCAGCTATAACCGTTGCTGCTTTCCCACCTATTTAACCCTGCTCCCTGCGTGCACCTGTCCCACCCATGTGGCTGTTGTACTTCTAGAGAAGCCTGGAATCTTTCTGTTGGGCCTAGTTCTCTCCAGTTGATTGTTGGCCAGCTGCTTTTCATTGTTCACTTCCTATGTCCTGAGTCTACTGTTTCTTATTATCACTGTAAGCAGGGGTGGGATTCTACCAGTTTGCACCTATTCGCTAGAACCGGTTGTTAACATTCTAAGCAGTTCGGAGAACTGGTTGTTAGAAAAAATTACTGACCTAATCCTGTAAGGAGGGCAGGAAGGAAACATTCTGGTGTTGCTTACAGAAACTGCCTCTCCGTTAACCCTTATTACAATCTTGGCAGGACTAGACTTCCTGTCTCAGGAACATCTCTGGAGTTTTTTCCCCGCCTTTGCTGGTACTTTGCTTATGTGGAGTGACCATTGAAAAAAGTGACTTATGACCATTTTTACACTTACGACTGTTGCAGCATCCCTACAGTCATGAGAGGCCAGGCGAGGAGATACGTCCCTCTATGTGAGTGATATTGAGTTGGCCACACCCAGCCAATAACATGACCACCAAGCCATGTCCAACCAATCACATGATCACCAAGGTACGCCCATCACCTAAGCCACGCCCACAGAACTGGTTGTTAAAAATTTGAATCCCACCCCTGCCTATAAGCCTTCCCCCCCCGAATGACAACCCCGAGATGGTCCACCAAAGGCTTGCTATTTTGAGAGTTGACAATTATATTAGTTAATTATTACAAATAATACTGTCAAGTTTTTGTATTTTGATATTTTCTATATTTTATATTTTATGAAGAAAAACATTGTGGTTGTAAGATGCAAGTCATCTAACCTATCAAGATCAAATTATTGAAAAGAAACAATTTTGCAAGTACAGATCAATACTCTTTGGCCATTCAGGCTGGTGTCTTCCTCCTTTGCCCATATGTTGTATCTTCATGAACCCGATGTTAAAATCACATAGGAAGTCCATATGTGTAGAATAACTCTTTCTTCCAGAATATGACTCGTAATAGACCAGGCGAAAGAAGATATAGAAGGGAACAATTTATGTTCTCTGTTTGCCGTAATATTATTATACAGTAATCAGTTCCAGTTCCACTTAGTGTATGAACTAAGGCCCCTAAATACAACTAATCATGAACAAATAGGAAATACCATCTTGTAGGTTGATAACTGGCCACCCAAAAAAACAACAACAACAAGGTGCAGACTGTAGAAATGATCAAGAAAATAAAACATTTCAGATTAGAAGCCTTGATTGCTCCTGATTAGTTTATAAATTATGCAGAATTTACAATGAACAGAAAGTGGCAATGTTTGGAGATAAAATATTCCGAGTAATAAAACTCAAGCAAATTTTCAAATAGATTTGCCGGCAGGGTGACCGGAATAGTATGGCAAATTCTTTTAAATGTGTTGGATAAGATTGGATCAGGATAAGCAATCCAGTGTCTCTCTCCCCCGCCCCCAATGTTTTTTTGGATTTCAATTTTAATCAACCATAAAAAGCATGACCATAAAATAGGTTAAGGACTGATTTGCAAAACCAGAGTATAGTATCTAAACTTCTAAATTTGTTGTCAAAACAGAATACAGGTACATTTCATATATCCAAAATCAAAAAGTGAGAAAAAAGAAGTCTCTTGCCACATGACTGCAGGACAAAATATTTATAATTTAAACCATTGTTTTTCAAACTTTGCAACTTTTATGATGCGTGGATTTCATCTCCCAGAATTTTCCAGCAGGCCATGTTAGATGAGGAATCTGGGAGTTGAAATCACACATTAAAGCTGCCAAAATTGAAAAATAATGATTTAAATGCATTTGTAATAGGCTAGACCTTTAGAAACTTTATTTTGCATTATTTGAAATGACAACGACTGACCAATAAAGCAGTAGCATCTGGCTGATCTGGTGTGGTTGGACTTGGTTAATATTTAAATGGCTTTCCACCAGGAAGTCCCAGAGCTGTAAACTGGACTGGCAAGTAAACTAATTCCCCTAAGAAGGCAATTACAAGCAACTTCTGAACTCTTGCTAAGAAAACAGGATGGAGATATTCAGAAAGTCCTAAATGAAATGAGATCTTAACCAAGAGATATTGGAGGTCAACAAAAAATGATGACAGAATATGAGGTGGTGGCAAAAGTAAATTCCATTGTGGTGATTGTTAAAAAAACATGACAAATCAGCATCATCATTACATCTATAGATAAATCCATCTTTTAGTCAAAGTTAGGTTGCTATATGTAGCTCTGGTCTCCATATGGCAAAATGAACATTTGTAATCAGAGAAAGAAAAATAACTTTTCTATGACAATGAAACACTTAGGAAATATAGCAATGTTTGAAGGAATCTAATTTAGATAGCAATGGATGAGGCAGAATTCAAGAATATACAGTTGGGTATCAAACAGAGAAAGAGACTGGTAACCAGGGGTGGGATTCTACCAGTTCGCACCTATTTGTCAGAACCAGTTGTTAACATTCTAAGCCAGGGGTAGGGAACCTTGGCTCTTTTATCACTTATGGACTTCAACTCCCAGAATCCCTGAGTGAGCCATAAAAGGTTCCCCATCCCTGGCCTACTGGTTTTTCAGTTGTGGGGGAAATCAATTTTTGACTGGAATGGGATTGTTTGATATACAAATGTAGGACATATAAAGAATATATAAAGAATATGTCCTACATTTGTATATTAAACAGTCCCATTCCAGTCAAAAATTGATTTCCCCCACAACTGAAAAACCAGTAGGCCAGGGATGGGGAACCTTTTATGGCTCACTCAGGAATTCTGGGAGTTGAAGTCCATAAGTGATAAAAGAGCCAAGATTCCCTACCCCTGTTCTAAGCAGTTCGGAGAACCAGTTGTTAGAAGAAATTATTGGCCTAATCCTGTAAGGAAGGCAGGAAGGAAACATTCTGGTGTTGCTTACAGAAACTGCCTCTCTGTTAACCCTTATTACATTCTTGGCAGGACTAGACTTCCTGTCTCAGGAATATCTGGAGTTTTTTTCCCTTCCTTTGCTGGTACTTTGCTTGTGTGGAGTGATCATTCAAAGTTATAATGGCACTAAAAAAAATGACTTATGACCATTTTTCACACTAACAACTGTTGCAGTATCCCCACAATCATGAGAGGCCAGGCGAGGAGATGCATGCCTCGATGTGAGTGATATTGAGTTGGCCATGCCCAGCCAATAACATGACCACCAAGCCATGCCCATCAACTAAGCCACGCCCACAGAATCTGTTGTTAAAAAATTTGAATCCCACCCCTGCTGGTAACTAATATTGCTACATCCTCTTACATTACATGCTAGTTCAGTTGTTTCCATAAGGAAGGTCAAATCTGTCAGTCATGGACGTGGCATCTTGAGCTATCCCCACCTCTCATACATATATACATATACATATATATATATATAAATGTCACACACATGCATAATAGTGATAGAACTTGATAGTTATTTGTTTACTTGTTTGCATCCCACCTTTATTGCTTTTACAAAGAATTCAGGGTGGTGAACATGTCCAACATATCTTATTTTCTCCACAACAACAACCCTATAAGGTGAGTTAAACTGAGAGAGGATGACTGGGCCAAGGTTACCCAGCTGGATTTCATGGCTAAGGTGGAATTAGAACGCATGGTTCATGCCTATTTTTTAGCTTTGTGCCTTAACTACTTGACCAAATTGCTTTCTCATGATGTTGCACATGGCATTTTACAGGTTTAAAAACCTTCCTAGTGATATCTTTATCTCGGTTCCTCTACTAAAACTCATAAATAGGAATCTGAGAATAAGTAGGAGGCATTCTCTGATTTAGAAATTATTTAACACAACTGGATTATTGAATAGCAGGTGGTGGAAATTTAACTGTAAGAAAAAAATTAGATTCTTGACTAGATAAATCATATATTTTTAATGCAAAATGGTAAGAATGTAAGAATTAAAGAAGATCCATGTGGAGATTAAAGGCTTAGCTCTGCCTTTCCAGATTAAATAGGCTGATCTCTGAATGTGTGGACATCAAATCCCAGCATTCTTATATATAATATAATATATAATATTGGCATTTCCGTTTCCTCATTAATACACAGCATGTCATTTGCAAACATGCAAAATTGTTGTGACAACCCTTATGTTCTGTATTCTTTTTAATTTCAGCTAGAGTGCCATCAGATTCTGATAAACCAAGTACTAAGTCTGTGTTTTCATTCTACAGAAATTGTGATTAAATGAGAGAGAGGGCAGGTCTCCCTGGAGTGATTTCAACTAAAAAAATTTAGTTCCAAAGGCTAATCTGTTTAGTTTGCATTAATTCAATGTTACCTTAATATTTTTGTCATATTGTAACTTATATTTACTTCTAACAGTTATCCATCATGTTTATTTTATGTGGTTATGTTTATAATCCACCAATGCCAATACCACTCTGGTGATACATAATATACATTTTTTAAAAAACCTATCCATACAGTACAAAATTAAAAAAGAATTTCAGTGGGAAAAATTGCTATCTCTCAAATAAACCAGGCAACCACCAGGGGACCTACTACCCTTTCTAGTCTATGACATGGTCTTAAGGCTTCATCAAGGTGAGGGCTAAAGAATTTTAGCCCAGAAAAACAAGATATAATTTGCAGCTAGAACATTTATAATTCTCTCTTTGATTAGACTAACTAGTACCATAAATCAACGTTTTCAGAATCACAAAAAATTGGGGCATTTTTGTCAATATCTTCTACATTCCAATTTTTATTTTCTTGTTTAGAACCTCAAAAAGGTAGAAAAGTGATGAAAGCCTTGAGAGATGAAGCCACATTTTGGAATTCAGGTGAGGATTCCTTAAACTGGCATAATTTCTGCTCATTGGATTAGATACCTTGTTCTCCCCATGAGAAACTACTTATCCTTAAACTAGACTTGCTGTAAAATATTTTGTAGAACTATGGCTGAATTGTGTAAGAGTATTCCTTATTTTCTCTATTTTTGCTTTCTTCTCATTGAAAACAAGGCAAAAAGATGAAATAAACCCTTATCTTCCAATGTGGAAGCATGGTTTACCTGCAAAAGGGTAAAGGCTAGGATAAGATAACTGAAACAGACATTATTGTTGTTTTTTATTTGTTTTAAATCTTCTTTTTTCTCTCTCAATTCAATCTCCTTCCTTAATATGGAGCTTGAATTTATCATATTACCCTACCTTATCATGTTCATGTTTATAGAATTTGCTTCTTTAGATTCTTCAGGAAATTTTTCTAGTTATCAAGAAGTATTTATCAAAATGTACAAATTACTTTTTTCTAAGGATCGATCCTTTACAATCAAATAGTAACATAATAGTAGTAATAATAAAGCAGGATTTTATGTTTTCTAATTAGAAACAAAAATATGGCATATAAGGATATTAGTGAAAAATTACACGCAGGTCACACCCTGTTGTTCTCTTCTTTTGCACAAGAAACTTGTAAAAAGAGTTATTATGAATGGAGAGTAGGACAGAAATATTTGGAATTTCTGTTTTTGTAGAATCCAGCTGTATTTCTTGTTATTATTCTTGTTCTTCATTGTTAGCAAGGAATTTTGTTTTCAAAAATGGAAGTCCTCTTTATTTTTATAATATAACATTTCTGAAAGGACCTGTCAGATGACAAACTGACTTCAGATAGTTAATAACTTTAACTGTTAGCAGATTTGATTGTGAAATCGAAGATCATGGACTCCTGCTGAGACAACCTTCAGATCTTAGCTAATATTCTACTTAATTCCCATTTGGAGTTACGATTTCATTTTATTGTCTAGCAAGCCATATTTATGTAGATTTTGAAAGGCAACATTAATATTCATATAAACTTATGGACCAGAATCCAAGTAATCTCTTTTAAAACAAGATGATCAATTTATTGCAACGTATCTATCCTATTACTATAGTTATATACAAATTGACAATGGCTATGTCCTAAGTGACATTTGGACTCTTAAAACAATGTGAGGAAGATATAGAAATATTCTGCTGTGGGATACCATTGAAATATATTTTACTAGCACCATGTGTCTTCTTGGAAACCAATAGCATCTACTTTTCTATGTTCTTGTCTTGAAGATGGGGATGCCACTGTTGTCCAAAAGGATGGGGAAAAGAACAGGCACATTACACATGAGTTGGGGAGCCTCAGTCTAAGTACACCAATCTTTATCTCTTCCTTTACATGCTTTTCCTTTCCTTAACAACACACTAAAGGGGGTTCTGCTAGGAGCCACCTTCTAACAGGGCCCTCACTGCTTTCAAAGGCTTGAGGCAATAACTGGACCTGAGCCCATACTAGCCCCCACTCCACTCAAATCAAAAGGGAAGCTGTTCCTGGTGCCTCTAACAAGAGATGCTTATCATTGGGCATAACTGCCCCAGTGGTAGAGATCTGACCTCAGATGCCCCCTAGGTCCTGTGGCACCAGCACCACTTCTTTAGTAGCAAGCTCTGTCTTCATAAAAAGTAAATACCATTTGCTCTGCATCAACCCCTGTTTCTACTGAAGTAAACCCTCAGAATTGGGAAATAGGGGCTATCAATTTTAGAGAAGTGAGAAGCCCTCCTCTCTTCAGACAAAGTCCCTAGATCCAGACAGCCCCATTTGAAAAGTAGTGTGTTTAATTTATGGGCAGCCTCATTTACACATATAAGAAAAGGAAATGGTTCTTTAGTTCACTTTTATCAAGGAAAATAAATATCTGCATGTTCACTCATATTTCCATGTTGATCAGGAGAACTGAATCTTGAGCTAACATAAACCTGGATCCTGGATTCTCAGTCAATCTATTGGCATTAAACTAGGGAAAAAGTATTTGGAATATTTTTTTTAAAGCTGCAACAAAGTAATTGTGGTTTACACTTTTAATGTATATACTTGAATGTGTATTGATCGCATGTTTACAGCTATAAAAATGTTGTTCCTCTTTAAAATATGATATACTGTTATGAAGACATTATGTCAATTGCAATTAGAACAAGCATGTAAAGATTCCAAGTACAACTTTAAAATTTATGGAAGTTATTTCTACCAAGTGTAAAATAAATTAAATGTCTCTTAAAATCTCCAGCTTAGAAAATGATTCACTGGGCTTGAATGCTGTTATTTTTGCAAAGGACTATATTGCCATATAACAAATATGGCAGTAATTTAAAATATTTGGAAATATATCTGCAGCATTAGCTTTATTTAAATTAGCTGTATATATATTGAATCATCTTTTATGAATGTGTGTGTATGGGGAAAAAAAAGGAAGAGATCTGTTCTGTTCTATGTGAGCAAAAAAAATCTATTTAGTCTTACACTAAAATACTATTTTAGTTGAAACTAGTTTGGGAATAAATTGTCTCCGTGAACTCAGAGCTCATTGTTGATTTTCCAAAATGAAGCACACAAATTGTCAAAATAGTTGAATCTGATACAAGCTGAGATTTTTCTTCCTTTCCCTCCCACTCCCTTCCTCCAACTTGTTACACAGGCTCTTGTTAATGTTATGCTTAATACTTATTTATACAGAAATCAATTTAAACTTGCATTTTCTTTCTTCAGTAGTTAAGATACATTTCTAATATATCCTGTATATCACTTATGCCCACTTATGCTCTTCACCAAAACTTCAAAAATAGCCCATCACCCTCCAAAGCAATTTGAGAAAGACTTGATAGTACATCCAGGAATCAGTTTTGAAATGTATTCAGTGTTCTTTCTTTTCCTTTGAATGGATGTGTTTCAGCTCTCTTTTCTGAATCATCAGAAAATAAATATGCTCCATCATATATGTGTGACAGCCCTTCAAATATATGAGGATGATTATCTTGATAGTCTTTTCTCTTGAAAAAAAAAGAGGTTCAATTCCCGAAACATTTCTTTTTTTATAGGAGTAGGTCTCTGGACTCCAGACATGATCTTTGTTACCTTTCTCTAGACAAAATTTCTTAAAATCTTATCACTAGATATGAGCTGGACTAACGATTTAAAAGCATAGTTTTGAAAACTTTATTCAGCATCTAGTCTCATTGCATTAAATAATTTAAGATTTTAAATTACTTTTATTTAAGATTTATTTCCTGGATGACCAAGGAAGTCCAGAGCCTCTTGTGTGACAGGACCAAAGCCTTTAGGTCTGGTGATGGGGCAAGGTACAGTGTTGCCAGAGCTAATCTGAAGAAAGGTATTAGGAAGGCCAAGGCTGATTGTAAGCGGAAGATTGAGGATAATTTTTATAGTAATAACATTAGGCAGGTGTGGCAAGGGATTCAACAAATTACCAACCATCAACTGACCAATGTCATCCCTGCTGAGGGGGATTCTTCATTGGTAGAGGAACTGAATCATTTATTTGCTCACTTTGAAGTGGAGGCATCAGTGATAGATAAAATACAACCAGCAGTCAATTGTAGCCCCCACCTCATTGTGGAGGAACAGGAGGTGAGGAGCATTCTGAGAGCTGTGGACCCTAAAAAGGCTGCCGGTCCTGATGGTATATCTGGCCTGAGTGCTTAAAGACTGTGCTGATCAGTTGACTGGAGTCTTTACCAGGATTTTCAATCGGTCTTTATCCCAGTACACTATTCCAGCCTTGTTTGAAGGCTTCCACCATTGTTCTGCTGCCAAAGAAGTTCCCTATCAATAACCTCAATGATTATAGATCAGTGGCACTCACTCCTATCATCATGAAATGCTTTGAACAATTGGTCTGCTGGCACATCATTTCTGGTCTCCCGCATACTTTTGATAAATATCAGTTTGCATACAGAAGAAATAGATCTACAGAGGACGCTATAGACATCATTCTTCACACTGCTCTGACTTATCTAGAACACCAGGAGGGCTGTGTGAGGATGCTTTTTGTAGATTTTAGTTCTGCATTTAACACAATTCTTCCACATAGACTAGTGTCTAAACTTCTGGACCTTGGGCTTTCTAATTCAATCTGCCTTTGGATTATGGATTTCCTGTCTGGCCTCTCATAGAGTATCAGATTAGATAATCATACCTCTTCAGCCCTTATTCTTAACACTGGTACACCACAGGGTTGTGTGTTGAGTCCCTTACTCTATACTCTTTATGTGCATGACTGCATTCCCACTCACGCTAGTAATATACTATTACTAAATTTGCAGATGATACAACAGTGGTGGGACTCATCTCCAGGGGGGGATGAATCTGCCTACCGAGATGAGGTGGACCAGTTGCTTTCATGGTGTGGAGACAATAACTTGGTCCTCAACACCAATAAGACCTAGGAGCTTATAATGGACTATAGAAGCAGCAGATCAAACATCCAGCCCTTACTTATCAATGGAGACCAAGTGGAGCAAGTGGGGATTTTTAAGTTTCTGTGTGTTACCGTAAAAGAGGAGCTGACCTGGGGTGCTCACGTTGCTGTACTAGTCAAAAGGGCCCAGCAGAGGTTATACTACCTGAGACTTCTCAGAAAACAACAACTGAATAAAAAACTGCTGGCGACTTTCTACCACTACACCATAGCAAGTATCTTAACTTACTGCACCTCTGATGGTTTGCCAATTGCACAGTGGCAGATAGGAAAGCACTCCAGCAGTTAACATGATTGCCCAGAAATCATTGGTTGCCCTCTCCCCTCTTTGGAAGACCTTTATAGCTCCCGCTGCCGTAGAAAGTTCAAAACATTCTCAAAGATCCATCTCATCCTGGGCACCCTTTTTTTTAACTATTACCATCTGGCAGACAGTACAGAATAATAAACACAAGCACAAATAGGCTGAAAAACAGCTTCTATCCCAGGGCAGAAACTCTTTTGAATTCTACAGTATAATGTAGTGTTGATGCGGTGTTGGGGGTTTTGGTTCAATGTGCGGAGTGTGAAGGATGTATGTTTATGTTTATTTTCATGGTCATGATGTGCACTGAAGATGGTGTTTGATTTCATTGTATGAGGTGCAATGACAATAAAGTAAACTAAATATATAGAACTGCTAATTGACAATATTATAGTCATACAATCCAAGCAAAACCCATCTATGGTCAGCAAGATATGTGAACCCAGCTAACAGTATCCCAAACAAATCATGATTAAGATATGAGCTCAATTTGACATTGGATGACATACATTTTTCCCAATGCTGTATAATTATAGATGTTTTCCTGCATCTTTCGGTCCTGTAATTACCCATGCTTCACCCTGCTGTGAATTTGGATATTTCTTTCAGATTTCAAGTATTTAGAAACAGACATTTTAAAAGTGGTATTTGGAAGTTCCTATGCAATGTTTTAAAAAATCAAGTGTGCTATCACTAAAATGTGGAAGTTGCCGAAGCCTTTTTCTATCCCAGTGCCAAAAAAGTAAGAATAAAAAGTCTAACATTGTGTAAATTATTTATTTCTATTGCATCAACTTTATGTGTAAACTGGGGAATAAATGAATACTGGAATTGCTTCCCTCATTTGCAGTAATTTGAATCTAAAAATGCTAAAATGGACTTTAATAAAAGAATAATCTTTAATTTAAAAAATGATTTGACCATATTCCTATTCCCTGGATAAGGTTTCTCTTAAGGGATCTTTTGTGCTGAATACAAGTATCTGAATATCTTTAAGAACGTGCAAGGACTTTCAGCATTCATGTATGAGGGTATTCAAGAGGTCATTAGTAAAGATGAGTTACTTTCCTTTTGTTGCACTTCAAAAGTATGGGATACTCTTGGCCTCCCTTATTTGATTCAAAGTAATGAAAATTATTAATTGGCAATTCTGATTGTTAAAAGAATTAGCAGCAACCATAAGTAGACATAAACTATCTCAATTTCCTTTTGAAATGTCTTTAACATCAGCAGAAAATCGGCCTGCCGCCCTGTTTAGAGTGACCCGCTCTCTACTTGAACCGAGAGCGCGGGATGACCTCTTGCAGGGTAGAGCAGAGGAGTTTTCCCGATTTCTGCATGATAAAATCGCTCAGATTCGGGAGGGGCTCGACTCCAATTGGGTGGTCCCGGGGGAGGTGTCCGGGGCAGGTCTTGAGAATGTTATCTGGGGGGAGTTCGATCCTGTGACCGCTGAGGGTGTGGACAGGTTGCTGGGGGGTCTGAATGCCACCACCTGTTTATTGGACCCGTGTCCTTCCTGGTTGGTTTCGGCCGCCAGGGAGACGACACGAGGCTGGCTCCAGGGGATTGTCAACGCTTCCTTGAGAGAGGGGGTGCTCCCTACCGCCCTGAAGGCGGCGGTGGTGCGCCCCCTCCTCAAGAAGCCTTCCCTGGACCCAGCTATTTTAAACAACTATCGTCCAGTCTCCAACCTTCCCTTCGTGGCGAAGGTTGTTGAGAGTGTGGTGGCACGTCAGCTCCCCCGATACCTGGAGGAAGCAACTTACCTCGATCCGTTCCAATCGGGCTTCAGGCCTGGACATAGCACTGAGACGGCATTGGTCGCGTTGGTTGATGATCTCTGGAGGGCTCGTGACAGAGGGTTCTCCTCTGTCCTGGTCCTATTAGATCTCTCGGCGGCTTTTGATACTATCGACCATAGTATCTTATTGCGACGGTTGGAGGGGTTGGGGATTGGTGGAACCGTCCTTCGATGGTTCTCCTCCTTCCTCTCTGACCGTTCGCAATTCGTGTTGGCGGGGGGGGAGAGGTCCACCTCTAGGCCCCTGGTTTGTGGGGTGCCTCAGGGGTCGGTCCTTTCTCCCCTCCTGTTCAACATTTACATGAAGCCGCTGGGCGAGATCATCCGTGGTCTTGGAGTGAGGTGTCATCTGTATGCAGATGACACCCAGCTGTACATCTCCACTCCGGACCACCCCAACGATGCTGTGGGGGCTATGTCTAGGTGCCTGGAGGCCGTGCGGGACTGGATGGGCGGGAACAGGCTTCGGCTCAACCCATCCAAGACCGAGTGGCTGTGGTTTCCGGCGCCCCGATATAGCCAGTTGATACCTTCGCTGGCTATTGGGGGGGAAGTTCTGCCCCCCACAGAGAGGGCTCGCAACCTGGGAGTCCTCCTGGATGTACGGCTGTCGCTTGAACATCACATCGCGGCCGTCTCCAGGGGGGCATTTCATCAGATCCGTCGGATCTACCGGTTGCGGCCCTTCCTGGATCGGGACGCCTTGCGCACGGTCACTCAGGCCCTTGTCACCTCTCGCCTGGACTATTGTAACGTCCTCTACATGGGGCTCCCTGCGGGGAGCATCCGGAGACTCCAGTTGGTGCAAAATGCAGCCGCGAGGGTGATTATGGGGGCGTCGCGTAGCGCCCATGTGACGCCTCTCCTGCGCGAGCTGCATTGGTTGCCGATGGCTCTCCGGGTTCGCTTTAAGGTTCTAGTTTTGACCTTTAGGGCGACCCATGGCATGGGACCAGGTTACCTTCAGGACCGCATTCTGCCAACGCTCTCCAACAGGCCGGTGCGTTCCCACAGGGAGGGTCTGCTCCGGGTGCCGTCGGCCGCTATGTGTCGTCTGGCGGCGCCAAGGAGTAGGGCCTTCTCTGTGGGTGCCCCCGCCCTCTGGAATACTCTGCCACCGGAACTCCGTACCGGCACGGACCTGAGGGCCTTCAGGCGCGCGTTAAAGACCTGGCTCTTTGAGCAGGCCGGCCTGGGCTGAGATAATGATTTTAAATTTGATCTCCATTTTTAACTTTAAATTGGGTTTTTAAGGGTGGGGGGAGGGTTTCCTAATTTTAGTCAGCAGCTGATTTAAATATTTAATTACTTTTTAACTTTTGTATTTTTGTGGGGTTTTTAGATGAGCTGTTCACCGCCCTGAGTCCCTTGGGAGAAGGGCGGTATATAAATGTAATTAATAAATAATAAATAATAAATAAATAAATAAATAAACATTTCATTTTATTTTCTTCTCTTTTTTCTTTACTCTTTCCTTTCCTTTTTGTTTTCACAGCACTATGCATGTGCATCTATTTCATTCAAGAGGAACCTTTTTTTACAGCCATGATCTCTAATGTGGGTATCGATATGGCTATAGACACTTCCCATGACAACTGCTAGGCTTTCTGCCTTACTTGGTTTCTTACACTTAAAATCTGGCCCCATAAAAAATCCAGCACCAAAATTTAGTATCATCTTGCTATTCAGAATGTCTCTGCAATGAGCTTTCTTAGCAAATGATAAGAATGGTTTGGTAATATAGTCACCTGCTTTGGAAAGAGACAAAGACAAGCTGAGAGCTTTGGAAGAGTGGAGGCGTTCTGGAGAAAGGGATAGATGGAGTAGTAGTTAATATTCTGGTGGATCAGGGTCTTGTAAGTAGCTATTATGCCAATACTCTTCCCAAATAGCCATGTTATAAACCCATTGCCCCAAGCATCTCCAAATATCTAAGTATGTCCATCCAGCTAAAAAAAGCTGAAAACAAATTTTTTTACAGGGTCTGAAAAAGATAGTTTTTTTCTCCAAGACAGATACATTTTGTAACAGAACTGGAGAAAAGTTATTTACCAAAGAATATTAAACCTATCAGTTTTGTTGTTCTTGTTAAGTCTACAGAGTGTGCATTTACTGCAGTCATCTTTCATGGCCATGTTGATTATCAAAATAAGAAGCCCCTGAGAAGCCTTTTCCTGGGCTCTGTAGAGGTGCCTTGTCATTTAGTTTGCTTCTCTTCCTGCTAACATACAGTCATTTTTAATCTCAAGTACACTGTGTGGTGATTCATGGTATGGAAGAATTATCTCCCCTAAAAATAAAATTCAGATAATTTTAAAGAGGAAGAAACACACAGGCACACAGACACAGGCACAATAAGTACCTGGTTTCTGAATTCCTTGGAGAGGAAATGCAATGAATAAGCCACTTCTGAATTTCCTACATCTCCTTTCCCTTTGACCTTCTGATGTGCAATCACTTTCCTACTCCTGTACATATTTATAGGTGACAGAACAACCTTTCTTGCATTTGATGGTGTTGATGTGGCTCAGCAAAAGTTTCTCTTGTGATTGGTACTGTAACTGTTAAGTTATCATGAAATCTTTGATGTTTTTCCCATAAAAATCTGACAGGGCTACTGTTTGTATTGACAGTCTATTATCTATAAACCAATAAGAAATGTTTACCACAGCAGGAACTATTTCGTATTTCTCTTGCATCAATCCCCCATCCTTTGTCTTCTCTTTCTGATGCAGCATCCTTGCAGGTATGGTGTTGTGGAGATGAAAGGAAGGCAGAGAAGTCTGCCTTCCTTTTATCTCCATAACACCATACCTGCAAGGGGTGAGGTTGTATTGAAAGGTACTGTCTGGCCCCAAATCACTCAGTCAATGTTGCAGAGAAATGAAAATTGAACCTGGGTAGCTCATTTTGACACCTTAACCACAACACTATTGTTCAATTAATCAACTTCCTATGTAATAAATGAATTGCTCAACACACACTGAGAAGCATAGAAAGAGAGCAATCAAATTTGCATGTCTTTATGAAGGGGAAAAAAAACACATTTAGGAGTATATTCATGACCAATGAACTACTTTCGAAAACTCACAAACTTACCCACAATTTTTCAATCTTCAGCTGCACAGGTGTGTAGACTTCTGTATTTCCATGATTTGTTTGTTAGGCACAGACTTCAGATGTACTATTTGCTTGTGAATTACTCTTACTGAGCAAAATGAGTCTACCTTCTGAATATAGATGGCATGATGCCCCCCCCCCACCTTACAAAATGAACATCTATTTCAATACAAAGACATGTTTCTTAAGATGCCTATGCTCTGCTGAAAAATACTCGGATTTGTTTCAGTACTGGAAGGTTTAAGGCAAAACCATTTCTATTTGATTTATACATTCAGAAAGTACAAATCCTTCAAGTCAGAAGTCACAGAGGGACTTGGGTGGAGGAGACTTCTCATCATACAACATAAATCCATGAGAATCAAGGGGCAACTCTGATTAAAATTATTCTTCTAATGGGCAATGTATTGCTGGTTCAGATGGAAAAAACTGCCAATTTGTAGCCTCTTTGAGAATGAGAAGAACCCTTATCTAGGACTACTGTTTGTTTTAAGAAGGGATTTTTAGACTAGGAGTTAGAAGACTAGTTAGCAGTTCATATTCCTCCTTATTGTTGGATGACCACTGGTTGACAGCTACTCTACTTATCAGGATTGTGTCCTGGAAAGGTTCCCATGGAAGCCTTTCTGAACTGTTGGAGGAAAATTGGATCAATACAAATAAATCAACATAAGGTTTAAAATTAACAACAGGAGGGAATGTTCTTTTCATATTTTGCATCAGCAAATTGCATGTTCAGGCCTCGCTCTCAACTAAGTTTAGGATAAAATCATATTCCTTACTACCAAAGTCTCAGATAAACATATATATGGATTTAAGTAACTTTCTATTAATATTACTTTGCCCCATTATAATTTCCAGGACCTTACTGTAAGACTTGTTTTTTAAAACAAGTTTAAAATAAGTTTTGTTTTTATAAAACAGAACTATTGGTACAATAGCAAGTAGATCAACAAATCAGTTAATTCAGAATCCACTAAAAGTAAAAAGAAAGAGAAGCAGAAATATTAATGTCTATTAGTCCTATTCCACTATTCCACAGAATAGTCCACTCCTATTCTGTACACTTTTAACGTATTACAAATAAGCCCTCTCTTTGGTTTCTTATCTTTTGTCCTGTCCCTTTTTACTAGCACTACAAGTCATTGTCAATGTAGACCTTGATTACTGGTATATCTCAAGGTATTTCTAAGGATTTTTTATCCCAAAGTGGGCAGAACAATTATACATTTTCTCTCCCTCCTAAATTATCCTTCCTAGGAGAGAAAAAGGCATGTATGCTTATATAAAAGAGACAACACATCTCAATGCTGCTTTTAACTCAATGCATTCCATTTGGTGGGGGTGATTTTTAATTTTAATCGGGTTATTCTTCGATTAACTCAAATGTTATAAATTCCAACAAGGCTGCAGTAGTGGTCTTGAGGATCCATCTTGGAAGACATTGAACCGCTTCCCTCCTGCTAATGAAAGATACCAACTTGCTCCATACAACGTAGAAGGTCCATTTGTCACAGCATCTGAAAATCAACAAGGATTAAATCCTCTAATAATTTTGATACTTTTAAGCAGCTGAAACAAAGGGATTCAGAAATACAAAGCACATGCACCCCCATCCCTATCCTTTCAAAGGAGCCAGGAATATTCAGGGTGATCCTGAAAGACAGACAACCAAGAATATATGCTTTCTGATGTGTCTTGATTTCTTCCCATTGAAGAAATTTCACCCAGCCCAGAAAGTCCTATTTTGACAATAGTATGACTGGAAGGATCAAATTCTCTTTGACATGTCCTTCATACCTCCAACTGACGCATCAACAATGGGAATAGGAGACACTCAACTGACACATCAACAGTGGGAACAGGAGACACTCAACTCACACATCAACAGTGGGGACAGTTTTTCTAGACCAGGAGACTATGTAAAGTTGCCCCCTGCCCCACTTCTGAACACTGGGAAAGAAAGTTATATCTGCACTCTCTCTATTGCCTACATTCACATGGCCCCACTTTTCCATCCAGGAATGATTGCACTACACATCTCCATGAGCATTGTCTTGATTTTTCCCGCAGGACAGAACCACTATCCAAGTTTTGCTCTGGAGAGAACTAAAACTAACAGCGAGAGTGCTTTTTAAGGGCAACCAGCTGCTTAGTCCAGACGCTGAAGACTAATTTATTACCCTGTTCTGCCCTAAAGGGTTATTCACCTGATATTAAGAGTCAGTGAATTTAACAAATCTTTTCCCCAAAACGCAGCTTATGCTCCTATGGACTTCATTGCCGTTATGACCATGGGTGTTAGCTCAAAGCGCCTCTGCTCTTCAGCTTTCTGGAATCGATAATTTGATATTTCCCGCAGTGGCACCACTCCTGCCGCTCACTTAAACAAACGAGCCTGCTTTAAAACCCATATCACTTTTCCTTATACTGGCCGCAAATAATGCTCTGAGATTTTACTAAATGCCGCCAATCGAGGGACCAAACCTTCTTGCTTTATTAGTCTGAAAGATACTTTCCCCAAACAAATTTCTCTGCAATTCGTGGATAGTACATTCTAGTGAATTCATAATGTTTTATTTCTGAAGAAACAGCCACAAAACCCTGCAGCCAGGGCGCTATCCAACCTTTCAGGCCAAATCTGCTGATATGGATTGGTAGAAGATTGCAGGACTCCTCTGCATACGAAGGGATGGATTTAAAGAGCTTAAAAAAGGAAACGGGAGGCCATAGCTGAAGGCAGCGAGCAATCAAAATGAAATATATTTATAGTGTGGAATTATGTTTTCAGGGTCTTCAGCTGCTTCTATAACTTGTTTTGTACTTGTCAGTCACAGAACAGCGATATTTCTGCTAGAAACACATTTGCTTCATTAATGTCATACACGATTATTGAACTCCTATTCACCATTCTCAGTCACAACTTGGTTTCTTCAAATTATTAGACTGACAGGAATTTGTGTAGCTTTTGTTTTAAATAGCGTGCACTATACATGTAAAAAGAATAACCACCACCATCGTTTACCATAATAGAAACGTTATTAAACGAAAGTTTAAATGAAAAGGTTTTTTTTTAAATCGTAATAAGAGCCAAAGGATTTACAAAGGACTTACAAAGGATGTATTAAGGGTGAGGTTTTATTCTATAGTTCTTAAATGCATAGGATTGGGGGGGGGGGGGTGCCTGAAAAGAAAGAACAAAACAACAACAAAGGTTTAAATCATTATATATGTTAAAGTGGGCTGGGTACATTTGAAAAGTAAAAACTTCTACAAAACTTGGTCTGCTAAACTTTATACATTCAATACAAATCTTCCTAGACTTTTCTCGTTTCGAATTAATAGCCGTCTGTTGTTTCTTTCTAGGGTCCAAACGTGTAACTACCTTCTGGTGGATTTCCCTCCTAAAGCAAGAAAAACATGTTGTTGCATATGTAAAATACATATACATAAAGTTATCCTTAGCCACCATAGCACTGGACGCAGGACATCAGTCCAGCTGTCGTCCTTCCAGGATTGCTTCTAATTCTGGAGTTCCAACCAGATGGGCCAAAGACTTGAAACCCAGTGATGCCTTTGAAGGAAAAGGGAGGAGGGAGAGGGGGTCAAACAAATCGCAAGAAGCCACCTCGGCCACCATGAATGAAAGGTCTGAACCTAGTTTTCAAGGGCATCTTGGAAATCATTGGCCTGTACCGGCTAGAAAGGTAGAACTCCTTCGGAATGTGCGATCTGTGGATATCTTCTTCCCGTCTGGAGAGGCGCCACTCTGAAACATTTCCCGTGTGGTGGATCAAAAGCCGGTACGCAACAGAACTGGACCTAAAGGAAGTTGGTCTCTCAGGTGAAGACTTGGAACAGGCAGTAGTAGGGTAACAGCCTTTTCTCTCTCCTGCCTGCTTTGCCTCTCGCCTCCCTCCCTTGCACTGGCTACACCTGGTGCTTTCCCCTCCTCTCCAGCCTTCCGCCCCCCCACCCAAAAAAAAAAAACAAAAAACTCTTCGCTCCGGCTCTTCCTTTCATCTTCCGGCCGACAGACGCTCCTATTTATCCCCCGACAATCAAGCCAGTGGCGTCACCAGAGGTAACTGTAATGACGGGTGCGTCATTAAGGGATGACAGCATTAGAAAGAAGAGGGCAATGGTGAGTTCCCTCCCAGAGCCGGCGCTGCACACTGGAGCGTTCGTATCACAAGGTCATCCCCCGGCTCGCCCCGTTCGCGGCTCCCCTCCGCCTCGGTAGAAGAAGCACTCGGGCGGGAGGGGGGAGAAACCTCCCCGGAGTGGATGGAGGCTCGGGTGGGGTGTGGGGGGAAGAGCGCCAGAACTCGAGAGGGAGAACCCTGTAGTGCTGCTTTAAAAGGCACCCACGATGGAAACCAGAAAGGAGATGGTGCTGTTTCTGGACGGAGTTCAGCTTGGCCCTCTGGCTGGCAAGAGGGCGCCTAATATGGCAGAGGCCGTGGGGGGCCCGGGCCCGGATCCGCAGGACAAGATGATGCCCAGGATTTGCTTGAGCCCTAGAGCTGCTTCCTTGTCCTCCCGGGAAAATGGAGCAGCGGCAAGAAGTGCAAGAGGAGAAGAAGAGGAAGAAGAGGAGGAGGAAGAAGAAGAGGAAGTGGAAATCCTACCAGCGTCAGGGACCGTCCCAGAGAACCGCTCCGCAGCAGCAGCACTTCTTTCTGCTAATCAGCAGACCTCCCTCCACCGCCTTCCCCCCACCAAAGCCCACCAAAGCAATTCTGACACCGAATCGGATTTTTATGAGGAAATCGAGGTGAGCTGCACCCCGGACTGCGCTCCTGACAACGCGGAATATCACCTCCAGCACGGCAAAGGTACCCGATCCCTCCCCGCTTCCCTTCTCTTGAGCTCCCCGGGGAGACCCATCTGGATTCGCAGCTGGGTGGGACGGGACGAGGCTAGCGCTGCTGTTTGGCTCAGTCCTCAGAGCGCTTCCAAGCTGCGACTGGCAGCCGATTATTCACTCTGGCTGAGGTGATTTCTGGATCGCCGCCTGCGTTTTATTTTCTTCCCCTCCCTCTTTGAACTGCCCTCCCCCCGGTCTCCAAATCCTGAGGCTTGGTCGCTTCCATCTCTAATTGCCCACCAAGAGGCATCTGCAGTAAGCCACACACACCTCCCCCTTTGAAGTCTAACGACATGTTACTGGAGGACGTGAAATCGCATCCTCGCTGCAACAAAGAATTAAAAGATTTACAGAATTCCCGCTCCCCGATGCCTAGACTTTGATTGCAATAAATCCCCCAGAAGCTTCTCTTTCTTTCCCTATTGCTGTGCCTAGCACCTTCTTGAAGCTCCCTTCTTCCAAGATTATAGGACTGTCTGGTGCCCCCTGCCCCCTTCCGATTGCCAAGGAACAGGAAAGGAAAACTTCCTCCTTAACATTTCACAGCAAGATCAAAAGCATCCATGCGCTCCTGCCGGCCGTCCTGTCCAAAGGCTGTGTTGCAAGGAAGCGGGCGAGCAATTTTCCCTAGCGAAATTGCAGAATTTCCTGGGCGAATGAAGAAGCAGCCACAGTCCAGGCGACATCACACATGCACGTTCTCTCCCTCCGACAGAAAGACCGAGCTCTCGCTCTCGCTCGCTCTCCTCCCTGTCCCCCCCTTTCTCAGCTGCACACCCTGTGCAATTCTCATGTCCTCTTGACAGGTTTGTTCGAGGCCCCAATTGCTCTTCACTTCCCTGTCTTATGGCGCCAGTTCGGAAATGGCTGTGGGGTTTAATGCCTTTGGTCTCAGGAGGACACCCTGAGAATTGTCTGCATTGGAAAGCAAAGGTCCGGAATAGAGGGATTTCCCCTCCTCTCCCCGCCTTTCCCAAATCCCCAACTCTATGCTCCTTCTGTGAAAGAGATGCCCAGAGTGAAAATTCCTGTTTTGCTTCTGAGAATTTCTTTCACCTGGAGTATTGGGAGGGAGGGAGACACGCTGTTCCTTATAAAGAAACAGAGAAAGAGCCGGCTGCATGTAATTGGCGTTTATAGACACGATTCTCTTATCGCGGGTAGCTTGACAGTGACGGGGGCTTGGAGAGGGACATGGCAGCCTCTTTCAGTGGCTTTACCAGGCCCCAAAAGTTGTCAGCTGGTGTTCCAGTTCTTTCACGCAACAGAAAGAGGGAATCCGAGAGGGATTTAGTGCCATTCCTTTTGCTTATATGTTCCGTAATGCACTACAATACATAACCCAAAGTAGACCCTGCCCTGCCTTGTTCACTGGTGTTCTGTGCATGTGTTTGAAGATGGAATCTTCTATGCCTTAACTTCCAGAACGAGGCTGTAGCAACACAAAACACAGACAGGTGAAGGCACTTATTGTAGCCTAAACTTTTTAGGTCCATTTGATCAGATGCAGGATAACAAAGGTGGCGACGATTTTCCTTTTCTTGGCAAGAAGGGATATAGAAGCCATTAAAACGCTTTTTAAGCGTTTGGAGGGGGGAGGGGGAAGAGACATCTTGGACTTTTATGCTGCTCTTACAAATTCCTCTGACTGCAGGTGCTATCAAATAAATGTTAGAGAAAAGCTTGCCATTCTTTCAGCTTCTGGAAAGGAGTATACAGACCAGAGATGCCGTTGCGTCCAAGTGGACGCCGGGATACCTTCCTCCTTAGGTTTCCTGACACGTTGGCTTCAAAAGAGAAGCTGAGTGACTTCCGTTGCATTGGATAGCAGTCTCGGTGCCAGAAACTGGTGTGGTGTGTGAATAAAACGTGTCCAGGAAAAGGGAAAATACAATTTATGGGAAACTTTGTCCGGTAGATTTTAGGATAACTTATTCCAGAGTGTGGGCCTGGGGCTGCAGTTTCCTATGTGCAGTATAAACACTACAAAATGGGATTGGCACTGAATGACACTGTATCCTCAATAGAAAAATGGACAGAAAAACCCAGTACATGTTCAAGTGGGGATAATTAATTCGATTTACTCTTCGCTAGGCATTTTAAAGATTGAAATTTGAAAGGCAGGGAAAAAAGGCAGATCGGAGAATTTGGCCTCTAGATTCGATATTCGCTGGGTTATCACTGGGTGGTCCTCAAATAACTTTTCTTTCTTCGTGGAGTACCAGCCTGATTAAATGCAACTCATGGGTTGTTCAAGCCTTGAGAGTAAAACCCATATTCAATCTAACGAAATTTAGCCTCCGAATAAACGTGCCTACGTTGTTAAAGCCCATTGACGGGGCATGCGATTCACATTTCAGCAGCCCAATTTAATAAGGCTGAGCTGGTCATCGTGCTGCCCCCATTCCTCAATCAACCTGTTGTTTTTATTTATTCACTATTCATTTTTATTCATTCACTATGCATGTGCTCTATATATAACACTTGTTATTCCTAGATTAAAGGACTGCCTGGGTCCCTCATCTTCGGAAGTCAAGGAGGCTAATTTGCTTTATTTCAAACGTGGTGAAGGAGCCCTGTCAACTCTCCAGGGTCTCTTCAATAGTACTGGAGAGGAGCCCCCTAACCCTAACCCTCTGCTCCAAAGGGCTGTCCTGATGACACTATTGCCCGAATTGGAGTGGGAGGGGGAAGGAATAGAAATTGGTGGGGGGGACGTAGTCAGAGCTCCAGCTGTCTTTCTCCCTCTGGATGGCTTCCTCTCTACTCTCCCCTGCAGGGCAGTGCTCGGATACTTCAGCAGAAAGCCCTAGCAGCGAAGGCGATCTCTCCAAGGGCAGCGGTGGCGCTGGCAGTGGAGGTGGAGGTGGAGGTAGTGGAGGTGGAGGTGGAGGTGGAGGTTCTCAGGGGTCGCTGGCTTGCAGCGCCAGCGATCAAATGCGCCGTTATCGCACCGCCTTCACGCGGGAGCAGATAGCCAGGCTGGAGAAAGAGTTTTACCGGGAGAATTACGTATCCAGACCCAGGAGATGCGAGCTGGCCGCCGCCTTAAACTTGCCCGAAACCACCATCAAGGTAGGTTTGCATGTATATTTGGCCCAAACCCAGGAAAGATTTCGGAGCGTTTCGACGTGTCTGGGCTGGGACTTTGACCCTCCCCAAGTCCTCTCCACTTCCCCCCTTAGTTCCCACTGTCAAACAGCTTCAAAAACAGCGCTCTTTCTGGTGATGGTGGGTCTTGATCCGCATTTGTAAATGGTTGGTTTCCTCCTGGGATACGCTAAACTAGCTCTGCAGCGGTTTCTTCTTGGAAGAAGAGGAACTAGCCATCTGCTGGAGAGTAAGTCTCGTTTCTTCCTTCAGTGAACCTTCTTTCCAGGTGGGTGTGACTAGGTCTACAGCTTTAACCTTAGTTAGGGACAGTTTTTTAGGGACTTAATGTCAGCCACTTTCAAAAATCAGTTCCAAGTAGTTGCAAAGTGCTTAAAATGATGGTCAGGAAAGTCATCAATCCGGCCCCCAACACTTGCTTGTTTATTTTGAGTCCACCTTAACTTCCCCTTCCCCCACACCCACCCCACCGGACACCAACTTGTTATCTGGCTTGCTGAAATCAATAATACTCCGAAGTCAAGCATTTAACCTAAAATGTCAGGCTTCAACCATTAGAATGGAAACATTCTAATGTCTAATTTAAGTGGGTTAAAGAATAACATCTGTATCATTATACAAAGTAGCAGTTGAGCAGATTTATTGGGGAATAAGCACTTAAAACTAAGGAGATTTCCTAGGTAATTTTATAGGTAGCATTACTTATTTTTTGCCTCTCTCTCCTGAAACAGAATTGCCTAATTTAAGCCTTTCTATGTGCATATTAAAGATTCATTTTCAGTGCGTTCATATTAAGAAATTATCTGTACATTTAAGCAACCTGTCATTTAGACTGTTACTTTCACTGCACATCTTAGAGATGAGAATTGTCTGAAAGATCCTGAAAATATCTTCAAGACTAAAAATTGGCAGAAAAGAATGAAGAGAAAAGAAAATAGGAAGCAATCTTGCTATTAAGCATTACTCCTACTTATTGTTATTACATTTGTTATATCAAAATAGCATTGATTGCCTGCTACACCAGACTTATGTAGAGAGTGGAAGAGTATAATAAGAATATATAATATATGGATGCTCCAGGGGAAGCTTATTTTTTATGCCTCATATTAGTCTACTGATCTGCACTTCTCCCATGTTTTTCACTCATTTATTCCATTCACAATAATTTTGTTTAATTTCTATTTAAATGTGTGGGCCACAAACAACTCCACTCCTTGACAATTGTGCAGATCTGGCAACTACATTATTGCAAACACCAATAGATATAATGAAGCCTTCCAGTCTGATTTTTTAATGATGATGTGGGAGAAAATGCTGGGCACACAGCCCCATGCCATCGAAATCTTGAATATCCTCAGTAGCCAGAGCTGCCCCTAGTCGGTGCCTGACGCCCCCCAGATGAGTCCTTCTACAGCCTCTGGGAAGGATGCCGAACACGGGCATGGAACGGAGGGTTGTGGCGGGATTCCAGCCTTGCTGGAGACTCAGCGCTTCTTTTGCTTTGCCTTTCTGTCCCCTTACCCCAGGTGTGGTTCCAGAACCGGAGGATGAAAGACAAGAGGCAGCGCCTGGCTATGACATGGCCCCACCCGGCGGATCCAGCTTTCTATACCTACATGATGAGCCACGCGGCGGCCACCGGCAACTTGCCCTACCCCTTCCCCTCCCACCTGCCCCTGCCTTATTATTCCCACATGGGCCTCGGAGCCGCTTCGGCTTCGGCCGCAGCCGCCCCCTTCAATTCCCCCCTGAGGCCGCTGGACACCTTTCGCGTCCTGTCCCACCCGTACCAGCGACCAGAACTGCTGTGCGCCTTCCGACACCCCTCTCTCTATGCCGGTCCGACCCACGGGCTGAGCGGTGCCGGAGGGAGCCCGTGCTCCTGCTTGGCCTGTCACGGCAGTCAGGCGAGCGGGATAGTCCAGCGGCCTTCGGGATCGGACTTTAGCTGCTCGGCCACCACTCGGACGGACTCCTTTCTCACGTTTACACCTTCGGTGCTGAGCAAGGCCTCCTCGGTCCCGCTAGACCAGCGCGAAGAAGTCCCTTTGACCAGATAAAGGACCCATCTCAGGTTGCGCTGTTTTCCTCCCACCCTCCCCATCCCGGCCACCCTCCTTTCCAGAGATCACCCGGGAGGTGGTTGCTCTTCTCCTAACGTTTAATCCCATCAATCCGTGGACGTCAAGGAACGGAAACAAAAACCGAAAATAAGCCTGGAAGATGGGGAGGATTTCTAATGCGCACAAATTCGCGGAAGAACCTTGGTCAGCGCGAGGTGCGGGACCTGGCGGATTATTCCCCAATGGTGGGGAAAAAGGGCGGGGGGGAGAGAATGATTTCTGCCACAGCAAAGCCAAGAGCTCCTACTGAGTCTTGAGGGAGTTTATCTCCGGCCTACCAGGGCAGATGTCACCAAACCACGGAGTCAATATTTTATGCATAACCTTATACGTGACTAAAAGGGAAATACTTGAAAGAAGAAATTGTCGATTCTTTTTTTTTTTTAAGTGTATGTCTGATGAAAGTAAAGATTTATTCTTTGCCAGATTAAAAAAAAGAAAGTAAAAGAAGGACCTTTGTGGATTTGCGATAGTGTAAATTTGTTATTACGGCTTTTCTTCCTTTCTTAGTCCGACAACCTTAAAAGTAACAACTCTGAACTTAGACGTAAAAAAAAATTAACTCTTGGAAATATTAGCTCCACACATGCATACATCTTCTGTGCACCAGCTGAGGAAGGAAGGAGGGAGGGAGGGAGGGAGGAGAGAATTGAGAAAGCGGAGTCGACACAGAGAACCCAGAGGGATTAAAGCTATTTGTCCTTTAAAATAACAGCGTTCTACTGTCAGTCGCTGAATTGTGACCACACGGACCAAATTAACAAGTGATGTATATGTAGTGGGGAAGGTTTACACACACACACACACACACACACACACACATCTTTTTGAAAAGGGAATCAGCTGCAAGACTAATATTCTCAGGACAGAACCAGCGTGGTTGCCAAACACTAACAAGCCGCCAAGGGAAGAGATTAAACGGCAGGAAGCTGGATTCTTTCCTCCCCGCAATCACTCAATCACTGGTCTGCAAATGAAAGCCGAATCTGTTTCTTTCTCCTTCCGGGTCTAATTTCAGTTCCCCAACAATCTTTGGGTTTAGAAGTGAGTTCTGTATTATCCACTGTATTTGTTATTGTAATTTCTTTTTTCCATATGTGGAATACAACTCTCCATTCCTTTCTTTTTTTCTGAATCCTGGGTATGTTATACATTTTTATCTCAATGAAATTACATCCAGCTCCTTAGGTTACCTGCTTTTACATTGATGGAAGAACAGTCCTCGACATTTAATACTGAATAACACTTTTACCCATTCCTAAGACATAAATTGGCTGGCTTTTTCTCCTTTCTGCTTAATTGAGACCACAAAGAATGATATAAAATACTTGAGTTAATTCGTTCATTTTAAACCATTGCATTATTTTAAAAGGTATATATATACATGGGAACAAAAGCAGGAAACTATTATTATGGTGTTGGGGTAGAACAGAAGATTTAAAAACATAAAAAATGTGGTATGCCCAATAAATTATTTCATTTCAATTTCAAACATAATTGAAATAGAGGGGAAATGTTTGAGAGATTTATGACTGGAAGGAAGGAAGATAGATATTTGGACATATACTGCTAATTTATGACAAATCTCCAAGGAAGTCACAGGGACTTCATAATTTACAGCCCCAATTCATCAGTGAAGTAAACCTGATATCAGCTAGAATAAAAAGTCTACACTATAAATAGGCTTTACAAAAACCACTGGTTTAAAAAACCTGATCCTTTAACAATGTTAATGGGTCAAATCAAAGTTATTGCCATTTTGTTGGGAATCTTTAGGATTATTAGGCTTCCCAATAACCTATTGTAGAGGGAAATATCATTGTTCTTTTAAAGAGGTACTCACTAATTCTTGTGAGAAATTCCAGTTTAGCATACTGATCAAGGAGATGTAACAATGGGGAGAATCTATTCATTTGACCAGGAGAATTTCCTTGTCTGGGAAGTCCTTCATTTTACCTTAAAACGACATTATTTTCTAAAG
The DNA here is from genome assembly GCA_023653725.1 of Bungarus multicinctus. Lineage (NCBI taxonomy): Eukaryota > Metazoa > Chordata > Lepidosauria > Squamata > Elapidae > Bungarus > Bungarus multicinctus. The sequence continues at coordinate 88,911,056 of CM042840.1, read as the reverse complement.
ACAAGGAAGGAAGAACTAAACTTTTAGAGCATTGCTTTTTATTTGAAGAAAAGGTTCCTGGGACATTCCAAAACCTAAATACCTGGCAAATTATTCTCTCCAAGTACATTTAAAGAGATATCAAACACAAAAGAGTGAAAATGAAAAGGAACAAAAACAGGAACAATTATTTTATGTAATCCGTATTATTAAAATGGTTTAATGCACTATATCCTAAACAAACATGCAAACCATAAAATTAACCTCAAACATACTGAAAATTCCCTAGACACCTAAGCTGATGAAGAGGAATAAATCCCACAAAAAATAAGTAAGACTTAGTTTTTAGTAAAAATGGTTAATTCTGGGGTGCAAATTAAGTTCTAGATTAGTAATGAAAATAGGTTGGGCTCCCATCTCTAGAACTCCCAAACTTCTAAGGCCAAAATGCTTGGCCAATACATGGTTTGGGACTTCTTAAGGGGGAAGGCAGATTGAGGTTAATGTTTCAGTCTCCTGCAGTTTGTTTTTCGCCTTCTATGTCGGTTGGGTATAATGGGAATTGCAATCCAATTGAGTTGCATCATTTTATGAGATGAGGCATAGAAGAAATAAAATTAAGGAGTTTTCTTTCCATCTGATTTGGTCTTTTGAGGGATAGGAGAGATTGGAAAACTCGATATGTTAATCATAATTGTACAATAGGAAAAGGTTGCCCTTCTATTGCCTAAATACTTGCTCCTTGGTTTCTCAAGCCCCCCCCCCCCTTATTTAGATAATAGGTGAAGACTTGAAACCCTCAGAAATATTGATCAATATACTTTCAGCGAAGAAGTTTCAATTGTGTACTTCAGCCTTTTGCTCAAATCAAAATTCTTATGCCATCCCGCCATCTGAAGGCAGCTTCCAAGGAAAGTCCACAAATCAGGAAAGGTAGGAAGTTTGCCTTCGAAAAGAGACAGGCCCACAAATGTACACACATTATATATTTTATTTTTCCAACTGAAAGTGATAATGAAGGCTGCAAATTTTCGGAACAGTGAATTTTTTCGTGGAAAGTATCTTGGTTATCCCATTCCCCCACTACAATCTTATAAGCAAGTAGCATAGGCTCCAAATGTATAGGTGACAGCTCTCATAGATTAAACCAGCTTCCTTGGGACTATTGGTAGATGTCGTTTGATGCATTGCTGTACAATTTACAAAATCGTTAAGATGTGTGACTTTCAATTCCCAGAATTCCCGGGCCAACATCGTATGCCTGCAGGATTGGATAGAAATGTCCAAATACTGCTAACTTTGAGAAATCCTGTTCTATTGTGAAAGGCTAATGTAGCAAAATCCTTTCCATTCCCCCCACCCCGTACCAATACTCGACCGGACCCCCTGGGAATCAACTTCCTCCACGGACCGATTTGGCGACGGAGGGGGGGGGGGGTTAAAAGAGACTACGCCCTCACATCCTCCAAATGGGCGGTTTCGTCCTAAGATGTCAATTCCGCAACAGGCAAATCCAGGTGACTTCTTAACACTTTGTTGAGTCAGATATTTACAGGATTGCTGTGCCAAAGCCTTGTGCTCGAACTGGGGGGGGGGGGAGGAGGAGAGGGAGAGAGAGAGAGAGAGATTGGTGTAATGGAGACCAACGGGTCTAAATTATTGTGGTGTATAATATTACAGATAATACACTCCGTAGTATACCTGTATTATCCTTTAGGCAACAAACCATCTGGATGCGTTTGGGCCAGTCATACTTTCAGTGCCCGAGGAAAAAGGCAAGGGCAAATCGACCCTCATAAATATTGCCAAGAAAACTGATTGGATATTGTTGGATAATTTCCAAAACACAAAATGTATGTATGTATGTATGTATGTATGTATGTATGTATGTATGTTTGTATGTATGTATATATGTTTGTATGTATGTATATATGTTTGTATGTATGTGTTTGTACGTATCCTCCGCCTTGTCCCTGGTCCCTTCAAGCCATTGTCGTTTTCAAGGGGCTCCTTTCGATCTGTCCCACCCTGCCAGGAATGACGCACCGTGGTCAGAGGGCAGAGATTGCGGAGCTCAGGTAAACAGGCTGCGAGGGGGCGGCGATGCCAGGCGTATTTTCAGTTAATAGGGAGAGAAAATGAGGTGTCTGAAGCGATATTGGAAACTACAAGATCGATGATCCTCCCTGTGTCCAATCAGCAGCCTTTAATTGACTGTATTTTCTAGGTAATTGAGCCACTCTGCCTCTAAATTGAAGTGGAAGATATAACAATACATCTTTCTCCCAGGAATTACTCATTACTTCATAATGAAATTTTCCTTTAGCTCCTTCTTCCTCTTTCGTGTTTTTTTTTTGGGGGGGGGTGGGGGGGGTGGGGGGGAGACGCAATCCGAGCTGCCGTTTGGCAAGAGCTTCCAGGAAGAAAACGTGAGGAAAACAAGGCGTAGGAAAAATTATTCTTGCAGGGAGTGGGGCAAGGCCGGCAATGATGGGACTGGTAGTTTCACAAGACTGAAGGGAACCGGGCTGGGAAGTTAATATGAAAGCGGAGGGCTTGGTGAAGGAAACTCGAGAGGCACTTGAAAGTCTGGGAATGGGGTGGATGGATGAGCGCGTTTGTATATAAGTCTTGTATAAGTCTTGGTCTCTTTTAGCCTTCAAAATCCGTCCTGACCCCACGCAACCTGAAAGGACTTTTCCTTCGGGGGGGAGGGGCTGGTGGTTGTCCAGCTGCAGCATTTTTCAGCGGAGTTTGGGGGCTCAGCCCAGATCAGCACCGGGAAGAAAGTGAGGCGCCTGCCTTCCCTCCTCCCTTCTCAAGCTACTCGTCTCCCGGCCCCGCCTCAGTGCCACTTGCCAGCCAGCCCGCTCGTCTTCAACAAGCCAGCGGCGGGTTGTTAGCGAGTGATTGATTGCCTTATTAAAGCGTGTTCTTGTAAGTGTGACCGAAGGGATTGCACTGCATATGTTAGAAATAATGCTCATTTTAAACAAGTGAGGGAAGGGAGGCGAGCAGGCGAGACACGGGTCAGCACTCAATAATCCCACGACCGCGTCGATCTGGAGGGGCGAAAAAGGGGCAGGTTCTGATCTGGGGACCGAGACTTCCCTTCTCACCAGGCTCCCGGGCTCTCTTCCTTTTCGCCAAAAAGTCGGCCGAGGCAACTGGACGAGGAAGGAAGGACCCGCTTACGCTAAGAGTGCTTTTGTTCCCGGAAGGCCTAATTGGGGACTCGTCACCCTCGTTTAATTCAGAATTGATTTCTTTCCAGGTGGGGTGGACTGTGAGTGCAGCGAGAAAGCCTATCCGTATTGGCCGTTGTGAATCAAAAGTACAAACCGCGCTGCTTAGCATCCCTTTGGAGGCATATGCATCTATTTATACATTTACAGTAATTAAAATATTTAAATAACCAATTGGGCAAAGATCCCGCCAAAATCGGTATTCGTAGTGACTCGAATAAACTATTCTTTCCGTTCTAGGCGGAGAACTGAGTCAAAGAAAGGGGGATTGGGGGTTCCTTACAGGCTCCCTTTCAAGGGGCTATTGTACAATCGGTGGGAAAACACAATGATATACGACGCAGTAACAGACAGAAGGCCTGAAATGGATGTTTTCCTCAGGATTTCTGTAGCCCTTCTCTGCGCCCCTATCATTCTTTCCCCCCAGCCTAGTGGTTAGCAAGGTTGTGCGGCAGCTGCAACTGTCGGAGCGAGCGGGCAGAGGTATCCTTGAGAAAGGGAGTCTCTCATTCCCATTATTCTCCTACATTGCACCTCCCTCTCGCTCTACTTGCATTATTTTAATCCGAAATGGAACCAATGCAGACGTTAGCCACCATATGCCAAGTTAAATGGGTCCAGTCTTGCCTATAATCCTGGCAAGTGTGTGGGAGGTATCAAGGTTAGCTGTTCCCATTTCATTGCCTGTGGTGGTAGATCAGAGTGCCCTTTGCAAGAGGGTGGGGATGGGGACGCGAAGTGAGATTCAGCAAAGCGAGATTTGGGAGGGAGGGGGTGTAGTAAGGCAGTGGGGCTTGTTTTCCAGAGCAAAAGAAAATGATCTAAAGACAAGGGACTAAGACTGTTAAGCCTACATTAAAAGGCTTATTTTCTGCTATTTTCCCAAAATGGGAATTAAGCAAATAAACTTTCTTCTTCAGATCCTTAATGTGTGCCTGAAAGTACTTTTCTTTCCAGCAAAATAATACAATCCACATTCCAGAACGTTGATGGAGACCATCAATACAAAGCCAAATGAAGGACTGAATATACAATATGAAGATGGGAGAGCCAGATATTAATTTCTAAATTATTTTTTTCAATAATACTAATAATTTAGCTGAAGAACCTGAGTATAAAACAGTCTCCCTAACTTCTATTGACAAATTATTTTTTTAGTTCCCAGTAATTCAGGATTAAATTGAATCTAGCAAAAGATTCTATCCAGATTCCACAAAATAAAAATAATCTGATATTACTGTGCACAAAACAAATGTGGAGGTTTTTTTGTACAGAAAGAAAATAAGATTGATGGTCCAACTTTTCAAGGTGTTTAACTTAGAAAAATAGGTTTGATGCCACTGATTGAAATTAATGTACTTTAACTTCATTAGGAAGCTAAGCAAAGTTGAATCAGATTACTACAGATAGTTATTGATTTACAGCAGTTTGTTTAGTGAGTGTTTGAAGTTACAGCAACACTGGAAAAACTTTGTGTCCATTTTTCACACTTATGACTGTTGCAGTATTCCCATGGTCATGTGGTTTGAATTTGGATGCTTAACAACTGATTCACATTTATATGATGGTTGCAATGTCCCAAATATCTTAGAGTCATGAGATTCTCCTTTTGTGACCTTCTGGCAAGCAAAGTCAATGGGGAAATCGGATTCACTTAACAACCATGTTATTAATTTAAGAACTCTACTGATTCACTTAACAAATGTGAGAAAAGTTGTAAAAGGGGGCAAAATTTATTTAATTTCTCACTTAGTGACATACATTTTGGACTCAATTGTGGTCGAGGATTATCTGTAGTTTAGTGAGAGACCATCAAGGGATATTACAGCTACAGGATAGAATGGAAAAAGAAACAGTACCAGAAGCTGTCCCTGTAATTACCAGAAAAATGGTATATCCATCAAATCACTAGAAGGGAAGTTTTGTAGCAGAGTTTTTCAAACACAACTCTTTTAAAGTGAATGGACTTTAACTCCCAGAATTCTCCAGCCAGCATGACAATTTTTTAAGTTGTCAAATTGAAAAAAACAGGGTTGTATAAAAAAACAGGGGTGGGGGGACTTAAAAAAATATTATAGTCAGCTAATCGGGTTTGCATCTTGGTTTTAGACTAGACTGAGAAACTTAACATTATTCCCCAAAAGACAATGGCAGACCACTTTGGTCTCCCTGAAATCACTTGAGTGGAACTATCTTGAAAGGCCCTTTTCCTAGTAATTTATTGTGTCATCAGACACGAACCTCTTCAATAAATTTTCTGCAGGAAAGAGTTCAGGGCAAACTTGGTGGCCACTCTCAAAGAAATCAGAAAATGGCAAAACATAAACATGTTTGGTATTGAAAACTTTTAACTCACAATTGGCCAAAAACCTATTTAAGTTTGCTGGAAAAAGGTTTGAGTGTTGAGGGTTATTCTACTGTTCCTCTCCTGTTTGGAGATTTACCACACATAGGTCCTTGTTGCACACTTTTATTATGTATCTCATCAAAATCTAAACTGCAGAGCTCCTAAAAGATCTTCTTCATAGCCATGTAGAAAATTCAGTCAGTCAATGGTTTTCTTTCAGCAGAGGGAGGGGGAAGAAAAAGAGGCTGCTTTGCCTGGGAAGAACAAGATTGTCACTTAAAATATAATATGAAAGCAGTAAGCAATTATTTAAAAGAAGGCTGTTTAGAAAAATATTTGTATTTATTGCAGCTGCTTGATTGGTCTCATTAAAGCTTGGAGAGCACTTAAATTGTGTTACAATCTCATTTAAATCCAGCATCGTTTCAGCAGGATGAGGCGCCTGAATAGACCAATCACTCCATAATGATGATGAATGAGAAATTAATGCAGATACAAGCGAGACAATTTAGGCCTTCATCTGTTTAAATAGCCTTTCAAGATTATTTGCAACTGCAGGTCACAGATTTAATCAATTGTCCAATCTTGTGAAAGTCATATCTCTTTGCAGCTTCATTCAGATTATTTATAGAGAAACACGAGACCAATAAAACCAAGCCAAAGGGAAATGACTATAGCTTTAAAGGATTGGACGGCTTGAGGAAAAACTCTAGTTATCCCCAATCTGAGACTTCCATTTCGGTGGCTACCTCCCCCTCCCTCCCCAATCAGCTGCAGAGAGTGAGAGGTACTCCACAAATCATATTTGGATGGATTAAAACTGGGAACTTATCTTGATGGGAGTGCCCTCGCAGTGTGATCAAAAGAATCAAAGATGGCCGCCACGATGCGATAAGCTCCACCTGATCAAGGTGCATAATTAGATCCAGCCGAAGTGAGGTGCAAAAGTAGGTTGGAGGACGGCAGATTAGACCCTGATAGAGCCACAACGGTAAGGAAGCCCCTCACCTGACATCACAGGCTGCAAGCTCATGCTACCTTCAAGATTGCTTAACCCCACGAACAACATCTGAAGAGAGTTTTCAACTGTAAACATTTATTTCAAGAGTTCACACACAATCTTGTTACCACCCTAATTTTCTTCAGAGAAATCAGTGGGGCTTACTTCCATAAGAGGACACAGGATTGCAGCCTATAATTAATAGGTCCCTTGCGGTAATAAGTACTTTTACAAGGCAAACATTTCCGTTAAGATTAATAAAGACTATTCTGTCCCGAAGATGGGATCATTGGACTTAAACAGCGATCCAGGGAAGTCACCAATTTATGCACATTTGGGAGTGGGGAATAAATTCCATTCTTTTTTTCACAATGTATTTCGGAGTAAATGTGTGCATGATGATCAGTGCGAAAGCACATTGACTAGAAATAAAATCCAATGTTATTTCAGTCTCCCTTCAAAGCGAATTTCTCGGAGCAGGTCTATCTGTTTCAACTGAAATGAAATCGAACACAGAGAATACTTAGAGCTAGAAGGGAAAGTTTTTTTGCAAGCTTTGCCTGATACAAAGCCAGCTCTTTTCCAAGTAATAAAAGTGCTAAGAAAATTATCTATCCATCATCTATCCATCTATATTTATCTGTCTATCATCTATCAATCATCTATCATCTATATTAATGATCTATCTTCTATGTCTACGTTTTTCTTCTAGCACTAAGTGTTAGCAGGGTTAGAGCAAAACCAGCAACTGAAAAGAGGCAAGAATCTGCAAACTTGGGAGATCCTTGAATTGCCCAGGGAGAATGGATAAAAATGCTATTATTAAAAGTAATATTAGTGCAGGCTGCAAATCCAACTATCCCAGCTTGAGTGGACTTGCTTAATAGGCACATAAAGCAGAAAGTGATTCAGAAATAAGCAAAAGGCTTATGTTATAGATATTCTACCCTGGAGCCATGTTCATCTATAGTAGAATCGGAAGGAGTAGTAACTTTTCCGACTAACATCTTATTATATCGTTGAAAGAAAACAGCCTCTTTTAGGTGAGGCAAGTGCCCAAAAGGAAGAGCATGCTATGCTATACACCTCTACAGTCAGTGCTGAAGAAGAGGTTAGTTTGCAACTGGAGGCAAGACTGCTCAAGCATGTGTTTGTGTGTATGTAATTAACCATCCTGTTCAAAGAAACAGTCCGCTAGCTTGGAGAAGTGTTGGGCACTATAAAAAGACAGAAGTGAGGGAACTCAAGCTCTGAGTTCTCTGGATTTTGTTCTTGGGAAAACATGTAGCTTCCTTTAAATTATAAGTCACCCTGAAAGAAAAGTGACAGAGAAACTTTCACAATAAATAACAGGATGACTCCACATTCCAGCATTTCCCTAGTATTATAAGAGCAAAAGGATGATTAGAGGATGTTTTTGAGAAACATATCAGCTTCTTGAGTATGTACCAAGTGAAATTGCCAAGTCAAAGCAAAGAAGGGGCAGTAGTCAAGTTTTATTAGGTTAATGAGATATTTAAATACCAACTGAACAGAAGTCCAGACAACACAGGGATTGGTGATATATAACCTTGGGTAGATCTGATGAGGAACATTACTAGGGTTGTGGGTCTTTAGCAAAAACTGGGGAACTGGTAGCGGAATCTTAGTTTGTTTTCAACATATTGGAAACAAACCTTAGATAATGATTACAATGGCTATGTTCAATATATCAAATTTAAGAAACCAACTTGAGTTCTTGTGGTGGTCTAATTCTTAGCTTAAGGTTCTTAACACACTCTTTTGAGAGTTCCATTGAACCTAATGGGGTTGTCTGCAAAGTAGATTTGGAGGGGATTATTCATTATATGAATTTATTTAAAAGCAAACTTCAAAAAAAATACATCAATATTAGATACTAATAGCAAACCCATGCAAAGGAACTCAGTGGAACTCAAAGCTCCTCTAGATGTGCCTATTCATAATCTTCCCTTCCCTTCTACGAACTGGATTATATGCGTAGTACATTTTACTTTGTTTAGTAGTTGCATTCATACATTGTCTTCCCTGATTTTTAATCATGTTTAATTATGCTCAGTCTGCACCCTTAAGCCACATGCATAGGTGGCAAAAATTTGGATGATCACTAAGATGGCCACAAAGAGATAGGAAACTAACCTAAAAAGCTGTTGGGTTTGCTTGCTTTTAATAGCATTGGATTCAGTTTCCTAATTTCAAGAGTTGTGAGGCTGAATGTAATGGACAATTTGCAGTCCAGTGAGTGTGTTAGATTTATATCATACATTTTTGTTTAGAAGCTCAATGTTGCATACCCAGAACCCTTCTTTTTCCTCCCACAACACCCCTGTGAAGTAGAGGGCTGAGAGTCACAAAGCTAAGTCCCCAAATCCCCCAGTAAGCTACACAGGATGGAATTTTTCATCTTAATCCAACACTCCAACCTTTACACTAATTTCTGCAGCAGTATCTTCAGGTAAGGGTAAAAAGTCAAGATGGTGGCTATAATAGTGTGGTTGGAGCTCCACTTGTTTCTATGTGCAGCATGCAAAGCAAGTAGACCTTTGATTGCACCAACCTGAGCATCTTGATTTTTTTTTTTTATCATGCCCTGGGGACACTCCTGGAGTCCTGCATTACTACGTATATTTCTGTGTAGTAGTTGCTCTTAAAGACAAAAGAGGAAAGTTTTCAATAAACCTATACAGAATTGCCCTCTCAATGAAAAGCCTGCAAAAGTGCACAGTGCACTCAGTTGTTCTTTTCAGGAGCCACTTTTCTCCTTCCATTAATCTGAACTAGGTGTTTCATTAGGCTCGGGAACAGTTCAGCTTAAGAGCAAATTAATTGGCTAGGAGACCTCGCCGCCGCCTCTTACAGAGCAATTAAAAAGCAAGAAGCAAGGCGGCAAACAAACCTTGGGAAGGCGGTGTGGTGTCTGAGCTTAAACGAAGCTCAACGAGAGGGGTTCCTGAAGCTCCAAGGGACTCCATCTTAATAGTGACTTTGAAGAATTGCTGTCCAATTAATACCTTTAATTGGTGTCTTTTGGGGCAAGCAGAGAAATCCGAATGCTGCTATATTCAATATGAGTTGTGGCTTTTCCGGGGACAGGCTTTTCCTATTACTGATAATTGTACATTATTATTTTTAGTTTTGTATAATTAGCAACACCTAGTAGTAAAGACTACACTGTTAAAGCAATCTCGTTAAAGCAATTGAACCTAAATTAGGGCGCTCCTTCATTTTAAATCACATTTCAGAGATTTTAGGAACATTTGTATTACCTGAGGGCGATTTTAGGAATATAATTTAACAAAAGGTTAAGCATTCTCTACAGGTTCATATGCAGCTGTAAAGGCTCCTTTCCTTGTTTAGGATGCAACAGACAAGGGTTGGGGAAATAGAGGTTCACACAAGGTCTGGTTAAAACATTCCAGATGGTTCCTTGGTGGTACAACTGAAGTTCTGTCCATTTTTCAATGTAGGTTGCAGATAAAATAGGCTGATCTTTGATCACACCACTGTGGCCACCATATTTTATTCATTGACCACATCCTATGGGAAGTGTAACCTCCTCAAATTGGGACCAGTGGTCAGCTTGGGAAAAGCTTCTGGGTGCCCTGTATATTTAAATCCTGCCCTTGCAATTTTATAATTTGGCTGCCTGTCTAATGTATATACCTATAGAAAACAAAGTGAGTTTTGATATTTTCCCCCCCTTTTTAAAAAAAATTCTGAAAAAGTTTGAAAAGTGAAGAAATGTATATGCTTTATTTAGTTCATGAGCAACATAGAGCAAATACATTCCTTCACTTTTCAAACTTTTTCAGAATTTTCAGAATGCATTAGTGTAAGTGAAGGAATGTATTGTTTGCTGTATTTTGCTCATTAAATACAGCAAATAATAAATTCCTTCACTTACACTAATGAATATTAGAACTGACATGATTAAAAAGTCTTATCAACTAATAATGACAATCTTTTATCCACCACCCCTCCAGAGACATTTATTGTAAATGTAGGAAGACTGTGTTGATGATAACAAGTAAATGCATTTAAGACCAGATTTATCTGTAACTATGATAGGGTAAACGGAGAAACTTTGCCAGATACCTTGTTTGATTAAACAAAAGGCAAGACAAAAGTGATTCCAATCCATTAAAAACCTACACAAACCTTTCCTTTATTCCAATGGAACTAACTTCCTAGTAGCGCGTAAAGCACAACCTACTTTTTTCCTTGGGAGTCTTTATCAGGCAGTGATAGTGGATGCAACATGCTAAATCAGAATGAGTGTTGCTCATTTGACACTTAGCAGGTTGTGAAAACTAACCAATGTTGGCTTATTAGAGAAATACCGGTAGAAATAGTTAAACAAACCATAATTTAGCATGTCATATAAACTCGGCTGAAAACTACAGGATAGTGTGTTTCACATGGGGTTCAAATCAAGCAATATTACAATTAAACCTTTTCTATTCCTATCTGTAACCTTAAGGCTTGAAGAGTTTATCCCAAATAAGGATGGGAATGTTTAAGGAGATTATCAACCATCCAGGTCATGCTTGTCCAAAAGGGAACTGGATTTACTTGTTTTTTTTTTTCTTTGAAAATATTTTGCTTCAGTGGTGGGATTCAAATTTTTTTACTACCAGTTTTGTAGGTATGGCTTGGTGGGTGTGGCTTGGTGGGCATGGCAGGAGAAGGATACTGTAAAGTCTTCCTTCCCTCCCCACTTCTGGGGGAAAGTTATCACCAGTTATCTGAATTACTCAAAATTTCCGCTACCGGTTCTATGGAACTGATCAGAACCTGTTGAACACCATCTCTGTTTTGCTTCTCACTCAAGAAGCTTCTTTCCTTCAGAAGTGAAATATCGTTATACATATATTTATTTTATTCTTTTTAGTTACTACTTTTTATAAACAACCAAAACCAGAATATTGTAATAAACATCAATATGGCCAAACGAAATCAGCAGAGAAAAGAAAACATCAGTAGCAGATCTTGTCAAATTAATTATATGATTACCCATTTTTCCATTTAGAAAATATTCTAGAACAAATGAGTTTATTTCAATCTATAAAAGTTATACTAGTTCAGAAACTGGGGGCGTATTGCATATGTAGTAATCCAATATGCCTAATCGTCTAATATTTTTTTATTTGAAAAAAGTTGACCATGATGACTTTGATGTTGATTATTATTATGAAGATAATGATTATGATGGTGACAACGAAACTGGAGATGATGATGATGAAAAAGACTAAAAAGATGAAGAAAAACAACAACAACAACAAGAAGAATAAGAGGAAGAGGAACAAGAGAAATAAAATTAAGTAATAATTTTCGGAATTGCAGTTTAAGAGATGAAGTTTGCATTTGTCTTTTATTTCCCATCATTTCTCAATAAAGTCTTTAAGCTAGAAATTTAATGAAGATGATTTGCCAAACAATATATAATTTTCTGTGTTCTAGTCTAGAGCCATTATTTTTGTCAAATGTATTAAAATTATTACTTTTGCAGAAATAGGGCATTTTTATTTTAATTGGGCCCTTTATTGACTGTTGTTAAAAAACAGGCAATTAATTTATGCCAATCATAAATCTGTTTTCAGGAAAGACTCCTAGATTTCAGCAATGTTAATATGCTTAGAAGAAAATTGAAGCAGAATCTGTCAAGTATCATGTGTGGGATGGAGGCGGTGGATATTGTAATCTCTGGAGTGTCCAGCTTTGAATAAAACAATTATTTTCATTTGTAATGGCTAAACAAATTGTTAAACATTGTACTTACTGAGAAAATGTGGTTTTATAGGAATCAGCTTAAGGGTGCTTCACTGGAGAGCTGAAGACATGATGAAAACAATGTGTGATCAAGAGGAAGATTACAATGGTCAAAGCATGATGGCACTTTAATAAACCGCAGTTGGAAATCTGACTGGTGTCTAGGATATTGAAGCGGGGGGAAGCAAGCCTTCAAAGATGAATAATCTTTAGAATTTCTGACTCTTTAATTTTTCTTGGGCTTTCTGGAAATGGAAATTTCAGAGATCAAATTTCAGCTTGGATCACCTAAATCTAGATTGTACTGACAAGATTTACAGGAAGCTTTGCAAACATGGTGCAAGTGGTTTGGTGGTCACAAGATTAAAAAATAGTACAACATAACCTATATTGGGCTGTGATCCAGCTTTGTACGCACTAAAAACACCAAATACAAGGGAATTGAATAAAGTCAAGATGATCTCTGCAATTCTGACCTTTTTAAAAGTACAGTAAAGAACTAGTAAAAAGGGAATGGTTAGCAATTCTCAGAATTGTTGTCTTGATTTTATTGACCCTTCCCCCATCCTTGCACCAGGCATTTACAAATGGAATTTATGAAATATTAACTGAGAATCTAAAATTATTAATTTTATTCAATTATACTAGCACGTCTAATGGCCATATCTATATTGAAATATCAACCTGATTGGTCTTACTTTTTGAAAAAAATCAAACTGACATCACTAGTTTAATACCATGACATCATAATACAATGCTGGGAGACAAAGCTTTAGTAATATTTTAGCTATTTTGCTTAATGTTTATTTCATCATCCTAGTTAATCCTAGTTGTCATTGCAGTTTTAACATGAGTTTGGCTATCTGTCATTTCAGAAATAAAATAGTCACTCTAGACTCAGTACAGTCACATGATCTAGCTTGGTTATAAAACTATGCACCGCAATGATAAATCTTGCCACCTGGCAGCAATGACTGTGGAAAGAGATCTTTAGGAACAGTTTTTCATGGATTTATGATTAGTATTTTCTATACCTAAATAAAGTGTTGCCTTTAAAGAGTCAAAAATTACAAACTCTTAACTTTCCCCTATCATCTATGCAGGATTCTCCAAATTTGATACCCAGTCTGTAGTTATTATTGGGTGCATTTTGATAATAAAACTATTCTCACATCAAAATGATATGAAATTCAATATTGCTAGAAAATAGGAAATTTTAGCTGTGGATCACTGGCATTTTGTTTTATTTTGCCATCTATATCTGGTGTTATTTTCCATAAAATCTCCTTTTAGTTGAATTGCCACATCTATATTATTATTATGTTCAGTTAACCTAAATTCATTTTCTACCAAATTATGCTGATTGTGATACATTAGTACTACTTATACTAAGCTGTACTGATTGTGACACAGAGATTGCATAATGACTATTTCATTCCAATCCAGTTTCAGCATAATGAAACTTGAATATTCCCATCACTAATTAGATTAACTGGGCACAAGGATTACCTGATCTAAAAATATTTCTAACTCATATGAAATATAAAGTATTTATGAATTTTATTAATTACTTTTAACTGTATTTTAACATTTTCATTCATATATATAAATAAGCCTATACGTATTTTATGCTAATCTTTGCTTTCCAACTTCCCCAAACTTTGCTTTTCTATTTTAGAGTTGTCTCTAATTTTGGGGGAATGTAGTCATTTTCTTGTGCACTGAAACAAAGTCATAGTAGTAGAAGCATCAATCTTGGTTTCATCCCATGGAAAGCATGAACATCAGTAAAAGTTCACTGCAGAGGAGTAAGGGGGGGATGCGAAACAATAATCCTTCCTGTACTGAGTCTATTTTCCCACTTTCTTTTGAGACTTAGGATAGATAGGCTATGATACTGAAGATGTTTCACCTGGTGTACTAGCCAGCTCATTTCAGCTAATGGAAATATTGATTTCTCAGCTATGCCAATGAGATATAAACCTTTGAGGACTAGATTTGCAGTAATGAATTTGGGAAGAGTTATATTCAGATACTCTTGATCTTGTCGGAATAATTGAAAATTATGATTTATTACTAATTCCAAAAGGAAACAAAAGAAATGAAAAAATTCTCTTTTTTCTTCTATCTGTATGAGTATTTAAAGAGAATAGTAAGGTATCTTTGCTATAGTTCATCAGCATCCTCTAGCAGAAGGAATACTCTGCAGAACAATTCAGGAATATGTTATATCTTACATACATTTCTGATCAGCTTATCTGAGTAGTAATTGTTTTATTAAAGGAAAACAATTGGGTTTTATAGATATTTGAATAAGATGTAACATTACCTGGGATTTATTTAAAATGGAATTGATTATCTATCTAAATTGTCTAATCAAGCAAACTTTGGCCTGTGTGACATGCAGAAATGAATATCTGCAATAGACAAACAGCCTTGGTTTAAAACAGACTTCTTATTTTTTTTTCTTGCTTGCTTTAGTTTTGGTTGCCAAAATAAAATGCCAGTTTGATTCCAATTATGCCCATAGAATAAGGCTATCAGGTATAATTACTTGAGACTCGTCATTTTATTTGTATAATCATTTTTATTCTTGTTACATCATTCAAGTGCTGCTGTATAATTATAGGCTGAATAGCTAAGTTCTTTCTGTAAAGCCAGCATTCACCTTCTGATCTTGACTTGCATATTAATACAATTTTGGAAAGTCTCAGAGAAGCAGAATATAGAATAATCTGTCTATTGAAATAAATGATGACTGCCCCACACTCAGCTCTAGGGGGAACATAGGCATAGAATCTAAATCTGTACGTACACTCATTTCTGATCAAAGCAGCTATAAAATGCAGATTTTGAAGCTAACATCAATATCTTAATTATCGATACTTTTAATTATGACTAAACAGGAGTCACTCTGTTATTTGTTATGGGCAGCAGTCTGTAATGACTGGAACATTAAGGTCCATTAGCCTAAAGCTGTCCAATCTTATTAAAAAATATAATAGTGTCCAGGGCTAAGATTTGATATGTAAAGTGTGGGTGGACAGAAAAGATATCCCTTTTCCCTGGGGCTGTATCTGTCTTTTAGGTGTTTTTTTTCCTCTGAACAACCCCATTCAAATAATGGAACACTTGTGTTTTTTATGTTTCATATGTACCATATGGCGTGATGAGCGCACTGTTTAATTACAAATTAGCATATCCTTACAGCAAGGGTAAAGCAGATTGACCAATGTATCTAAACTCCTTTGAAGTAAAGCTCTCTTGCCTATTGTTACTAGTTTAAAATCTGGACCTATGGTATTCCCTATGATCTACTGAAGATTGTAAAGGCAGTTCTCAGCCCTCCTTAGAAGTAACTTATTTATCATATTAAAAATCAATTTCTCTTCATATCTGCTCCCCTTCTGTGTTATGGAAGAGATGGTTTCTTCTAAATGTCATACGATCAAGGACTAGACTTTATTCTCATTAACAATATATTTACTTTTCTTCAAGTAACTACCTACCAAGGTCTTCCTAGTTTTAAAAAATGATCAGAGATGTTACTATTTCTTTTAAAATATGCAGTAATTATAATGCACTGAAAAAAGAGCTTCTCATGACCATGAAACAACTTGCTACATTCAGCTCACCATGGTCAACTCATCACATCCAACTCAGTGTGGCCAACTCACAATGGCCAACTCATGAAGGCTAACTCACCAAGGGACATGTTCAGCTCACAGTGGGACAACTTGTCATGGGACGAAAGTTACTTAATAGTGAAGAAATGGTAAAATAGAATCCTTAAAGAAGGGATACAAAAAATGGGACAAAATAAAATGTGACAAAAATTGTTTAATTGGTTTCTGGCAAGTTTTCCTGCAGCAAATTGGTCATGATAAATTGTACTATGGTGAGTTGGCCATGGCAAACTGATGTGGTGAGTTGGTTGCAACAAGCTGGCTGTGGTGAATTGTCTTATTCTATCTCATGGCATTTTTCCCCTGTATATTCTGAGCTATAAAAACATATTGTCATAAATTACTCTTATTATCTCCTGAGTCTGTCAATAACAATATTAGCAAGTTGCCTTTAAGGGAACAAAAGCACTGTAATCCCAGTAACCCATACTGGGTTATAATCCCAGTAACCCATACTGAAATCCTCTTGCAATTTTTACCTGCTAAAAGCATGACTTTTCTAGCCCCTATGGTTAAATGGATCAAATTCTCATGATCATAAATTAGCATCATTTGTCCATATGAGTGATATCAGATATTTGGAAGAACTTCAGTGATTACAGAAATGTAACAATACACTGAGAGAAAATTATTTGATTCAATTTGTGGTGGTATCAGTGGGAATCATGAAACATATCAACAAGGATATACTTTTGACAACTGAGAGCATAGAATAGGAATGGGACAAAGCATCTGGAAGGCATCCAAATGGTTTGGACTTTAAACAGAAGCCTACCTTGCAAGTGTGTGTGTGAGAGAGAAGGAATGAGAAAAAGTTACTTATTAATGGAGAAATGCTAAAGACATATACTGACGGGACTATGTCATTGCATTTACAGGCACCAAACATCTCCGGGTTATATAGATTATACCTGAAAACATATTTCAATAAGGAGAGTGGGTTACATAAATACTGGACTTGAATGAAGGATTTGGTGGGTCTGCTACTTATTCCTTGGTGAATATCAACCATAAAACAGGAGTCCATGACTGGTGAATAGTCTCTTCTGGGCAGGCATGACCCTAGGCAGGATAGTTTAACCCAAAAGGTTTGTAAAATGGGAACAGAACATTCCAGATTATTCCTTAATATTAATTTCCTTTTTTGGACCACACACTTGCTTTTCCAAGGATCAGCAGTTTTCAAGAAGTGAATCTTCTGAACTACTTTTCATTTTCAGGACCATAAAATACCTCTATTTTGTTTGGCACACCATATCCAGAAAGAATTTTGAAGGTACAAATTCACCATCAATTTGGAGCAGTAATACATGGGAAACTATAAGAATGACCAGATCAGTATAGCCCTTATAGGAACAGAATGTTCCAAACTTAAAATTGACATCCCATTTAATATGTCCATATACAAATATCATACAATTGACAATTAAGGTGAATATTTTTTCAGCTGAAAATAGTCTGCATTATTGTTTCTTGTGGATCAATTTTTCTTAAATGTTTCAAAATTGTATGACAGTAGCATCTATAACTAAAGAATACTTGTTACTAAATAGAATATTCAAATAGAACATATAGTCATCATTGCCTGTATTGTCTTTACTTTAAAACATCAGTTACAATGTACCAACTCTGCTATGTGAGCTATATTGGTTACTGGTGAGTTTCCAGATGCAGTTCAAGCTGTTGGTTACGTCATGAGAGATCACTTCCTTCCCCTCACTTTTGTCCATCCCATAAGATCCCATGGGATTCTTTTCTCTAATTAAGAATGTCACAGTAGTTGCCTTTTGGAATAGTATCCCTCCAGAAAGTTCAAATCTAACTCTGCAGGAATTTAGAAAATTGTTAAAAACTTGACTCTTCCCCACCCGTCCCTCCAAGTTTTGGAACATGTTGATTCTGTGCCAATTTGATGTGTATTGTTTATTTTGGTTATGATAAGCATTTGTTCCTGTTACATGCTATCTTCTTTTTTATTTATTTACTTTTCTTTTTTAGGTATTTTACTTGTTCTGATTGTACTCTTCCTGCAGACAGTTTTGATCTGGACAGCTCTGTAAATTTAAATTATAAACAAATCATAATTGGAAGTATAAGCTGATGATATAATGATATATTTTAGTAGTGGTGAGATGAGATTAGAGTCAGCATAACTTCCTGCCTATTTGATCTTGCCTGAAGTGGGTGATAAACATCCACTTTCATAAAATATGTTGAAATAAAAAAAATAATTAATAATAAAAATAATAAATTGAAAGAAAAAATAATAAAAAATAATTTATTAATAAATTAATAAAACTTTCACTACCTTTTAGTTTTATTTCAGGTGTTACGAATCTCTGTATGTTCTCTATGATGCTTTCTGTGAACTTTTATCCAATTGTTTGTGTGTAATATCTGAAATCAGATCAGCTACTACCTTCATGGCAAGTAAAATTAAATGGATCTGAAACCCACAAAAATTATTTTAGTCTTATGAAAGTATTCATAGATAATAATTAACTTGTTTTCAGAACATCAAAATATTTTAAGAAATACTGTATTTAGATTATCTCAGAGACTTCTGAGGTAAAACTTCTGTATACTGAAAGGATAGACTATAGATACTTCTTAAATAGGGCACGGTGGACTAGTGGTTAAGAGGATGGGTTTGTTGACTGGAATGTTTGCAGTTCAAGACCCAGGATGAGGTGATCTCCACACCATTTGCATATCTAGCAATTCAAAAGCATGCAAATGCGAGTAGATAAATAGGTGCCATTTCAATGGGAAGGTAAGAGAATTCTGTGTGACTTGGCATATAGTAATGCTGGCCACATGGGTCATGTCTTCAGACAACAATGGTTCCTTTGGCTAAGAAATGAAGATGAGCACTGCCCCCTAGAGTCAGACAGACCAGACAGAGGAAATTCTTATAAAGACTTCCTATAGCATCTCAACTTTTATTGCTGAGACTGGTTTGTGTTCTGGACTTAAACAGTAATAGATACACAAACACACAGAGATATATAGACTTCCATGACAATTTTAAACAACAAACAAAGACAACAATAACAATCAAGTGACAACAATCAATCCTATCAACTAGCTAGACAAATTGAATTAAGGTGAGGTTCAGGCAGTACACAGATATCTAATTCTATTTTTCTTTTTGCTTGATTCTTATCTTCCATCCTGTTAGCAATGTCATTCATAATCAAGGCTTCAATGAAGAAATCAGATGGTTTTCTCTCCCCCTTCTTTCCTCTCTTGCTCTCTTTTTTATTTTATTTTATTTCCTCCCTCCCTCTTAAACGTATATTCATTTTAGGGCTTTACTGATATTTTTAAGAGCAAATAATTAATGGAAACCAATAGGGAGAAGGATGTTCATTATTAACACAAATAAATAAAAATGAAGAGACCAGCATGTTCCCATAATTTCAACATATGTCCAAATATTACTTATATACATTTAGCAGTTATTCGGGTAATACATGAGAAGAATCTGATATACCAATATTTCAGGCATTTTTAACAATCATAAATTAGGTGAAGCTCTATCTAAAAAAAAGATAAACATAAAACTGAAAAAGGAAATGTAGAAGAGCATCTTTATTTTTCAACCTCTCTGTTGTATGTGAAAAATAGCCATGTACAGTCACAGAACATTTGGAAATAATTGTAGCTCATTGGTTCAAATATTAGATAAGTACCATATTGTTCCATGTATAAAACCCTATTTTTTTAAAAAAATATTTATGTGAAAATGGAGGGTTGCATTACACATGGGGGCCCAGAGGAGAAGACATAGCACTTCCCCATCTTCCATGTCTGCCACACATGCTAGATAGGCCTCCTGTGATGGCCAACCTGACTCTGGGTGAACCGGTTGTTAAATTACCACCACCATCGCTACCAAAGTGGATTCTGGGTGCTGCGTTGCAATGGAGAAACAGGAAATGGAGTAGCCAGCATGAGGAAAGGAGGAGCAGGGAAAAGAAAGAGGAAAAGTGGCCTCCTCCTTCCCTTGAGCTGTTTGCTCCATTTCCTGTCTCTCTATTGCAGCACAATGCCATGTTGCAGAGCTTGCCCCCCCACCTCCCCCAGATGCCCTCGCTTCCTCTAAGCATTTTTTTGCCTACCTGATTTTCAGCTCCATTGCATTTTTCCATCACATTTCTCGCTGTCATAGGAAGGGAAACAAGTTTGTGGGATTAAAAAACAAGTTCAATCAATCAATTCCAACTTCACGAGGTCTTTTTTTTTTTCACGAGAAGTTGGAATTGATTAATTTTACTTTTTATTTTTTAGTCTTACAAACTTGTTTCCCTTCATATGACAGCGAAAAATGTGATGGAAAAATGTGACAGAGTTGGAAATCAGGTAGGCAAAAAAATGATTAGGGGAAGCGAAGGCATCTGGGTGGTGGTGGGTGTGTGACAAGCTCCAGGGCGTGGTGCTGTGTTGCAAGAGAGAAACAGGAAATGGAACAGCCAGAGCAAGGGAAGGAGGAGGCCTCTTTCCCTCTTTCTTCTCCCTGCTCCTCCTCAGGTTAGCAAAGAAATGCTTGGGCGAAGCAAGGGCATCTGGGCGCCAGCACTAAAATGGGCCTGTCTCTCTCCAGCAGTTGCCCAGGCCCACTGTATGGATGCCAACATCTATTGACACTTAAATGCAGCAGCATTCCAGATTTCTGAATTTTAAGAAAAGAGGGGGTGTCCTATATTTCCTGTCTTATCTCATGCACATAGGTGGATTTGTGGCTGTGCAGATGCAAATAGACAATTCCACAAAACATCCATAACAAAGTACATTTATTGGTACATCAGGTATCTTCATGACTCACATGTGTGACGAAGCTCTTCTATAATGATCAATCCTTTGTATATCAGCATGCAGGTAAAAAATGGTTTCTTTCCCAACCCATCACGTAGCGATAGAAGGAAAAGGTGTTATCAGTCCATGAGTGCAGGCAAGAAAAGAAGGCAACCTCTTTCAACCCCTTGAGGGTCAATTTAGTGGCCAATCAGGATTACAGATGTGGTCACGTGACATGAACTACATTTCCCAGGATACCATTAACTACATTTCGCATTTCCCATGATGCATTCCATTAAGAGGACAGCTCACAATTCCTAAGTAACTAACCAATTCCCATAGACTGGCTGGGACAGCACACTCTCCGCTTGGAATTGTAAATTCCACTATTAAAGAAGAGAAGAAAAAATTAACTATAAACTAAAATAAGCAGTAAACAGTGATAGTAATCGAATAGCATATAACTACAGTATATAACTAAGATAAACCCTTATAGCCCTTATAAACAGAAGAACCATGACACTGATATCCCCTAAACTTCACTGAAGAGGTTACCTAGCTTTGTAACAAAATGTTTGAAACTAACCCACAAGCTTGGAGAACAAACCTTCACCCTCACCCTACAACTGAGCTACATATATTTGCAACTACTGCAAATATATTTAAAAAAATAATAGTTTGCTCCCCTTGTGAAACAGGCCCAGAGTTTATGGACTTCTACAACTCTGTTTACTCAACCAATTTGACCTGACATTTACCTACACTATATAAAAAAAAAATGTTAACAGGTAAAACCTGCATCAATGTTATACTTCAAAGCCCTCTGTGAACTAACTATTGTATTTCACTAGCAGAAAATCCACAGTGGATTCTAATCTACCATAAACCAACACAATCATAGTCTCTGAACTGTTCAGGATCAAATATCCTCAATTGATTCTTAATAGTAAGATTTTTCCTTAAAATTTAAACAGTATCTTTCCCAATAATTGGATCTCATTACCTAAAATCATCTTTTGTAGATATCTTTGCAGCATTTGCTGTTCAAGAAAATAGGTTGAAACAAATATTTTTTAACATTTCCTTTCCAATAAGATATAATAAACCCATTCCCCAATTTTTCTTCCACCTTGTCCCGTCTCTCAGGACACAATTTTTGGATGACTTCCAAGTTCATATACATTTTGCTATGTGCATGCTATATCAGGGATCTTACTAATGTTTCCCCCTCATTAAGAGTAAATGTTAATATTCATAGAAAAGCTGGCTAGATATCTACAGATTTGTTTCTGTACTGAAACTTTATGGGATAATTCACTGTAATTCAACTTTTGCATTGGGATAACAGGGATGATTTTAAATGTTAAAATAATCTCATTATGTACATTAATAATGTTCACATCTGATATATGTAAATTCTAAATTTTGCAGAACTCTGGTTTCACACTTTACTAAGGAGTCCACCACTCTAATTCTCTCATTGACTGAGGATCTGTTCATTTTTCTTCCTTTTAATTCCAAGCAGAATTCAGTAATGTATAAATGTAATACTCCATGATGATATAATGAACTTTTAACTTTTTACGTAGATTCTCAGAAGGCAAAATCAAAATGTTCATGTGTTTTAAGAAGGCAGGTGAATAGCAAAGAACCAAAAGTAATAATTTATGTTCAGGTTATGCCAGGCCTGACCCTTAAACAAATATCCCTGAGTCATTAACATGCAGATTTAATAGTAGCAACCTACTGAGAGGGAAAGCCAGTGCCCACAGTCTTTAGTAGCCAAAAAAAGACCCATAAACATTAGTTTTGAAATAGTTCTTCCTTTTAAAAGAGGTCACAGAACAGATGTAAAGGTTTTACTTTTCATGTGAATGGGCAAACAGCAGGAGAAAAACTAAGGAACTGCAATGTTCAATTATAGCCAGTAAATTCAAGAAGGGAAAAATCTGGGTTAGTCAATGGTAGGGGATCATCTTAACCATGTGCTGAGTTTATTTCTCTGGATACAAATCCCCTTAACATTAAACACTTACAATTTCAACGACTTGTAAAAGTCACTTCTTTTGTTATTCTAAGCTTATCAGGCATCATTTGATCCTACATTTTGGCTGAGAATGTAAGGGCTTTTTTCTTTTCAAAAAGCCCCAGCATATGAGGTAAAATACTTAGCAGCTGTAGACATCTAAAGAAGAAATTAATAGGGTTGAGAATGATGGATCAGCTGGGAGCACTCCATGGAATGAAATCTGTTCCAATCTGAATGTTTCTGTTCAGAAGGATCAACTGTATAATGTGTTATATCTCTCTCCACTCTGCAATAAGCTTTTTTTTTTTTTTTTTAGAATCAAAGCACCCTTTTGCAAGGCAAAATTGTAGTCAGTTTTTATCTTGCAAAGAGATTTGGCATACTTATTTTTGTCTGGGAATTTTGAATGTATACTTTTTACAACTTTATTTGTGTATTGGCAATGTTAAATATTTTGTATTAGTTCCCATTGTTGTTTGCATGTCAGTGTACACTAGAAAGGGGTGTTTGCTAATGCAGACTCCAGCTCTTTTCTTACAGTTAGAGTGCCTATATGAATCTCTTACAGCTGATTCACATATTTCTGAAATATTCAAGAAAATGGTTTGTTGATTTTTCAGAATGTAAAATGATTGCAGTTTCTTATTCTTCTTGGTTATTGTTGACCGCTAACTCAAATGTACATGATGCCAGTGACAAGAAATTATGTAACTGCTAATTCAAACATTCCAGGATGGCTACTTTTGCATTATAAAAATCCAGCCTGGATATTATTAAACAATAGACAGTAGATAACATGCCCAGAGCATCAAATCCAAGAGAATAGAAAATCAGTAAAAGTTTTAAAATGTATGATAATGTACTAATTGTCTGTACTAAAAAACCATATAGAAGTAAGGATGGTGCAATTCAGCATAGGCTGAATACAATTCCCATGTTTCCATTTTCTACAGACGGTAGAGTGGCAATTGAGTAACAATGGTAAAGCTCACAGAAAAGAAAAGAAGACATGTAATGTTGACAGAAAACATATTTTCAAGCATGTGGACCAAATGCATCCATATCCTGCAACTCAGGCACTTATAGAAAATCCAACTGGTCAATGCAAATTTTTGTACTCCTAAGTGCTATGTGCTCAGCATAATGATGGACCCCTCTGTTGATATAGTTTCTCCAAACTATAGCTAATTAGGTACTCCTATAATAAGCAAATTTAATTATTTCTAATATAGATGGTGAAAAGTTTATTTTAATCTATTTCATTGGTATGTAGGAGCAATTACTACTGATAATTTTATTTTCGGAACAAGCATTTGCCTGTCAAGCTAATAAATGAAAAATGTTGATCTGATATCAGATAGAAATTAAAATATCTTTGACTTCAAGAATTTTTTCTTGATGATATACAGAAATTGTTTGGTGACAGTCGACTCATAAGGCTGCAGTTCTTGATCCTTTGTGCAGCCATTTGCCAGTTCAGACAAGCCTCTTGTAAGATCTCAGAACTATGCACTCAAATAAAAGCTTCTTTAAAACATCATGTTTGCCTAATAAAAACCACTAACTGAGGAGTGTTTCATCAAAGAGTCTTCACAAGTTGTTTACTTTCAGCTGGGATGGTTAAAACAATAGTGATAGCAATCAATAAGAAAATCTTTTCATCAGTCAGATTTTATTATCCCAGGTCACCAACATCCAGATAAACTCAACATTAGTTGATATAGTGGTTGGTATGAAATTCCTTTTAAAACGTTGCTTTGCCACTGGAACTTTCTTAATGTGCTGATAGATCAAAGGAATGCAAAAGATCACTAATTCGAGTGACTGGTTTGTAATGGACCAAAACCATTCTCTAATAATAGATCTCTGTCTACTTTTTGAAATGCCCTAGTTTTCTGAAAACTTGATTGCTAATTTACTAGTGGTTGTAAAGAGACAACCTAATACTGGACAGGAAAGCTTTTGTGGACTATGCTTACATTTGGAAAATGAAGAAGCTTAGGGCATAGTAGATAGTGGGATAAGAGAGAGAACAGATCTGTGTCTAAATATTCAGGGATTTCCCTACAATTTTTAAAATTGTTTTTAGGTTATATTCAATGTTATAGACCTTATAGTGTAGAGTTTATATAGCAGAAATTCTTCAGCAGCTTTCAACAAACATAGATAAGAGGCAAAGGAAGGGAAGGGGATCAGGGGTGGGATTCTACCAGTTCGCACCTATTTGCTAGAACCAGTTGTTAACATTCTAAGCAGTTCGGAGAACCGGTTGTTAGAAGAAATTACTGGCCTAATCCTGTAAGAAAGGCAGGAAGGAAACATTCTGCTATTGCTTACAGAAACTGCCTCTCCATTAACCCTTATTACATTCTTGGCAGGACTAGACTTCCTGTCTCAGGAATGTTTTCCCACCTTTGCTGGTACTTTGCTTGTGTGGAGTGACCATTCAAAGTTACAATGGCACTGAAAAAAGTGACTTATGACCATTTTTCACACTTACAACTGTTGCAGCATCCCCACAGTCATGAGAGGCCAGGCGAGGAGATGCATGCCTCGATGTGAGTGATGTTGAGTTGGCCAAGCCCAGCCAATAACATGACCACCAAGCCATGCCCACCAACTAAGTCATGCCCACAGAATCGGTTGTTAAAAATTTTAAATCCCACCCCTGAAGGGGGTTCATGTGTGTAGTCCTGGGACTTCAGTATGTCCATTTCTAGATTGTCCTTCTTCCATATACTCAATATTCCTTCTTCTGAATGCTGTCACTTTTCTAAGTCTTAGCATCTCCCATCACTTCCTATCTCATCTTCTTAAATTAAAACAAAATGGAATATTTCTACAAAAGGAAATCTGCCACTCACTATATGCCCCTCCCTTTTTTGGTTCTTTTACCATATCATTTTATTTATTTATTTAAATTTATACACCGCCCCCCCCCCCTCTCCCAGAGGGAATCGGGGCAGTGAACAGCCAAGATAAAATACACATATAGAAATACATATACAATATTTAAAAGTTAAAAGAATTAAATAAGTTGGTCATATCAAAAGATTAAAAATAAGGGATTAAGAAAGGTAAAACCAAATTAAAAGCTCTAAAAACCCCTAGGCCAGACCGGCTTGCTGAAATAAATGGGTTTTCAATGCACAGCGGAAGGTCAGGAGATCAGGGATGATCCTCATCTCCGGGGGTAATTCGTTCCAGAGGGAGGATGCCCCCAATGAGAAGGCCTGCATCCTCGGACTCGCCAGCCATCCAGCTGGTGGCACCCCTTGGAGGCTGACTCTATGGGACCGTATTGGTCGGCGGGAGGCCGATAATGGCAGGAGGCGGTCTCGCAAATATCCTCATCCCGAGCCATGGAGCGCTTTAAAGATAATAACTAAAACCTTGAAGCGCACCTGGAGGGCCACCGGGAGCCAATGCAGCTCGCGCAGAAGTGGCATAACATGGCAGCCCTGAGGAGCCCCCAACACCACCCGCGTGGCCACATTCTGCACCAGCTGGAGCCTCCGGATGCTCTTCAAAGGCAGCCCCATGTAGAGAGCATTGGCATAGTCTGGGCGGGAGGTTACAAGGGCAGAAGTGACCATACGAAGCGCATCCCGATCCAGAAAGGGCCGCAACTGGTAGATCCTACGGACCTGGCCAAAAGCACCCCTGGCGACGGCCACCATATGGTCTTCCAATGACAGCTGCACATCCAGGAGGACACCCAGATTGTGAGCCCTCTCTGTGGGGGCAAGAATTCCCCTCCCCCACAGCCAGCAATGGAACCAGCTGGCTGTACCGGGGTGCCGGGAAGAACAGCCACTCAGTCTTAGATGGGTTGAGCTGAAGCTTGTTCCGCCCCATCCAACACCGCACAGCCTCCAGGCACCGGGTCATCACTTCGACGGCTTCATCGGGGTGGCCCGGGGTAGAGATGTACAGCTGAGTATCATCAGCGTACTGATGGAACTCTATCCCAAAGCCACGGATCATCTCATCCAGCGGCTTCATATAAATGTTGAACAGAAGGGGCAAGAGCCCCGACCCCTGAGGCACCCCGCAAACCAGGGGCCTTGGGGCCGACCTCTGCCCCCCCACCAACACGAATTGCAAACGGCCAGAGAGGAAGGAGGAGAACCACTGCATAACAGTGCCCCCCACTCCCAACCCCTCCAGCCGCTGCAATAAGATACTGTGGTCGACAGTATCGAAAGCCACCGAGAGATCTAATATTTATTTTATTTATTTATTATTCGAACTTTTATACCGCTCCCTCTCCCAAAAAGGGACTCGGGGCGGTATACAGTCTACTAAAAACACATAACTGACATCAAGGATAACTATAATTTAAATACAGTTTAAAAATATATTAAATACATAGGTCCGGCTGTATCCCATCCAATTGAAAATTTAGAAATGTAAAATCAGGGATTAAGTTAAAAGTTAAAAATATAAAATTAACAGTTAAAACCCCAATTAAATTTAAAACCCAAACCCATTACTGGGCCAGGCCAGCCTGTCTAAAAAATAGGGTTTTCACTGCGCGCCGGAAGGTCAGGATATCCGTCATGGCCCGTATCTCCGGGGGGAGATCATTCCATAGGGAGGGAGCTCCCACAGAGAAAGCCCGCACTCTTGGGGCCGCCAGCCGACAACGATCAGACGGCGGCACCCCAAGCAGGGCGACCCTGTGAGAGTGTACTGGGCGGCGGGAGGTTGATGATGGCAGTAGGCGGTCCCGTAAGTACCCAGGTCCCGAGCCATGGAGCACTTTAAATACCATCAGTACCACCTTGAATCTTGATAACTTGATAAGGCCCCCTGTCAACACCATACCTGCCTCTCCCACAGCTCGTAGAAATGGCCCTCTCCTCCCCCTCCCCAGAAAAAACCTCATCCTCGATCTGACCATCCCCGGTCCCAAAACCCCCTGACCGCGCGTGACCTCCGGTCTGGCCTTTTTTCCAGAAGGGTTGTCCCCCAAACCCTGTCTGACCACCCTCCCTATCCCCTTTAAGAATTTGGAAATAAATAAACGTAATTGGGTGCGTTTCCCTTGAATGTGCCAATAATCTAAGACCTTTACTTTACTTTCTGGCTACAAGGCAACTATAATCCATTATTTTTTTTTGACTTTCTCATTCTTTCTAAATTTCAGCAGTCTGGTTTGTACTCATTATACCATTTCATTTTAAAAAACAATTAAGCAGGAAATTAACCTTTGGATTTCTTATCCTATTAATTTTTCAGGTGATTCCCTTTGACCCTAAACCACTGCAGCTCTCAGTATGTTATAATGTGGATGATATTAAAATGTAACTCATACCTGCCGAGTCCAACACTATACTATTTATGAAACATACAGTTTTAATAAGCAAACTCAGCAAGATTTTATCACTCTCACCTATAATTTAGAAGTGCCCAGTCATCAGCCCATATTTGCAGCTTGCCAAAACATTGTTCACTAAAACTAGCAAAGTGGCAAGCTATTCTGATACTGCTACATGAGCATTTCAGAATTTTTCATTTGTCTCTGAGAGAATTATCTCAAGAGAATTATGGTTAAATTTAAAAAGGCAAATTAAATCCAAAGGGAAAAAAATTAATTCGATGAGAAATTCTTCACAGTCCTACTCATCAGAAAGTTATGTAATTTTAATAAAAATTATGATAAAGTAGCTTTCACAGATAGAAGTGTGTCTTATGTTTTAGTAGGTAAGTGTTTTCAAAAACAGTTTGCTTTCTATCTAAGCTATATTTCTGACTGGAAATGGTTGTATACCTGTCTTTTTGCATTATTATGATGTACTTCTGCTATTCTAAATTCCTTTTTTACGATCTTGTAATCCAGGAGTCTTCAAACTTGACAGCTTTAAGACTTGTGGACTTCAACTCCCAGAATTCCTCCTCCAGTCATGTTAGCTGAGAAATGCTGGAACTTGAAGTCCACAAGTCTTTACCTTGCCAAATTTGAAGACCCTTGTTGTAATCCCTTAATTTGAGGTAGAGTTGGGGCAACTGAATGAAACTGAGCATTTACTGGCACTTATGCACTAATGCACTTACGCTGTACTAATGATCCCATTTTTTATAGATGCTGCATCAACAGTGTAGTAAGTAGCAGAAAAATATATTGACACTTCCAAATTTCTTGTATGTCAAAAATCTAAATGCAATTCTAAAGAAATTCCAAACTGTGTATCACAGATACAAGATGTAAAAAATCAAGAAAATTAGTCTACCTCATTGTTCTCAGAGAGAGAAAACCTGCCAGAAGAAGAAGCTGCAGTTCTTTCTCTGGTAAGCCTATACAACCTTTCAGGGACTAGAATCTTGACTTTTTAATTATGAATAACTAGGGAAACAGATGCCATAATGACTAAAGTGTAATGACTTTTAATGTCACTGAAAGGAGTCTCTGTTTGGAGAATTTACTTGATATTGAGAATTTTCTATTTTTTACCAACTCATGTTTTCCATATTTTATTGCTAGGTAATATGGTCCACTTCAGGTGGAATATATTGAGATAGAGGTAGGGTTTTTTTTTCCTACCCAGATTAGGGCATTTCCTGCTATGACAAGTCAAGTAATTTCATTCTGGTAAATAGTAAAAACTGTTCTGTTTCTTCAGGTCTGTGATAAAATGTTAGTTTTAAAAATTTGTTTTAAAGAAGATTCCATATTTACTTTTATTTGGTTGAGATTTGTTATTTTTACTGCTATCTTAATTATACTTAATTTGGGACATTTATTTGATTGAATCAAATAAAAATGACTACAAGAACGCTAAACTAGGAGTTGGAAACCTAGAAGGAAAATGTTCAGGTAAGAATTTATACATTGGGAGAATAAGCAAATAAATATTCTAGGGCCATTGGTGTGTCAATAAAAAATCAAGAAAAATATAAATTCATAAAGTCCTTGTCCTTATTTTCTATATACTGATTCTGAAAGTATTGGGAAATAAAGAATTTGAACGGAAACTCTTATTACAGGAAAACCCACACAATTTGAAAACTCTAGTTGAAACCTGATGGGATTGTTTCCATAACTGCACTATAGCAATTGAAGGATTGGAAGAATGGGTGAAAAACCAGATGATTTGAGAAGGAAAATATCCTCTCTGTCTTCAAAAACATGAAAAAGGAAGACTTTGTGAGCTTCAAACCTGCCACTCTGATATCAGTAGCTTGGAACGTTCTTAAGCAGATCAAATAGCTAAGTCAGCGGTCAGCAACCTGTGGCTCTGGAGCCGCATGTGGCTTTTTCATCCCTCTGCTGGGGTTCCCTGTTGCCAGTCGGCTCCACAATTGATAGGGTTTTTGGTTAGGACAGGTAGAGGAAAAAGGATGTTGCACTAAGAGGAGGCTATGGTGGGGGAACCAGACTTTCAATTGGCTCCAGAATTGAACAGGGGGCTTCCATTAGGACCTTTGTGGCTCTTTGAGTGTTTAAGATTGCTGATCCCTGAGCTAAGCTATCAACCCACATTTATCTAGAAAACAAGAGAGGAAGAAAGTCTTGACAAAAATGAAATGTTCTTGTCCTCAATAGATAGCAATAGCAATAGCATTAGACTTATATACCACTTTATAACATCTTACAGCTTTCTCTGAGTGGTTTACACAGTCAGCATATTGCCCCCAACAATATGGGTCTTCATTTTACTGATCTTGGCAAAATGGCAGGCTGAGTCAACTTTGAGCCAATCAGAATTGAACTCCAGTTTGTGGGCAGTGTCAGCCCAGGATCCATCTTGATTCAGATGTAGGGCTGCCACAGTGGGGGATGGGCATGCTGTAATGGGAGACTAGTGAAAAGGGAGGATAGCCACAACAACATTCTTTCAGCAGAGCTCAAGGTCAAGGCACTGGAGCTTGGAGGGGAGTGACTGGACTTGGCCAGAGTTCAGAATTGAGGTGGAATAGAGAGTGTGACTTGAGGGTCATCAATAGGGACAGGATGTGAGTTTTAGTGTAGAGGGGAAAATGTGGGAATACAGATTTGGGCTTTCCCAGATGTGCCAACATGACTTCTCTAATAAATTCTTACTTGGATAGACTTTGTCTCTGAGTGCTGAATTTGGGATAGAGAGTTTGGTTAGAATTTGGGATAGAGAGTTTGGTTAGAATGCTGACAGGTAGAGTTTCCCTACTGCATTCTAACCACTGAATCACTAGGACTCTTGCTTAGTAGACATAATACATTTGGTTAGTAGACATAATACATTTGGAATTCTCCAAATGACCTCTTATTTAGAAATCTAGTTAAGTATTACTAAGCGACACTCATTACTGTCTCATGAACTATAGTTGGGATGCTCATCTATAATTTCTCATCAATCAGCAACGAAGAATCAGAACTGTAATGACACAAGATTCTGTTTTCTGTCTAAATTTTTTAAACATTTTTATTAATTACCTAAATAAAGTAATTGAAGACATACATATTAAAATTGCAAATGACACAAAATGTGCAAAAATCCACTACTCTTAGACAAAGAAAACAAAGTTTAGAAGAATTTTAATAGTTTACAGGAGTGGACTGAAAAAAGCAATGAATTTAATAAAGACCGATATAGAAAGTTCATGAAATTGTCACTGATCAGACATTGATTATGACTTAGCAACATGGCATAGCTACAAATGGAATTTAGTCTGCATTGATAGATATGAACAGTTTCAATAATTTTAAAACTATGGGAAATAAAATAGTTGTTCCGTATGATCAGGGATGGGATGCTACTGGTTCTGCCCGGTTCTGTAGAACCGGTAGCTCCGAAGAGCAGCAGACACAGAACTGATTCTGTATCTGCTGCTGTTTGGCCCACATGCCCACCTGGACTCTTACCTGATCTTTATTTCCTGCTTTTTCAACTTCAGCTATTTTGCGCAACACAGCTGAGATTGAAAAAGCAGTAAAAAGGGCATTTTTCAAATGCTGCGCAACTGCGCATAGGCCTTATCAGCTGTCTGGGAGGCACAACTTTTGTTGTATTACACACGAACCGATAGTAACATCAGTTGAATCCCACCCCTACATATGATGTTGCATTGCTCAGACCGCACTTCAAGTATTTTTTTGGTACCTAGAATTGTGAAGTGAAATGGTATATGGAATAATAAGATTAAATTGTAGGAAAGCAGATTCCAGTTGAATGTTACAAAAAACTTACCTAATGATAAGAGCAGACTGACAATGAAACTGTGACCAAAGTAACTGATGAATGTACTCAATTAGGAACTAAACAATTAATTGAGGTGGGGATAGTTATATTTGGATTACTGCACTGAACAAAGGTTGGATCTGATTGATGAAATAGTTTGTTCCAGTTCTTTGATTGTAGATTTCATAGTACTCTATAAAAATATGTTTAATACAATTTTTTCATTGCTTTAGAAAATTTGACTATTTTCTTTTACAGTATTTTTCTGTGTTTAATGAAATAATGATTCATATGTAGACCAATTCTCTTGATCAAAAGATACTATATTTATTCCAGAATCATTGTCATTTTGTTGAAATCTGTCATGTATAAAAATATCCCTCAAGGGAAATCTATGTAAAGGTAAACCACAACTCATAGAAGTTCAGACTTATAGCTGTTTTGCACATAAACTCTTCAAAGCAAATCTTAACTCTTTCTTTATATTGGCTTGGAAATATTTTTTAAAAATATAGTTTTGCCATTATCATATTTGATAATGTTTTCAATATCTCTATCTCCCATAATTTAAATAAGAAAAATATTTTAGAGATCTGCTTAATTTTTGTCTTTTAAAAAATAATAAAAAGGTTTAGTTATGTCAAGCATATAGCAATGGACTCCAAATTTCTTGTGGCAGAGATCACTTTGGAAAATTAGGGAATATTGGTTTTCAGGAAAAAAAGGACTGTCCTTAGAAGGTTTGCCATTACTCAAATGATTCATCTGTCACAAAATTCCTGTTTACAAGAAAAAGATTGAAGATGTTACCTATTTCCCCCATAGAAAGCTTTCATCTTTTTTTCTAAAGTGGACATAATTCCAAACAAAATTCTGAGCGGCAACTAAAAAATATTTTGAAACATTACGTAAGACAGAAAACCTTAACCTTAAGTTAAAGGTACCTAATATAAAACTACAGATTTATTAAAATATACACATGCAGAGCTTTATTGGAATGACATAGATATTGAAGTCTGCTAGCAACATTGGCACCCCAAAGGGTAACTATAATTCCTATAATGTCAGCTGTTATGAATGTCACTTATGGGAAGTGATCCAAAAATAATTGGAAATCATTCCAACCCTGAGCTAGACTTTCATTTTAAATTGCAAATCTCCATATCTCAGTTAAAGAATATTTTATGTATGTATTTATTTGCCTGTTGTTAGAAAGCTAATCTTTAAAATCTGATAACTTAAAAGTGATCATCGCATGAAGAAAATGAATACAGTATTTCTGATGAAAGGCTCTGAGAAGCAAAGTAACATCATGATATCAACAGTAGAGACCTTCAGATTTCTAGGTTCTATCATATCTCAAGACCTAATGGACACCTAACATCAGAAAGGTCATTAAAAAAACACAACAAAGAATATTCTTTCTGCGCCAACTCAGAAAGCTCAAACTGCCCCAGGAGCTGCTGATACAGTTCTACAGAGGAATTATTGAGTCTGTCATCTGCACCTCTATAACTGTCTGGTTTGGTTCTGTAACCCAATAGGACAGACACAGACTTTAGAGAATAATTAGGACTGCAGAGAAAAAAATTACTATTAAATTACTGCCTTCAATCAAGGACCTGTATACTGCACGAGTCAAAAAGAGGGCCTGTGAAATATTTACAGACCCCTCACATCCCGGACATAAACTGTTTCAACTCCTTCCCTCAAAACGACGCTACAGAGCACTGCTCACCAGAACAACTAGAGACAAGGACAGTTTTTCCCCGAATGCCATTACTCTGCTAAACAAATAATTCCTTCAACACTGTCCAACTATTTACAAACTGTGCTCTACTATTACTGTTAATCTTCTCATCATTCCTTATCGCCCATCTCCTCTCACTTATGACTGTATGACTGTAACTTTGTTGCTTGTATCCTTATGATTTATATTGACTGTTTCCTAGTATGATTTGATTGCTTATTATACCCTATGACTATTATTAAGTGTTGTACCTTATGATTCTTGATGAATGTATCTTTCCTTTTATGTACACTGAAAGCATTTGCACCAAGGCAAATTCTTTGAGTGTCCAATCACACTTGCCAATAAAGAATTCTATTCTATTCTATTCTATTCTATTCTATTCTATTCTATTCTATTCTATTCTACTCTACTCTACTCTACTCTACTCTACTCTACTCTATTTTATTCTATTCTGGTTTTTAGGTCTAGGATTCAGATGACATTCACTCTTCGTCCTACTGACCAGTTGAGTATCTAGAGCCATCTTCTGCAATTTGGAGTCCCTTTACAGCCTTGTGGGAATGTAACAATATGAACTGCTGTTTCGAATTCTGGACACTATACTTTTGAGTCATCTAGAAGGCACTATGCCGGGGAAGGCACATTTGTTCAAGAACTAGGAGGAAGCAAAATGCATTAGTCATTTTGGGGCAAATGCAGAATAATAAAAAGCCTTATCCTTTATTTGATTTCTTTAAGCATTTTTAGGCTGTACATTAATAACATTAAAGAGGAGATAGGCAATAAAGATACAGGAGGACAGTATGTTTTGAGAAAAGGTCCTCTTTCAGTGTCTTCTACCACTTAGTTCATTTCTTTGTGTACACATCCTTTTATTCAAAATCTTTATTGCTGTTTGCCAAAAGGGGAGGTAGGGAGGCAATGCATTGAAGAATGTGAACAAAGGAGAAACCAGCTTTTTCAAGCTGCCTCTCTGTGTGCACCAGGTATTGCTCATAATACCACAGCTTTCTGCCTTCATATTTTTCAAGCCCTTTCCTTGATGTAACCCAATATATCCCTTACAAATAAAGGAAGTTGCCTGACAAATTGTATACTTCCCCCACTTTGGTGGGGCCACTCAGTGACTTTATTTTTACAAAGAGAAGGAAAAGTTTATAATAGGATCGGTTTTGTTTGCAATTTGTTTCTAATAGATGCCAATAAGCCGGTTAACTAGGCTCCAGTTAATGGAAATTTTATTGTTTTTCCCCTAGTGTGCATATGACCTTTCCTTAGAAGATCATGTGTTTCTTGAAAACATGTATCTGCTGCTTCACATCAGTCCTTCTTTCTGTATGACTATTGACTCTTCTGAACCTTTATTCCAAGTCATTGCTTGCCAATTTGGTGGGGGCAGGAGAGAGACTTTGATTGGCCTGTCAGAAGCAAATTTAGAGCAACGTTCTGCTTTTTGTTTCCTGTGTATTTCTCCAAATATAATATCTCCCTGAAGAAATCAATGATAAGCCATTCAACTAAAGAGCAGGGTAACATCTCCAGAGCAGTAAATTAATGGTATTTCTTGGATAGATGGTTAGAGATTTCATAATAAAAAATGGATAAAAGATTACATATCACACAGAGCGAAACTTTTAATAACTCAACATGACTTTACTTAATGGGTTTTATTCATTTTAATCATTATAGTGTCAATAATGATTATAGCCTTATTAGATTCTAGTGATTGAGGAGCCCGTTTATGAGATATTGAAAATCTTCAGTCACATCAGCGTGCAGGCTCAGTTGATCTGAGTGCGACTTCATCTGAAAGAAGATGGCTTGTCAGAAGGTTTTCAATTAATATTTTTAGAGAATGGTTTCTGTCTCCAGTGACCTAGGTCACAGATGACTTAAAGATTCTACCACATCAGCTTCTCTAAACAGAAGACTAGTTTAGCAGCAAAGATAAATCAGAAGATGAGAAAAAGAAAAAGCACAGGATTTTTTTTTTTATAGTAAGGAGCTCTCTGAGAAAAAATTAAAATCAAAATATTCTGCTTTCTGTACCATTGATAACATAATTACTTGATTTTGCTTAATCTCTGTATTTCTAAAATGAATATCATTCATCATTTCTCATGTAAAATTCTACGTGTATTATCTCTCTCCCTCATTTACACAGTAATTACTTTCTGAATTCATCTGCATAAGGTATTTGAGAATCTGTATAGTATCATGGTTAAAATGTTGCACCATACATGGAAAGTCCATACAAAAATTCCTATTCATCTAAAAAAAAAAACCAACCCAGTCATTAGGGAATCTTTAACCAAGCTATGAAATGGATTAGATTTCTTAAAAGCTACAACCTAAACTGATAACAGAAATTAAATAGGGTCTATCCTGATTTGAATGGAGAATCACTGGAAATTCTGGGTTTGTTGGTTACGCATTCCAGACATCATAGCCAGGAAAATGATATAGATGCAGTCCTCAAAAGTCTAGCTTAGCTTGAGGCAGTCTTTATTCTTTGAACTGTGAATGTAAAAATTTAGAGAATCAGAAAATAATGCCCACTCTTCCAAGTCCTTTATAGGAAAAGCAAAAAGTGAACATTCCCAAAAACATATACAGTGTGTAAATCTGAGTCATGCTGAAAATATTTTCATGACCAGGAGGCACACCCACCCAGCATCTTAAACTATTCCTGTCTAGTTCTCATTATTATTTTTATTATTAAATTGCATTTATATGCTTCAGTGACTTGACAGGTTTGACTCTCTGCTGGAGTAAGAAAATCTTGTCTGACTGAGATACTTTGGTAACAGGTTACAAGATACTCATTCTTTACTGGGGGCCACCACAGCCTCCCATTGTAAATTTGCCTGCCTTGTACTCTTTTACATTTCAATATCAAGAAAGCAATTGTCAATCATTTTTTTTCCTATGCGGATTTGAAGGATAATTATATCTGATGTGTAGTCTAGCACAAAGGTTAGTTAGCAATATGGATCTAAGGCAGCTATTGCCCCTCTAAATTAATTTAAATTTAAAATATAAAGGCCTTAATTCTTATAAAATTGTCAACTCTTATGAGATGTCATACCTGAATTCCAAAATCTTGAGAGCTTTAAATGAGGACATAAAACAAAATCTGCATATTTGCTAAAAGATCTCTGAATAAGGTTTATTATTACTTTATTTGCTTTTTGCTTACTAAAAAACACAACCTACCCTTTTCCTAAGACTCTGAATGACTTACATGCAATATACAATGTGTGTGTGTGTGTGTGTGCTATTTAGATTTCTTCGGGTATTTTTCCATGTTTTAATATTTGTGCTTTTATTATAGCAACGTTCTGGCAGAATCTCATCTGCCATCCTCAGGCTTGTGTATTGGGTTCTTTGCACACACAATTAAAAAGAACCCAATACACATGCCTGAGGATGGCAGGTGAGATTCTGCTGAACTGTTGCTATAATAAAAGCACAAATATTAAAACGTAGGAAAATACCGAAGAAACCTAAATACCACACACACACACACACATACACACATTCAAAATCACTTAACATAAATAATAAAACAACACTGAAATATCAAAAGACATTGTCAAAGCATAATAAAAATAATTACATAAAATCATTCTTTTCTCTTGCGCAAATGTTTTTCTAAAGGAAAAAAGTAAACAAGGGATGTCTACTAACACTTCCTTTTTTTATAAGAATATGATTTTTGTAAAGTTTTAAGTATACCCAGTTCACTACAAACTACTTGTGAGAAGCCTTTAATCTGACACACAGCAAAAGAGGTGACTTTTGGACTACTTTTTTATTGCAATTTAACATGCATTTTACTGTTTTTACTTATAAAAATACTACAGCTTGGAGACATTGGCTCTTTCTTGCATACATGTATACAATGTATGAGAAACTTTCAAAAGCAAATACCAAAGTTAAAATATGTAATTTAATCTTACATAAACAATATTTGTGAAATTTGCATTGCAGTTTTTTTAGTTTCAATATAGTGGTTTCATTATGTTGGGATAGAACTACAGTATCACAGTACAATCAACGTATTATTATATATTATGATGTGAGCTGCCTCAATCAAATTAGTTTTAAGTTCCAAGGATTGTACAAAGAATAGGACTGGAGAACAAATTTGACTGTCAACCTATCCATTTAAGCACGTTCAAAGACATTCTTGAAATAAATATTGTTGAGTCTCCCTTCTATCATCTTTGAGGGAAGGGCATGAAATCTTATTAAACGAATGACCTTTTTTTTTTGGGCAGAGAGAATATTTGAGAATTGCTTAAGGACTAGTAGGGAAGTCTGGTGGTGTGGAGTGTTAGATCTTTCATTCTATAGATCTAGATCACAGGTATCAAACTCACAGGGACCAGATCTGACCCACGAGGTACTTAAATTTGTCCCATGGGGAAACCTAATCCCAACCCAAGTAATGTCAGGCTAGCCACACCATCCTGGCCATGCCCATCCCAGCCTCTGAGGTCAAACACAACCCTGATGTGGTCCTCAGTGAAATCAAGTTTGACACCCCTGATCTAGATAGAATAATCTTTGCTTAGTTTTAGACCTGACTTCTCTGAAACTCAACATAAATGAATTGTGAATTGAAATTCTTTTTTAAAAAATATTTTTATTTTTTAAGACAAACATGTACAAACAAAACATAAAAAACATAAAACCACCTTCCATTTTATATACATACAGTGTGTCAGTTGGTTACAAATCTTTTGTACTATACTTTCGTAGTCATCACTCACAGTTTATATAAATTCTCACATTGTCAATCTAACATATGCTTATATATTTATCAGTTATTAATCATTCATGACTATTTATTTATTTATTCCATCATTTGTACAAGATATTCTAGATTTTATTATAAAATTTGTAGTATACTTTCATGCAATGGTTGTATATATTTGTATTATATTTTATATTGATCTATTAAGCTTCTATTACAAAATTTGTTAGTCTATTACATTACCATGTCTTTTTATCCAACCATTGATAAAACAAATCCCATATCATGTAAAATTGTTTATCTTCTTGTTCTCTGATTTCAAATGTCATTACTTATTTCAGCACAGTCCATAATTTTCTTAATAACTTCCTCTTGCGTAGGTATTTTTTCATTTTTCCGATTCTTAGCAAATACAATCCTATCAGCTGTCAAAACATTTACAATCCAGTTTTGTTCATCACATTATAAAAAAGATGTTGAGACTCTAGAAAAAGTACAAAGAAGAGCAACCAGGATGATTAGGGGACTGGAGGCTAAAACATACAATGAAGGGTTGCAGGAACTGGGCTTAGCTAGTCTAGTAAAGAGAAGGACCAGGGGAGACATGATAGCAGTCTTCCAATATTTGAAGGGCTGCCATAGGGAGAAAAGGGTCAAGCTATTTTCTAAAGTGCCTGTAGGCCAGACAAGGAATAATGGATGGAAACTGAACAAGGAGAATTTAACCTGGAAATAAGGAGAAACTTTCTGACAGTGAGAACAATCAACCAATGGAACAGCTTGCCCTCGGAAGTTGTGGGAGCGCCATCACTTGAGACTTTCAAGAAGAGATTGGACTGCCATTTGTCAGAAATTGTGTAGGGTCTCCTGCTTGGGTGGCGGGTTGGACTAGATGACCTACAAGATCCCTTCCAACTCTGATTATCAGTTATCTGTTAACAATCAAATATTTCAAGTGAATTGAAATTCTTTAGTGAAGCAAATCAGAAGTAAATTGCTCCTTCCCATAAGTATACTTTGGTTTGGTCCTTCCTTGAAATGGTAGATTCTCATGCAGCTCCATCAAGCCAAAGCTAAGCTCTTAACTAGAGAAATGAACCAGCTGCTTAGCATAGTCTTGTGAATCTTGACTGAACTGTTTCCAATACAGATATGTCCTTATAAGTACAAAAATTGCAAAAAAAATCCCAAAACAGTGCAGGTCTTAAGACTTCTTGTTTGACTGGTTTAACTGCTGTTGGAATACAGTTATACTCTACTCTGATAGCTTGTAATTCTGATTATTATATTATGAAACATTTACAACCATGTTGCAAGCTTGTTGTTTCCAAGAAATAGAAGAATGGAAATAAATGCCAATAAATGCCTTAACTTGTTCAATTTGATTTTTCAGTTGAATAGACTTTGATATGATATTTAGAAAATACAACCACTTCATTTGAATTATCAATTTCTAATTTTTAATGACAACACTATACATCAATGCACAAAGAGCTTGCTAAAATCCAACCTGGGACACTGGAATGGAATGGAATGGAATAGAATAGAAGAGAACAAAACAGAACAAAACAGAACAGAACAGAACAGAATAGAATATTTGGCCAAGTGTGATTAGACATGCAGGGAATTTGTCTCCAATCCAGAAGCTCTTAGTGTACATGAAAAGCAACACAGTAATAATACTCATAACATTAATATCAATAAGAGGGGATATTAAACAAGGTAAGGAGAATAATAATAATACTACAGCCATGTAACATGGGTAAATACATAGCTGGTCCTTAACTTACAACAGTTCATGGCTGTCCAAAGCTATAACAGCACTGAAATTGACTTAAGGCTGTTTTTCACTCTTATAGCAATAGCACTTAGACTTATATACTGCTTTATAGTGCTTTACAGCTCTTTCTAAGTGGTTTACAGAGTCAGCCTCCTGCCCCCAACAATCTGGGTTCTCATTTTACTCACTTTGAAAGGATGGAAGGCTGAGTCAACCTTGAGCCTGGTGGAATTCAGTCTGCCAAACTGCAGTAGGAGTAGCTTGCAGAACTGCACTCTAACCACTGCGCCACCGAAGCTCTCTGATATTACATCATTCCTATGGTAATGTGATCAAAATTCAGGTGCTTGGTGACAGATTCATATTTATTTATGATGGTTACAGTATCCCAGAGTCATATGATCATCTTTTGTCATTTTCTATAAATAAAGACAATGGGGCAGCCAGATTCATTTAACAACTGTGTTACTAACTTAACAACTACAGTGGTTCACTTAACACTTTGTAAAACACGGCAAAATTCACTTAATTGTTTCACTTAGCAACAGAAATTTTGGGCTCAGTTGTGGTTGTAAGTTGAGGACTTACCTGTACATAGGCATTAAGACAGTATTGTGAGAATTAGGTATTCAGCCGACTGATGCATAAGGGAAAAACCCTGTCCCTGTGTAGTAGTGGCGCCCTGAGGGGAGGAGTTGAAACAGTTTGTGTCTGGGATGTGAAGGTCTATAGATATTTTCTCAGTCTGAATCATGCAATACACAGGTCTTCTATGGAAGGCAAGCTGGTTGCAGTTGTTTTTTTTCCTGCAGTCCTAATTATCCATTGGAGCCTGCTCCTGTCCTGTTTGGTTGCAGATAAGTAAACAAGATCATAAGGAGTACATTTCAGAAGACTTGACAAAGTAAGAGAGTAGTAATCACAACTGAAAAACCAATTGTACTATTAGTGGCATAGATTTAGAACAATAAAGAGACCAAAATAATCTATTCTTCCTTGACTCTTTTAAGAGTCAAGAACATGCATTTCAAGATTTACCTTAGTGTTTTTGTGCACAAAATCACATGTTGAAATGTGGCCATTTTTGCCCCCAAATTTTGATGATGTGATGTCAGGCTTTTTTGGGGACTGTGAACAATGAGCCATGGGGTCCAGTGTGTAGTCTACTGCTTACGAGTTGCTATCCCTCCCCTGAGTGAAAGCATGCTACCTTGTATATAGGTATCTAGAATAATAATCACATTTAAAATGTAGTTGCATTACTTCAAGGCAGCTCTAGATATGCAAAACGTTTGCCAAACATTTCAGATAGGAACCTTGGTAACAATGAAGATGAAGTTGTCTCATGAAGGCAAAGTATTTTGTCCAATTCCCATTAGAAAGCAAGTTTCTTCTCCTGTTTTGAGGAAAGTACATGCCTGAAAGCAAGCAAAGTCAGCCTCCTGTCTGCAAAATCCAGGAGCTGATATTTATCATGCAATTTCCCTCACAATATTTCTGGAAGTCCAAAGAGTTGTGACAGTCTGTGAAAGCATCAGTAGGGGATTAAAGGGACAGTTGGCAACACCCACTTATTAGCTACTGGTATAACACTTGTCAGCTACCAATCAATCAGAATGAAGCTGGAAGGGACTTAGGAGGTGTACTAGTCCAACTCCTGCTCAGACCCATTTCAGACAGGTAGCTGTCCAGTCTTTTCTTAAAAACTTCCAATGATGAAGCACTTACAACTATTAGCTAGTATTACCAACTATTAAATAGTATTGTTTAGTTTTTTAAGGAATTCTCAGCCATTTTAGAGCATATCACTACAAACCAGGTTTCCATCAGGTGTCTAGAAAATTTTAAAACACCCAAAAATCAGAAGACCAGCCATTATCATGTGCTTATCTACTTAGAGGGCAGGAAGAAGGATCCTAGTTTAACTTTATCCTGATATCTGATAGAGCTTCATCATCACTAGGATGTGTCTCTATTTAAACATCCCTTTCCTGTGTAATTTAATGGCATGATTCTCACTTTTTTCTAGGAACAGACTGCATTTTGTTTTACATAATGTTAAATGAACACATAAAGGCAAAGGTTTCCTCTGTCCACTTGTATCTGACTCTAGGGGCAGTACTCATCTCTGTTTTCTTAACTAACGGAGCCAATGTTGTCCATAGACACTTATGTGGGCATGTGGTCACTATATGCTGAGGCACACAGAATGCTATTATCTTACCAATGAAGTGGTACTCATTTATGTACTCACATTTACATGCTTTCCAACTGCTAGGTAGAAGGACCTGGGGCAAGCAACGGGAACTTACTCTGTTGAATGGCGCTCAAGCCTTGAAGCTGAGATGGCTGACAAAGGCAGTGTCTTTAACCATTAAGCCATCATGGCCCTCTAAAACAGTGGACTCCAACCTGTTGTATGTCCATTCAAGTTGTCTTTAGCAATTCCAGTTTTAAAGCAATGTTTTCCATTTTATTCTAATGCATCTTTTGCAATGTCTGTGTAGAGGCTCAATCATCCATGTCATAGATGCCTCAAAAGTGCTTTTTCAAAAAGCAACTGGACTGTTTTTTTCTTCAGAAGAACAAAGTGTTTTTTTTTCTCATCCAAGAAACTTTATCAGTTGTGAATGATGTTGAGGGAGATGGAGAATAACTACTACTAATTATTGAGATTTGGTGGGTGGGGAGAAATGGAAGGATTGGTTCTGGCTGGATTGGTGAATGGAGGAATTGTATTTCTTTGCAGTTATCTAGTCCATTAAAACTCTATGAGGTTTATCTTTGCCCTCGGGGTGCAATTGATTGTGGAATCTTCTTGGAACTGCTGCAAGATAGGTGAGTGTGTTATCCCTCCCTATCTATTGAGAAAAGGTTGACCAATGTTAACCTAAATGGCTTCTTTTAACTTCTTTCAACCTATGATCCTCTCCATCCAAAATTTGAACTTTGCAGTCTTCAAAAGAGTGACCTTTCTCTTTCAAATGCAGATAGACAGCTCAATCTTGTCCTAATGGTTTTAATCTCCTTTGCTGTGCCATGAGCTTGCAAAGAGGTTGTTTTGTTTCACCAATGCACATGTCTGATTGCACTGTATTATATATATCACATTATTCAGTTTTTGTCTCGGTGTTTTATCTTTGGGGTGGATTAGCTTCTGTCTAATTGTATTCTTAAGTTTAAAGTGTACATGTACTGTATGCTGTGTTGGTTGAAAATTCTCCTGAGCTTTTCATATATTCCTGCAATGTATGAAATGATAATATTGCTACCTTTGCTGTTCTCTTCTTTTTCTGTAATGGAAGAGCTCCTGCTTTTTCTGGATTTGATGAAGGCCCAATTAGGATAACTACAAGTTCTGAGCAATTCCCTGATGTGTTTTAGTTCTTTTTTTTTTGACTCTTTGCTGGTAGGCAAATTTTAAGGCTGGTTGGTATAGGGATCCGGTCATTCTCATTTTGTGCTCCAAAGGGTGGTGAGAATCAAAATGTAAATACTGATCTGTATTTGGGGATTTTCTGTAAACTTCAGTATTAAGGCTTCTGTCTTCATTAATGTGCACTGCAGTATAGAAATGAGTCTATCTTTTATCCTCCCATCCATCACAGTTGATGAAGTTTCTTGGATGAGAAATAAAATATTTTGTTCTTCTTCCTCAAGAAAAAAAGTTCAGTTACCATTTGAAAAAGCACTTTTGAGACATCTTTTCAAGTGGATGTGATGTAGTCTCTTTACCAATGATTGATGATGGTCAAATGTTAGGATTTGTTTATTTCCTGGAAAGGGCGGAGCTGGCGTCACTGTGGTACGATGCACAATCTTGATCCTCCAAGATCGCCATCGATATCTCCACTGCTGGACGGTTCCAACGGACCTAAACCATCCCATAGAGATGGTGATTGATAAGGGAATGTCCTGCTGATCCCAGGGACATCACAAAGTCCCTGATCAATCCAGGAAAAGCTCTTTTTGCCGGTGGCAGAGAGGCAGCCATTCAAGCAGCTGAAGCTGGGACAGCTCTGGAACAGAAGAGATCAGAAGAAAGTGTGTCAGTTTGGTGAGATGAACTTTTACTTATTGTTTCTTGGAGAGAACACCTCTAAAGACATAAAGTGGAATTAAAAGTGAAGAAAAAAGAGTTTAAGCGGTGAGATTAAGCTAGTTAAATTGAAAGTTTTTTCCCTCTTTCTATTGGAACTTGGAATTTGGCAAAGCTTCTTAATTTTAAACTGTACTGGTCTTTTTTAAACTTCCTACTTTTGTTTTTATTTTTTTAACTATTCTCTTGAAAGTTTATTTTGATTAAGTCTCTTCTTTCTGATTTGAGATTCATTTATTTTTTCTTTTTAAAAGAAAATATTTTACTTTTTTTTTCTTCTGGTTCCTGGCTATGAATACATGAGGGGGAAGTGAAAGTGAAGAAAAATAAGTAGCACTGCCATCTATAGGCTTGGATATACTGTTTTCTTTTTTCT
Organism: Bungarus multicinctus; assembly: GCA_023653725.1. Lineage (NCBI taxonomy): Eukaryota > Metazoa > Chordata > Lepidosauria > Squamata > Elapidae > Bungarus > Bungarus multicinctus. The sequence goes on along the minus strand of CM042840.1, from coordinate 88,866,252 downwards.
TTTACTTGTTTGTGTATTTGTGTTATACTCAAGGACTCTGAACTTTGCACTGAAAAAGATAGTGGGATGATCATGGCAGATTGTTTATGCAGGTGCTCATCTGTGAAACTATAGATAGCTGGAGTCTGGAATTGATGTTGAAAGAAAGAAGATTGAAGTGACCTTGAAAATACTGAAACTGGAAAGTTTGAGTTGATTTACCAAAAAACCTTGGATATTTAGTGGCAGTGGCTTGCTTTCTATTAGAAATGTTTGTTACTTTTTACCTTCTTTTCTACTTCCCCTCTAGTTGGATTTTTATATTTGGATTTCAATCTTTTAACCCAGGAACTAGAATGTAATTTTTTTCTTTTGCTCTCTTTTTTCTTTTTATTAAGAGAAATACAAAGACTATTATTTTTTATTTTTATTTTTCCTTTCCTCTACCCTCTTTTTCTCCAAAAGAAAAATCTTTTTTATCCTTTTTCCATATCTTCTCTTTTTTTCACATATTACTGCAACTAATTGGATTAAGGTATACAAGTGCCTGAAGATTTTTTTTCCCTTTTTATTTTTTGCAATGGTAATTGCCTGCCTTTGTTCTTTTTTTCTTTTCCCTTTTTCTTTTTCTTTTTTTACAGATAAGTATCACAAGATAAGCAGAAAGACAACAGCCCCAGCTTCCTCAATACCAATAGCCTCCTCTTCACCATCTGGAGGACAACAATCAATACAGACAATATTACAACAGGAGAAAGAGAAGGAAGTGACATTGCAGATGATTATGCAAGGAATTTGGAAGATTGAAAAGAGAATAGAGAATATTGAGCAAAGAACTGAAAAGACAGATGAGAAAGTAGAAAATATTCAACAGATGATGATGAAATATGAAGACAGATTTAAGAAAATCGAATAAGAAGATATAGAAAGAAATAAGAAAATTGGAGATATTGATACTTGATTGAGCAATGTTGAGAAGGGCAGAAATGACCATTAGGATGGGAAATTGATAGATCAGAATTTTACCTGAGATTTCAAATGTAGAAGAAGGAAAAGGTGAAAATTTTGTTGAAATAATGACAGAAATAGTGGCAGAAGTGCTAGAGATAATCAAAGAGAAGATGATGGATGGGATGAATGAAGTGTTCCATGTCTATACAAGATATGCAATGAGAAACAGGTTACCAAGAGAAGTTCACATCAGATTTACCAAGAAGATTACCAAAACACAGACACTGCAGGTGGCAAGAGAGAAAACATTAAAGTATAAAGATAAAGAAATTGTGGTGCTGAAACAGGTACCAAGAAGAGTAAGAGAGATGAGAAGAGAATAAGAGGAGATCTAGATGGACTTTAAATAATATGATATTAAAGGAAAAAGACTTTAAACAGAAAATAAAGAATTGGTTTTCTTTTTTAAAGAAAGAAGAGAAGATACATCTTTACAGAATCTCTGGGACATGATGAAGGCCTACATAAGAGGCTTGATAATAGACTATACAAGGAAAAGAAATATAAAACAGAAAAAGACTTTTAAAACATTCGAAGATGACTATAAAAGATTGGAAAAAGAATTACAGAAGTCCCCACAAAAAAAAAAGACATTAAAAATAAAATGAATATAATTAAACATAAAATGGGAGTAATGGAAAAAAAAGGAATTAGCACAAAAAATTAAAAATGCTAAATAGAATTACTTTGAAGATGCAAACAAACCAGGCAGATGGCTAGCCTATAAATTGAGTAAGGAAAGAGAATCAAGAAGGATTAGTCAATTAATAAATGAAGGAGGACATGTTTGCTATGGAAATGAGGAGAAGAAAAAAATTATACAGGATTACTATGGAAAATTGTATTATCAAGAGAATATTCAAAAAGAAAAAGCTAAGCAATATTTACAGAAAGCGAATCAGATACCCAAAGATATTGAAACAATGCTAGAAAGGAACATAACGATGATGGAATTAATAGAAGATTTAAAAAAAACAGAATGTTGGAAAAGTACCAGGTCCAGATGGACTGCCAGCAGAATTTTACAAAACTTTTCAGGAAATATTGAATCTTCACCTATTAGAAGTTATGAACGAAGTTATGTTAAAGAAAAGAATACCCAAACAAGGTCAGAAGCATATATTACACTTATACGGAAGGAGGATACAGACCTGCAGCAAGTTAAAAATTATAACCAATATCCCTATGAAATTCAGATTATTAAATTTTTGCTTCAATCTTGGCAGACTGAAAAGATATTTAAATAACTTTATCCATGCTTACCAAAATGGATTTCTGCCAAAGCGACAGATCAAAGACAATGTGAAAATAATTCTGGACACTTTGGAATACTATGAGGTGCATCCTGAAAAGCAAATGGCCTTGATGTTTTTAGATGCACAAAAAGTCTTTGACAACGTGAGTTGGCGATTCATCTTATTACAACTGACACAAATGGACTTTGGTAAAAAATTTATCCAAGCCATTGAAATGATATATCATAAACAAACTGCAAAGGTTATGGTAAATGGAGTATTAACAGAATACATAAATATAAGAAAAGGGACAAGACATGGTTTTCCACTGCTGCTTCTGCTGTTTGTGTTAACATTGGAAGTGTTGAATAGGAATATTAGAGAAGAAAAAAGAAATAAAAGGAATGAAAATTAAAAAGGAAGAGTATAAATTGCAAGCCTTTGCAGATGACCTGGTATTTATATTAGAGGATCCATTGGAAACAGCACCTAAATTAATAGAAAAGATAGAAGTATATGGAAAAGTAGCAGGTTTGAAAATAAATAAAGATAAAACAAAGATATTAACAAAGAATATGTTAGCAAGATGAAAGAAAGAGTTGGAAGAAGTTTTAGAAATACAGATCATGAATAAGGTTAAGTATTTAGGGATATACATTACACCAAAATATAGCACACTGAAGGAGGATAACTATCTTAAATTCAAACAGCAGATTGCGACAGATTTGGCAAAATGGGAAAATTTACAACTATCATTGATTGGGAGAATATCTACAATTAAGATGAATGTATTGCCTAGAATTTTATATTTATTCCAGACAAATTAGGGAAAGAGTTTTTTGAAGACTTAAATAGAATTGTGCTGAAATATATTTGGCAGGGTAAGAAAGCGAGAATAAAACTTAAACTGTTACAAGATGCAAGAACAAGAGGAGGGTTTGCCTTGCCCAACTGGGAGTTATATTATCAAGTGATAAATCTGATGTGGGTAAAGGAATGGATAACATTAAGGAACAGTAGATTATTGACTTTAGAAGGGCATGACTTGCTGCTGGGATGGCATGCTTTCCTCTGGTATAAGGGAACTAAAACCCAGGGGAATTTTAGAAGACATTACATTAGAAAGGCACTGTTTTTGAACTGGGAGAAGATAAAAAGACAATACTACTTAAAAATCCCATTAGGGATATCTAATATTGAAGCTTTCTCTTATCCAATATTATATAAAAAGGAACAAAGAGTTAGATATGGTGAGATATTGAATGAAAAGGGCAAACTTAAATCTATGCAAGTATTGGAAGGTGTAAAAATGAATTGTTTTTCATATTTGCAAATACAATCTAGATTTGATAAAGATTGCAAAACAGAAAGTATTTATGATAAGTTGACTGATTTAGATAAAATTCTGATGGGTACTGATGAAAAGGTAATTTAAAAACTCTATGGACATTTATTAGAATTTAAGTTGGAGGAAGAACAAGTCAAAGAAACGATGATTGCTAAGGGGAAAGGTTTTGGATATGGAATTGATTTAGAGAAATGGCAAAAATTGTGGTTTCAAAATTATAAAATGGCAATGTCAACTGCATATAAAGAAAATTTGTATAAGATGTTTTACAGGTGGCACCTACCTCCATCAAGAATTGCTAGAATGTTTAAGAACAAATCGGATAAATGTTGGAAATGTCATCAAATATCTGGTTCATATTACCATATGTGGTGGACATGCTCAGATGCAAAAAGATATTGGACTAAAATCCACACATGGTTGGAAAAAATGATAAAACAACACATAGACTTTAAACCAAAGATTTTTTATTGGGAATTACCGGAAATATACAATAAAGAGGTGAAGTATTTGATTGTAAATGTTTTGACAGTGGCTAGAATTGTATTTGCTAAGAATTGGAAAAATGAAAAAATATCTATGCAGGAGAAAGTTATTAAGAAAATTATGGACTGTGCTGAAATGAATAAACTGATATTTGAAATTAGAGAGCAAGAAAATAAGCAATTTTATATGATATAGGATTTGTTTTATCAATGGTTGGACAAAAAGACATGGTAATGTAATAGCTTAGACAATTTTGTAATAGAAGTTCAATAGATTGATATAAAATATAATACAGACATATATAATCATTGGATGAAAGTACAATATAAATTTTAAAATAAAATTTGGAATATCTCATATAAAATGATGGAATAAATAGTTTAGTCATGGATGATTAATAACTGATAAATATACAAGCATATGTTAGTATGACAATGTGAAAATCTACATAAACTGTGAGTAATGACTACGAAAGGATAGCACAAAAGATTTGTAACTGACACACTTAATGTATATAAAATGGAAGATGGTTTTATGTTTTTATGTTTGTTTGTATATGTTTGTATTAAAAATAAAAAAAAATTTATAATAAAAAAAGGATTTGTTTATTTCCTACTGCCATTTTAGGATAGAGTAGGCTTCTTCCTTTTGCCTGGTAACTGGGCACTGCCCTCCCTGCCATTTTAATTTTGAATGCAGATTGCCTGACCTTTCTGAAATTCTTAGTGAGTCTTATGAGAGTTTCCTATAGAGACAGGTTTAGTACTCTTTTTTGAACAGTGTGTCCAAAATGTGTGTTTAATTAACAACTAATGTTTTCTTGAGGAAATACTAATCTTGTATGCAGAGCCTAGATCTAGAGAGACAGGTGTGTGACCAGTTCTGTCATAAATTAGTGCATGACTGATTTTTAAAAACTGTTTCTGCTGATGAGGTTTTGAGTAGATATACTTTTATTAATTTCCATTGCTATGGTGATGGGCCATTTTGCACATTCTGTGATTGTTTTTGGGTGCAGCCAGCAAATTGGCTCAGTTTCATTAAGGAGATCTATTGATGGCTGTGTCCAACAGCAAGGGACTTTCCATGGGAGGAGAAATAAAACCAGGGGACTCACCAATTACTTTCTTGAACTTGTTTTGGGAAAAAAACTCTGAACGCAGCAGCATTTCCACTATTATTGAGTCAGAAAAACACAATTTTTATGAGTGCTCTTTTCTGCCAGCACAAGACTGGTAAGATTGCAGTATGTAGATTTATATTCAGGCAGGATTGAAAAGAGGAAAATTGTACATAACTGGGTTGCAAAACTCCAAATGACTGGATACCAGCAAATTATCTCTTTGTTGCTCTTAAGTTGTTAGTGGCATAATAAAGACATCAGCTAGATTAGAAAGCAGAAGATTGGTTTGGGGTTCTAGTCTTGCATTCCTCATGAAGCCAGCCAGGGGACCTTAGCCCAGTCATTTATGCTTAGCTCTAGGAAGGAGGCAATGCCAAACTACTTCTGAAAATTTTTGCCAAGAAATTGCAAAATGTTACTGTAAACAAATAAAAATTTATAAATATGGTAGATAGCCAGATGCTATTAGTTCTGCTTAAAAATGAATATCCTGAAGTTTTCTTCTTTCAGAATTTATTATATAAACAAAGCTGTCTTCTTCATTATTGGTCTTCCTAATAAAATCTCCAACTGTGTGTAAATTTCCATCAGCTTTATGGGTGAAAAACCAGGCTTATTTACTTAAGGACTATACTGTATTCATTCAGCCTATAGTTGCTCTTCCTTTTTATGCACAAATTCAACTTAAAAAGCAAATTTGGTGTAAATGGTTTCTGCTGAACTTCAAAGTGACAGTCAAGATGAGAGTACGTTTAAAGCAAGGAAATGACATATCTGAGCAGTGATCAGTTTTGCTCTCTAGGCAAGCCTATTTAAAACCACTTTCCATTTTAAATATAGCAATAAAATACCAGGCTAGCAAGCCTCCTGATAAGGCTAAAAGCAATACATCCAAATCCAATCTAAATTTGACACTGCCTAGAACAAGAATTCACATTGATAAGTTAGGACTCATTTACAGTGCAATAAATGGGTGGGTAGCTATAATATGGGTATTAAACTTGTAAAATATATTGATGGCAAGCAAGGGCTAAATAAATAATTTACTGTGAATAGATTGGAAATCTTTACATGGTACTTAATTGACCATTCATGCTCCTGTGTTCTTGATGGCTTTCCATTTTGTATTTTCTTATAACTTTCTCTCTCCCTCTCTCTCCCTCCCTCCCCCCCTCTCTTGCTCTTTCCTTCTTTTTCTCCTCTCTCTCTCATCTCTCTCACTCTCTCTCTGCTCAGTTTTCCCATGTGCATTTCATTTACAACACTGGTAAACTCCCTCTCTGTCTTGTCAATCAATTACATTCTACCAGACACGCCTGTTTAGAATAATTAACTGATTAACAGCCTTTCCTGCATATGAAACAACTCCTTTGATTTCTGAATCTACCTTGAAAGTAATGTAACTGCTTTTGTGAATGTTTCTGGGTCTGAAAATTATTGGCATCATAAAGAACAATGTTTCCATTTTAATCAAAGCTAATTGTATAAGCCACAATAGTTGAAGTCACACATTATTTTAATCTATTATCCATGCTTACTAATCAAATTGGATGGGTTCATGCAACATGCCATTCCCAAACAAGACAAATCTGGTACAGTGGCTAAGGTATCAGAAGACTATCCATTCCACCCCATTTAGATAAGAAGTCAGTTGGGTGACCTTGGTCAGACACTCTTTCTCAGTTCCAGGAAGCAGACAATTGCAAATTATTTCCAAAGTCTTGCCAAGAAAATCACCAGGAGTTAGGCTGACTTAAAGACATCAAAATAATAAAATAAAATACTTCCACCAAAGCAAACTACATTATGAAACAGTTGGTGTTTTCCTGTCTAGACAATCTATGATAAATTAAGATACAGGGAAGTAAATTCCTATTAATATTTCCAATTTTCACTCTCAGAATACTAACATGGTATACTTAAAAATGACTTGATGGCACATAATCAATGGCAATAAAAGCAAAGAAGCATAATCTATGCAAATATTCCATTGTGATAATGAATTTGGAACCAGGTGTCCCTAAATCTCTGGTATAAACCACAAATTGTACCCTTTTACTCTATTCTAATTCTTGAATTCTGAAAGCATCACAATGCTATTTAATTAATTTAAGAAAATGATTGTCTGTGCTATGTGGGACAGTAATTATTTTTAAAGACAGCTTTTTAATGTGATGTACCATAGAATTTTATAATAGTATGATGATATTGTCAGATGTATTTTTACTCCAGTCTTTGGATGCTTATCTTTTTCATAGATCAATATTTTGCTGAATTTCTGCTGGAACTGGAATCCCTATCTAATTACTGCCATGACTGTCATGTGTATGAAAAGAAAAGATTCAGATGATAAATCTAATTTTAAGATTAGTTCAGGTAGGCGAATGTTAATCTACAGCTGCTGAAGTCTCAAGATGTTTCTATATGATAGCTTAGTCTTGACAAAAAATATATCAATTAGTATTACAGTAGAGGTAATAGCTTATGACTTCACTTCTTTATAGACCAGAGCTGTCAAATTCCCGGCCCACGGGCCAGATGTGTTATGCCTGGTTTAGTGAAAGGAAAAAAAAGTCCCAATATGTCACTTGACACTGCCATGACAACGTGAGTTTGACACCCCTGTTATAGGTTTTATAAAGATCCCTGGTAATAATCCATACAGGTAAAGTCATCACATGTAAAGTATGTAGCCTAATAAAAGCAAGATATTTGGAGCGGTGAAAACATTTAAGTTTCATTTACCCAATAGTAAAAGATTATGGAAGTTGTACTTCATAAAAATTTAAAGCTGCCAAATTTTTTCCCTTTTCACGTAGCTAAAGCATTAGTACAGCTTTTTATTTACATATTTTCTTTATTTCAACACAGTTATCTGCTATTACCATTTGCTTACATCATCTGCTTAAGAAAAAAAAATCTGCTCAATCCCAACTGAGCTCATGCATTGAAAAATCTTCCTCAAAACAATAGTCATAAGAAGGAATGGCATGATTAAAATTTTACTAGCTGTTTTCATAAAGAGAGCTTTCTCCATAGGTATCAACTTGTCCTTTAATAACTAAGATAACAAAACTGTGTATACTTATAATATGTGCACTGTATCCACTAACATAACAGAATTAATTGAACAATCACAGCAAAGGAGGTCAAAACCCAACAAACACTGAAGTACTCATAATGACCCTGGAGAATTTAAACAGATGGACTGTTGTAAAGCTAAGAGGATTCCTGCTGGTGAGGATATCTTAGGTAAAATTCAAAGTGGCACATTAAATTGCCAGTTAGCTATGTGGTGCCACTGAGGTGGATCAGGCCAGGGATGCATATTCAATATACATATGATACATGCCCATATGTTAGAGATGGCTTGACTTGCAAAATTCATGCCTATTTCAACATTTGAGCTCTTTTTGAAATTTCATAAGCTTAGAGACATTTGGGGGCTTTTTCCAGCTCCCCAGAGTGGAAGAAATAAGAGGGACTCCATGGATTTGAAGCCTTCATCCTTCTCTGTCTTGCATGGGTGGTTCTAAAGGATTGCAGTCTCATTTCTCCTATAAAGGGAATAACATAGCGTTCTTTTTCAGGAGAGAATACTTTTTTCATAGAGAACAGCAATCTGCAGCTTCTTCGCCTTAGCAGGAACAATTAACCAATTTAGTCTTATCCATCCTTTAGTCTTAGAACAAATTAACAGATTTTTAAAAGCACATTAAGGTCATTTAAAAAAACACATTAAGGACCTTGAAGTCCTATAGTTGAGGGTATAAGAACTATTCAAATATAAAAAGCATCATAAAATATCTAAGAGATTAATAATAAATATTTTAGCAAATTAGGCCAGTATTTGTTTGTTGCCAAGAAAATTTCAAAAATGATAGCAGGTAAGTCTCCAAAAATTAATTGGAGATCACAATTGTAAAGGGTTCTAACAGTTGCCTCTCTCAGTTAAAATAAAATCCAATATTCTTGACCTCTCTAGACACAAAAGTATTACCAAATTGCCAGTTTATTAACACATTTTTTCTCCTCAGAGATTAAAAAAAAGTGGATAAATGAGCAGAATAACCATGTAGTAAGATATGACTGAAGGTGAATGAATTGGGAAGTGCATGTTGAAATAGACGATTCCTCAACGAATTGCTCAAACTGTAGCTGTTTGAGGAATTCTAAAGAATTTCTCAAACAGCTGTTTAGCTTATCATTGCAGAGCTGTTTAGCTTATCATTGCCTTTTTGACACACTTAAATTTAGAAACATAAAAACACAGAATTATAAGTGAAGTATTATATTCAGTGGAAATTACTAAGACAGATTCAGCAGATTCAGGGTAACCCTTTTATTAACATGCTAACAAGGGTAAATGTGCGCTAACACAGCGGCTGACAGGCAACAGATGATTGTGTCTGACAGCATTCTTTATATAACACGCTATCAGATGCGGTAACCAATCAGCTGTCACGCTGTCTCCCGCTCATTCCTCGGACCTGACAGGGAACTTTAAAACACAACACTCCTCCCCCCTTGGAATGTGCATGCGTAGTCTTGCAGATACGCAGGCTGTCACTTGCATCTGGAAGATCTTTGCAGCAGAGGCCCTGGATTTTGCTGGCTGGGGCTGTTTGTTGCTGGAGTTTCTCCTGTTGGCCCTTGTGGATTTAGTCCGGGTAAGGCCATCACCCTTTCAGGAGAGCAGCCAGGATGAGGAAAGGATGTACCATCGGTGCGTTGCTTTTAAAGATCTGGCATCTGTTTCCCGGGTAAGTCCCTCATGGTTTCTTTGTGGTCGGGGTTTGTTGCTTTCGGCCTGGTCATGGCAGATGATTCTGCTTGGGGCTCTTGGGTCTTCTGGAGGTGTCTGCTGATTCAGTGGTGGCCATTTGGGTGTTGATTGGCATGGTAGTTTTGGAGTTGATGGGTCTTCTGGGCACCTTCGTAGCTGATCTATGTCCCTACGCCACAGCCTCCCATCCTCCAATAATGTTTTGTATGAACGGGGCCCAGTTATCTCTGCCACTATTCCAGGTACCCATAATGGAAATCGTCCATAATTTCTTGTGAAGACCCCATTGCCCTCTGCGAATGCCCCGAGGTTATTGCTAGGTTTAGGTATGCATTTAGGGGCATAGCTAGGGTGTAGCCTATCAAGATGGGTACAAAGGCCTGCCCATCAGTAACTCTGTAGGACTGTACCCTGTGGTAAGGCTTGGGGTAATATGCTGCATTAATAAATATTTGGCAACCTTGGACTCCCAATCTCCAGAGCCCATTAGGATCAGGGCCTCCTTGGCAGATCTTATCATGCGTTCTGCCATCCCATTAGAAGCCAGATGGAAAGAGGATGAGAGGGCGTGTCATATGCCCAGTCCTAACAAGAACAGTTACATATTGGCAGCTGTAAATTGTGGTCCATTATCAGAGAACAGAAAGTCTGGAAGACCATGCGTTGCAAACAGTTCTTTTAATGTCCTGATAATGGCATCTGAAGTGGTGGATGACATGGACACAAGTTCCAGTCACTTAGAGTATGCGTCTACAATGACAAGGAAAGTTTCACCTTGATATGGGCCAGCTAGGTCTATGTGTACTCTTGACCATGGCTTTTTTGGGTTTTCCCACTCCATTGGTGTTGCTTTTGGGGGTGCAGAGCATGAGATTTGGCACCCAGTAACCCAGTTAGTAATGTCTTTGTCCAATTGGGGCCACCATACATAACTTAGAGCCAAACCTTTTCATTCTGCCCCTCATGAAGGGATTCCAAAACCTTCTTGTGTAATGTGGGAGCTATTACTACTCGACAACCCCATAACAAACAACCCCCTTGTGTTGAGAACTCATGCTGTCTTGTGTAAAATAGCTGGAATTCTTTGGTATTCTGTTGTGTGGGCCACCCTTGCTTAACCCAGTCCATAATTTGAGAGATAATCTTGTCTCGTGCAGATGTCTTTGTCATATCAGAAGTGGTGATAGGAGTTTGTAATTCATCTAACATGAATGTAGATGAAATAGGAGCAGGGTCACAGACAACTGTTAGTAAGGGGCAATGGCTCAAGGCATTCAGCATGGCATAAATTCTTTCCAGTCTGGTGCAGCAGTCTATAACTATAAGCAGCCAGGAACACAGTCCACCTAATCATGTTTGGACATAGCACCTGGGATGTTTGTCTGTCTCCAGCCAATAAACCCAGCAATTGTTTGTGGCCTGTCACTAGATTGAAGTGCCTGCCATATAGATACTTGTGCAATTTCTTCACCCCAGCCACCAAAGCGAAAGCCTCCTTATCTGTTTGACTATAATTCCGCTCTGCTGCAGCAAAGGTTCTGAAGAAAAAAGGCAATTGGGGTCTCACTACTATCAGGTAACTTATGACTCAGAACTGCTCTAATGCCATATTGTGAAGCATCACATGCTAAAACAATAGGTAACGTCTTATTAAATTGTATCAGTACACTATCTGAAGTTAGAAGAGATTTCACAGCCTGAAAAGCAGCAGCCTGCCTCTTGCCCCAGACCCAGGATGTGCCTTTATTCAGCAACCTGTGTAATGGTTCTGCTAAGGTAGCCTTGTGAGGTAAGAAGATTGCATAGAAGTTTAAAAGGCCCAGAAATGCTTGTAGTTCTGTTTTGTTTCTGGGTGTGGATGCCTTTTGAGTTGCAGTAGTTCTGGATTCCATGGGATGGATACCAGTAGCATCAATGGAGTAGCTTAAGAATTCTACCTTGGGAACTCCCACCCTGCATTTATCTTTATTAACTTTTAGTCCCATATTTTGTAATATTTTGAGAACTATGTGTAACTGCTCAAATAGTTGTTTCCTGGAGGTGACAGCTATAAGGATATCATCAAAACATGGAATTACCCCTTGTATCCCTTGTAATATGTGCTCCGTTAAATTTTGAAATAATTCTGGTGCTACACTCACACCAAACTGGAACCGCCTGCACCTGAAAACTCCTCTGTGTGTAGTGATGGTTTGTGCCTCTGCAGTTGAGTTGTCCACAAGCAATTGTTGATATGCCTGGGAGAGGTCTAATTTTGCGAAAATGGTGCTGTGGCCTATAGAGTGGATTAAATGTTGTACTATAGGTACTGGGTAAGAGTGAACCTGTAAAGCTTTATTCAGAGTACACTTGAAATCTATTATCAGGCTGTTACACCTGGTCACTGGAGGAAAACAAACTGAAGTATCTTGGAGAGATGACTATTTCTCTCACTTGAGACCATCAGAGAGAAGAGCAATAACAATGTTGTTCCTATGAGGGGCAGCTATTTTAAGGTGTAGTATTTTATTTATTTATTTATTTATTTATTATAACATTTATATACCGCCCTTCTCCCTAGGGACTCAGGGCGGTGTACAGCCGAATCAACCCCAAACAGTACAAAAGTTAAAATATAATTAAATAAGGCTGTTAAACTAAAAACAACCCTCCCCCTAAGAATATTAAAACCCTAATTAAAACCAAATTAAAAGAGACAATTAAAACCTATATCAGCCCAGGCCAGCCTGCTCAAAGAGCCAGGTTTTTAGCGCGCGCCTGAAGGCCCTCAGGTCTGTACTGGTGCGTATCTCAGGTGGCAGAGCATTCCAGAGGGCAGGGGCCCCCACAGAGAAGGCCCTATTCCTGGGGGCCGCCAGACGACACATAGAGGCCGATGGCACCCGGAGAAGGCCCTCCCTTTGGGAACGCACCGGTCTGTTGGAGTTCACCGGCAGAATGCGGTCCTGCAGGTAACCTGGCCCAATGCCATGGATCGCCTTAAAGGTCAAAACTAGAACCTTAAAGTGAACCCGGAAAGCCACCGGCAACCAATGCAGCTCACGCAGGAGAGGCGTCACATGAGAGCTACGTGACGCCCCCATAATCACCCGCGCGGCCGCATTTTGCACCAGTTGGAGTCTCCGGGTGCTCCCCACAGGGAGCCCCATGTAGAGAGCAATACAGTAATCCAGACGAGAGGTGACAAGGACATGAGTCACCGTGCGCAGGGCGTCCCGATCCAGGAAGGGCCGCAACCGGTAAACCAGGCGAACCTGATAAAACACCCCCCTGGAGACGGCCGCAATGTGATGTTCTAATGACAGCCGTGCATCCAGGAGGACGCCCAGATTGCGAGCCGTCCCTGTAGGGGGCAAAGTCTCTCCCCAATAGCCAGCGAAGGTGACAGCTGGCTATATCGGGGCGCCGGGAAACACAGCCATTCGGTCTTGGATGGGTTGAGCCGGAGCCTGTTCCCGCCCATCCAATTCCGCACGGCCTCCAGGCACCGGGACATAGCCTCTACAGCATCGTTGGGGTGGTCTGGGGTGGAGATATATAACTGGATGTCATCTGCATACAGGTGATACCGCACCCCAAGACCACGGATGATCTCGCCCAGCGGCTTCACATAAATGTTGAACAAGAGAGGGGAGAGGACCGATCCCTGAGGCACCCCACAAATAAGGGGCCTAGAGGTGGACCTCTCCCCTCCCGCCAACACAAATTGCGGTTGGAGAGGAAGGAGGAGATCCACCGCAGGACAGTTCCCCCACTCCCCAACCCCTCCAACCGCCACAATAAGATACTATGGTCGATAGTATCAAAAGCCGCCGAGAGATCTAATAGGACCAGGACAGAGGAGAACCCTCTGTCACGGGCCCTCCAGAGATCATCAACCAATGCGACCAATGCTGTTTCGGTACTATGCCCGGGCCTGAAGCCCGATTGGAACGGATCGAGTAGGGATGGGCCCATCAGTATGAACATGTTTCATCATGACTGTAGGCCACAAATTATTTCTTGAAAGCAAGAATATATAATATTATCCTCCAGCTGCAACCAGCCCACCATAAAATCATTGTTGTGGCCAAAATGGAGGAAGGAATTGAAATCTGGAAAGCACTATAGTTTATTTCCAGCTGGTTTATACAAAGGAATCTACCAGCTTAAGGTAGCATTGAGAATTTAGGAATTATATTTCCAGGAGTTGAAGTTTTCCCAGTTCTTCTAAAAGATCCCAGGCCCTTAGATTCAAAATATCAGGCTTGATAAGAAGTATAGGCATTGTGTTTTTTATTTGCTTTTCCTTTGAATATGCTTGCTGAATTACAAGCTTACCTTAATTTAAAAGGTCTTACAAAAATTTGATTCAAATATGTTTTGTCTGAAAGTAGTGATTTTTAAATTTATATATATGGGATTGTACAATAAATGCAGATATGAAAATTTGATTCAAAGATGATTCAGTGCATCAGATTAGATATGCTCAAATTGATTTGGTTATTCAATGGATTTTGCATTAATCTGGCAGTTTGAATAGACTTTCAGTACTGAATTGCAAATCTGAATTTTCAGCTTACCTGATCTCTAAATCCTTATAACTTAACTGCTGCTGGCTTATGGGGATTTTTGGCCATTTTCTTACTTAAGCTACTTGCCTCTACTTGCAAAGTTTCCTAGGGGTTCTTATCCCGATCCTTTTGATCCAAGAGATAGCCCTAGATTGGAAGAATGCAGCAGTCACTCAAATAAATCCATAGATTAATTGTGTTTATTTATAATAAAAATACAGAGTCAAAATAACATGATAAAAATTAAGTGCATATTTTGAGGCAACAGATGTTTCATGACTGTTCATATCATCATACATATGAGGAATTGTAGAAATCTCCATTATTCGCATTTCTCTATGCAGTTTTCTGAACTAAAAATCTCCAAATATAGAGATTTTAGCATGTTTTCATATGGAACAAGGTCTCATTTCACTCATTTTATTGTGTCTTTCTATGCTTTTTCCAGCTATAGTGGATGAAATAACAGCTCCTTAAATTGGTCTGACATTACTTGTTTATAGTTTACTGTATTCTCAATTATTGCTGTACCTAAACATACTCCAGGAATCATTAAACTTCATTACTAAAGCTACAGTCCAAGGTCTGTGATATCCTAACTGCATATGATTTGTTTTCTAGCATTATAATGTTCAAAGATAGTTTTAATGATTCCATGTAGTACATTATTTATTACTGAGATTTTAATATCTCTGAGCCGCCTAGAATTCAGGATACAATTCAAGCATAAATTGCATAAATGAGTACAATAAATGGTGTTCCTTTATTACCTTATTTAAATTCTAGGGAAGAAATCCAAGATAGCAAACAATTACAAATTAAAAGCATTTCCCAAATGTAAAAACATCCCTAATAAGAAAGAATGGTAATAGGTATGATGTTAAATAGAAAAAAAAATCCCTGACATATTACTAAAGAAATCAACAGTGAAGATGAATTGTGTGTGAGTGTTATATTTTGTAATATATGAAAAGATGAGTAAAATTGAGGAGGAAGACAATGATGTAAACTAAGTAGGAATGTCTTGTGCATGGAATTAGGGAGGGGGGGGGCTGAAGAAAACAGTGTAATGTTTTCTTGGTTATGTGAAGCCTATGTTAAAGTTGGGTGTTTCCAACTTCCATATGGTAGGCAAGGATGTCATTGCCTCTTGGCAATTATGATCCAAGGAGATGCATAAAAATTGTCAGAGACTTTCAAGTGGTCCTGCAAATTGACTGTGTTTGCCAGACAACCTTGTACCAGAGGTGGTATTCAATCGGTTTGCACATACTCAGGCGAACTGGTAGCGGTTATTTGGCATGGGTCGCTGAACTGGTGGTGACCCCTGGCTGGCCATGCCCCCAACCCACTCGCCCGGTCACTCACTTATGATCGCTTTCCTAGCTTTCCGTTCCCCACGTCCTCTTTCTCCCCGGGGGAAAGGAAGAAAAGCACAGACACTGCAAATATCGCTTTCCCTGTGTGAGTAAAGTGCCTGGAACAAGAAGGAGTGCGGTCTGACAGAAGGGGTGGGGATGAATCGAGCCTTGGAGCACTTTTGCAACGTAAAAGAAATGCATTTGGAAGCAGGTCTTTTAAAAACTTCTCCAAGGATTCCCCATGAACACTGCAAGTATCACTTCCCCCTTTAAACTGCCTGGAGTGAGAAGGAGTGCGGGCTGACGGGTGGGGGGGAATCCACTCCAGCCTTGGAGAAATTTAAAGGATCTGCTTCCAAACTGCTTGTCTGTTAAGTGCTCTCTCTCTCTCTCTCTCTCTCTCTGTGTGTGTGTGTGTATGTGTGTGAGAGAGAGAGAGAGAGAAAGAAGAAGGGAAAGAAAGAAAAAAAAGGAAGAGAGAGAGAGATAAAACTCTGTGCTATTATTTTTAATTGTTCCACTATTTATCATGTGTTAATATTTTACACTGTCCCTACACCTAGAGTGATTTTTCTGTCTTTCTTTTGCCCAGGGCTACCACATATTTTTCAGGGTTTACATGCATTCAGTGTCATAGTCCAGAGCATAAAATACACATGTATTTAACAAGAGTTGAAAGGGACCTTGGAGGTCTTCTAATCCAATCCCCAGCTCAGGCAAAAAACTGAGGATGCCAAACTCTGAGTAGATATCCTGGGAAAGGTGTCAGTGAAGGGACCTTGGAGTGAACCCTATACCATTTCAGAGAAATGGCTGTCCAGTCTTTTCTTAAAAACTTCCAGTGATTGAGCACCCAGAACTTCTGGAGTCAGGCAGTTGCACTTGTTCTCACTGTCAGGAAGTTTCTCCTTAGTTTTAAGCTTCTTCTCTCTGTTCAGTTTCTATCCATTGCTTCTTGTTTGCATTCTGTTTCTTTGGAAAATACATTGTCCCCCTTTCTTTGTGGCAGCCCCTTAAAAGCCTGTTGCCTATCACGCTCTTGAGTAAAGCATGTGAACCATTTCCTCCTTTCAGTGGTCCATGAAAGTACATCTATAGTATGCAGATAATAAAGTCAAAAATGGTGAACTACATTTTTACAGAACTATAGATAAGTTGCGGCTGGGTGATAAGGAATGGCTGGGAGGGAAGGGGCCAGGTGAGGCACCCCTTGATGTGAATGACATTGAGTTGGTCATGCCCACCCAGTCACATGATCACCAAGCCATGCCCACCCAGTCACATGACCACCAAACCACGGCCACCAAATAAGCCACACCCTCAGAACTGGTAGTAAAAAAATTTGAATTCCATCACTGCCTTGTACAATAGTTCTCTATTCATTCTTGAGAAAGTGAGAATCAAATCCTTACTTAGTGGTGAAGCTTTGTAATCTTCATACAATTTCCCGATACCTCTTTGCTTGCCTCACAGAATCATTGTGACAATCTCATGAACATAGTAAGAATCATTCACATCATTGGAACAAACGGTGTCCACATTGAAGATAATCAGATACACAAAAAAATTAACATACAAGTTGAAGAATGGAGCAATTCTCTGGCTTGCATAAAAAAAAAAGAAATCAATCTACAATATTATGCTTCTTTTTTTAAAAGATCCTTTATTTGCTAGAAGTCCAAGAGCTTAATAAGATATGATAATAAAAGTCAAGATGTTGATCACAATGTATATAAAAAACAGGAGGAACTTTAATCATACAATTGTAGCTGCATCTTGTCTCTTTTTTTAAAATTACACCCTTAAGACACCTTTAATTGGGGAGAAAAGGCTTTGTTTAGCCTGCAGATAAAACCAATAGAAAAATAGTCTTTTTCCTTGATGGTGAATGTTGCAGTAAAACCCATTTTCATCCTATGTTGCTGGGAACAGACAAAAGGGAAGAAGAGACTGGTAAACGCTTTCATATTACCCTTAAAATGTGTTGAGGCAAATGAAGGCCACGTAGGATATTTGTTTATGCCTCTCAGCTATGAAGACTGATTGTCTTTTGGGACAATCAGTCTTAATAGCTGAGAAGTGACCAAGGAAGAAAAGATAACTATATTCAATATACTAACTAGACTTTGTTTAGGAAAATATTCATAAAATGATAAAAAAAGTCTAACAAAAATGTATTCATGAAATAGATCTTTAAAAAAGAGGGGAGCAAAGGGAGGGACAAAAGAATAATATCTCTACCAATGACCTCCCAGACTCCTGCACATGCTTCAAATGTCTTGAAACTATCAATGAAAGTGAAAATAACATTAAATGCCACCTGAATTTCTCCTCTTAGTAAATACAGCTAAATTCGACATTATATTTGTCTGTGAAACATGGCTCAATGCATCTCTCCCTGACTCCATTACCATAGTAAGAGACTAACATGTTTACCGATCAGATCATGAAATCCGTAGAGGAGGTAGTGTTACTATCTTCTATAAAAAGTCCCTACATCTAAAAAACATCCAAGGAGCTTGCTCTTCCTGAGACCATCATCTGTGAACTGTCCTTAAGTATCACATTTTGATTCTTACTATGTTACAGATCTCCTGATTATGACATCGAACTTGTAAACAAGTTAAATTCACTACTAACATGGGCAACATCCTCCCCACACACTTTTATCTTTCTTGGTGACTTCAATCTACCTCATATTAACTGGACCCTAAACGAATGTAAATCTGAACCCATACATGCAACCTTCTACAATGCTGTAACAAATCTGGGACTGGAACAACTAGTAACCAACAATATTACACTTAACAATTGCCTCGATCTTATCTTCTGCAATAGTTTGAATTCAATTTATGGAATACAAATTAAAGAACCCTTTTCCAACAGTGACCACAACATGATTGACATTTGCCTCAACATACGTCCACACAAAAATCATTATAATGATGGGATCCCCAATTATAACTTCAAAAAAGGCAACTATGATCTTATAGACAACTATCTCTCATAGTTGATTGGCAATTTCTATTCACTGGATGCAATACTGTTGAAGATCATTACAACATATTTTTACTTGAAGTCAAAAGAGTCATCAAACTATATGTACCAATAACAACTCCCAAAACCAGAAAAAAACAAGTTACCCATAACAGTAAGGAAACTTCAATTCAAAAAGAAATCACATTGGCAGAAAAACAAATCTGGTCGCGTTGCCAACTTCAAAAGCTGATACAAAAATTTATGCCACCAGATAAAGGCCAAATGCACCAATTATCACATTAAACAAGAAGAAAACCTTCTATTCACCAATTCCACCTGTGCTTTCTACAATTTTGTAAACAACAAATTAAAAGACTCAAGGTCCATCCCACCCCTCTTGTTTAATGTGATGAAAGGACCTAATGGCGAAGACTGCAACGATGATACCATCAAAGCCAACCTCTTTAACACATTCTTTGGCTCAGTATTTGTAAACAGCAATGGATCATGTCCAGTATTTCCTAGTCGAACCACAGAAAACTACAATGATCAAAAACATATTGATTTTACAGAAGACAATGTTGAAAAAGCACTATGCAATCTAAAACCATCTCTATCTATTGGAC
Organism: Bungarus multicinctus; assembly: GCA_023653725.1. Lineage (NCBI taxonomy): Eukaryota > Metazoa > Chordata > Lepidosauria > Squamata > Elapidae > Bungarus > Bungarus multicinctus. The sequence goes on along the minus strand of CM042840.1, from coordinate 88,846,765 downwards.
TGGACAGAATATGTGCCTGCTTCTTAAAAAAGCTATCCACTGCCATAGCCAAACCTCTAAGCATAATCTTTGAAAAAATTTTCAGGACCAGCTCCTTGCCAAACCTATGGTCCTTAGCCACGGCCATCCCCATTTTCAAAAAGGGAGACCCCATCCTAGTTGAAAATTACAGACCAAATTACTGTAATGAATCAATTATTAACCAATCCATTATCCTCCACTTAGAGACAAACAACCTACTCTCTAATAAACAATTTGGTTTCAGAAAAAAACTATCCTATAATCTGCAACTCTTATACTGCAAAAACATATGGACTACACAACTCGATCAGGGCAAATCAATAGACACAATTTACATAGACTTCTGTAAAGTTTTAGGAGTAGTTTGTCTTGTACCACTGAATCAAAGGCGATTCAGTAGTACATACATGACAAACTACTCCTAAAACTAAAATCTTATGGTATCTCTGGACACCTGCATAACTGGATAAGAGCATTCCTGTCAAACAGACAACAAATGGTCAAAATTGGGAGCGTCCTATCAAATTCTGTACCTGTCAACAATAATGTCCCCCAAGGCAGTGTTCTAGGACCAACTCTCTTCATACTCTACATAAATGACCTCTGTGATCATATTAAGAGCAACTGCATTCTTTTCACTGATGATGTAAAGCTATTCAACACCACCAACAATACTGCTACACTTCAAAAAGATCTCGACTATGTATCAGAATGGTCAAACAAATGGCATCTTCAAAAATGCTCTTTCTTACATACTGGCAAAAAAATCAGAAAATAAAATATTAACTGAATAGTCGAGACCTTGTTTATGATCCAAACTCTGTCAAGGACCTTGGAGTACGCATCTCTAATGATCTAAGTGATAGAGCCCACTGTAACTACATAGCCAAAAAGGCATTAAGAGTTGTTAACCTAATCCTGCGTAGCTTTTTCTCCAGTAACATCACACTACTAATTAGAGCATATAAAACATTTGCTAGATCAATACAGCTCATCAGTCTGGAACCCGCATTATGTATCTGATATTAATACAGTTGACAAAGTCCAGAAATATTTCACAAGAAGAGTTTTCCACTCCTCTACTCATTGCAGAATACCTTATGCCCCTAGACTTGAAATTCTAGACCTAGACAACTTAGAACTACGCCACCTTCGGTCCGATCTAAGTATAGTATATAAAATTATATATTGCAATGTCCTATCTGTTAATGAATACTTCAGCTTCAACCATAACATTACAAGAGCACACAATAGATACAAATTCAAGGTAAACTGCACTAAACTTGATTGCAGGAAATATGACTTCAACAAAGTGGTTAATGTCTGGCATATTCTACTTGACTCTGTGGTTTCTTCCCTAAACCCCCAAAACTTTAACCTTAAACTGTCTACTATTGACCTAATCCCTTTCCTAAGAGGTCTGTAGGGGGCGTGCATAAGCGCACCGACGTGCCTACCATCCCTGTCCTATTATTTTTTTTCTTATATGTATCCATTTCATGTATTCATAACCATGCTTATACCTGTTATCTTATAATCGCTTGACAAAATAAAATTAAATAAAAATTAAATAAGTGTCTAATCATTGATCTTTCTCACCAAGCAATCACTATAGTATCAGATAATTTGGGGTTCTATTATTCCATAGTTTGCCAAAGTATTTTTTCCTCTTTTTGTATTTTGAAATCACTTCATATCATATTTAAATTAACATCATAGTCAAGCAAGCCTACAAGATTAATTTGAGTTGTGGAATCGATTATCTGTTTCTGCACTTCAAGCATCCTCTATAATTTTGGTACCTTCTATTTTTCTATGTTATTTTGAGAAAATCTTCATTTCCTTTACTCAAAGAGTCATGAGAGAGCAACACATCTTTTAAGTTGCAAAAGTAAAAAAGAACAGTGTCCTGATCCATGTGGTTCCCCCCACCAATCATTTTTATGTTTTTTTTTTGGAGGGGATACATAAAAGCTGATGCTATAAAGAGAACTGGAACTTATCCCTAGGTTATTCATTGTATCTCATTGCATATATGTATCTGTATGTGTGTGTGTGTGTGTGTGTATAGATGTTGATGTATTTGTATAAACTATGCAAAATAATGTACTATTTGTATATACATACAATATTTTACATATGTACAACATGTGAAACAAAAAGAATTGTGTAGCTATTTCAATTATTATAATATATCCATATGTGGATCCAATATGGATCTATATAGATGTTCTCTGTCGCCCCTTGTTAATCGTGAATGGATCATCCAATCAGTTTGCCATCAATGCCGCTGCCACATTTCATTTCCATTCACAACACAAGATATACAATGCTGTAAAAGAAGAGATCCTACTTGGAACAAATGTCCATTACATCATGGTGAAATGTAGCTGTATCTATGGGGAAAAATCCCCATAAATGACCCTTCACAATTGCTGTTTATGACAGCAGTTTGCCAGAATGACTTGCATCTGTTATGAATACTAAAACTAAGAAATCATCATTATAACTATACTATATTCTGAAAATAAATACATTTGAACTTATAATGCTATTTTTTTTTAAAAAAGCAATAATAGCTGAGATATAATAGAGAAAATTTTCTGTAACAATACCTTCTTCACCACAACAATTACTTATATTGGCATAATTTAATTTGTTCAAGGAGAAATAGATTATTCACTGTAAAGCTAAGGTTTACCAATGTAGTACTTGAGTCACAATGTACATACACACTTCTCCCATTGCCTACCTACCAGCCTCACCCAATACTTTGCAATTAAAAGAATGAGAAAAATGACACAATATAAACAAAAGCCAGTTTGTCAAGAGCCAGTTTGGCTACACTGAGCTGGTTTGGTCTAGTAACTAAGGCAGCAGGCTAGAAACTATGAGTTCTAGTCCTGCCTTAGGCATGAAATCTGGATGGGTGACTTGGGCTCACAGGTTGTGGGGAAAAGGGGAAAAGAAAGGAAAATTAGTATATTCAGCACCTTGAATTATTTAAAACAGTAATAAAGGAAGGATTTTTAAAAAATCTTTAAAAAGGTATTGATCACAACAGCATTTTTATTATGAATAACATAAGAATATAAGCCATACCTGCTAGATCAGTTCCATGGCCCATCTAATTTAATAGTATCTTTTTATTGTGCCCAATCAACTGCACCAGGACCCATTAATTTCCCTGGTGCTGGTCTTCAGAAATAGACAATTGATCCCTATGACACCATGAATCTAATAGTTCTTGGTCCACATGATTTCCTCAAACAGGTCAAATCAAATGCAGCCCAGTGTTTGGTATCCCAAGTTAGTATATTCTGGGTATCTTGTGTTACATTTTGCAGAACTTCAAATACAGGATTGTTAAATTGCAGCTAGTAACATAAAAGAATGAAAAGTTTTTTGCACATTTGAAAAATAATAATTTGAAAGCAGAAGTTTTGGAAGTCCAAGCCTGTCCCTGCCCTCTTTAGATATGTAAATATGGTAGCATTAAATGGTGTCTCCAGGAGCAAAAAGAAGCTAAATTTTCATCATTTTTATATACAAGCCTATATAATAAGGTTAGGCTATTATTATCTACATTGTTATAAATCTGTTTTATTACTCATGACTAATAAGAACACGTGTACTTCATATACTATCTCCAGAGAGGTTATTTTGAAGATTCATAGTCTTAACTGATTAATTATAAGTGTACAAAGTCTATTGTTATCTGAATCCACTTAGGAAGTCAATGTTTAATACATGTGCAATGTTATAACTATTAAAACTGATTGTAGTATATGTGTGAGAGGCAGTTTATTGAATTTTCAGTTCAGGCATTAGTTCTTCTTCGAAACACTGCCTTTATATTCAAAGAAAAAGATCAAGATTAGGTAGATACAGAGTCTTTCTTGCAAGTAATCAATACATTGAAAAATGGATGTGTAAGAAAAGATGTCAAAACTATGGCTTGGGATTTTGTTTGGAATATATAAAGCTATCTTGAAAAAAATACTGGAACTTGGAAGGACAATAATGATTCCATTGTCCCTTTTTGTCCCTTATAGCTTTCTGTTTCAGCTGCATGAGATAGCAACAAAATGTTGGATATTTTTTAAAAAAGGAATAGATTATGGAGTTGTTATTAGAAGATTTTAGAAGAAAGGAGCTAATGATAAAATTCAATTCTAGCCTTGAATATTTAGAAATATTATGTATCTATAACAATTATAACAGAAAGTGTATATGAAAAGCTTATAGGGAGAAAAAGTGTTTCTCAGCTGGAAAATGATATTGAAAAAGAATAAATTTAAATTTAGTTATGTATCTAGATTTAAGCACAAATTGCCATTTTTGTCAGTGCCTAGTAGGACCAGATTATGTACACAAATTCTCTTTTTGCAGTTTATTATTGATGGTGAAAATATATGGCCAAGAATTTGGATCAACTTTTCAGAAATTTTACAGAAAGTAAATGATACACTGACATTTTATTTTTAAAAAATATTTCAAAAATATCAAAAGAAAATTAAGGCAGCATGTTCATAAAAAGGCAATCCCACAAAGAAGATATTAATGAAGCAATAAAACAAATTGCAATACAAAACCATCACCTGAATAAATTTAAAAATCCCAACAAATTAATAAGCAGTTAAAAAAACTATCATAGCCTAAAATGAAGCAGATCCTCTATAAAGACTTGAAAAGCTGCCAAAAAGAGGAGCAAATGCAGGTTCTCTTGCAGGGTCCTTCATCATTTATGGCCTACTAAGATAAATTTTACAAAAATGTTGCAAATGCCAGAAAGGAAACCAGCAAAAAGGCACTTTGTAAATGCATTTCAGAAGCTGTAATGGATTTGACCCCACATTGATCTTGTGTATACCCAGAGTCAATGGTCAAGGCACAGAATTGAGTATTGTGGAAAAAAACTAGAAAATGTGTCCTGAATTCTAAAACATGTGATGAGCACTCTGTGAAGAGATGAGAGTCTCTATTTACTGGACGGATTTGAGTCTGCTGTATGCTATTGTTCATGTAATTCTTCCATATGGAATGTAATAGGTTGGATAAAGAAAGAAAGATAGACCTATTGAAATATCAGGAGAATAAAGTAATGTTTTAAATATTACAGTTTCCACATTAATAGAAATATTAGTCATATTTCTTTCTCATTCTGATAATTTTTTGGGGAAAATGTGGATTTTTTCCAATGTTAAAATGTTTTATTAGTATGACTTTTATTCATGCAAAATACTCTTATAGCTGCTTTCCATTTTTTACCTCAACAGATATTTTTGTGGTGTTATTTTCAGTGATGTAGATTTATATAGTTTTATTCAAACCATTTTTTCCTATGGCTACTGATAATTTCTTAAACGTCACAAATATATATTTGCTAGCAAATAAATCAGTCTCTAGAGCAGTATTTCTAAACTTTGGCAATTTGAGGATGTATGGACTTGACCTCTCAGAATTTCCCAACTAGCACTGTTCTAGAGACCTGAAAGTAAATTCCATTGAATTCTCAAGAAGATAGTTAATTAAGACTTCCAGAATCGCCAGTTCCAGCATTAGAAAGCACCAGAATACAGAAGGAAGAATTTATTTGGGACGGATATAGGTTTATATTCAACATACAGATTTATGTTTTTACAATTGAAGGATCAATTGTAACATTCTACCAACATTCTATCAAATATTGTAACCATAGTAGATATGACTTGAACCCATTGTTATATTCTCCTCTTTTTTGAATTGTCTACTATTTTTCTAACAAAACGTTTTTTAAGAATCTAAAGCTGTGCCCACAATATTTTTACTTTAACTTGCATAATAATATATTATTCAATTCATGCAGGTATTGCAGTGTGGAACCTAGCTCCATCTTGTGACACCTTAGCAACCTTCAGAGGTATACATTTCAACTCCCAGAGTTATCAAGCTGTCTGGGGAGTTGAGAACTACTGATCTAAGCTATCATTATCAGATCATTCCACAGAATTCCAGTGAGCAGATCAGTACTAGAAGAACACATCTTGGGTTAAGTTGAACAAGTATGAAATGCACCCTGCCCCCCCAAAAAAAACTATTTGAAGCAAGTAGCCAAGATTATTTTATGTAACTTTTTAAAATGTGGGGTTTTACAAACCCACAAAGAAATCTTATTTGCTACAGTGAAAGCAGTCTGGGGCAATAATCATCAAAGTAATATTTACCCCTTAATAACTGTCTATTTTTATATTGGTGCTAGAGGTTAATAGCACTATTATTTACTTCTCTGCCAAGAAATACTGAAGGATGTGAAATGTAGCAGTCTATAAAGCAGAGCCGTCAGATAAATAACATTCATATTATTCCCTGACAAATTCTTTTGCAACACAGGGATATAAATAACTCTAAGAAAGCAGTTTCTGCATTACAAGTTTACTGATGTGTAAAATGTAATTTTAAAAAGAGCCCAAAGCTCCAGAAGCATGACACTTTGCAATCTGATATATAGGAGGAGACCTATAGCATATTTACCACCTGTGAGGGGAAGAACATGGGAAAGTGAGACATCTCTGCAGAAATATTTTAGCATGGTGAGTAAAACTGCATGGAGAGATACAACTGTATGGGTGCTTATTTTGGCTAACAGCTTTGTTGGCGGATGGAGATTTTGTTTATATTTGTTTAGAACCAAACATAAATAAAAGTTGTGACACTGAGGCTTCTATCATACCATATTAGGGTAATTGGGCATATGAATTAATGTTAAGCATGGCACTAATAATTTGAAAGAATCAGAAAGGTGGTTTTTATATATATGGTTTAAGAGCAGTACAGATAGTCTTCAACTTATGATTGATGGTTTAATTACCATTTGAATTTATGACAGGAAAAGGTGCTTTACAACCTGTAAAGCAGAGGTATTCAGCAGGTTCTGACCAGTTCTGGATAAGTAGTAGCGAAAATTTTGAGTAGTTTGGAGAACCGGCAAATACCATCTCTGACTGGCCCCACCCCCATCTATTCTCTGCTTCCTGAGTCTCTTCTTTTGTTGCCCTGCAGGAGAACGAAGCTGGAAAGCAAGTTAGTGGAGTGGGGAGGGAATAGGGATTTTGCAATAACCTTTCCCCAGGAGTGGGGAGGGAATGGAGATTTTGCAGTATACTTCACTTGGAGTGGGGAGGGAATGGAGCTTTTGCAGTATCCTTCCCCTGGAGTGGGGTGTGAGTGGAGACTTTACAGTATTCTTCCCCTGCCATGGCCACAAGCCACACCATGCCCACCCAGCCACACCATGCCCACCAAGCCATGCCCACATGGCTTGTAACATTTTTTGAATCCCACCACTTCTGTAAAGCACTTCCAGCTATTCTAAAACATCATACCATGCACCCTGTGATTATGTGATCATGATCTGGATGCTGGGCAACATATCATTCTTATGACTGCTTACGAAGCACCCTATGATCATGTAATCTCCATTTGTAATCTTCTCTAAAGGCTTCCTCGGAAAATCAATTTTTGGGGAAATTGGAAAAGTCATCAGGGAAGGTTGCAAACACTGCTGCCTGTCAGGACAACTTTTTGTCACTGGGGGTTGACTGAAAGACCTGCCTACCAAGTGGAACTTTTATCAAATTTTGATACTTCTATGTCACTCTCAAAATGATTCTGGGCAGTTTATTTATTTATTTGTAGCACACATTTATTATAAATTTTTGTTCTCATTGAGGCCAATAGAAGGCAAAAGTACAACTTATACTTCACTGAAACTTTATTTAGCATTTTTCCCACCCATACATCAATTTTCAATGGGGAGGAAAATTTTAATAAAATTATCAGAATGGAATGTTGGTTAATGGATGTGTGAGTGTTCTGACTGTAATTGCAACAACATGGCACCAGCTTTCTGCAGTCTCTATTATTTATCGCTCTTCAGTTATGTCTTAAAGCAGGGCTCCCCAAACTTGGCAATTTTAAGATTTGTGGACTTCAACTCCCAGAATTCCTCAGCCAGCAAAACTCTGTCTTAAAGGAAGATGTGATGGAAGAATGCCTCATATTCAGTTTTTTATGAGTACAATGCTGGAACATTCAGCAAGGCTGAAATATGAGGGAGATAGAGAGGATGGCCCTTGGCATTTTGCAGCAATGGAAAAAACTCAAAAATACCTCCAAAGGAAATAAGAAAAAAAGCATTGAAAACACTCCTACAACAAAGCAGAAAAACACGTCTATTTTGCAGGGGAAGAAAACATTGAAGCAATTAAAAGATAAATCCAATTTATCAATAAATCATTAGCAGATTGGTGTAATTCATTAGCTTGAGCAAGGACCATCTTAGGGAAATAAATGCAATAATTCATTAATCTGATCATCACTTTCTGTTCTGTTTTGTGTGTGTGTGCAGGTCGCCGCACGACTGTAACATATACACAGAACAAGGAGGAAGGAAAAAGGAGTTTTATCCCAGTAACAGTTGCCCAGCCAATGAGAACCGCGCACGTATAGAACCATATCGGAATGCATTGCTTGAATTCCTTTGTTGCCTTTTGTACCCACCCACTTTTGTTAATAAAAGAGGGTCCCGGGGTCAGTTCTGGGCTCTTATCCCGAGAAAGCTCCTTGTGTGCCTTTCCTTATTTGAACCCCTCATGAGCAGCCCACCAGAAACCGCAACTGGTGATCCCGATGTGATAACCTCAGTGGTTGTACGTCCTTGGATCTCCTCTACTCATCGCCTGGAAGAGGCTTGTGCACACAATTCCGTCCGAAGCAAGACAGCAATCCCCTCGTGAGTATGGGAGTAGGGTTCTCTAAGGCGCAGGCGGCACACCTGCAAGAACTTAGAGAGCTAACCAAGCCTAAATTTAATAGAAAATCCACCCCGACCCTTATTAAATCTGACCTTGCGGTTTAATGGCATATGTTTGGAAGCATTGTCCGACTTATCCGGAGAGAGGCTCGCTTAAGGTGACTACATGAAGAAAATTGGGCACTTATTTCCATGAAAGTCCAAGAGCTCCCACAACAATTCTCTGTGCCTGGCAAGCATTTATGGAGGCTCTGATACAACATGACAAAAACCTGCATGAGTCTCCTTCAATTGTCCCACAACCACCGCCATATCAACAGGAGGCTGCACCGGGGGATAAGGCTGCCTTTTCTGTTACTCCAGTCTCCCCCCCCCGAGGCTACTGCCCCTCCTGGGTCCCCCGAACTTGCTGCGCCTCCTCCCAACTCCACCATGGGCGCGGTTGCTACTGCTATGGCACAGGCTCGGAGTCAAGGTCTCCTTGATCCCGAGGAACTCGCACAGTGCTCTGCTTTTCCTGTGTTGTTTGTGTAAAATGCTGCGGGGGGCCCCACTCCGCATTACGAAACTTTGCCACTAAAGACTATCAGAGATTTAAAAACAGCTGTGGCCACTTATGGCATTCAAGCGCCATACATTAAAGGGCTTTTTAATGCCCTTGCAGCATCCTTTGTTATGACTCCCCAAGATTGGAAGGACATATTGAGAATGCTCCTCACAGGTCGACAATATGTCGTGTGGGAGTCTGATTTTTGCAGGGAAGCCCACAGCATTGCACAACTGGCCGCCACCCCCGCCATTACTGCTGATCTTATTTCCGACCACAATGCTTTTGCGAGCATTCAGGCCCAATTACAGCTTCCCCAAGTGGTGTTCCCTCTCGTGAGCTTGGCTGCATTGAGGGCACTGGATAAAACTGATGATTCCAGTGGAATCCCTATTGCCTCCTTTTCTAAAATTCACCAAGGGCCAAATCAACCCTATTTGGACTTTGTCAACGACCTTCAAAAGGCTGTCGAGAGACAAATTGCTAATCAAGCCGCACAGGAAGAACTTATGCTAAAGCTGGCAGTGGAAAAGGCTAATGCTGATTGCTGCCGCATTTTGCAGCCTTTAGCAGCACAACCCGGTGCTACGCTTGCTGATTTTCTTAAAGCCTGTTGAATTGTGGGAACTAGCACCTATTCTATGGAAGCCCTGGTTGCCGCCTTGCAGCAAGGCAGCTGCCCCTCCGGCAACTGTTTTAACTGTGGAAAACCGGGACATTTCAAGGCTCAGTGTCGGGCTCTGGGAGGCTTCACGCCAAAAAAGTAACCCTGGTGTGAAGCCAAAAACTGTTTGCCCAAAGTGTAAGAAGGGTTATCACTGGGCGAATCAGTGTCATTCTGTTGTTAACCAATCTCCGTCCTCCCCCTTGGAAAACTAAATTCGGGGCCTGTAGCCAGCCCCACCCTAAAGGCTGCACAGTGGGTGCCATTTCCTGCTTCTTTTCCTGCTTCTGTTGTTCTTGCTGCTGACGCGTCACTTGACGTTGATTTCCCCAACACCTCCTACTTTATTCCCGCCTCCCTGGCCCAGCCCCTTTCCCTGCCCATTTCCGCTGTTTTGCTGCCACATGAGTCATTTATGCTCCGGGGCACCTCCCTTCAGCCTGCACTTTTGACATGCTCAGAACTAACTTCCCTTAAATTGGAATTTGTTCCAAACTTGCCCATTTCAATCAAAAAAGGGGACGTCACTGCCAAATTGGTGCTTCTGCCACCTGAGGGTGAGGAGCCCTCTCATAGGGTGCAAAATGATGTCTTGGCAATAACAAAAACTATGAAAGACTCCCGCCCCTCGATGGAATTTAATATTAAGGACCGCTGTTTTTCTGGTATTTTAGATAATGGCGCAGATGTCTCGGTAATTTGAACTGCTGATTGGCCTCTCAAAACGGCGCCATCAGTCCGAAGGGTGGGAGGATTGCAGGCTGCACGAATCAGTAAGGATTGGCTCTCTGTCACCTCATCGCAAACCTCTACGGTTGCCCATATCAAACCTGTCGTCCTCCCCCTCCACATAAATTTGTGGGGAAGAGATTTGATGCACCAATTCGGAGCAAAATTGAGCTTGGAGTAATGTCTGTTGTGAACCCCCGCATTTGACTCTCAAAACTGATACCCCTGTATGGGTCGACCAATGGCCGCTAACTGCGGAAAAAGTGGCTGCCCTCCAAGAATTGGTAAAAGAACAACTTGCCTTACGCCACATTGAGCCAACCTTGAGCCCCTATAACACCCCCGTTTTTGTAATAAGAAAGAAAAATGGGAAATGGCGCTTCCTTCATGACCTGCACGCCATAAATTCGGTTATCCAACCAATGGGACCATTACAATGTGGTTTGCCAAATCCCAATTTGATTCGAAAAAGTTTTGATCTTATGGTTATCGACATAAAAGATTGTGTTTTTTTTTGCATTCCGTTACATCCAGAGAATATGTTATTATTTGCATTTTCAGTTCCTGAAATTAATATGCAAAAACCCATAGCCGGTATCAATGGCGCGTGCTCCCTCAGGGCATGCTCAACAGCCCCACCATATGTCAGTTTTATGTTAATGCAATTTTAGAACCTTTTCTTTAAAACACCCTCAGTTCTTGGTTTATCATTACATTTTATTTATTTATTTATTTATTTATTTATCGTATTTTTATACCGCTCCCTCTCCCAAAAGGGACTCGGGGCGGTGTACAGTCTAAACATATAAAGATACAGTCAACAGTAATTAATTCAGAATTGAATATAGATAGATGAAAATAGGATAAATGAGTAAAATAAGTAAGTAAGTAAATGATTGAGTCCCGTCAAATAGAATTAAAAGTCTTATTTGAATCTAAAATTTAGAAATCTCAGAAAACCTTTAATTGGCTAGGCCGGCCTGCTTAAAAAGTAAGGTCTTGACTGCGCGCCGGAAGGTTAGGATGTCCGATGTGTCTCGTATCTCCGGGGGGAGATAGTTCCAAAGGGAGGGGGTTCCCACAGAGAAAGCACGTAATCTCGGGATCGCCAGCCGACAACGATCAGGTGGCGGTATCCCAAGCAGGGCGACCCTGTGGGAGCATACTGGGCGGCGGGAGGTTGTTTGTGGCAGAAGGCGGTCCCGTAAGTAGCCAGGTCCCGAGCCATGGAGCACTTTAAATACTAATAGTACCACCTTGAATCGAATCCGGAAGGCCACAGGAAGCCAGTGCAGTCTGCGGAGAAGTGGTGTTATGTGGGTGTCCTTGGGGGCACCCATAATCATCTGTGTGGCTGCATTCTGGACTAACTGTAACCTCTGGAGACTCTTCAAGGGGTGCCCCATGTAGAGAGCGTTGCAGTAGTCCAAGCAGGAGATAACGAGGGCGGAAGTGACTGTGCGAAGTGCGTCCAGATCAAGAAAGGGCCGCAACTGGTAGATCAAACGAATCTTATAAAAAGCCCCCCTGGCGACAGCTGCAATATGTTCTTCCAAAGACAGCCATACATCCAGGAGGACACCCAAATTGCGCGCTCTTTCCACAGGGGTCAGTACCTCTCCCCCTATGGTCAGCGAGGGAACAAGCTGACTGTATCCGGGAGCAGGAAACCACAGCCACTCGGTTTTGGTCGGGTTGAGATGAAGCCTGTTATGACCCATCCAATCCCGCACGGCCTCCAGACATCGGGTCATCACTTTGACGGCTTCGTTGGGGTGGTCTGGGGTGGAGATGTATAGCTGAGTATCATCAGCGTATTGATGGAATTCCACCCCAAAGCCACGGATGATCTCACCTAGCGGCTTCACATAAATGTTGAACAATAGGGGCGAGAGTACCGATCCCTGAGGCACCCCACAAAGCAGGGGCCTTGGGGTCGATCTCTGTCCCCCTGTCAACACAAATTGCGAACGGTCAGAGAGGAAGGAGGAGAACCACCGTAGGATGGTGCCTCCAATCCCCAACCCCTCCAATCGCTGCAATAAGATACTATGGTCAACAGTATCAAAAGCCACTGACAGATCTAACAACCTCTGTCTCGTGCCCTCCAGAGATCATCCATCAATGCGACCAATGCCGTCTCTGTGCTGTGCCCGGGTCTGAAGCCCGATTGGAGGGGGTCGAGATAACTCGTTTCATCCAGGTACTGCGGGAACTGACGTGCCACCACAGTCTCTACAACCTTTGCAACAAAGCGAAGGTTGGAGACAGGATGGTAATTTGATAACAGTGCTGGATCCAGGGACGGTTTCTTGAGGAGAGGTCGTACCACTGCCTCCTTCAAGGAGGCGGGTAGAAACCCCTCTCTCAAGGAAGCATTTATAATGCCCTGGAGCCAGCCTCGAGTCACCTCTCGGGTGGCCAAGACCAGCCAGGAGGGACACGGGTCCAACAAACAGGTGGTAGCATTTAGTCCCCTCAGTATTCTGTCCACGTCCTCTATGGTAACAGGATCGAACTCAACCCAGTTGACCTCGCCGATATCCACCCCCGCCTTCCCGCCCGGAGATGCCCAGTCGGAGTCCAGTTCATTTCGAATATGAGTGATTTTGTCCTGCAGAAACTTAGAAAATTCTTCAGCTCGTCCCTGTAAGGGATCTTCCCGTGTCTCTACCTCCAAGAGGGAGCGGGTCACCCTGAACAGTGCGGCTGGGCGGTTTTCTGCAGACGCAATAAGGGTGGAGAGGTAGGTCTTCCTCGCCATCCTCATCGCCACTAAATACGTCTTAATATAGGAACGTAATAGTGTTCGGTCAGATTCAGAGCGGCTGGCCTTCCAACTGCTCTCTAGGTGTCTTTTCCGGCGCTTCATCTCCCGTAGCTCCTCGGATGATATTACATGGATGATATCTTGGTTGTTGCACCAGGGCCCAAGAGCACAGCTGCTGCTACCCTTCCCATGTTAGTAAATATGCTAAGGGAAGGGGGTCTTCACACCCGAAAAGGTGCAGACACAACAGCCATTTGCATACCTTGGCCATAAACTCACATGCAGCCCCGGTGTTTCCAACCATTCAATTGTCCCCCCGAACCACTCTGGTTCAATTGCAACAATACCTGGGAGCCATTAATTGGACCCGCCCATATTTCAGGATTACCATGGCCCAGCTGGCTCCATTGTTTTCTGCCCTTACGCAGGGCAAGTCCCCATCCGATCCCATTATGTTTACGCAATTACAATTGAAAGCGATACAACAAATTGAAGCGGCAATGCACACCCATTGGGTGGATTGCTGTCTTGCAAATAAACCCTTATCTATTATTATTATTAATACACCATCCTTGCCTACGGCGGCTATCATACAACATGAGGGATCTGTATACATTTTGGAATGACTACATCTACTGCACACACCACGTAACACCATTAATCAGAAACCAGCTCAGATAGCGGCATTAATAACTAAAGGGAGACTGAGGGCCAAGGCCCTGGCCAGAGTAGAAACCATGACGCTCTATATGCCATGCGCCTTGTCCACATGGGAAGTGATGTACCTTAATTTGGAGCCCCTCCAATTTGCCATGACAGAATGGCCAGGGACTCTTTCCTGCCACTCTCCCTCTGACCCTCGTCTTCATTTCTTAAGACAAGTTCCGGTTTTGTGGGACCGTCATCAGAGATCAGCCCCTATTCAACATGCCGTTACAGCCTTTGCAGATGGCAGTAAAACTCAAGGTGCCTGTGCCTGGTTTTCCCAGGACAAATGACATACAAAAGTCACCTCACCACAATCGTCCGCCCAACGTGCTGAATTGGCTGCTTCTATTTTAGCCTTTCAGCAATTTTCTAGGGTGCCCTTAAACTTGATTCTCGACAGTTTGTATGTCACCCAAATCGTTAAAACAATTTTTCAATCTTATCTATCCCCTTCATTGGATCTGGATCTTTTGTCATTATTTTTGACCTTGCAGACCTTGATACAAGACCGTACGCATCCCTATTTTGTTACGCATATTAGAAGTCACCAACCCTTTCCGGTTTCTTACAGGAAGGCAACAATGTCGCGGACGCAGCTGCCTCCGCTTCCTTGTTGCTCACTCTTTCCCCCATTTCTCCATGGGAAAGCCATTCCTACTTCCATCAGAATAAAAAAGCGCTCATTAAACAATTTGGAATTTCGGCATCAGAAGCCTCAGCCATTGTTCAGCAATGTGCTTCCTGTAGCAAACAAGCTCACTCATTGCCAATGGGAGTAAACCCTAGGGGCATCGAGTGTTGTCAGATTTGGCAAATGGATGTTACTCAATATCCTTCTTTCGCCCCCTGGAAACATCTTCATGTTTCAATCGATACCTATTCAGGATTCATAATGGCAACTCCACAAAGGGGTGAGGCTACAAAGCATGTAATTAACCATTGCATTCGGACTTTTGCAACGTTGGGACGCCCAAAAGAATTAAAAACAGACAATGGGCTTGCTTACACTAGCTCGCTATTTGCAGAGTTTTGTAACCGTTGGTCCATAGTCCATAAATTCGGTATCCCATATAATTCGCAGGGGCAAGCATTAGTTGAGCGTGCCAATCAAACCTTAAAAAGGGCCCTGGACCGTTATAATATAAAACAGGGGAAAATCACCCCTGGCCTCCCAGCAGTGCAAGATAGATTGAACCTTTGTCTCTTTACCTTGAATTTTTTAAACCTAAGTGGGACCCCACCCACCTCTGTCGCAACCCGTCACTTTTCTGCCTCTCCAATTACAGTTATCAACAAGCCACAGGTCTACTATTGACAGCTCCCTGATCTGACCTGGAGAGGCCCAACTGACCTAATCACCTGGGGAAGAGGGTATGCCGCCATCCAACACGACGGACAGACTATTTGGGTCCCAGGTAGACAAGTGAGGCCTTTCCATCAGAAGAAGGAAAATGGCCCTGGTTAACCTAGCCCTGCTGTGCCATTTTTGCCTGGCCGTTATTGCTACATCCATGCCATCCGGTGACAGCACTCACTGTGCACCCTGCATAAAGACTACTAAGCAGGGCGAAAAAGTTACTCAGACATTATTATATAGTACCCAGCTTGTTTGCAGACAGAAGGCGGCACAAGCTTGTACATACAATGGCACTACTTATTCCATCTGCACTGATGATGGCCAGTGCAGATGTTATGATTCTGCAGGACCCACGCATAGATACACCATCAGAATTATTGCCGGAAACAAGCAGTTTGTGAACCATGACTTTTATAACCCTGCAGTGCCACAAACAGTCATTTTTGACGCATGCTCTGCAATGGATGAGGGACCAAACGAGTGTGGCTCCCTGTCATGGAGATGAACATACTCTCAAAATGAGAAGTACATTTGCGCTTGCACCAAAAAACAACATGACCACTGTGGATCAGGCACCTTCTGTGGGGACTGGAAATGTGTGGACTTTCAGTCCAGGGGGGTTACTGTTAGGCCTGAAACCATCCCTAAAGAAGATAAGAACAAAAAATTATATCTTGCTAGGATTCCCCACCCCCCACCCCGCCACTTGCTATCAACACAATTGTAATCCAATTAATATCACATTTCCTGTCCCTATGAATTGGCTCACCCCACAACCTTGGAAAGGGGTAAATGATGAATACGGTTTAGGCATAGATGGAACAGGCAGAGATCCGTCAGTAAAATTGAAAATCCAGATTACACGGCACCAGTTAGACCCTGAGAGCCACTCCCTATTTTATTCTTATTACCAAGAGATGCAAAAAACAAGAATTGGTAATTCCTGCCCAAGCAAAGAATACCTTTTTAACCTTGGCAGAAACCATGCAAAAGAACTTCAGGTTTCCAATTGCTTTGTTTGCAGGGGAACCAGTATGGGAGAACAATGGCTCTGGGAAGCCCAAGAAGTGGACTATGATCACATTGAGGCAAGAGGCACTAACAACACCTTTTTACAAATGGGAGAAGAAATTTGGGGCATTACTACCAATTTAGTGGGCAATATTTGTTATCAAAGAAATAAAACCGAGAATAGGACCTTTGATGCAGGAGCACTGAGATGCCTAGGGGCCTGGAATAATGGGATATGGTGGTCGGGAGAAAATTTGACCGCTCCTAACAAATCACTGGAAAAGATTGCTAACATGACCTTTTTGTTAACCCCTGAGTATAACAATGATCCCTGGGTCACACCTGACGGGCTGTATTGGGTATGCGGTCGTTTTGCCTATAATAGATTATCCAAATGCTGGTACAGCTCGTGTGTATTGGCAGCCATTAGACCCATTTTTTTCTTATTGCCACTCAGTCAAAGACAAGATCTCGGAGGTCCAGTATATGAGGAGCTACGTTCGAAACAAAAGAGGTACCAAAGATATTCATAAGGGAAACTGGAAACTGGCCTCCTGAGCGAATTATTGCCGTCTAGGGACCAGCAACATGGGCTGAGGATGGCACATATGGGTATCGCACTCCTATTTACATGATTAACAGGATAATCCAACTACAAGCAGTTGTCAAAATCATAACAAATGAAACTATTCTAGCATTAACACACCTTGCAAAGGAAAGTGTTAAATCCAGGACATACATTATGCAAAATCGTTTGGCCCTTGACTATTTGTTAGCAAAAGAGGGAGGGGTATGTGGAAAGTTCAATTTGACAAATTGTTGCATAGAAATTGATCAGAGAAATAATACAGGAAATATCTGAAAAAATGGTAAAAATTGCTCACGTTCCGGTTCAAACATGGAACGGGTTTAATATTAATGATTTATTTGGATCCTGGTTTCCAAAATTACCGGGATTACAGGCTATTGTAGCTTTAATTGGGATGATTGCGCTTGGTTGTATTATATTGCCATGTGTTTTGCCTATTTTTGTAAGCACTATTAGTAATGGCTTATCATTACTCGTTGAACGCAAGGCTACGGCACAGATAATGGCATTATGGGTGAAGACTCAAGAAGAATGTCAGAAAGATCCTCTGAATCCAGAAAAACTCAGCCTGCTGGCCGCAGTGTGGGACGACAGAGAGGAGGAGCCAGAACAACGCAGCTATCTCCATCTATTGGACGAAGAATCCTGCCTTTAAAAACAAAAACAGAGGAGATGTTGGAACTTTCTGTTCTGTTTTGTGTATGTGCAGGTCGCCGCGTGACTGTAACACATACACAGAACAAGGAGGAAGGAAAAAAGAGATTTATCCCAGCAACAGTTGCCCAGCCAATGAGAACCACGCATGTATAGAACCATATCGGAATGCATTGCTTGAATTCCTTTGTTGCCTTTTGTACCCAACCACTTTTGTTAATAAAAGAGGGTCCCGGGGTCAGTTCTGGGCTCTCATCTCGAGAAAGCTCTTTGTGTGCCTTTTCTCATTTGGACTCCTCAGAGCAGCCCACCAGAAACCGCAATCAAGCAATCAGATTATTGGGGAATCAGATTTATTTGAGAAATAAATCCAAGGTCCTAACCTACTTCAAAAATCTATTGACTTTTTTGAATTTATATTTTTATTTTATATTTTGGTAAATCAATTAAAAACTTTAAAAAATTTTCTAGCTTTCAGTCAGTGTTAGGAATTCTTTGGCTGACTCCCAGCCTATATACCAGACAATGTGACACATTAAACTTAAAACAATAGTTTTAGAATATTCCATCACCAAGTTGAAAAGTTAAGGCCAAAAATGTCTAATGGATCAGAGCTGTGTAGGTTTTGCTTTTTGTTCCCAAAACGGTAAAAATGTGAATCTTAACAAGCTAATGAAATTGAATGGTCTGTATTACTTAAAGTAGTGACTACAAGATTTAAGGAATGAAATAATTTAAGCAAGAGTTCGCAGTGAAATTGCTCCATTGTGCATTGCACAATGGTTGTCTTGCATAAAGAGTTTATGAGGCTTAAATGAAATTAGAGATAACAGTTCTCCCCATCATGTCTTTGTAATTCTAAACGTAAATTATATTTCTCATTTATTGCTTGTCCCCAGAGGCAGTTTTGTACTTTTGCCTTCAAGACACACTTATAATTTAATTAACAGGACTTTTAACTAATTTTCTGATTAATCTAATTACTTAACATTAATTAATTTCCTGCTTCTTTGTCTGAATACCTGCAACTGCCATTAAAAAAATCAGTGTAACAATAGAATATTGTCCTTTCCATTAAAAAAAATCAGTATAACAGTAGAATATTGTCGTTCCTTTTCAAGTGTATTTTTGTATTTAAGAACATGAAAAATTAAGGGAGGATACCATATTTAGCCTTGTTTCAAGCGTTTTACATGCAGAGAGGTCTATATGCTCATCCTGTATTTAAATTCATGAAAATTCTTTTTAAACAATATCATATTTGTTGGAAAACCAGTCCACAAATTATTTGTTCTTACTTCTGAAATAACAGAATCCTCAGTGGTGCTAAGCAATAAGACATGGGACACTCTAAATGCTTAGGAACTGAATATGTCAGAGAACATCTTCTCAAAGTATATATCTACTGGAATAGTTGAAGGAAAGAAAATAAATCTAAGAAATCTAACAATTAAACAAACTCCATCCTATCTTTTGGGTAGAAATAAAACCCAGTACATCTCATTGTCTAATTGCATTAGTCCCAAATTGACAGGAATATCTGAGGGCCAGACCAAAAATAAGGCATAGAAGCTTAGTAAAGAAAGATCCAATATAGAATTAAGGAGAAATTTCCTGTCAGTGAGAACAATTAATCAGTGGAATGGCTTGACTCAAATGTAATGGGTATTTCAGTTTTGGAAGTTCTTAAGAGGAGATTAGACAGGATCTCCAGCTTGAAAAGGGAGTTGGACTAGAAGGTCCTTGCCAACTCTGTTATTCTATCTTCTGTAAGTTAATACTCAAAACTAGGTTTAGCATTAGGAACTGTGATTGGAGGACCCTACAGGACCTTTCCACTGTCTCTTTGGCCTTGGTTGTTGATGCTGTTGCCTCTTCATCTCTCCTCCTCTGGTTATGATGATGATAAGAGTGAAGAAGAAAGGCAGCAGTTTCTGTTTGCTTCTTTCCTTTCTTCCAGGAACTGATACAGATTGAGATCAGAGCAAGACAATTAGCAAATATGGGAGGAGAGAAATGAATGGCAAGAAATGGGCCTATTCAAGGATGTAAACCAGCAGAAAATGTTTCAATCCCACCATCAAATCTGGGATTGGCTTTGTCTGTAAATAACATGCAATGTGCCGGAACATATTCTCAGGAGTTACATAGAGTACCACGAAAGGGTTCTTTTGGTTTTCTAGGCATTCTTTGATAGTTTATTTGACAAACTATTCAAATTACAGTTTCCCAAAAGGTAATGTTAATTGATAGATCAGTTGTCTATATTATATATATATATATATATATATATATATGTATTGTAAAAAGGGGTTACTAATGTTCACTATCATGTGGAAGGAAAAGAAAAGAAGATAATTCAGGCAACTAACATATTGAGTAGTTGCAATACAGTGCGATGATTTTATCATTCACCTGTGTTGTAAAGATTTTAGAGTTATGGTACTTTAAAGTTATTTTCAACCTTTTTAAAAATATGAATTGAAATATTTGGCATTTATCTTATTGCAACTTGGTGTTGTTGTTTTTTAAATTGGTCTCTGCTTTGAGATTTCATTTAATGATGAAAAAGCAGTTTAGACTTCTTATAAATGATCAGCCCACTATATTACTGCAGCTCCCCAATTGATCTCCCTTCCATTTGGATGACCAAAGCTTTCTTTAGAGGAATAAAGCATGAAATACAATAAAATTATGCAACTTGCAGATAGCACAGTACAAACAAAAAGATCATAATTTCAAAGTGAAATGTAGTTTCTAAAATGCATAGACTATCTTATCCAATTAGAAATAACAAGAGAACAATCCTGGAAATGTAACAATGGAAATAAACAACTGTACAAATTAATTAGATTTATAGGAAATACTAATTTCACATGAGCAACAATTAATTTAAATGTGTAACTGAATTATCTTCCTTTGGCTATTTCCTCATTCATCTGTTTTTATAATTAGTGATCTGAAAATTCAGCTTTATAATCTAAACAACATCTTTTTCTAAATAAAAGTTATAATCTACTAATATATACTAAGCAAGATTATGATATTGTTGTTGATGATGATGATGATGATAATGATTTTTCAGCCCAAAGCACCCTACTGTCTTATTTACCTAAAGCTGTGTTTTAGACACACTGACTGCCATAAGCAAAAGAATAAATTTTGCAAACCTTCTGAATATATCCATTTGGGAAGCAAAAAACAAATATGCTGTAGACCCAAATTTTGTCATAGATAAATAGAGCTTTATGTAGCAAGCCCAGGAGTATTTAAAGCAACCTTGCAACATCCAATGAAATGTCAGGTTAAGATGGCAGAGTGATCATTTATTGTCAGCTAAGCCTGTCATCATTTACAGCCATCATTGGAAATATTGCCAATGATTGATACTGATGGCAATAATGATTACTCTTACAATAAGCTTAATTAAAATAATGAAGTACTCTTGCACGTAACTTGGTTGGTGCTCAGTCAGGATAATGTATAAAACAATGCAAGGAAGTCACAAGCTCAGGGAGTGCTCATATATTAAAGCTGACAAAACGAAGAAGCCAATAAGATGCTGCACGTACTTTCATCCATTCCTCATATGCATACATGTAAACATATTTGCTAAGAAATGCACAACTAGAGAACTACATCAATATTAATCTTATCACAACAAAGCATATGAGAAGTTGAAGATTGCTGTGAACTAATGACAGTCAGCAGGTTTTCCGAGTTTCTGAGGTGGCATTTTTAAAAGCAGGTTGAGTGAAAACTGCTTTAGTTTGAATAGCCAGCATGCATTGGTTGCCAAAAATACACAGGAATGGCAGAGATACTTGGTTCTTCAAGTCCAAAGTAAACATGAAGTTAATTATGTTAATACAAGGGATCCCCAAGTTTTTCAGAATGGGCTTATTTGGAATATCCAATCAGTGTTTGGGTGACATTTTAATATGGATGTCCCACCCAAAATATGGCAGCCTTTCTCATGCATTCATAGTCAGTATATCATTGCTATGTTCCCCTCGTGTGCCGATGGGACATCTGTCTACAAAACTGCTGTAATTGTGGATAAGAACAACCATAAAACAATATGGGGAAGATAAATAAATAATTTAAAAAACCTTGCTGAAGAAGCTAGTTAAACTTTAAATTTATATTTCACTAAGGTAATATCAAGTAAGAATGACAACTATTTCAAGAAGAACAGTGAAATCTATGAGATATAAAAGATATTTAACTGATTGTGATTAAAATGCTATAAAAACTAAACATAATATAGGGATAGGATTGCATTAGATCTCAAGATTATCATTTTGAACACATCATTTCTCCCCTCAACATAAAATCCATTTCATAAAAGACAAAAACTATTGTTCAAGCAAAACTACTTACTTATAGACATGGGTAAGTTACAAATATCAACTCATTTCTTCAAGACTTTTGTCTCTCACTAATGTCTGAACACACACATACACACACACACACAAATCCACATATTGCAGGTGTGCAAAACTTTGAAACATTCTTTGCTTCCAAAAAAGCTTCCTGTAAAACTGTTTCAGAATTGCTCTATGAAGCAATGCCCTTCTTTGCAACTCTCTTAAGACACTCACTTGGAAGTTAAAGTGATTGAAAGAAGATAATTGTGTTATTTCCATAGTGCCTCATGGAGGTGAATTACTGCTATATCACAATATCTCATAATTATTAGTTGTTTCTTTTTCACATACACATCCACACAAACATGCAACTACCGCTTTTCTCCAACAATACGCCCCCCCCAATAGGAAGACCCAGCATGTTTTCTAGCCATGAAATTAAATGAAATGAAATTAAGCCCCTCCCCCCAAATTTAGGCCTAGTTTAAAATATGCAAAATTGGGGGGGAACTTGCCATTAGGAGTGTCCCGCGGGCAGCTACGCCTTGCCATCAGCCGCTCCTAATGGCCGATCATGGCGTAGTGTGGAGGGCTCCCTACCCCTGCCAAGCGCCTTTGCTGCAGACCCGGGTCAGCAGGTGGGCGGCATGGACGTGGATGTCCACCGGCAGCATTTCAGCTGCTTCTTGGGCCTCCATAGCTTCCACGATTCCCACCAGTGCTGGCGCCTTTCTCGCCAGCGCAGTCTCCCAAAACAGCATCTGAGTCGCTCCTGCTTTTCCCCTGTCCCCTTCCCAGCAACAACAGGGTAAAAAAAATATTTTGAGGTACCTGGGAGCGCCGTGCACTGCGTTTTGGTTTAATCCCGAGTAGCTGGTTGGGTGTGAGAAGAGCCAAGCGAGTGTCTCTGCTGCTGCTACCCTTGGTGCTCCAGCCTCGGGCTCTGCAAGTTTCCAAAAGTCCTGGTGCGCAGCTCGTTCCTGCATTCCAAGTGAACCCAGGCCGATCTGAAGCTGTCCCTCTCTCGCCAGCACTGTCTCCAAAAACAGCGGCAGCAGTGGCGGGAACCATGGAAGTTACAGAGGCGGCTCCCCCACCCAAGAAACAGCTGAAACGTTTCCACAGTTCCCGCTGTTGCTGCCTGTTTTTGGAGACAGTACTGGTGAGAAAGGGACAACTGCAGCTCGGCCTAGGTGCGCTTGGAATGCAGGAACGAACTGCGCACCAGGACTTTTGGAAACTTGCAGAGCCCGAGGCTGGAGCACCAAGGGTAGCAGCAGCAGAGACGCTCGCTCGGTGGCTCTTTTCACGCCCAACCAACCATTCGGGATTAAACCAAAATGCAGTGCGCGGCGCTCCCAGGTACCTCAAAAAGGTTTTTTTTTCCCTGTTGTTGCTGGGAAGGGGACGGGAAAAAGCAGGAGCGACTCAGATGCTGTTTTTGGAGACTGCGCTGATGAGAGAGGTGCCAGCACTGGCGGGAACCTTGCAAGCTACAGAGGCCTGAGAAGCGACTGAAACGCTGCCAGTGGACATCCACGTTGCCACCACCGCCCGGCCACTGACCCGGGTCAGCAGCAAAGGTACCGCCCCAGGCGCCTGATGGATCCAGATAGGTTCCTGATGGAGCTTGGGCCATATCCCGACATTCGGACTCACGACTCGGTGGGGGATCTAGTCGCCACCTGGGAAAGGGTGGCGGCTGGGGCCCTGGACCGGGTCGTGCCCTTGCGGCCTCTGACCCGGCGCCGCTCTCGCTCAGCCCCCTGGTTTTCTGGGGAGCTGAGGGAGATGAAGCGCCGGAAAAGACGCCTGGAGAGTATTTGGAGGACTACTCGCTCCGGACCTGACCGAACACTTTTACGGTCTTTTATTAAGACCTATTTAGTGGCGATAAGGGTGGCAAGGCATCTTTACTTTTCCACCCTTATTGCGTCCGCAGGAAACCGCCCGGCTGCCCTGTTTAGAGTGACCCGCTCCCTCTTAGAAGGGGGCCCCTTGCAGGGACAGGCTGAGGATTTTTCACAGTTCCTGGTGGATAAAATCACTCAGATCCGGGATGGCTTGGACTCCGAATGGGCAGCTCTGGGTGGGGAATCGGGGGCGGAATTTGGAACAGTCATTTGGGACGAGTTTGATCCTGTGACCCCCGAGGACGTGGACAGGTTACTGCGGGGACTGAATGCGACCACATGTTTATTGGACCCGTGTCCCTCCTGGCTGGTGTTGGCCACCCGGGAGGTGACACGAGGTTGGTTCCAGGGCATTATTAACGCTTCCTTGAGTGAGGGATATCTACCCGCCGCCTTGAAAGAGGCGGTGGTGAGACCCCTCCTCAAGAAACCGTCCCTGGACCCAACTTTGTTATCTAATTATCGTCCTGTCTCCAACCTTCGTTTTATGGCGAAGGTTGTTGAGAGTGTGGTGGCACAACAGTTTCCCCAGCACCTGGATGAAGCTGTCTATTTGGATCCACGTCAATCGGGCTTCAGGCCCGGGCACAGCACAGAGACGGCGCTGGTCGCATTGGTGGATGATCTCTGGAGGGCCCGTGACAGGGGTTATTCCTCTGTCCTGGTCCTCCTAGATCTTTCGGCGGCTTTTGATACTGTCGACCACAGTATCCTATTGCAGCGGCTGGGGGGGTTGGGGGTGGGAGGCACCGTTATGCGGTGGTTCTCCTCCTTCCTCTCTGACCGCTCGCAATTTGTGTTGGCAGGGGGGCAGAGGTCGGCCCCGAGGCCCCTGGTTTGCTCTCGCCCCTCCTGTTCAACATATATATGAAGCCGCTAGGTGAGATCATCCGTGGCTTTGGGGTAGAGTTCCATCAGTACGTTGATGACACCCAGCTGTACATCTCTACCCCGGGCCACCCCGATGAAGCCGTCGAAGTGATGGCCCGATGCCTGGAGGCCGTGCGGTGTTGGATGGGGCGGAACAGGCTTCAGCTCAACCCATCTAAGACTGAGTGGCTGTGCTTCCCGGCACCCCGATACAGCCGGCTGGTTCCATCGCTGGCTGTGGGGGAGGAAATTCTTGCCCACACAGAGAGGGCCCGCAATCTGGGTGTCCTCCTGGATGTACGGCTGTCATTGGAAGATCATGTGGCAGCCGTCGCCAGGGGGGCTTTTGGACAGGTCCGTAGGATCTACCAGTTGCGGCCCTTTCTGGATCGGGATGCGCTTCGCACGGTCACTTCCGCCCTGGTGATCTCCCGCCTAGACTATGCCAATGCTCTCTACATGGGGCTGCCCTTGAAGAGCATCCGGAGGCTCCAGTTGGTGCATAATGCAGCCGCGAGGGTGGTAATGGGGGCACCTAGGGGCTCCCATGTTATGCCACTTCTACGCGCGCTGCATTGGCTCCCGGTGGCCCTCCGGGTGCGCTTCAAGGTCTTGGTCACTATCTTTAAAGCGCTCCATGGCTCGGGACCAGGTTACTTGCGAGACCGCCTCCTGCCACCATCGGCTTCCCACCGACCGGTACGCTCCCATAGAGTGGGCCTCCTCGGGGTGCCGCCGGCTGGACGGCTGGCGACCCCGAGGGCGCGGGCCTTCTCATTGGGAGCACCCCCTCTCTGGAATGAATTACCCCCGGAGGTAAGGGCCGCCCCCGATCTCATGGCCTTCCGTCGGTTGCTCAAAACGCATTTATTTCGGCAGGCCGGACTGGCCTAGGGGTTTTTAAATTTTAATCGGGTTTTAATCTTTTTAATACTTGTTTATATTTTATTAGAGCCATATTGTATTTCAGTTTTTAAATTTTAATATTTTATGTTGTCTCATACTTTGTACCTTGTATATGTGTTTTTATTGGCTGTTCACCGCCCCGAGTCCCTTCGGGGAGAGGGGGCGGTATATAAATCAAATAAATAATAAATAATAATAATAATAATAAAAAGGACACTTGGCAGGGGTAGGGAGCCCTCCACGCTATGCCATGATCGGCCGTTAGGAGAGGCTGGTGGTGAGTCGTGGCTGCTCGTGGGGCGTCCTAGGTGAGAGTGCATGTGGGAAGGAAGAAATTAATTCACCCCCGAAAAGATGTCCTAGCCATTTTTTGGGGCTCAAAAAAAAAAATAAGACCCAGTTTTATTCAGCCCTCAATGAAATCGAGTTTGACACCCATAGGAATGCTTCTACACTGATGTGTGTTGTTATGCATACTAAGCAATAAAGATGGCAACTTAAAGTCATGAATAAATGCAGGATGGATAGTCAAATTAAAGAAACTAGAAACTTATTTAATGCATGGCTCACAGGGTCATTACACTGGCTACCTACAGCTACTCCTATACCTATCATCCCCAGACATTATGGCTAAATATTGATAAATGATGGGAATTAAGTCTAAAAATATTTGAAAGTCTCATGTTTGCCCATCTCTGTCTTACTTTGGCAACCCATACTTCTCACAATAGTGAATTATAGAAATCAGTTCTCTGAAAATAAATAAAAATAAGATTAAGACCATATTTTATTCTGTTTGATGGTATGAAATTTACTGCTCATGTTCTTGACCCAGAAGTGTACTTTATGCATATGCTTGTATGAATTTAGTTAGCATGCACTAACTAAATCATGTCTATGCTTACATAATTTAGCAAATCAGAGCCACAATGTATGTTAGATAATGATTTGTGGCCAAGTTGTTATTTATAAAATAAATTTATAATCAGTGCATATGGTCACTGGGTCAGAAAGAAAGAGCTCTGATGCCATCCTGAAATTTGTTACCGATTTTAAGAATACAGAAAAGACTCTTACAAAGTGCACAATATGGATAAAATGCATCCAGGATTGGCTTTTTAACAAAAGCAAAAGGATTTTTCATAAATTATAGAAAAGCTTCTTGGGAAGCTCTGTAATTGTTTACTAGAGGTGATTTAATTAGTGTTTAAATAATAAAATGTAAGAATTGAATGTTTAATATTTAAATTGAATTAATTAATTTATATCGCAAGTGACATTGCACTGTTCTAGGGCTAGCACTACTTAGAATAGTCATCAATATATAAAATTATTCAAATCTGCTAATTAAAATCAGTAAATTACAACAAAGGAAACAGATATAAATAGATGAAATTCAAATTGTCAACTTGTTACTTTAGGGGCAGTTCTCCCTTGTAATTGCTGCAAAAAGAATTAAAAGACTGAAATGCAAATAATGATGATCAGCTTGATTACATAACGGGCTATGGATTCCTACAGGCAACAGAGAGAAAATCTGCAGGTACAGATCAAATAGAAAGTCATGCATAGGTTATACCTAAATATTGGAGATGTCTTTCATCTCAACTTATAAATGTCCACTTCTTGAACATTGGAGGGGGAATTATTGCATGTAGATATAGTGATTACATTATTTATTTCATCAATTCAATTTTAATGTTTTACTTTGATTTCACACACATCTTTGATTTTGTCTCACCTCTGGTCATCAGGATAGCACATTTAAGGAAAAGCAAAGGATTTGGATATATTGAATCCAATTTCTACTATAGTTTTTGGAATAAGGAAAATTCCTAGAAGTTTGTTGGAGATGAACTATTTAAATTCAGTAAATATAGTACTAATATGGATTGACTGGTCCCCATTATGATACTATTTAAATGGGGTTTTACAGAAAGCTAAAATTAGTTTAAGAGTGCCTGTAATGAGAAGGAATTGTCCAGCAAAAGGTGGGGAGAAAGTTGACAAGTTTTGAATGAAAATGGAGATAAGAAGGCTTTTATGTTAACTTAAAATATGAAGAATCAAATATTGGATTAAAGCTTCACCTCAATATCTTGTGGCCACAGAAATTATGTGGCCTCCTCCTCTTAACCTAGAGCATGAGCTATACCTTATGACTTCCCATCAATTTCCAGAATTGACATTTTTCAATACTAAAAAAATTCCTGTACCAGAAAAGCCTAAAACTGGGCATATGGAAATTGGTTAGGCAAAGAAAATCTATGGGTCCAATGGACTTCAACGATTCTTTTCCTTGTGGTGGTTGCTTACAACATTTACACTTCCCATTGAGCTGTTTGATTGCTATTGAATTGCTGGTAAGTGTTTTGTTAGTACCTTTGGGAAAAAATACAGTGGGATCATAGCAACATACTTTCCTAAATTTTGACATGCTATCCATCTGCTGAGAGGGCTTGAAAAAATGTTCCACCACAAGTTTACTAGGCTATAATGTGATTGGGATGCTGCCCTCTTGTGATCAGGAGAAAAAGCAGAGCAAATAGCTTTGGTAGGGAAAACTAAGCATCTAAAACAATGAAGATCTCATTTGACATTTCTCTTTCAATGCTATGGGCAGGACTTGTAAAAAAAACCCAGCAAGTTACTGCATATATAGGTGAACATTAACAGAAGACAAGTTTCATAATAGGAAAAAGAACCAATCAGAAGAGAAGATGTGGAGAAATCAAAGCATCAGGGACAAAAGTGAAATCTTTCTAGTGTAAATATTTATTTAATTATTTATTTGATTTGTCAATTGCTTACAAGATAATAGGTATAAGTATAAATATGAGAAGGAATACAGGAAATAGTTATGAATAAATGGGGACAAAAGGACAGGGACAATAGGCACGATTATGCTCTTAGATTATGCTCTTACAGACCTCTTAGGAATAGGGTGAGGTCAATAGTAGATAGTTTGAGATTAAAGGAATGGGGGTTAGAGGATGTAACAATAATCAGGTAGTGCATTCCAGGCATTGACCACTCTATTGCTGAAGACATATTTTCTTCAATCAAGTTTGGAGCAGTTTACATTGAGTTTGTATCTGTTGTGTGCTCTTGTATTGTTGCTGTTGATGCTGAAGTAATCATTGACTGGTAGAACATTGTAACAGATAATTTTGTATTCTACGCTTAAGTCCAACCGTAGGCAGCATAGTTCAAGGTTGTCCAAACCCAAAATTTCAAACCTGGTGATATAGGGTATTCTTTTGTGAGCAGAGGAGTGTAGCACTCTTTTGGTGAAATACTTCTGGATTTGCCCAATTGTATTAATGTCCGATATACAGTGTGGATTCCAGACAGATGAGCTGTATTTGAGTATTGGTCTAGCAAAAGTTTTTTGTGCCTTTGTTAGCAATTCAACATTTCCCGAAGAGGAATCTAAGATTAGATTTACAACTCTTAATGCCTTTTTGGCAATGCTGTTACAGTGAGCTCTGGTGCTTAGGTCATTTGATATGAGTACTCCAAGGTCCTTGACAGAGTGAGGATCGTCAGTGAGGTCATATCTGCCTAGCTTGTATTTGGTGTACTGATTTTTTTTACCAATGTGTTGGTCGAGATTTGGTGTTGCCAATTGTTTGACCATTCAGACACATAGGACAGTAGCATTGTTGGTGGTGTTGAATAGTTTTAGGTCATCCACAATTGCTTATAAGATGATCGCAATGGTCATTTATATAGAGTATAAAGAGTGTGGGTCCTAGAATGCTGCCTTGGGGGACACTGCTGTTAACAGGAGCAGGGTTTGATATAGCGCTCTCTATTTTTACTATTTGTTGCCTGTATAATTTGTAATCAGCAGCTGAACTACAGATAAGTCCTTTAAAAAGTTTATATCATAGATCTAACAGAGTTGTTTCCCCAGAGTACAGAAATGCTTTGTAGGGCATGAATAAGAAAAGCTAATCAGTATTTCCATTGCATGGCATCACTTGAGTTCTGTACCTAGCAGATCTTTCTAAGGCTTAGCTAATATCTTTTCAGCTAAGGTGTTAATTAATAGTCTGCAACCGAAGCAGGGCAATTAAATGGTGGAGCTTCAGAGCTCAACTTAGCATCTTCTAGGATGGTTTTCAGAAATTAAAAATTCTGGTGGTTTGAGCCACTGGATCTGTAGTTCTCCCACTTCACAACAATGGTTTATTTCTGCTTGCCTTAAATCTGTTGCATCACAGTGATTTTTGTTTATTAACCATTATTTACTTTTTTGTGTGAACTCAAATAATGATGGCTCACTCAAGAAGTATGGTTAAGCAAATTTAGCAGAAGGTGTGACCCCCCCCCAACCAAAAATATCCCATCTGCATATGCTCAGCTAATAGAATATCTACTGTGATATTTCAAAAGCAGTCATAAACGTAATGATCCATTGGGAGCTTTTAGATTTAAAATTTAAAAAGAGGGAAATACCATTATTAGGACTAACAAAATAATGCAAAAGGATATGGAAACTTTCCAGTTCTCTGAAAAGTTTTATCAAGTAAGAATACTGGAGAAAATATCTCCATCCTTTTTTATTAAGCTGATGCATCTTAATTGACATCTAACATTTAAATCACACAGAGACATAGGAAAGGACAAAAAGATGTCCTTTGTGATAAATTGTATGCTGGAAAAATCTTGTTTAGAGAGCGTTTGCGTTCCAATTAATTAACCTGTAAGTGTCTGTTGATAGTATAGTATACACACTGTTATAATCTGCTGCTCTATGTTCTGTCTCATGTCTAGTATCCAATAATGGGTTTTAAGATAACAGCTGTCCACTTTTATTGAAACTAATCAGAAGGGTTGAAGAAAGAAAATAACTCACATTACTGCAACATTTGGGTTTTTTAGCATTCTCAAAACTGCTGGGATCAGATCAAATCTTTAAAAACTTCATTGATGAATTCAATCTCATTTTTGAAATATAGATTAGTCAGAAGGGCCTGAATTCAGCATTTCTAAGTAATATTACTACATTGATTTTCAGGCATGTTGGCCTTAATTTTAGACAGATACTAATATATATATATATATATATATATATAAAAACTTTACTTAAAAAATAAGAGTCTTTTAAATCTTTCAAAAACAAGGGCACAGCTTGCCTTTTGTTCCTTTAAATGTTCGTCCTCTTTTTAAGAACCTTGTCAACTCTCCAACTATAATGTTCTTAGTTTTCCCCTTGACCTATTCACTCTTCTTTCCTAAAATTGTTTTGCAATTCAGTTTTTTCTCAATATATGAGCACCTTAATTTACTTCTTTTCTATTGCCATTCATTTTTGCATTCTATCCACTTTCATTTGCTATCTCATTCATTCAGGAATGACTCTATTCTTCTTGAATCTCCTTCTCCAAATATATTTCTTGTGTTCCACTGCATTCAAGTTATATCTCTATGTTTCTTCTGACATACCCACCATCATTTTGATATCATAACTAGGCAGAAATATTCTGTCATGACTAGTAATTTTTGCTTCTTTTTATAAATATCCATTT
Source organism: Bungarus multicinctus (assembly GCA_023653725.1). Lineage (NCBI taxonomy): Eukaryota > Metazoa > Chordata > Lepidosauria > Squamata > Elapidae > Bungarus > Bungarus multicinctus. Next base: position 88,815,325 of record CM042840.1, on the reverse strand, counting down.
TCTTCATACACTCCATCACTTTATTTTTGAGTTTGATGGAATTCTGTGTTTAGCCCTCTTTAGCTGTTTTCCAAAAAGTTTTAATCAAAAGTGTTAATTTTCAGATCCCACTGATATTAAGAACTAAGTTAATGGACTCCTATGAGGCATAATTACAGTAAATCCACAGGATTTACCCATATCTAATTTATTTTCAGTTGCTTTAATTTTTTCTACCAAATTAATGAAGTTAGATCTATCCTGCTGCATCTGTCACCATATTAAGGGGAGTGAGTGAGTGAGTGAGTGTGTGTGTGTGTGTGAGAGAGAGAGAGATCATGCTAGCCATTTTTAACAACAAATCTATCTATCTAATCAGCAAAATCTTAAGCCCAAATCCAGAGACACTTTCCAAGTAGAAACAAAGTTAAAAGTGTTCTTTTCTTTGCTTATAAAACAGATAATTTACCCCATCACTGCTAGTTTCATCAGTTTTTCCAGCAATTAATCATTTTTTTCTTTTTAATTTTTAATGCCTGTTATTTTCTTATCATATTTAATATCTCTATTCAAAACTTCCAGCAACCAATATAAACAACAAAGGAGATAAGTCCTTGTCTCATGCATTTTTGAGACTTGAGAGTTATTTTTTGCCTGACCCATTCTATTGGCCAGTCCTGATATATAAAACCTTTTGAGGAAGTGAACAAAGTCAGAACAGAATAACAGAGTTGAAAGGGATTTTGGAGGTCTTCTAGTCCAACCTCTGGCTCAAGCAAGACTCTATACTATTTTATACAGATGGCTGTCCAGTCTTTTTTTTTAAACCTTCGGTATTGTAACACCCACACTTCTGAAGACAAGCTATTCCACTGGTTTATTGTTCTCCTGTCAGGTCCTTGGCAATGTTTATAGGTTGGCCTATTGTTCAACTGGTTGGAAATGAAAGTCAAAGGCAATAAATGTCCTCTGGAACACCTCATAGAACTAGAGAAAATGTTGCAAAATGATGTTTCCTCTGGAGCAGATGCATATTTAGATAAACTTCATAGCATCATGGAACCAAACAGGCAGTACCTAATATGACTCCATCATATCTACTTCTTAAAAAATGAACCCATTTGTGTTGACTAGCAACCATGAAACAAAATGCCTGAACTGAATTGGAAAAAAGAAAAGGGGGGAGGGGGAATGATGGATTCAGCTGGAGTGATGAAGTTCAATCGCCAACTGCTTCAAGAAAGACTCAAAGCAAGTGAACTTTCTTACCACATAATCTCGCCTCCAAAAGAGGAAGCAGACAGATCTTATCTGGCAAGTTTCCACTTCATGGTAGCTGGCAGAAGACATATGTTTAATTGGTACTACCTGCTTAACTTCACCATACTTTCAAAAGCTAAGAGGCTACTGAATATTGTATATTGTCCAGGCCTTCTCCATGGTGGCTCCCTCTCTCTAGAATATCATTTCCCCAGAAATTAGAATGGCCCCCACTTTAACACTCTTCCGGAAGGCACTGAAGACCTGGTTCTGTCAGTGGGCCTGGGGAACGCAGAATGAGATGGCCCATTAAATGGCTCAGGTGATGTATTGTCGCTGGGGTAGGGAGTGATTTTATTATATTATTTTATTAATTTATTATATCTTTTATTAATTTTATTGTTTTTTTATATGAGGTTTTTATATTCTTGTAAGCTGCCTTGAGTCGCCATGTGTGAAAAGGCAGCAATATATATTTCCTAAATAAATAAATATTGACTAACAAACTTAATTTTCAATGGATTAGAAGGAGGAAATTACATTATTGTTATGTTTTGATTGACATTCAATTATATATTGCTTTGACCTAGTCCAAGCTGCCTTTGAATAAGATCTCTGGCATGGGTTTATAAGGATGGCTTCATCTAACCAGGATTTTATGCAACCTTAGTTTAAATCAGATTTATGCCATCAATAAATGGAACCTTGACTAGGGTACCTAATCTGAATTAAAGACATGTGGATCAATACTAGATATTGACAAAAGGATAAAGTCATAACTCTGTGTTGTCATCTAGTGGTCACTGATAGTACAATCGGTAGAGTAATTCAAAATAAAGCCAGTTGAATGTTGTCCTTATGTTTTATCTGATTTGCACTCTATCTTCTCTCTTTGCTTCAATGGCTGATATGTGGTGGTTGATGACAAGTTCCTACCTGCTATATATAGTTCTTGAATTTATTTATGTATGTATTTATTGATTGACAAAAACATTCCTTAGTACAGTACTGCTTGTTACATACTTTTATTCCTGGGCCCATTTAAGCCAATCTCAATGGAGAACAGTTTATTTGTTTAATCATATAATTAGAATCACATACACATTGAAATCATCAGCAACCAATTAGCTCCCAGTTATGGGCTCTGAGATAACACCTACGCAAATGTTATATTAATAGCCGTATTTTAAGATCAAATTGACAATGATTGATTTTTAAGAAGGAAGCAGTAGATAGCTTTGCATTTGACCAAACTGAAAGAGGCTGCTGCTTTAAAGAGATTACTAAAGCTCTCAGGAATTTAGTAATTGTCTTCAATGTCGTAAGAAAATCTGATACATTTGTCTAAAAATAATTTTAGATTTTAAAACTATAGATACACTTTCCCTTCTTTTTCAAATGCAAAGAGAATAATAGCAGACATTAGAAACCAAATTCTGAAAGTGTCAGAGTTGTATTCCAGCGTACCTTTGAAATGCCAATACGTTTAAAAAAACCTTTCATCAGAATATGTCTGCTTATGTCTGTTTCCTAGAGTTGAGAGAAACTGGTCTATATTCAACTGATTTTGTGCCGAAGACAAGACTAATGCTTATGGTCTCTATAGTTTCTAGCTTGATGCTCGTAACCACTAAATCAAACTGGCTTTCCAAAGTAGCTTTTGAAAGGATCTCCTTTAAAAAGATTTAACACAGGCTCACTACTATACACATCATTTTTCTACCTGCTGAGATTTTATCTCTCCACAAAATATGTTAAGTGTATTGCTGGCCAAAGAGTGACCAATCTGTGCTTTGTTTGCTCTGTAGGTACTATACAAAGCTCTGGCGACATTACTATATAATTCCAGTTTTATATAAGGTATTGATTTGGTTCCCAGTCAGCAAGTTTGCATCTGAGATGCTCAATACATCTGTTTTTTCTTTTTCAGTCTATGGATCAAAAGAGCATTTATAAACTTTTATAAATTTTCATTTCTTGTTTGTTTTATTGTTCCTGAGTGTATCTAGGATTTCCAAATATATTTACAAGCAAAGAATCATGGAGAAAATTTACAGAAGTCTATGTTTGTCATTCTCCTTATTTGCTAATATTTTGATTGTTCATGAAATCATGTTTAGCTAGCACTTTGACTTGTATAAGAATGTTGATTATTTGCAAATGTATTATATACATTAGAAAGAGTTTTATATGGTGGGCATCTGTGGTGCATAGTGTAGAAATTCAGTGTATTAAAATGTGTAGTTCTTAGAAGGGAAAATATTCTGGAAATATAAACTTATAAAACTGATGTCATAATAATTGTAGTTTGTACATGTTGTTCTATCTTTTGGGTGGGCAAAATCATTGTCAGTCACATGTGCAAATTTCATTAGGGCAATTTTGGACTGATCTAAATGATTGGTTTTACAACCAACCCAACTGGCCTCTGGGAATTCAAGAAAAGCTGTTTCATCTACAAGAATGGCTGTTTTCACTTTGGCAGCCCTGTATCCAGATTTATGGTATTCCATTAAGAAGGAATGCATTAAACCCTGCAACTGTCATGACACCCTGATGTCAACAGAAATGCACTGCATGGCTTTGCAGACTTGATTGATGGCATGAGGTCTAGGATCTCTCACAGAAGCCCAAAGTATGAAAGGCAAGCAGCTTGATTCCCAGCAAAAAGAGAACACTGATTTTCATTCTTGGCAAATACTCATAATATTCTTTACAAATATAATTAAATATCTCTTTTTCTGCTCAGAAGAAGAATTTACAATTTGATGTGTTGTGTTTCTTTAATGCAAACATGAGCAATATTTACAACCCGGGAATAGATCCAAATGTCAGGGTAACTGTTCATACCACATAACCCCACTGATAGCTATCTCTGTTCTAGCATCATGTTGATCTACTTATTTATATCTGAGCTGGTTTTTGCCAGGCAGGAGATAGCAAAAGCAAAATGCCTGGTTAATTTCCATCCCAACTTTTCATTTTCCTTGTCATTATCCACCCTGAACCATTTGATGCTGTTAACAAAAGTGGCCATCTCATATTTGGGGAAATTCTTTAAATGCTGTAATATCCTTGATGCTTTCTGATTTAATGCTTTGCTTGCAGAAATTTCACTACGCTTAAACTTGGTAACATCATTAATGCTAGTGAATGTGGTGTTTTCTCCCTGTTTATATACAATAGCTTGTTCTGTTAGTGTTAGTAAAGCTGTGAATTTCTCCCTGGTAGTTCCTTGATTAGAATATTGTTTTCTGCTTGATTGTTTGCCTGATTTTAATCTATACTTATCTGGATGTTGGCTTCTGGACAGCTTTATATGCTTTCTGAGCTCAGAGAAAAAAACACATTCTATTGTAAAAGATCAGAAGCAGGACTAGACAGTCTTGGCTCAATATATTCCTACAGCATTCAGAGAATTTTGTTCATAGTACCTGCATGTTTCATTTGAATGTATTTACACTAAAACCACATTTTCTTTCCTATTTCATCTGAACATGGGAAAGCCAACATTCTTTTCATTATTTAAGCCCTATATAAACGTTCATAAAGAGAGAAAGGAATCATGACTCTGGTTTATCCCAAACACACATTAATTGTGCTTGCATTATGCACTTGTACAAGTGTAGACACACCAGTTGGGGAAATCTGGGAGTCGAAGTCCACACATCTTAAGATGCTGAGACTAAGAAACACTGAACTAGACTGACTAACTCTTTCATTTTTGAACCTCCATGACTTCACTATAACACTATAACATTTTAGCTTCAGTTTCTAGTTCAAATAAAGATTCCAGTAGTTCAATGTTGCTTACTTCATACAGAAAATAAATAAGTTAGAAATAGATACCATATTTTTTTACTATAAGATGCTCTACACCATAAGACATACCTAGCTTTTGGGGAGGAAAACAAGAAAAAAAATCAGCCTCTGCCTGACAGCAATTTGACTCCTTGCACTAAACTGCCTGGTCAGCGTCAGCACAGCCTGATTTAGCATGAACAGCTGTCTGTCAGTTGGATCGGACTCCCTGAATACTGCCGATCAGCTATTCCAGGCTGTTGGGATCATCACCACCCATCATCGCCATCACCACCTGTCCCCACTGCCATCTATCGCTGCCTCCGCATGCCCCATTTTGGCCTCTGTGTGCCCCATTTTTGGCCTCCACATGTCCCATTTTCAACCTCCATGCGCCCCATTTTCAGATTCCATGTGTCCTGTTTTTGGCCCATTCACAGTGATTCACTTAATAATTGTGGCAAGAACTGTCATAAAATGGGACAACATTCACTTAACAAATGCCTCACTTAGCAACATAAATTGCAAGCTCAGTTGTGGCTATAAATAAAGGACTATCTGTAGTTCCAAATTCCTGGGCAAACCGCATTTCACACAAAGTAACAACCTGAAAAGGGAAAATGTGATGTCAAGCTGCTTTGCTGATTATTCTTGTAAGATTAAACTATGGTTTATCTATAGTTTGTTGTTACCTTTGAACAAGCCCCCATGTAATTATTTCAAACCATGGCCATCTATAGACAATCAGGAGAGTGGAGAAGAAACACATGATAAATGTGGGCCATGACATAAAATTCCTTACTTTCATTAAATCTTTCATGCAATGGTTAGGAATGGAAGTCTATGCTTCAAGGTAGCATGTCTTATTGATCATAGTCTATCTAATTTCAGAACCAAGGAAAGGCTTACAGTTGATTTATTTTAGATAAAAAGTTTGTGATGGGGGAAAGTCTATCTGCTTCAATTGCATTTTACCAATTATTACAGTAGATTGGCAAGATTGAAATGATTTGTATTTTTTATTTTTGCTTTAAGTATAATATTTCCCTTAATTTGACACAACAAATGGGTTACTTTTTCTAGTGCCTGGTTGTTGAGCCCCTTTTAATTTCTTTGGTGTAATGTAAACATAAGAGCATTGCTGCAGCATGAAATTAAAATCATTAACACATAAACTGGGATCAATAAATTCCATTAACAATTTTATTGTTCTTATTGTCTGCTTAATTTCTTTAAGCAGAATCCACAACATAAACTACAAGGCAAAGTATGGATTTCAAATGATAACTAAATTATAGTCAAGAGACAGGAGAATTATTCATTATGAAACTTCCAAAGCCACAGTAAGAAAATGTCTTATAGAAGCAACTAAATAGGCTCAGAATGGTAAGATAATTCTCCATGTTTTTTTTTCTAATTTGTTAAAGAAAACAGGAGGAAAGGAGTAGGGGAAACTCATTAAGAAAACTGAATTAGCTGCTTTGTGTCTTTGTGCCTGAACAGATGGAAAACTAAGCCAAGCATTTAGTAAGTGTCCTCTGATCTACCAGACAGGGCAGTTGCCTTATACATCTGAGGAAATTGCCTTATATATCTACACCAATTCTCTGAAGTGGCATCTGTAGGATGCCTGTTTAGCTGATAACTAGATGGTAAGTAGTGACAAAAGTATATGTAGAAAGGGAGTGCATAGTGAGAAGGAACCACAACTAATTTCCCCCTGTTCAAGTGGCACATCATTTTTCCTTCCCTGTGTGGCTGAAGCCCCAAAATGTGCTGACTAGAATCTTAATAATTCATGCACTATTACCAATTGAGGGTTAATTTGAACCAGATAAGTGTTACTCTACCAACAAACAGAACTTATGTGCTGAAAGGCCTCCAGCAGGCAAATAATAGCCAGAGGCTCCATTAGTTCTGAAGTATGTCCTCAGTATTTTGACAGACCTGTGAATCATGTATCTGATGTTGTTCTATTTTCCATCCTGTTACTAATGTGCTAGACTCTATTTATATATCTCTTATTGATGTTAAAAAGAAGGAAAATAAATGCTTAAAAATAAAATGTCTATCTCCTCAGTTGGCCATATGAGCTACTAGGATATAATAAATGGTACTTACATTGCTACAAAAATCCTGCAGCTACTTCACCTTGTTCTAGAGAACAGATTAATTATTATCTGCATAATTATAAAATGATATTCGTTTCTTCCCATAATTAGTCTCAGTTTTAGACTGGAAGCCTAGTTCCAGCCTGAAAGTAATTAAAAACTAATGACTATTCATTATGCTAGAGTTCCCCAACCTTTTTGGTTTTGCAGACAGGTGGAAAGAGGGAAGGGGATGGTTCCACGTGGTGGGATGAGAACATCCACACACTCATCCACTACTTCTGTGGCCTGGTTCTAGAAGGTTCAAGGCCTGGTAGTGGGTCATGAGGTTGGGGACCCTTACACTATACATTACATCCCATAGAAATGGAGGCAGAGATTTACTGAAAATCAAACAAACTGTTGAAGAAAAGCATACATTGGTTAATTACATATAAGACAGCCAAGATCAAGCACTGATGCAAGTTAAATATTGAAACTTATTAAATGTACAGGAAAGAAAATATGAATATTGAAATAATGTAATGAAGACAAGAACAAATTGTTAGCAAGGAAAAGTATTATGTGGCCAATTTCAAATATATAGATAAACATATATTGATATATTTATTATATAAATAATAAAGATAAAACCTGGCAATGGCCCACAACCAGAATCTTTGGAAAAAGAAACAGAAGGCTTGATTTTTGAAGCTCTAGGGCAAGCTATTCTGCAATCAAGGCAGAAATGAAAAACTGTCAAATGATTCAAAGTGCAGATTGTGCAAAAGGAAAAAAGATACAATAGTGGTAATTCAATGGTTATCAACCCACTTGGTATCATACCAAAACAACGTTGACAATCTGTACATTGATCAAAATTGCAACTGTTAATTTAAAAAAGCACACTGCATATATAGTATATATACGCATCCTAGGAAGAAATCAATGCAAATGTGTGTAGGTGGATAAAAATGCTTAATCCAGTCTAAATATCTGGCTGTGCAACCCATCATAATAATTAAAATATGTTCCATTAGCAATAAAAAAGACTTCAGGATTGCTGGGATAAAAAAAATACTAATAATGGTAAGTTAAAAACTCCCTTGGCATATTTTCTAACCATTCTATTCTAATAAGATTTTACCAGGGGGAATTTTATTTTGATAAAATTCTCAAGGATGCATATAGATTTTTATATTTATCTTATAAGGTAACCAAGGGATGAGTGCAAGTAACTGCAGTACTAATGGAAGTTTTATTCACATTTATTTTTCATACAGTACAAATAATACAATGGAATAGAAACACATTGTAAACTATTTAATTTCCTGTTGCTCCTTCTGTGACACATACAGGTGAATCTTTCTCTCAACAAGGGGGCGTTTCAAGATAACGACCGGACGTTTTCGGTGGAGGCTTCTCCGGCCTGGATGGCCTTCGGCGTGAGCCTCCATTTCCCCTGGGTCCCCCCACCAGTGGCAGAGGTGGGGGAGGACCAGGGGAGACCGGCAAGCTCCAGCAGGAGTCGGTCGGAGGACTGCCGAGGCCATAGGGCCGGTGGGAGCGATGGCGGGGGCAGGAGCGGCGTTGGTGCAGCGGCCACGGTGGTTCGGGCCGCGACGGGGACGGCGGCAGTGGATGGATCCACCGTTCCCCCTGGGTTTCCCCCCCACCGGTGACAGAGGTGGGGGGGCCCGGGGGTGAGGAGAATTGCGGCTGCGGCGGCGGCGACGTTGGCACGGTGCCTGTGGTGGTTTCGGGCCGTGACGAGGATGGCAGCCGTTGGATGGAGCCATCATTCCCCCTGGGTTTCCCCCTCGCCGGTGGCAGAGGTGGGGGGGGGCGGGGGTGGTCGGGAGGCCTGCCTGGGGCCAGCTGGAGGGGCAATGAAAGCGGCGGCCATGGTGGCATTGGTCGGCCGCGAGGGTATCGGGCAGCAGCGACAACAGACAAGGAGGACTTCTTCGTTTCCCCTGGGCCCCCCCACCCCAGAGGTGGGGGAGATCCAGGGGAGCTTGGGATGCCTCACCTGGAATTGGCTGGAAGGGTCATCGGGTCTGCTGGATCGAGGACAGTGGTATTGGACAGCCGCGGTGGCAGCGGGTGGTGGCATTGATGATGGCCATGGACGGTCCCTTCGTTCCCCCTGGATCCCCCCACTGGTGGCAGAGGTGGGGGAGGACTGGGGGACACCGGCAAGTGTGGAACTGGTCAGAGGGGCTGTCGGGACTACAGGGCCGGCAAAGACGACGACCACATCTATGCTGGGCGGCCACGGCAGGATTGGGCAGCAGCGGTGACAATGGCTGCAGATGGACTTGTTGTTCCCCGTGGTTCCCCCCACCAGTGGTAGTGGTGGTGGGGGACTGGGGGAGGTCGGAGGGTCTTATCTGGAGCCGGCTGGATCCGACATCGAATATCTGAGTCGGGCCCGCTGCAGTACACACGGACCGAGCTCTAGGCCCTTGAGAGGGTGCCCCTCTTCCTGACATGGCCGAAGGGACTATCAAAAGTCCACCTCAAGGACGGGTCTTGGGATCCAGAGAGGTGGCATGGCCATTCCATGAAACGTTTGGGGAGGGGGAGGGGTACTCAACTGTTTCCCTTTATTTTTAGATTTTTAATGGGGTTAGGGAGGGATGTCACGAGTATGGGAAGGGAGGTTGGGAGGAGGGTGAGGGATAGATTTTTAGTGGGGTTAGTGGGTGGGGGGTTTGGGGTCAGCCAAGCCGGGGAGTACACCTGGGGGGACCCAAGGGACCGGGGGTTGGGGGGGCAACCAGGGTCAGAACTATCGAGGGTGGACCTTATTGGCACCATAAGTGGGAGGGGCAGATATGGCGGGGGTAGAGGGTCATATCAGGTTAGGGGATCGTGTGCTCACTATCTCCAAGTGGTAACACGCTCCGACCCTCTCGACCCGTCTTGCAGGCCTGGTTGTGCAGAGTCTCAGGCCCTGAGCACCCGGCTGATGTTATGCAATGCCAGGTCCGTTATGAATAAGGCCCCCCTGATTTTTGACCTGATACAGGATGAGGGTGTGGACCTGGCAGGGGTCACTGAAACCTGGTTGGGCCCAGAGGGGGGTTTCCCCCTGGTAGCGATGTGCCCACCAGGTTTCCAGGCATTTCATCGGCCGAGGGCTCAGGGTAGGGGTGGTGGAGTAGCGGTAATTATTAGGGAGGATCTATGTCCTAGGGAGGCCACTGTACCTCAGATGGCTGGCTGTGAGTCCTTCTTTGTGAAGTGGGGTCAAGATGGGCAGATCGTTTTTTTGATAACATACCTGGCTCTCTGCTACGTATCGGCTATTACCCCTGCCCGGACTCCTCGGGGTAATAGCCGACCTGGCGGTGGAGACACCCAGACTGCTAGTTATGGGTGACTTCAACCTGCCTTCGCTCGGTGAATCCTCTTGGGTGGCCTGAGAGTTCTTGGCCTCCATGACGGCCTTGGACCTGACCCAATTAGTTTCTGGACCCACTCACATGGGAGGACACATGCTGGATCTGATTTTCGTCTCTGAACAGTGGTTGAATGATCGGTTAGGGGATATAGTCGTCAAACCTTTATCATGGTCTGATCATTCTCTCCTTAGACTAACCTTCTGTACCGCCATCCGCACCGCAGGGAGGTGGAGCCGAGGAGATGGTTCCGCCCCAGATGCCTGATGGATCCTGAACGGTTCCAGACGGAGCTTAGGCCATTACCTGAAACTCTGGCTCATAATTCAGCCACAGACTCGATAGCCGCCTGGGATAGGCTGGCTGCCGAGGCTCTGGACTGAGTTGTGCCTTTGCGATCTCTGACCCGGCAGAGATCTTGCTCGGCTCCGTGGTTTACGGAGAAGCTGAGACAGATGAAATGCCATCTGGAGGGCATCTGGAAGGCCAATCTGACCGAACACAGGTTAGGTCCTATATTAGGACCTAACTAGTGGCGATAGAGGCGGCGAAGCGTTCTCACTTCTCCGCCCTTATTGCATCGGCAGAAAATCAACCCACCACCCTGTTTAGAGTGACCCGCTCCTTGATTGGGCCGGGAGCGAGGGATGATCTCCTGCAGGAAAGAGCGGAGGAGTTTTCACGATTTCTGCATGATAAAATTGCTCAGATTCCGGCCGGATTGGACTCTAGTTGGGAGATCCCGGGGGAGGTGACCGCGGCGAGTCTTGAGACGGTTATCTGGGATGAGTTCGACCCTGTGACCGCCGAGGGTATGGACAGGTTGCTGGGGCGGCTGAATGACACCACATGTTTGTTGGATCCTTGCCCCTCCTGGTTGGTCTCTACCTCCAGAGAGGTGACGCGGAGTTGGCTCCAGGGAATTGTTAACGCTTCTTCGATGGAGGGCTCGCTGCCTACCGCCTTGAAAACGGCGGTGGTGCGATCCCTCCTCAAGAAGCCCTCCCTGGACCCAACTCTTTTGAACAACTATCGTCCTGTCTCCAACCTTCCCTTTGTGGCGAAGGTTGTTGAGAGTGTGGCAGCAGGTCAGCTTCCCCAGTACCTGGATGAAGACACGTACCTGGATCCCTTCCAATCAGGCTTCAGGCCCGGACATAGTACCGAAACGGCATTGGTCGCGTTGGTTGATGATCTGTGGAGGGCCCATGACAGGGATTATTCCTCTGTCCTGGTCCTATTAGACCTATCAGCGGCTTTTGATACTATCGACCATAGTATCCTATTGCGGCGGTGGGGGGGTTGGGGGTTGGGGGCACCGTGTTGCGGTGGTTTGCCTCCTTCCTCTCCGACCGTCTGCAATTTGTGTTGGCGGGGGGGAGAGATCCACCTCTAGGTCCCTCGATTGCAGGGTGCCTCAGGGATCGGTTCTCTCTCCTCTCCTGTTCAACATTTATGTGAAGCCGCTGGGGGAGATCATCCGTGGCTTTGGGTGAGATGTCATCTGTACGCTGATGATACCCAGCTGTACATCTCCACCCCAAGCCACCCCAACGATGCCATGGAGGTCATGTCCCGTTGACTGGAGGCCATGCGGAACTGGATGGGCGGGAATAGGCTCCGACTCAACCCTTCCAAGACTGAGTGACTGTGGTTTCGGCGTCCCATATAGCCAGATAGTTCCATCGCTGGCTATTGGGGGTGAGATTTTGCCCCTTGCAGAGAGGACTTGCAATCTGAGTGTCCTCCTGGATGTACGGCTGTCTTTGGAAGACCATATTACGGCTGTCTCCAGGAGGGCGTTTCATCAGGTTTGCCTGATTCGCCAGATGCGTCCCTTTCTGGATCGGGATGCTTTACGCACAGTCACTCATACCCTGGTCACCTCCCGACTGGACTATTGTAACGCCCTCTACATGGGGCTCCTGAATGGGAGCATCTGGAGGCTTCAACTGGTACAGAATGTGGCCGCGTGGGTGGTTATGGGGGCGTCAAGGTTCTCACATGTGACGCCCCTCCTGCGGAGCTGCATTGGTTGCCAGTGGCCTCTCGGGTGCGCTTTAAAATTTTGGTGTTAACTTTTAAAGCGCTCCATGGCATCGGATCAGAATATTTACAAGACCGCATTCTGCCATTTTCCTCTCACCGTCCGGTGCGCTCCCACAGGGAGGGTCTCCTGCGAGTCCCGTCGTCATCTATGTGCCGGCTGGTGACCCCGAGGAATAGGACCTTCTCTGTGGGGGCGTCTGCCCTCTGGAATGGGTTGTCCCCGGAGTTACGGACAGCCACGGACCTGGGGACCTTCAGGCGTGCCTTGAAAACCTGGCTCTTTGACCAGGCCGGCTTGGGCTGATTTTAGTTTTGGATATTTTATTTTTTATTAAATTTTAGGGTTTTAGGGAAGGGTTTTAAATTGTTTACAGCCAGGGTTTTGGTTTAATTTAGTTTTATTTTCCCACATATTTATTGTTTTAACTGTACAGCTGTGCACTGCTCTGAGTCCTTCAGGAGAGGAGCGGTATATAAATGAATATTTATTATTATTATTATTATTATTATTATTATCATCATCATCATCAACATCATCATCATCATCTTTAAAAGCTATTGGAAAAAATGGTAAAATTATATACAAAACAATACAATACTTGAACATGGTAACTGAAACCATACAGTGTTATATTGTCCAATCTTGACTCTCTAGCAATACAAAGTCAATTCAAAAGCTAAGAATTAGCCAATTTTGTTCAGACTGTCTTCAGAGATTAACACTCATTCTTCCAACGGTGTATAGTTCCTTATTTGTAACAAAAAAAACATTTAAAAACCAAAGCCCATCATAATGGATACATTTTTAAATTTTGGAATATAATTCAACAACATTTCATTATCCTTTCATTTATCACTCTTCAAAAGAATCTGGTTCACTTTTATAATGATATCTAATCAAAAACAAATTACCGGTGGACATGACCAAAACAAGTTTATGGAAAGAAGATAATAACTTATATTGGGTGAGACTTGGGAATCCTCTGATGGAGCTTCTTCATCCTCCATCCTTGCTGCCCATTGGTTGATTTGATCTGTCTTTAAAAATTCAAAGACATTTAAAAGGGTCAATTTGAAAGATGTAGGTTTTTCTAATGTCCAAATCATCATGGCATCAAATAATAGAGCCTAGAGACCAAGAAGATAGTCTCATCCATTTAAAAAACCATTGAAACTGGGCCAACCTCACACCAATTATGCCTCCAATAGCATGATTGATAAAGATGTCAAATTATATACACAGATAAATATGCCTGGATAAAAAGAGAAACACTCCTTTATCATCAGAATAGTTATGGAGGACTTAAGGCTGCTTCTGATATGGCTTGGTGACTATATGAAAGCAACATTATTAGGACTAGCAGAAAGAAGAGGTTGCTGATGCATGTCGTGTCATAATCCAGTGAAAGTAAATGAGAGCTCTGCATCATCAACATGTACACTTATTTTTTCTTACTATCAAATAATTATAACTGTGGTTATTTATTCTAGACTCAAACATTGTGAAAAATATAATGAAAGAGATATAGTGTTCACTGAAGTACTTACTACTTCAGTTATTTTGTTGCTACTGGTACTGGATTACAATAGATTTATTATCTGGTTAATGTGGTGCAAGGCCTTTAAAACTTCTCTATTATCCAAGTACAGATCATACATAAAACAAAACAAAATCTTCTAAATTACTCATCTATGTGCCCAATCCACTCTAGAGTTAATTACCATCAACAAATACTCTTGAAATAATCAGAATGTTACAGTACATAAAAGATTAAGGTTTCAACCTTTGTTGGCAGGAAGGCAGGTACTTGTCCGTTTTAAAGTAATGCTTTAGCTACCCAACGTATCATAGGATTGATGCCACCATAGTTAATGTGAGAGAGAAATAATTTGTATAGTATACTTTAAAAAGGATCATTAAACTGAACTGAATATGCTTTTGAGCCTTCCTAAAAGTTCTGTACTAAAATTCCTGTCTTTAAGAACCAAGAAGCTGAAATAGTTTAGAAGTGGCAACGAGCCATGTGCAGCAGTGAAAAGAGCAGTTATGGTAAATAAAGGTAAAATGCTTCAACTTACAGGTCCCTGCCAATTACAAGAAAGAGGATGTCTGCTAAGGAATGTGGCTCTGTTTCCAATTTATGACTCATATGTCTTTCTTCTATTCTCCAGCACCAGTTCCCTTGTTTTGTTCTGGAGACCTGTTCAAATGAAAAAAGGGAGGGTCTTTATATAGCTCTAAGGCTAATTAGTCCCTTCTATGTAAGTATGATGGCAGTTCATATGTAATTGCCACTATCTTCTGAAAAGTGTTTGGCACTTTCCTCTGGTGTTTGGCAAAAGCCACACATCTTTCTTCTCTATCTGTAAACCACATTTTCCCACAGTAGTCATTTAGCAGCTGGATTACAAAGATTAGCTTGGCTTATTTTAAAACAATTAGAAGCCATTGTTGCTGTAGAGGTGTATAACATTTACATTGGAATGTTGTGGTTAATTTCTGAGAATTTTGCATAGATTAGCAAGGACTTCACATTTCTGTTGCTTTAATAGGATTTTTTTTTTCATCCTAAAACAAAATGACTAAGATCAAGAAAGCTTGTAGGAAATAAATATATGTGTGGACAGATTTTTGTTGTAATAATAATTTTTGGAAACAATTTCTAGCACTGATTGTGAACTCAGAAACACCTTATTTTCAGGCCTGTCTCAACTATTTAGTTTTTGGCTCCATCAGTAGAAAACATAATGAAAAATAATAGCTCATGGAAATATAATATTTGATCAATCCTAATAATATCTCCATTCTTTGGACCTAAACAGAGAAATAGAGAATTCCATGAATTTTCTGAACCACTTGTTATCTTTTCCCCTCTAAAATTGATTAAATTGTACTGAATTTCAGAAAAAAAGTGTGATGAAATTTTCCATTTAGTTTAGCTAGGGAAAAGAAGAAAATTTGATATGTAATTCTTAGTTCTGATTTAGTTCTTAAACACATCCATTTATCTAGCTTATCCAATGTTGGTGCTATGTTCCTATCTCATCCAATGTTTAAAAGTGCACTCTTTACCCAGTAAAAACTTGTTTTGTCAGCAAAGATTGTTTTCTTAAGATTGCTTTCATACACTGTAATTAACAAATTATTTTGTTTTTGTAAAAAGTTCTCTTCTAAATCATCTTGAGTGCTTTGTCAATAAAAGATTTGAACAAATTGTTGCTTGAAACCTAGATTCAGACAGTCATCTAGATATCAATCATTAGAAAGTTGTGAAGTTTGGTTTGTTCCAGCCACTGCAATTATGTTGATTGAGGTCTGGCATGGTTCTGGTTTTCTGTAGTGCTGACAAGATACTTTTCAGGGAGTTGAATCCTGTTTCTTTTAAATTGAATTTATATTGTATCGTTGTATTTTATTTCTGTTTACTATCCAGACTTCTTTTAGTAGATGGGAACAGGGCTCTGTAAATTTGATAGATAAATAAATAAATAGTACATATATACTTTGTTAACAGGAATTCCAGGGTTAGAAGTACAGTTAAGAATAGTAAGAAAGTTGTATTCTTGCTGGTTGGAACTACCTGTACATAACTGATAAATTGATTAATTGGAGAAAGAAGAAAGACAAGCAGCTCTCCAGACCACATGAGGAGGTTTGGACTATAGATAGATTTGGGGTACACCTGTGATATAGATTAAAGATAAGCCACACAGTAAATTAGTCTAGTCTTTCTTATGAAAACTGACACCTTTTTCAGCCCTGGAAATAGTGAAGGACTGGCCCATGATGCCTCTGCTGATCCACCTGGGATCTGTTTTCAATGGCAGAGGGCTGCCAGATGTCAAACTGGCCACGCTTATTCTGACCATGCCCACCCCAGCCATGCCTGATGTGGCCCTCAATGAAATCGAGTTTGACACCTCTATATTAGATAATTATGCAATCACATCCTGAGCTACTTATTAGGACTTATGTTATTATCATCTGAAAGAGAAAGAAAAATAATTCATAGGTGTCCTTTTGTCTTCCATGACAGTATGGTAATCATTGCTGGCATGTTAAAGATGAGTTAATACTGAAGTTTAGAGTCTGGTTTAAAGTTGGAACAGTGATCCAACTACAGTGAAGAATATTCAGGTGAGGATTGTTTCTGTCCTTTTTCTTAATAAAAAGGTACCATCTTGAGTGGAAATTGGAATAGACCATTGACCTGCAATGACATAAGAAAGAACTCTTGGCTGTATATATATACATTTTACTATGCCAACATTTATATCAAGCATTTTTAATTTACTAAAACAATGCTTCCTTTCCCCACAATATATTTCTCTGAGAATCCATACAGATGGTTTCTAGCAACTGATCTGCTTTCCCACTTAAGTACTGTAAATAAAATAATTTGGATTGAGTTTCAGTCACATAAAGGCTTGCTGTTTGTGTGGAGGAAAAAAACCTCTGGTAAAATAAATTGTACCTTTAATTCCTTGTCAAAGTTTTAGGTATCATTAAATGCTAGTCTTTAGTTTTCCAGAAGACATGACCTCTGGCCAAGCACTCAATGATATATTCCTCACATAATAAAAGTGTCTATTGGAATTTGACTGGCTTACTAGAAAGATGATGAAAACAAAGAACTGAATTCAATCATTCTGCACTTTCCACCTCATACACAACCGTAAAAAATAATATCAAATGGTCTGCTTTTCAAAGGCACTGGAAGATCTCTAGCCCAATGGCTTCCTATTGAAATTTAGGGTTTTATCAATAATGTCATGTCCTGGAAAGAAAGAGGGTATGAGAAAGATATAGCATTTCAAAATTAGTGTAGCGGCAATTTCATTTCAAAGATTTCAGTCCACAGATTCCATCACTGTCACCCTACCAGTCCTACCAGGTAGTAGGACTTTTAAAACATTTTTATAGCACCCTTCTCTAAATTGGCAACTTTCAAGAATCCCATCCTGCATAATCTGCAGAGTAGTCTGGAGAGATGTGAGCTGTAATACTGCATAGTAGGAGGGTGTTAGATTGGAAAAGTCTATTTGTATGTGTGTATAAAATACATCTTTCTTCCATTGCTAGTATCATTTCTCATTATGACTAAAATAAAATTTCAAATGTTTCTTATTGGCAGAACAAAAATCTTCCTATCATCTTGTCCAAAATGTTCAACTACCATATGCTTAATACATTCTTTTTAAAAAATGAATTGTTCTGTATAATTAAAGCAAAAATGCAAGAATTAGAAAAACAATTCATTAGAGATCATGATTCTTTAAAGAATCAATTATCAGTTTATTTACATATTTTTTTAGTGGAGTCTGGAGGCCATTACATTTAGCTTAAGGATTTTCACTTCACTCAGGTAAGGAATTCAAATTCTGAGCATGATATTATATAACAATTATATATTTTCAGAATGAAGTTTTAGTGTAACAAATAAGTTTATTATCAGAAAAGAATGAATAGTATTGCATCCCAAATCTGCATAGGAGTGAAGTATAGATTTTGATAAGCGAGTTTCTATGCTATTTTTAGTTTGCTCTCTCACAAAGGATGTAAAAAGCCAGATTTTTCTCCCATTTGGAAGGTTTCACTCTTGTTTTTTATGATTTCCAATTTTGTAATTTTTTTACAAAAATCCAGCCCATAGCTGGATTTCAGCCTGATATCTTTGTAGTGTTTTTTAATTTAAATTTGATTTAAATTTGATTACACAGCAATTTAAATTTCATTACATTTAAATCTTCTGTATTGCAAGAAACTTTAACAAGACTGAAAAAAATTAAAAAAATAAATGGACCAGATTAAAATTTAACTATTTATTATATATTTATAAAAGGGGTAAAATACCTCAAGTATCATAAAGTAAAAATCACTAAAGTCTAGAACTATGTTTAAGATCTGTCTGTTGGTTTTATTGAAATCAAACATCTTTACCAGCACAATAATTACAGCAATTATTTCATTTAAAAGAATGTCAATTAATGAAGCATGCTTAATTGGCATGTCATAGAGAAATAGGCAGGATGCTGGACAGAGTTTTAAATTTTAACAAAATATGTGCTTCATACAAGGTCAGATTATCTATACAAACTTTTAAAGAATTTACTTTTTATTAAGTCTAAATTTTTCAGAATCTGCGCCTCAGCAATGGGCATAGAGCCCAAAGTGAGCAAAACCAACTAAAAAATTCTCATACTGCCATAAAGGCTAACATATTCATTATAACATACACTTTGTCAATTTTTATACAAAATCTTTTGGAATATTCTGTTGCTTCTGATACAATTTAAGCAATGCTTATATTAGGGACATTAAAACATTGAAGTTATTCTTAGATTGCATTTTAATTTTTCATCTTTACAGTGCTTGTTCTGAAAACAGATGGTGCCAATATATGGCCACAGACTGCTTGTCCATGAGCAGTTCCCTCTCTGAATTCCTTTGTCAAATCTAGAGAATGTTTATCTACTTATCATTTAGCCTCACCTGCATCAGCTGAATTCAGAGATACACCTACATACATTTATGTGATATGAACATAGTTTAAATGCAAGCTTACACATAAGGATCTACAATACATTTAATTAGGGAGTACAATTTAAAAAGTACAATTAAAAATTAACCAGTAGGTAATCCATGGATTTCTTGAATAGCAATAGACTTATATATCGCTTTACAGTGCTTTATAGCCCTCTCTAAGCAGTTTAAAGTGTCAGCATATTGCCCTCAGCAATCTGGGTCCTCATTGAATGTCGATTGCTTGCTTTTCCTCTGGGTACCACCACTATAGTCTAGTTTCCTTCAGGTCATATAAATCCCTTGTGTGCTACATTTTGATATTTGAGGCAAAAAATGCAACTGCTGTGCTGACCCGAAATCTTATCTAGCTCTCAATTTGGGAGGAGTCCATATTATTCTACCAAGGGAACAAAGGCTGTTCTGAAACAACTTTCTGAGTGCCACTTTCCAGTCGTGTTCTTAATGAAGGCATTTTTTGAAGATAGCAAAAACTAAACTAATTGTACATATGGATAACTTTTTATACTGATATTGATATTCACCTATTATTAATATACATTAAATTCTTTCCTACAAACTAAAATGTGCACACTTTATATTTCACATGTTCCATCTATCAAAAGTACGTAACTATGGTTATCATATGGTGTAGTTTCACCATATTAAGGTCCTTGGGAATTTCAGCAGATACATTGTCCAAATGCATTTAGTCTGGAGGAGTAAGGTTTAGGATAGAACCTCTTATGTTGAAGGAGTCAATTGGAGAGCCCAAAAGAAATGTCAAAAGAATTACACTGGATTTATTTTTAGATGCTGAAACTACAGTGTTATTCCTATTTCTTTATATATTTATTGTTGTAAATTTTAGACTGCTTAATTCAAACATTGTGCCACTGATGTCCATAAGTCAGATATAGAGGGTTTTTAATCTAGACTGTTATTGGTGCAAAAGTGAATACAAACCCTGTTGTATTATTATGATTCAAAATACTGGAATCACTCTCTTGTAATGATAAAAAATCTAAATGAATGTGGCAAGTTGCCATTAATATCCCTCTGGATTTTCTATTGAATGGAACAAAAATATCAGTGAATATATGCTTTTAATATTCATATTTTATATATTTTGACATTTTAAATATTTATGGGTTTATTTTAATTATATTTTTGGTTTTCCGTTTTCCTTGGTTTGATCTAATGAAAGAGAGAGGCATACTTTTTAAAAAATCAACATGCACATGAGCAACAGCAGTCTGAAATGGCTGAATGACAAATTTAGTAAATACTTTCCTAGGATTATTTGAACAAGGTGAAAATGGGAGTTAGCAGTTTCTGTATCCCAGCTACTAATCTCAGCTCAGCAGGTAATCATTTTTACTTAAAGATACTATTATCACTGGAAATAATGATAGAAAGTCCCTTATTTGTAATGGTTTTAATAAATTACTGAAGACCAGTGTTTCTTAATCTCAAGAATTTTAAAATGTGTGAATTTCAACCCCCAGTATTTTTCAGCCAACTAGAGTTGAATTCCACATATCTTACTGAGGTAAAGAAACACTAAACTACTCATCTCTAATGATCTAAGTGCTAGAGCCCACTGTAACCTAACCTGATCCTACATAGCTTTTTCTCTGGTAATATCACACTACTAACTAGAGCATACAAAACATTTGCTAGACCAATACTCGAATACAGCTCATCAGTCTGGAACCCACATTATATATCTGATATTAACACAGTTGAGAAAGTCCAGAAATATTTCACAAGAAGAGTTCTCCTCTACTTGTTGAAGAATACCTTATGCCACCAGACTTGAAATTCTAGACCTAGAAAACCCAGAACTATGCCGCCTTCGGTCCGATTTAAGTATAGTATATAAAATCATACATTGCAATGTCCTACCTGTCAATGAATACTTCAGCTTCAACCATAACAACACAAGAGCACACAATAGATACAAACTCAAGGTAAACCATACCAAACTTGATTGCAGGAAATAAGATTTCAGCAACAGAGTGGTCAATGTCTGCAATACTCTACCTGACTCTGTGGTTTCTTCCCCTAACCCCAAAACTTTAACCTTAGACTGTGTACTATTGACCTCACCCCTTTCCTAAGAGGTCTGTAGGGGGCGTGCATAAGCGCACCAACATGCCTACCGTTCCTGTCCTATTGATTCTTTTTATTTTTCTTATATGTATCCATTTCATGTATTCATAACTATATTTATACTTATACCTATTATCTTGTAAGCGATTGACAAATCAAATAAATAAAAATAAAAAATAAATAGACAGGTATGTATGAATTAATCATTCATCAATCAATCATAACCAGTTTTTACTCCAAAAAAAAAAAGTAAAATACAAGGAATAAAAATAAAACAGACTTTTAAAAAGGTCTGTCATCCCATAATCTTTTGAATGTTTTATAGAAATTCACAATACACAGATACACAATACACAGGTCAATTTTCCATTGTTCTTTAAAAAAAAGAAGACATTCATTCTCAATACATAATGGGATATAAAATGAATGATCAGCCCAGTTATACATTGACTTTTCATGCCTAAGTTGGATCTAAAATTCAAAGTATTCTGGTTTTTAGTCTGGTCACTTAATCATAGACCAAACTGGCAATGATATCATATACAAGTGATTTCTTGTTCATGGGTAGGGGATATGGAACTTGGTAAGAATAATGTATTACAACAATTAGAAACAGAACATGAGTTTATTTTTAAAATGTTTCCAGGTTTTTTAAAATCAAATCAAATCAATAATCTACAGAATATACTTAACTATACCAGCATGCTCATTTAAATTCTCAACTGGTGAACAGTAGAAAAAGTAAAGCTAATGTAATGATATATTGTGAATAAGATGTGAAATATTTGATAGTGTTATCATTTTTCTATACTATGGCAAGATAACTTTTTTTAACTAATATTTTTAAAAGTCCCTACTTACTGAATTGGACAATAGCTTTTTTTAAAAAGCTGAAAGAGTAAAATTGGGGGCACCATTTTCTATGGTAGGTGTATTTCTTTTGCTTCTGTTTTTCAATGAAGAATATAAAATGTGCAGACTACATGCCATTTCAATGGGGAAGATAAAGAAATTGCTTAGCTTGGTTCTTTATTATAGTCACTGACTAATATGAAGTGACAGAATGAAACTCTGTCATTAGCTAGCTGATAGGTATGGTTTCATACAGCTGTTACTCTTTGCATCAAAAGTTTGTCATTGTGCTAAAAAACCATATTAGCTTCTATTTCCAAATCCCAACACAAGCACAGATCAAAAAGACCAAATAGAAATATTCTATCAACCTTTCTTTTAAAATACTGGAACATGTGAGTAAAATGGAAAGTAAACAAATCCTGTCTTAAATATGCCTATTTAACTTTGAGTGTAATTACCTAATGGCCATTTTTAGCTGACAGAAATCTGCAGGACATTGCACAGCTTGTTGAGGCTGGCCAATAGGCTAAAACATACTGCTTTAAATAAAGTAAATCAGAGCTACTGAGTGTTTAAAACTAATCTGTTTACAAACCAGCACAGCTGGATAGGCCTTGGCAACTTCCTATTAAAGAAAAGAATCCGCTTTTATGGGCATCTGGTTGTTTCTGAAAGGGCAGTTTAACCTTGTACTGCCGCTTCAAAGAAAGATCAAAAGCGTTTATTACTTCTTTTCAGGACTAAATGACCAATATATTAAACTTTTTTGGTACCATGTTTGTATGACATTTTTCTGATGTTCAATTATGTGTGTAATTTTTAAGGTAAAGACTGCAGTATACATTTAAAGTATACAATCTAAATTGCTAGAAATCTTTGCCAGAGTTAGAATTGTTTAAAAATTGACCTAAGCTAAATTATCTTTCATCTCTATATCAGACTACTGTAATAAACGAGAATTTAACATTTAATAGCCCAGAGTCTTGGTTTTATGCATATTTATTTTATGAAATGAATATCTCATCTCTCATCTTGTATTTAAGAATCTTTTAGATTATTTTAGAATCAAAAAGCTTCCTTCATGTATACTTGCTTGGTCCAAGATTTTTATCTCTATGTAATAATGAGCCTGAAATCTGGACTGCCCTTTGTTTCATGTTTTTTCTGCTCCTTTCTCTTTCAAGAAACTATATCAGAATCTGAGTTGTATGATGTCCTGAGATCCTGCTGATGACAGGAACTCAATTTAATTGATCCAAGGCAAGATAACTGGAAAGTAATTATGATTCACACTAGACAATATTGGGCTAAATTGGCAAATAGCCAGACTATCATAAAGCAAATTATACTATAATGCTGTGAAGTTCTAATATTCTCCACCACCCAGTTTAAGAAGCTCATTTCAACCATTTCATTTCACCTTGAGGTTGAAGTTCAATTTAACATAGATTCATATCAACTTGAATGTGATGTCCTTCCTGATTGAAACATATATGAAATTGGGTTGAAATGGAAAGAAGCATTACTACTGTAACAATCTGAAAAAGAGTTATTGTTATTCAAGGCACTTACAACTGCTGATTCTGTGGATACAGTATACGATTTTTTAAAAGGTAATCAAACTCAATTTGCACTGTCCAGTACTGTTTAATATGACACTTAGAGTGAAATATAGCAGAACCGTGTGTGTATGTGTGTGTGTGTACACATTTGCACATTTTACACTGATATGGTATCTAGATTTTCCAAGTAAGATTACAAGACAAAGGAAAACAATGCCAAGTCCTGCAAATATTGTATATTTCCCCCATACCCCATACTAAATTGCATTGCAGTGTAGGTAAAGAAGCATAATTCTGGTTTTTCATAATTGTGAAAAAAAATCAGAGAAATACTAATATCAAAATATTGCTGAATCAAATGCAAACATAACTATCATGCAATCTTTGTGGGAAATTTACTTAATGATACATTATTCACAAATGACATCTCTATTGAAAAAAAAAAAAGAAGAAAATTTGCTCTTACTCATATCCAACAAGTTTTCCCATGTATGTTTTTATTTTCTTTGAGGAGCCAGAGATAATTTCTTAACAAGTTCTCACTGATCTTTCCATTCTTTTGGCTCACAGCAGAGTATCAGTATCAGCCATTTCCCTGCCTGTCAGGGCTACACAATAAATGTCCCCTTGTCTGTTTAGTCATATAATATGCAAAACAGTCAAATAAACAAATGTCAGCTCAAGTGGAAACCTGGAGAGCTACATTAGGTCATAAAAGCAGAATTTAACCAACCACCAAGGCCCTGGCAATAAAACTACAAAAACCACACTGTGCTGCCAAAAACAGAGCCTCAGGGGTCTTCTGTCAAATCTGGACATATTGGCACAAGGATTGGTATCTCAGATTGCAAATCCTAGTTGGACTTTTTTCTTTATCGGTTTGATTCACAGAATAGCCAACATATGTCCTCTTGCAGTAAAGAAAAAAAAATAGTAAGGATCAGGTTTTTTTGTTTCAGTAGAGAGAGAGAGAGATGTAGTCTCAAAAAAGTGGGTTTTTTAAAGGTACCTTTCCATATATGCTTTAAATCTTACATGCTGTTTTTAAAGATATCAGTCCTAGACAAGCAGAACAGAATTGTAGTCTTATTTTATAAAAGCTCCAGAATATATAACTTTCTAATATATGTAATCCTTGATTTATAATCATTCATTTAATGACTGTTTGAAGTTACACCACTTAAAAAAGTGACTCATTAAAAGTGATCATTTTTCACATTTGTAACATTTTAGCATCCCCATAGTCAGTTTGGTGGGCAAGTGGCTCATATTTATGTTTGCAGTATCCTGGGGTCATATGATCCCTTTTTCAATCTTTTGATGAGCAAAGTCAATGGGGAAGCCATTATCAATCATGTTATTAACTAAACAACTGCAACTACTTAACAAGAAAGTGTGGCAAGTGTGGCAAGAAAGATCATAAAATGAGACAAAAGTCACTTAACAACCGTCTCACTTAGCAACAGAAATTTGGGTTCAATTACTTGAGGACTACCTGTATATTATTGTTTATGAATAACCATTCATCTTAAATGAATGAAAATCACTATTAAAGCTATATAAAGTACATAAATTTAAAATATAGACTTTATGCACAGGAAACATATATTTTGTTCGTATTGAATTAGTATCTGGGAATGTTTATTTTCAGATATGAATTATTCTGAACAACAAAGTATATTTTGAAAGCTTGGTTGTCCATTCTTCCATAGAGTACATAAAACATTCTTTCCAATAAGAGATATATAGTATTAATGCAGTTACTATATACAAAACCAATAATTTAATGTTTAAGAAAAATTTAATTAAAATAATACAAGTTGAAATGGAACCTGAAATTGATTCATTCCGGCACAAATCTATTTCCAAAACTGAGCTTTACAATATTGCTTCGAAGTGTGAAGGAATGATCTAACCTGCTAGTTACATTTCTAATATTTAGATAATGAATTGTTTTAGCAATAATGAATGTAGTAATATAACAAGAGATCTTACCGTGTTTTTCCAAAAATAACGCCAGGTCTTATATTAATTTTTGTTCCAAAAGATGCACGAGGTCTTATTTTCAGGGAAATACCATTCTAAATGCATCCGTCTGGCTGACAATCTTAACTGAAGCTTATTTTGGGGGTAGGGCTTATATTACGAGCACCCTGAAAAATCATGACAGGGCTTATTTTCAGGGAAATAGAGTATTTCAGTTTACTTTAAATATGACATTTGGACTATTCTTCTTCAACTGAAATTCCAGTTGCTGCAAATCTATTATTGCATCTAAATTCTTTATCCATGCAATCATACAATTTTTGACTTTTTGGTTTCCAAATCATACACTGTCAACAATTTATAAATAAGACCTAGCAGATGTTCCAAGTTACAGGTTACAAGATTTTCAAATCTAATACTTTTAGTACTATGCTGTTTATTTGAAGATAATGAAACCAGTTAGTTGACACAATGGTCTAGTTATTAACAATCAAATCTTGCAATCTAACCAATTATCTACTGAGTAAATTTCTTGTTGTAAAAACAAAGCAGGCAAGAGGAAACATAGACTTATTTCTTTTCCTATATTTATCCTTGGCATTCAATACCTTCCTTATTATTTCATGATCTTTAATAGTTTCTCTTTGCATTAGATATATTTATGCAGGCTGCCTGAAAGTCACTGTTTACGTAAAGATAACCAAAGCATGGGATAATTATTTTTTCTATGCTGGCTTTCCCTTTTGAGGGATTGATATAACAAGAACTTAAGCAACTTAATGATTTCTATATAAAATTTTAATTGAATGGTGAAAATGTGAACTTCCTTTGGTTATATACCACGTATTTTGGATTTATTTTCTTTCCTGATTTTGTTATTATTATTATGCTATTTATTGAATGTGAATGATAGGTGGTTATTGATATCATAAATAGTTTGAAGTGCTGAAGCTGATACCTCATAAGAAATTCTCTAATTAAGAACAAACCACAACCACAATATTTAAGACCATTCCAATGATATACAGTACTTTGTATTTCTTGGTATCCGATTAGTTTGTTCCAAATTATATCTCTTCTCCACCTGAAATCTAAATGTAATTCACATGCAGATTTAAGTTTATTAAACTGTACTCTTAACTCTCCTGCAGGACATAGACCACACCCCTACCGTCATTTATAATCTGTCTCATTTTTTCAGATGCTCAACGATCATGTGAAACAAGAGAGTGACTGACTAAAGTAATCCTTTCTGGTTTTGAATTTGAATGGAATCTCCTCGATCTTCCTTCTATGTAATAGTTCCCCATATGTCATCTTGAAAAAGCAGGAAAATATTTGCAGAGGTTTATTCTATTCCCAGAAAATATAATCTTTCTCAACTTCAGTGGAATGGTTGCTGTACGTCAGCAACTGATGAGTTCACCTTTATTTTCTGTAAGGTTTAAGTACATTTTCTGATTACTGGTTAGTTACTCACAAAAGCCTCGCTTTTTCTAGGAACTCAAGACTCAACAAGTAGACATAACTTAATTAACTCTGACTATGTTATATTATTAGCAAGAAGATGAAAAGAAATGAAAAATCTTTTAATTCCATCTAGGAAATCCAGTAGTCAAAGCATACTTTTTACTCTAGATATTAAGAAATAAGCAACATGGTTAAAGAAATTGCAGAAATAAGAACTAAGATTTGAAACCTTCAATATAGTTTTATATATTTAATAAATCATGTGCTTCTGTTATGATACAATTTATGATAATTATAAAATCAGACACAAGAGTGATAAATCTATTACAGAAATGTTCTATTTTCTGAGTGGTAGCCATTTTAAGTACTAATTTCATAATTTAGTTTAGGTTTCAAAGAGCTGTTAAGAGATTAAAGTCATCCAGTACACATTTTTATAATATGACATGTTTAAAAAAAAAACTTCAGAAACTAATTGCTCACAAAATGTATAAAACTTCACAGACAGAAATAGAACTATATTCTCTATACTGGGATAAACAAGATGGCATCTCCAGATATTTAACATAACAATTTGAAACCACTATCCTGCTCCAAACAATTATGCTGCTTTAAATTATGGATTACAGCCCTTTTTTCTGAAAGTGATTGCCAGCCAACAGAATGCTTTGCAAATTTTATCTTCTGATTTATTTAAAATTGCCATCTACACAAACTGCTTTCATAATTAAGAAATGACAAGGGGATTTTTTTTTTACATATTCCACTCCACTATAATTCTGCCTATAGGACCATATAAAACATTTTATGATGTTATACTACATAAAGCACTGAAATATCATTTTTGTCCTAGCATTAGTTGGTGTTCATATATCAACACTAATATTTGGGCTTTTCAGTTTTTGTCCACCTACTTTTTCTTTAGGTAGAACCTATTGCCACAAAACTGATGGTGCTTCAGTTACTAAATTGTGTAATTGCATACATTGATCTGGGATGGAAACACAGAACAGAACCCTAAGAAATTTATGTGAGTAAACATCCCGATTTACTTATTAGTGGACATAAAAAGACTACATTTTTTTCATGTTAAACTGTTTAGCAACAAAATCTATGCTATGTAACTAACTGCAATTATCCCAACGAGGCTTCATAGCCATTTCTTTTAATGAAACAGTAATATATATCAGGATTTTTTTCTGGTTCTATTCTACCAAATGGCTTTGGAAATTTTTTCAAACTCCAGAAGAGTTGGAAAACGTTGACTGGAAGAAGACAAGACTCTTAATCTACTATTTGTAGTTTTTGTTTTTTTATTATACCTCTGTAGAAAATTAAGCACTTAAAATTTATTTCACGTTCATAGCTGATTGTATAGAATGTCTAATTATAAACAAAATAGAAACAATCCCATATAGTGCTTGGGAAACAAAACCTAGTATTCCAATCTAGTAAGGAAGCCACTCCATGAAAACGAAGTCTTCTACCTCTGTTCTAAGTACCTTTAATTAACAGGCTGTATTTTCCCCCTATAGCTTTGTCTGTCAAAATGAAAGAGGAAACTTCACCCATTTCATATTTCCAGCATTCTTAGTTGGAACACTTTGACTGCTTATTGTCCAGAATGTTCCATGTGTTTATGTGCGGTCTTTATCAAATCTGCCTTACAATCTGTCAGATCTACAGAACCAGCAGAGAACTTTCTTCAGTCTTTTTGACTCTGTATTTTAAATCACCCAGCAAATTTTCTGCTACCATATTGTTTATTTTAACCACACTTAAGCGCTCACAAGAGTGATCTGAAATCAGTTGAATAATTATAGCTAATTATAAAAAGGATTATACAAAAATATATTACTTCACTTCTAGGACGAATACTAGTTCTAGGACTCATGGTGACAGTAACAAAAAAGAACACGTTCTAAAGGGATCCAATTCTGTTGGTAATTCATTACATTTTTATAGGAGTATTCATAATTTGTAGGTTGATCAATTGCCCTGTTAAAAGCTATGGTGATCAGGCAATTCTGATTAATGTTTATTATTTCTCTTCATGCAAAGTTTCAAGAATTACTGCAATGGTCTCAAGATCTGTTTATGATACTAGGAGATTAATGGTCTTATATATTCTGTATTGTAGTTATCCATTTTAATAGTTGTTGACTGCATTCTTAACAAACAAAAATTGAAATTTAATAAACACACCAATCAACAGATTTTTACACTATGTGCTCTTGTTTATGCAAGATAGTCTTTAATTCTCTTAGTTTTCAAATGCATTTTTATTGGTAGGACTATGCATAGAATCTGATCATAATAAAAGCAAGAGAATACCCCCCTCACAATAAGCCTATATATTTCTTCTTATGATCATTACCTTATATTTCAAAAGATTTATTTATTTAGATGTATAATAGTACAAAGATATCTGCATGTCAGTAAAGGAACTAATCATGAATCTGTTGAAAAGGTGACAAAATTAAAAATGTATAAAATTAGGCTATTGAGGAAAAAATGTGAAACATTTTTATTATGTTATTTTTACTATGACTTTCCAAAACCATAAGCACCAGATTTCAAATAAATTGCAACCATTAATTAATACAATTTTTTATCATTAATTCTTGATTATAATAATTTTGTTTTAAAGTAAATTGGAATATTACTTAGGAAGTTCTGGATCTCTTTAACCGTTATACTTGTTCAGCTCAGAAAAACTGTTCCTAAACTAGTAGCCATGTCCATTTTGCAATCCAACTTAAAATTCATCCCAAATTCATAACAAGCTTGGAAAAGGATTGTTTGGAAGTATATAAGTAAATACAAATATACTGAGTTTTCTTTAAATCTTGCTACTGCGCTTTTTGAAAAGTAAGTTGTATATAAATTATTTTTAAAAAAATTCCACAGTATTTGAAATGATAGGAAATCTTGGAGTTAGCTGTGACTTTAGAATACAGAAAATGGGTGAGATCATGATTCATGATCTTTGATTAAAGTCATGTATTTATTGATTAATCTGAAAGAGGCTCTAAATACATTTTTTTAAAACAATGTCTCTAGTTAAAAGTCAATAGAGATTTCACAAGTTTTCTTCTTCCCGTAAAAACTGGAATATGGATGAGAAGTCTTTTTGGGCATAACCCTTGGCACACATGATCCTGTAAATCTGATGGGCTAGGGATCCAAGTGGGACTGGAGATTTGGTGTGGGTGGCAGAAATCTGGGCCAAGCCAAGATCCTAAAAATAAGGAAAATATTTTGAGTGAGAGAAGAAAATATATTATATATATTACAGAGTAATATATTTTACCAAATATGACAGTAATATTGAGGTCCACTATTCCTTAGAAAATTATTTAAAAATGCATTAAAGGACTTAAGTTCAATATGTAGCTAGAAAAATTCCTACTAAAAAATTGAAAAGCTTGCTCATGGCCACTTATATATTAGAGGAAATGAAATACATTGACAAAATGAAATTAGATTAGTTGGATTACTTCAGTGAATTCTACGTGGGAATACTTCTGAAGACAGCCAGATGTGCAACTAATCCAGAATGCAGTAATGCATACAGTTTTTGGTACCTTGTAGTTTGTCCAAGTTATTTTCATGTGAGTTGCACTGGCCCCCAGGTGCTTTCTGCATGGAATTCAACATGCTGTTTATCATCTTTAAAACTGTATATGGCATTATTTGCCAGATTATCTTGCCTTCAGAATAATGGCACATCCTATTATGTCAGACAGAATGGATAAATTCGATGTCCTTTCCCTTAATGTTAAGTAGATATGTGCCTTTTTTGTAGAAAGCCCAGCTTAGAATAGCTTCCAACCAGAGATATGAGTCTAGCTTTCCAGAAGGCAATGGAGACTTGAATTTGCTAGTTCTAACTATGCCATTTTCTTATTTCTAGAGAAAGCTGGAATAATGAACATATATCTCTGAAGGAAAGCAATGTGATTGTCAGCTTCAAGGTAAATCAGACTAGGAATCCAATGTCATATAAACTAATACTACTTTTATTGTAAAACTACAGTAATAGAATCTGCCTGCCTGTCTTTATTTTTGTGAGAACCAGGGAGAGGCTTGTCTGAAATGTTTATTTGAGTTGCATTCCTACCCTTAATCCAATCCTCTTTTACTTAACTATTGTTTTGATAAAAGCTCTTCAGAAAACCAGCAGAAAATCTACAGAAGACTAGCATGACAAACTTTACCCAGCTAGATCCCATGGAATTTAAGTTAAGACTTATAATATCAAAATGGAGTAAATTTTCTCATGTTGAATGTGTTCAGAAATTGGGTTGGTGTAGCAAAACATTCCCATAATTGCTATCTATCATCAATATATCTGTATAAATGTGTATGTGTGTGTATACACACACACACACAGATATATGTACATAATACATACACATAAAGATCCATTACCATGATCATTTTCTTTTTTTAAAAAAAGTAATTTTTCAACATTCTATAATGAGAATGAATTGCACTAAAACTGGATGTTTTTGTGTATATAAGATATACTAAGCAGAATAATGACAGGCCACAAAATATAAAGAAATAGATATTAATTCATCTTAAGTATAGCATAGTGGAGAAAATTCTACATATTAACTTGAAGTTCAGAAGGAAATACTCAAAGGAAACATTTGTTTGAAACAAGCAACTCTGTTTATTACACCAATATATATTATTTTTGTATAGATATAGATACATACCTTAGCCATAAGGGTTGTTCCAAAGCCACCTTGATAATTATTAGCAGAAGGTACCCCTTCCATTACACCTGGCACAGGGTTGTATGTATCACTTGACCAACAACGGCCTGAACTCATATTTAAGATTTTGGCCAAAAGCTTTGGGTCAAGCCCTAACCTGTCAAAGGTCAAAAGAAGAGAAGTGTTCATGTCAAAATGCACATGTCATGGATGACTTCTTTTTATATGTTGACACTATGTTGTCATTTCTCTACATTCATTGGGAGACTTGAAAAATGGTCTAGAGGGATGATATTGAGAGGAAGAGTCGTCTTTAAATTAAAGGTCATCAATCCTTCATACTGGTCATGCATGTTAATTATTAGATGAATTGCCAGACACAAAATAAAGATTCTTCAGAATTAATAGCTCCTTTTAGTCATTCTATATAAGAAAATATGATTCAAAAGATATTGTCAGAAGCATAAGCTACTATATTAAGACAAAGGGACATTCTCCTAGAGTAAACTTCCTTTTATCAAACAGTTATTATATTCAGATGTTCAAGAAATAAGTCTCTGTTACATATGTTCCCTATCTACTCAGAGACATGCATTACAGTTCTGGGTCAACTGCTGAGGTTACAGATCCTGATAAAACAAAACTTGTCCAAGCAGAAACATCATTTGTTCTATTGCTCCCACCAACTGATGGCACAAACCCCAGAGCAGTTGAGACAGACTGAAAATATAGTGAAAAATATTTCAGCAGATTAGGCCATTCCTTTTTTAAACAATCAGGCATGACAGTGACTATCAGCTTAACTGTGTAAAATTCCATAAGAATTATACTCCCTATAATGAAAAGCAAGAACATTTTGAAATTGAAATATAACTATATAAATGTAAGCATTTTTAAAGATGGATATAAAAATAATTATAGAAAGGAAAAGGTACAGGATGCAATTGAATATGTAAACTTGGAGGAAAGTAAATTAATTAGGAGCTTATTTCTAAATGTGCACATTTATAATTTACTTCACAAAAAAGCAATGCATTCATATCATTAATGCAATATAGTAACAAATGGAAATTACAATGAAAACTTCTACTATTATACTGCTTGCAACAAAATAATGTCTTCTTCATTTTAAAAGATGGATTTTTCAGTGACTGTTTATAGCATGCCATATAAGAAGCAAAGCTGAAATACTAGAACAATAAATTATATTACCCCTTATTCTTAACAATTTATTTTTCTACCTTAAATGTACTTATGGCTTGATTTCCAATTATTCTTTCCAACAGAAAGAATATTAATTATATCTTGTTGCTATTGTTCATAATGAATGATATTGTTCATTAAAGAGCGTGCTTTACAACAATTATCAATATAAGAAAGTCATGATCCATAAGAAAAAATAAACACTATGCAGAAAATTTTGGTCATTGTTCTTATCTGTTCTGAAAAACATTCTGAAAAGAAATCACTTCTGGAATTTCTTTCAAAAGAGAGAATTTCAGTGAATTGACTGGAACACGATATTCTCCTGCTTTTTATATTATAATGTAGTCAAAGGTATGCTTGTATATTACTGTTCATTATAAACTAAAGAGCCTGAAGCTTTTCCTTGCAGGTCATTCTTCAATTAATTCCCCAAAGAAAACATTTCTTCCACTGGCCCTTGTCATATTGGAAAGCCAATAGAGATGCAGTATGACAGAAAAATCTATAACAGATAATATCAACAGTAGTAGTGTTCTTCACTACTGCTATATATTTACTAAACAAAAGTCATCACCATTAAATACTTTATTAAAAAAAAACAGAAAATAAAATTGAAGTCTTTTTTGGTAGAAAATTTTTCAGAAATTGCAAGGCAGATATAAAAGCTCTTTATCAAATGTCAGAAATGTTCCAGGAAATCCTTCCTTGTGTAAGAAAATTCGATGAATGAAGTACTAGATTTGGCAAAGTTTCTTCCACTTCTTCATTCTGATAAATAGAATTATGAAAGGAATCCTTGTGAAGATTATCTAAATGAATAGGAAGCATATGCTAATCTTGATGGATATACCTTTCAAGAAAACATTGAAATGGACTAGTGCATGTGAAATGCAGTCTTAAATGTTCAGTTCCAGTAACACAAAACAGATGCCAAGTTAAGGATGGATCCCACAAAAGGAGCCTTATCTTAAATGTATATAACACTACAATGCCTGTAAATGGCTTCCTGTTTACATTTTATTTATTTATTTACTTAATTTATTGACTGCCTGGCTCCAAAATCTCTGCACCTAATTATTTATTAATTTTGTATGGCGTCAAACTCCTAATGACTCCATATCAACACAGTTCAAGGATCTCACAAAATTAGAAATATCTAGATACCCTTAGTTAGATTAATGGAATACAGTTTAGCATGACTTGAATGCTAATAACAACACTTGGAGATATCAGGATGCTTTTACTCAAGTTTGCAAGTTCAGAATTTAACTGTTTGTCATTATATTTTTCCCCAGAACCAAATTCTATTGTAAAAGGATTTAAGACACCAAAGACCCTTTACTGAATTGCAGGACTTAGCAACATTATTTCCAAGATCAACAAAAAAAAAAATATAATAGTCTGTCAATAATGCTTGTAAACCTCCATATTTTTACTGATTTTTAAAGAAGGATATAGTTCCATGGCATGACCAGATCTCATGTTAAATTTGGATTTATTTTTCTGAGATTTTGTATAAGATTGAAATCGTATGACAAATTTCACAGGATAGGAATCTCATGAGATTTTGTTAATTGGAGGGGGAGGAACAAAACATACCTAAATCATATGTGAAACCATGCAATATACCAATACATTCTGTGCATGGTCTAAAGTTCAGAGTACAGTGAAGCACTCACTAGAAATATGTAGCCCTCAGCCAAACAATTTCCCAGGTACACTTTTATGAGTGAGCTTAATTTACACTGAAAATACCAAGATGATCTAGATATAGTCAATATATTTCTAATATAAGTTTCTAGAAGAAAAGGTCAAAAATAAAATCACCCTATCTAGTTTTCTTCTAGACCCTTCTTCTCTATCCCCCTCCCTTTTATCTCTTGTAGCAAGTATATCATTAAAAGGAGCAAGTTGGAGGTGTTTTGCATTTTATCTTTCTGAGGATTCATCTAGCGGTGCGTAGATAACTGTCAGCTAGAATTAGACACGTATAAATCTGTTATTGCAGAAGTCCTCTGTCTTCCACTGTGCCATAGCTGGTAATGGTTTGAAAGCAGATAGAATATACTGTAATTGCCATTCAGTAAGTCTACCCTCAAAAGTCATGCTTCAGTGGAGAAGACTGAGTTTCCATTTGAAATCAACAAATTAATCCAAGACAGGTATCTAAAAGGGCAAGCTTAATAGGAAGCAGCTACGGGGCTCTCAACCATGATAAAATGTTATTGCTATTTCCCTGTAAATTGGTTCAGAACATAGAATACTTTCTGCATAAGAGCTCTATTCCTGTTCAAGAGATATACTGCTCAAACTATCAAAACAATGACAGTCTGTCAATCCACATAATAACTTGCCATTGGACATGGCAACAGCATGAGCATGCACACATACATTTTGCAACTGCCAAGGTATTCCACATTTTGGCATGAGGAGAGAGAGTCTGGAGAGAAAGTAGGAATTGGGACACAAAATCAACACTCACCTTTTAAATGCTTCATAGGACAATTTCCCTCTCCTTCAAGCTTCATGTTTTAGTTGTAAAATGTCAAAAAGCATGAAACACCAGATAAATTCAGAAGTGACCAGGTTCAGACATTTGTGTTAGGATAAGGCTTGTTTTAATCACAGATGGTTTAATAAGCAACAACTGGATTATTTTGAAAGGGGTTACATGGACTCTTGCAATACCTAAGCCCTAACAATCTTTTAATAGGTTGTTAGCATAATGTAGGAATTTAAATATTATGATTTAAAGTACTATATGGATTATTCAATAGATTATTCAACGGAATTTAATTTGACTGTGTTTATGTCTTACTTAATAGCAAACTTTTGATGATTAAGAGACATAATTCATACATTGGGGGCAGGAGAGTGGGGGAGAAACAATGAAAGTAACCATGGTGAAAACTGAATATATCACATATAAATAGGCAGGTCTACGATTTTCTTTTTTATATATTTTTGAAGCAGATAGGAAATTCTATTTTCTGTGTTTGTTCAAATTTTCTACTTTAGACATGTCCTATCTCAAAATGATAGAAGCGATATCAAAAACAATGAATCAAAAATTTTATTGTAAACTGCCCAAAATTTAGATAAGACAGGCAGTAATGTGGTGGATGGATGAATGTATAGATGGATGGACAGACAAATAGAGATAACAGATAAACAGATATTATTTACAATGCCACCTACTTGAAATGCAGGCCAACCACAGTAAAGAACAAAACAGTAGTAAAAATCACATTAAAAAGAATAAGATTAATATATACTAATATACAGTATTTATAATATCACTGAAAATACTAAAAAAATTATCATAGGCAACGGTAAAATTATTCTCTTATTTTACACAATTTTTTATTAAAATAAGACAGATCATAATTCAATCTATTTATATATATTTATACACCTTTATTTCTGCCAGACATGAGCAGCAGAAAATATGTTGGAGTATCCTAGAAGGTTGACAGAATTATAGAAGAAAGCATGCTAAATAAAGATTCATGGTTAATTATGAACAGGAAGTTGGACTGCTTAAACAGATACTAGTATATCTGAGAATTTATTTCTGTTTGTTGGAAAATTGCTCTAAAATGGCCACTGGGGTCCACTTCTGCAACTGTAGCCCCATGTAGAGTGCACTACAGTAGTTCAAATTAAGGAGGATCAGAGGATGAATGATTGAAGAGCTTCCTGACCCAGGAAAGTTTGCAGCTTATACACACACAAAGTAGAGCAAAGGCGCTCCTAGCCATAATTGCTTGAGGAGGATCTCCAGATTATGCACTATATCTATCTGGGGCATCCAAGACCAAAGAGAAGAACCCCAAATGACAAAAGTCTGCTGCCCATAGCCTTTCTATCTCAACCTGGGTTCAGTTGAAGCCTGTTCCCCATCTAGAGCAATACCGTCTCCAAGCACTATAAAAAAATATCCACAGCATCACTTAGTTCATCCAAATTGGAGATATACAATTGGGTATTGTCAACACACTGACACTTCAAACTGTGGTAATGGATGACCTCAGCCAATGTAATGGAATGTAGTAAGGAAATGGATTCCCAGGAGGCAGAGATACATTCCAGGGGAGTGACAGATAACTATGTCTGGATGTTACATGTAAGAGAAAGAGGGTTAAGACAGCCCCTCCCTACTTTAGATTGTAGATGAAGACCATACAGGCCTAAGTCTGGAAAGTTTTGGTCTATAGGCATGAAAACAATAAGAACTCAGTTGGAAAAATTATAATGTATCATTTTTGGTTTTTGGGCCCAACACCAGCAGCCTCATGTATATGTTAAAAAGGAGTGGGAACAGCATGGAAGTCTGTGGCAACCCTCAAAATAGGGCCACGGACTGGACTTCTTCCTATCAACAGTTTGGGACTGGCTTCAGAAAAATGAGGTGAAGCTGCACAAAACTGTGTTGTTGGATGGGCAGATAGAGGCCTTGGCTGAAGGACTTTGCTCTATTCTGCCTGGTACACTAGTTACAACTTTTCCTATAGCACGACATTACCAAGCATAGCAATGTGCTGTATCTATATGAATGTGTTACTGCTTTTTCCCCCTTATATTCCATGCTTGTGCATGTGTGCAACTGGAAAGCACAAGATGAGTTGCATGTGACTGAGTCACACGACCAGAAAAAAAGGTAAATTAGGAGATAAATTTTCTCGAATGTTTTCCTTTTCAGCCCCAAGCCATTTTTTAACTTGATATTTATTTTGTCAGGTTCTTCCACCATGCCAAATTTGGTTTTGTTCTGTTTTATTTTTAGAGTTACTCTGCTGACAGATAGTTCTAAACCCTTTCCCTAATTACTTTCCACTATTCTGTTATATTGAAAAAAATACAAAAGGAAAGTTGCTATATTGCATAATGAAATGACAATCTCTAGAATAATTTTTATTTGAAAGAATGCTTCTGAGACTCAAACGGGCCACAGCATCATCCTTAGAAAATAAGCATGGAGGGTGGTTACAGCTTAATGCATGGTTTAGAAGTATATCCACTTGCCCAGAAAAATCTCAGAAGTGGCAGCATGAAGATTGCTGTTGATAAGGGAAAAGAATATAACTAGTAGTATTCTGATAAAATATTATATTAGTGGATTTCCCCCCTTCAGATGGCATTTTTTTCTGGACACATCTCCAACATATTCTCAAAATTCTAAATGTATGTGTTATGTTGTGACATGTAATTATGATTATTTTTATTTTTTTAATCTAAAAGTTATCTCACAGAAGAATGCAGCAATGCAAATATGATATTGGAAGTTCTTTTGTTTAAAGCAGCTTTAGGAAAGATATTGGAAGTTCTTTTGTTTAAAGCAGGAAATTAGGAAATGATGAGACAGCCACACCAGTTTCACCATTTGCCGAAGTTGGGATATGGCTGAACCTACTTTGCAACAGCTGAGATTTTAAAAGCACCAGAAAATACTCTAAAGGGGATCTAGTAAAAATATGGGAACAAAGAGGCAATTTGAGCCCTATATACAGGTAATCTTCAACTTATTACTATAATTTAATAAATTAGAATAATAATTTAATAATTAATCAGAAAATAAAATACAGG
The DNA here is from genome assembly GCA_023653725.1 of Bungarus multicinctus. NCBI lineage: Eukaryota > Metazoa > Chordata > Lepidosauria > Squamata > Elapidae > Bungarus > Bungarus multicinctus. The sequence continues at coordinate 88,776,709 of CM042840.1, read as the reverse complement.
CTGAATAATCAAAATCTTGTTGATGACCCAAACTCTGTCAAGGATCTTGGAGTACTGATCTCTAATGATCTAAGTGCTAGAGCCCACTGTAACTACGTAGTCAAAAAGGCATTAAGAGTTGTTAACCTAATCTTACGTAGTTTTTTCTCTGGTAATATTACACTAATAACTAGAGCTTACAAAACATTTGCTAGACCAATACTTGAATACAGCTCATCAGTCTGGAACCCACATTATGTATCTGATATTAACACAGTTGAGAAAGTCCAGAAATATTTTACAAGAAGAGTTCTTCACTCCTCTACTCGTTGCAGAATATCTTATGCCACCAGACTTGAAATTCTAGACCTAGAAAACCCAGAACTATGCCGCCTTCGGTCCGATCTAAGTATAGTATATAAAATCATACATTGCAATGTCCTACCTGCCAATAAATACTTCAGCTTCAACCATAACAACACAAGAGCAAACAATAGATACAAACTCAGGGCTAATTGCACCAAACTTGATTGCAGGAAATACGACTTCAGCAACAGAGTGGTCAATGTCTGGAATACTCTACCTGACTCTGTAGTTTCTTCCCCAAACTCCAAAAACTTTAACCTTAGACTGTCTACTATTGACCTCATCCCTTTCCTAAGAAATCTGTAGGGGGCGTGCATAAGCACACCAACGTACCTGCCATCCCTGTCCTATTGTTTCTTTTATATTTTATTTTTCTTATATGTATCCATGTATTCATAACTATGTTTTACTTATACCTATTATCTTGTAATTGACAAATAAATAAATAAATAAATAATAAAATAAATTTTTGTTATTAAGAAAGGCAGTTATTAAATTAATTGTGCCTCATTTCCTGACCTTTTCCCACAGTTGTCAATCACTGTAGTTGTTAATTGGATCATACACATCTGGCTTTCCCCATTGACCTGGCTTGTCAGAAGCTGTCTGGGAAGGTTATAAAAGATGATCACATGGCCCCAGGACAGTGCAATTGTCATGAATACATGCCAGTAGATCATGTGGACATGCAAATGCTGCAACAGTTGTAAGTAGGAAAACTAGTCATGAGTCACTTTTTTTCAGGACTGTTCTAACTTTGAATAGTCACTAAACGAATGGTTGCTAGTCGAGAACTACCTGAAAGTAACTTCTCACTCTGGATTAATGGAGCCAGAGGGGATTGTTTGCTACTTTACTATAAGTTACCATAACTCAGATACAGATATTCTCTTTACAGTTATTTGTTCAGTGACTGTTCAAAGTGCTGAAAAAATACACCTATAACAAGTCCTGAAATTTACAATCATTGCAGTGGCTTCATGGTCATGTGATAAAAATCTGGCTGTCAGCTATCCCCACTTAATGAACACAAAGACACTTCAATTTCCTCCATCCCCATCAATACTCTTTTAGCTTTCTGCACTCTGTGGCCCTTGCTGTCTTAGCTGATCTTTACTGCCTTCTTGCTCTAACTGGTGACCAAGCATGCCTGGTCTGGCAGTTTGCTGATGCAGTTATTGATCACACTGGGTCTTTCAGAGGCCACATGCCTGAATTGGATGCAACATATAAAGCCTCATGAAAAGTCACATGCAATTACAACAAGGCTGCACATTATTTGGAGAAAGTGTTGGGGCTTCCCAAGCTTTTGATGCTTCCCGGCGTGCAGGAGCTTTGCACCTCAGTCAGGCTGGCAAGCCAGCTGTCAGCACTGAGGCCTATAGGGTCACAGGCACTGCAGCTCCTGGGCTCCTTGCAGCCCCACAGCACGGCACACCAAAAAGATCCTGAGCTGCTGTGTATTCTTTCCCTGACCTCCATGTGCTTATGCCACACACCCGCAACTTGCACCCAGGTTGCAGTGCATGTCTTAGGGCCTCCAGCACTCATCTTGGTTCACCTATGCTCCTTACCTGGGATACCTTCCACTTTCCAGTTAACAACCTGCATGTCTAGAGTTAATACACCAATCCAAAGTGTCGGGATTGCCATTGTTATGCAATGTGGTCATATATCATGCATTATAATTGCATTACTTAGTGATTAAAATTTGGCCCCAATTATAGTCATAAGTTGAAGACTGCCAGGCATTCTTATGCCTTTCAGGTTACACAGCAAGTAATTACTTGCTGTTTAACCTGAAAGGCATAAGAATTTTACTAATATGTTTTTAACTTCAGTTCCTGAATTACAAAGTGCTCTTGGAATACATCGCAGATGCAAATCAAACTATTCTTTTAACTTTACAGATTGCTAATAACTATGGATTTAAGAAAATAGTATACAATGCAATTAAAGAAATGGAACTATGGTACAAAGACCATTCCACTATAATTGAAGAGAATAGTACTATTAAATTATAAATATATCTACCCATTCATCTGTTTTGTTATAATCTTAATAACTTTAAGATCTTGGTAACTTAATTGACCATGTTTTCCATCCACCATAATTTTGCCTCTATGAAGTGTTTTATTATACCAAAGGAAGGCAGGAAAAATTATTTTGAGCAAATCTTTCTTAAATTGTTTTATTATGTCAGATTCACCATAATTACTGGCTCTATAACCACATCAATTATTTTCTTGATTGCAGTCATTTCCCCCCATTTTTAAGCAATTTCAATTTTAGTGCCCAGTTTCAAATTCATAATCATTTCGCAATCTTTTTGTAGTAACAAAATGAACATTGAAATGAAAATTGTGCATCAGATGATAATGATCTTATTTCATTGATAGTTTTTCTTCAAATTGTATTATTTGGATAATAAAGATAAACCAAATTATGTATTTACATAATTAAATCTTAAGATGTGTATATTTACAACTTAATCTTTAAAATTAAAAAACAATTTAAAAATAAAGGCATAAGAGTTCTATGGAGATACATCAAATCCTCCATAAACAAACTTCTGCTTTCCTTCGTTCTGTCTATCAGAGCATATCCTAAAACTACACTGAGAGATGTCCCAAGCTGTAAGTTGCATGATGGACATATTCATAAGACTCCTATTATTTTAATAGGAGTAGTGAACAAGCATTGCAGGATATAACCTTCAGTTTTCAAAGGAATACTCCCCTAGCTTCATTTCCAGTCCCATTTCCAGCACTTCCTGTTCTTATTCCCATATAAGACCTGTAAGGATCTGCCATTGGACAGAAATTTCACCATGCCATGGGTTCATGCAACAATTTTCAACTTCCACAGGCAAAGAGTATGTACTAGCTGCCATAATTTATTATATGCATCAGCAAATCTTATGCTGACAACTATATCACTCCCTTCTTTTAAAAACACAATGCATTAAAACTGTGTTTTAAATATGAGCCTAAATATCCACAAAAGGTATATATGCTTTGTTATGCTTATAAGTGACAAAAATAGTACATTACACTCTTCAAATTTTAAAATTAAAAAAGCACACATTAAAGATGAAGAAACAAAAACGATTCTAAAAAAGACTAATTTAATTAAACAGTCTACTGACATAAACAGGATTGAACCTGAATATAGTCATATCATGATAATTTATTCATTCCAGAAAGAATTTACTACAGAGAAATTCATACTTGCAAATACAATTTTTTTTTTCAATCTTGTGAAAGCTCTATAAATTGTAACTGCTACATGAATTTTATTAGAGGAAAATTCTGTCACTTCAGAAACACACTTGTCAGACTGAAAAGAAATTGATAGCAGAAGGCTTCATTTCTCAGTGGGCTTTGAACTACTTGAAGAAAGTAGGTGAGTGCTCAACTTACTGGTATCCATGGGCATAAATGCACATGAAACTATTTTGCACTATTTTTCTAGCAAAGAACATTATCGCATAAAGTGCTTTCTTAGAATTAGAGTAAGATGCAGGATCAAAGTAGCTAATTTTCTAACATAGATCATTTGTATAACAACATTCTTTCTCCTCATTAAGGCCTACTATTGAATTCTGCACTTTAATTCATCCATGCCTCTCCTCAGCTGACACTAGGGAGAGTATGTATTTGGCATTTTACAATGAAAAACAATGACTGCATGGAAAATGCACACAAATGGGAAGAACTATTATTCAGTTTTGCAGACTGGAAAACATAGATTAGTTTTGTAGGCTGGGAAATATAGATTAGAGATGTTAAGCTCTTATATAATAAAAAGAAATACATTATAAAAATTACAATCACTGGCATTGTAACAATTTCAACACAAGTGAATTCCAATGTGAAAATAACTGGGCAAAGCAGAATTTAGATTTCAGAAAAGATTGCTAGTGATATAGATAGATTCTACAGCATGTGTGTTACCCAACACTGGGATGAATAATTAATCTTTTAATTCATTCAGAATTTTAATAGACTGTTGAATTCAAAGCATTAATTTAGATAATGGAGAGGGGAAAATACACCTCAAGTTAGAAAATTAAAACCAAGAAAGATCCTGCATGTTGCACTAGCTGCAAACATCAATTAACATTGCATATGAGACTGTCAGATCTTTTAATATTCTGTGCTAGCTGAACATTTTCTTTTATAGCTGACAATATGAGTTTCTACTTCAGTTAAATACATTGAAGTCATAGGTGATTGATTTTTTTTATTAAGCAAACTATGACTTAAAACTGACTATGATACAGCTTTGCAATTCTCAATTACAGCAGCAGTAAACCGTCTATGGGTTTTGTTATGGCTTGTTAAAGATACGTTTTCCTATCTTACAGATGCTCAATTTTAAAATGTAAATGGTACGGGATATTGATAAACCAATTAGCACTGATGCAAAGCAAATTCCTCTTTTATCTCAATTACAACATGACAACTTAATAGGTCAAGATAGTCTAACATCTGAGACAAGGGCAATTCAATAAAACAACTGCATCTTGATATGGTAATTAAGAAGAAATGTGAATCCATTATCCTGTCTTTTGGGTGCATGTCTGTTTCAATGTATTTATAACATCCATGTATAAATAAATAAATAAATAAACAAACAAACAAACAAACAAACACACACACACACACACAAAGAAAGCCAAACCAGATATTTATTCTTTAGTATCAGACTTCACAGTGGTGGTAATGTGTTTAGTCTCTAACAAGTGGCTGAAAGGATGTACTTAAGTGTACTAAAATCATGTTGTGAAAATTCAGAGACACAAAAAATAGGGCCAAAATGTCCAACAACAAATTTCAAACTGAAATGTATATTATGGGTCTATATATACATTTATGTGAAGAAAAATAAAAAAACCCTATTTTTTCAAATATAACCAGTCTTTTAACAACAATATAACTTTTTAATTAAACACCCAGAAGTTGTTTTTAAGAGTAAGAACTTATTATAGCACATTTGTTTTGGTACAGTCTGTTAAGTCTATGGTTCAGACTCTATATGGCCTGTGAGCTATGTTTTTTGGCTCAACTGGATACCTGCTAAACCCTGATCTTGCATTCAAAAGATTGGTTCCTGATGTATTATAATACATGAATGAACAGTATGGGACCTCAACAGAGCTACATGTTTCATCTGATAATAAGAAAAAGGGGTTAATACACATAACGTATTTTTTGGTGTATAAGACACCCTCCCCCCAAAAAAGTGGGTGGAAATGTCTATGTGTCTTATACAGCTAATGTTGCTGAAATCCCGCCCATCCTTCGGTCCCCATCCTTCAGCCTCTGTCTCCCAGCAATTTGCCTTCTTGCAGCAAATAGCCTGGTCAGCTTCAGCACAGCCTGATTTGGCACAAGCAGCTGATTGTCGGTTGGATCTGCCGACAATCAGCTGTTTCAGGCTGCAGGGATTGCCACCTCCTATTGTCACCTCCGCATACCCCATTTTTTGTTTCCAAATCCCATTTTCGGCCCATTCTGATCCCCGCCACCTGGAATGGGCTGAAAACAGGATGTGTGAAAGCTGAAAAGGGGCACATGGAGGGGGCAATAGGCAATGACAATCCCTGCAGCCTGAAACAGCTGATCGTCAGGAGACCGATCCAATTGACAATCAGTTGCTTGTGCTAAGTCAGGCTGTGCTGAAGCTGACCAGGCTGTTTGCTGAAGAAGGCAAATTGCTGGGAGGCAGAGGCAGTTTTTTTTTCTTGTTTTCCTGCCCAAAAGCTAGGTGCGTCTTATACTCTGGAGCATAGTCCAAAAAATACGGTATTCTATCAAAATGTACTTCTATTTTGTAGCCCTGCAAAGAATGTCCCTATTCATTAAAATTTCTAAGTTAACAATGGTTTTAAAAATCATTAAATACTGAACTTGTGCTATGTTTGCTACTCTAAATTTTTGAAACATTATAGTACCACTATAAAAAGGCTAGTGACTTAAATATAATCAAGATAAAATAAATGTAAAATTCAACACACCTGATTCCAAGATTCATGGTCTCAGCAGTTCCAATCATGCTGATGGCTAACAGCATATTATTGCAGATTTTTGCAGCCTGAAAATAAATGAAATAAGTCATAAATTTCTCTACTTTACAAAATGATCCATCAGGAACCTAATTGTATTAGAAACTAATTAATCTATGCTATGATGCACCATCATTTTAGGAATATTTTCTTATCTAAACAGAGAAACAGAAGATCCAAGGGTGGGCAAAAAAAATAGTGGGAGAAGAAGATTTCCAATATTTTACTGATATCCCCATTGTGCTTCTTTATGGGAAGCTGCCAGGGACCATTGGAACCCTACCTTCCTTCCCATCCCCTCCCCTTCTTTTCACCTGCCCTTCTCGTCTTCCTATAATTTTAAAATTTTCATGTTGAATTCCATCGTTATAGACTATACTCATTCTCAATTCTACATTGTCTTAAGAATCCATGAAGTAATCTGAATAAATTTGGGTTGTTGATGGAGGTCTGGCATTAAATGTTCAATATAAAAAAGGATTTTCCACTGCATAGTCACAGAAGGATTCTATTAATTCCTTGCTAGAAGGATTCTTGGCACCAAAAGGTATCACTTGGAAGATATAGTTGTATTGTCTGATATTTTTCTTGAACTAGTTTGCAACAGGTAAATATTGAGGAGTTCATTAGGTAAAAGATACAAATCGTCTGTCCTTCCTGTTAATATACAAAAATTGGCATTTTTGTCCAGGGACCAGGAAAGCATGAAAGTGAGAACACATTTTGGCGATGGCACCAACATCAGCAGAAATATTACATAATGCAAATCATGTATTTTGCTGTGCTCATTGTGGATATTGTAACATTGAAGAATTTTTGCAAATTAGTGTTTGCCACATATTCTTGAGCTGAACTTTCCTTTCATCCTCTATCTTTTCTTGTGTCTCCATTCTTCCTTGTGATTTTAGAGATGTACAGCATGCTCATACTTCATTTCTTCATTTCTCATTTTCCTTGTCACATCCTTGAAGATAACTTTGATGTCATCTCTTGATCATGACGTCCCCCTTTTTCCCCATGACATAATTATGCTGATATTTCATTTTAATTTAATTATTTCTGCCACAATGTTGTATGTTGTTGTTCTCACCAGAACAGTTTAGCCTCCCTGCCAGATTTTCTACTGAGTTATAGGAAGCTGTTAAAAATAGGATCACATGACCTCCTGAGGGCTGGGATAGGACCAGACTACTGATCTCTAGCACCTGAAGGAAGGGCCGGTCTAGATTTAATTTCAGAGTAGGAAACAGTTGGAAAATGAAACAGAATGGGCAAAGATTAAAGTATAGTGACTACTATATTTGTCTGACATCAGAGAGAGATTCAGTTTCTACTTTATCACAGCACCTCACTTAGTGACTTTCTGCCCAACCTACTCCCAGGGTTATGAAGAAATGTAAGAGGTTGAAGCATTGAATCTGTGCCTTGAATCCCTGAACAAAGATACGATTTAAATACATGTACATGTTTGCGTGCCTGTGAAGGGAACAATAAAAATATACAAGCTTTTCTATAGGCACCTTAAGGTTGTTGCTTCTTTAAGAGACACATGATGCATCAATTTGTTATTGTTGGATGGGGGAGGAAATAAGGAATAGGAAGAGTGGCTAGGAAACCATCACATTCAGAATGAAGATAATTTTACCAAACTGAAGATTATTTTAGTAAGATAATTTTACCACCAGCCCACAAGTGTGACAACAGCCTGAAGCAGCCACAACTTTCCCAAATTTCATTTCATGATTTCATGAAATTTCAGGACTCATGGGTCGCAGATTTTGGATGAACTGTCTACGTCATCCCATCTGAGGCATTTCGGTACACTAATTATTTCTCTATGAAGGACTATTTTTCCCAGTTAATGCTAGTAACAGCAAGATTTTTAATAACATATAGATGTTTTTGTTCCATAACCACTCTTATAGAGCACAGATTGACAATCTTTTGGGGGTCACATAAATGCTCACCTGCACTCAATTGGCACTTTTCATAGGTTTGGGGAAGTTATGTGGTCTGGTTTTCAAAATAAAGTAGTTTTTTTAAAATTCTATGTCACTTAAATTAACCAATAATACTCACAGAAAGCTCTTGAAACCACAATTGTTATCTTTTTGTAAGGGCTGCCCAGTGCAAGAGGTTTCCATGGGTCATCACTACTAAACATTTTCATTTAGAGCCTTCTACATATGTCTTCAGCAGACTGAAGCCACTAATACTTGTATTATTTGGGCAGATGAGGCATTTGTGTCATGTCGTGTCTCATCCTGTCCTATTAAGCAATCAATTTTTCTTCTCTTTAATCTGCAGTGCTGGACTCCTTAATTCTTGTATTTGTTTTTAGAGTTTAGTAGTATATTTCATAATCAAACAGAAGTATACAAATAATTAAATATTCAGTTGTACCAGTTTCAAGTAAAAACAGCTGTTCTGCATTCAAAATGGTTTGCAATTGGTGAAATTTTAAACAAAATAATACAAAAACATTGTAATCGTCTCCATCTCAATGATGCTACCACCAGCCTAAAAAGAGTAGAGTTGGCAAGTTATAACAAAACAGTATTCATAAACTAAGTTGGGGTGGATACCCTTTGGTTATTACAACTATGTTTAAAATATTTTTTTGGGACAAAGCCACCAGAGCAGCAGCATGATAACACAAAGCAGATACATACACAAGAACCTATTTTCTACCAGGTTTTAGACAATGTAGTTGGATAGTGTTCTAGGGGGAAACACACACACACACACACAAAATTTGGTGCTGCATATGGCCTTGGGGTACAAATTTCCTACCTATTGAAAACACAAGGAGTTGAGAATATTATGAGATTTGATGAAATGAGTTGAGTTGTATACAATAAAAGGGATTAAGAAAGGCAGAAACTGCATTTTAGATGTAATGTTCCACATTTTTGTTCTGGTAACTTGGTTTATTTTTCATTTTATATTATTTCAGGTTGCTGAAGAAGATGGAGACTTTCTTTTATGACAAATCACTTTGCATACACTTGATTTATGAAGTACTTTAGGATTTTCCTGTTTTTTATTCATTTAGAAATAGTTTGCTTTTCAGTAAATCTAAGCAAAATAATTGTTAAGATAAGTTAACATTCAGAATACAGATGAGTGACATGCAGCCCTCCAGAGGTTGTGTACTCTAATTTTAATACAAATAATTTGATGGGTTTGAGTGGTTAATTTAAGTAATTGCAATCAAACTTCTAGAATACCACATCTACATACCTACCTTCTAAACAACTAAATCACAAATACAACTGAAAGAAAAACAATGTGATACTTGCCCGCAGCACACTGAAAAAAAGACAAAAATGTCTGCAAGAAAATGCAAAACTGCATTTTGTATATGAAATTTGCATGTGAGCCCTACAAACTCACAAGAAAAGTTTCAGTTTTCTTACCTATGCTTCAGATAGGGTGGCATTTTAAACAGGGCTACAGTAGTATATCTTACTGGAAGTGGAGAGAGGATAGAACAAATGTCAATTAATTACCAGTTTAATGAAGAATTTCACTATGAAAGTAAATTTCAGTAAGTTTGGAGGTATCTGGCTTATGAAGCACATTCATTCAATGTGAATGGGAAGTACACTAAAGCTTATAACATGCCTAGGAATGATCTGCATTTACCTGTCCAGTTCCAACTTCTCCACAATAGACCACATTGGAACCCATACATGTGAGTAGCTCTTTTGCAGCATCAAATTCCTGCTCTACTCCCCCGACCATGAAGGTAAGATTTCCTGCACGAGCAGCTCCAACACCTACCATTAAGAATAACATAGTCATTAATGATTTTTAAGCTTCTTTTCACATCACTTGAATGTGAAACTTCCTTTGTGCTTATCATCTATATAGGAATGAAATTAAACATTTGAAACTTCCTTTGTGCTTATCATCTGTATAGGAATGAAATTAAACAGCTCTCACCACTTCCTTTTCCAGTCCTGTCCTGTATGTATTTTCTTAGATGTTGATCTTTGAGTTCTGAGGCTTAAAATGATATATATCTCTTCTGATAGTATAATGGTCTCTCTTTCTCTCTATTCGCACACAAATACATGTATATGTATGCATATATGCATACACATTTACACACACACATTACTGTAGGTATTTTTGAAAATAGTCAAAGACGTCAGAATTTCCATTTTGGATGAAAAAAAATGCACTAGTGAGTTTATTTGTGAATTGAATATTAACTTAAAATTAGTGACTGTCACAGTAGATTGTCATCTAACAGCAAGTAATAATAATCCACTGTGACAGTAATTTAACAGCAAGTAATAATGTCACTTTTTAGCAAAAGAGTTTATTCATATATTCTCCTTTTTATAAGGCATTATTAAATGGCATTTGCTATTAATGATGAATCCTGGCCTCCTAGCAATGAGAGTTAAAAGTTAACGAACGCTCTCCAACATTAAATATTATAGAGTTTCCAATTATGATTTTAATTCCCCCCCCAGAAAGTCATTATACATCTATAAGAACAAAACAGGAGTGACAATAGTTTTCAGCTGGTTAATATTTTGACAAAACCCAGTTTTGTATTTGTGAGTTCAAATACTACCTAGGTCGCGTTCGGCAACTCTAGGCTCCAGAGCTGCATGTGGCTCTTTGGGCTCTCTGCTGTGGCTCCCTGTCCCATCACTGGCTGGCCCCAGCCCTTGCCCTCCCTTCCCTCACCTGGCCTGGCCTGAGAAGGTAAGGGCGATGGTGGGGGATGGAGAAGCAGCTGATGCTGATTCTCTGGCACCTCACACTTGCTGGAGTGGTGGGCATGCCTTGGTCGCTTGGGAACCTGCTCTCCGAACCGAGACACTGGCCCAACCTGGCCGTGACTGACGCTGGCCTCGCTAACATGAGGGCTGGCAGGGTGGGAATGGGATCCAGGAGATGATGGAAAGGGGATAGGCCCGCAGCAGGCCTACAGTGCCCAGCCATGGCTTTAAGAAGCTCAGGGCAGCAGGAAAAAGGGGCTGGCCCTGCCAAACCTCGCACACCCAACCTGGGGGTCAGGGTCGGAGAAAGCGGAGCGCCCTCACCAAAGATGCTTGCCATTAGCCAGTTCCCCTCCTCTGTATCTGTGTGTGTGTGTGTGTGTGTCTATGACCGTCTGGAAGGTCTCCTAGTTTGTGCACATTCTCTCGGCTCCGCCACAGCTGGCCAGAGGGTCACAAGAAGAGAAGGAGGGAGGAGGAGGGGGCCCTCCACTGTGGCTTGTGCTCATTCCTCACCCAGTCCAGATTTCCAAAAAGAAGAAAAGGAGTAGCCTAGAGCCCTGAGGAGAGCTTGCCGGCTTGGCCCAGACTTGGCTTTCTGAGAGAGAGAGAGAAGGGACACAGAGACAGAGCGAGACACACCCACACACAGAGAAAGACACACACACATACACACACACAGAGAAGGGGAAAGAGAGAGACATAGAGAAACACACCCAGAAAGAGGAGAGACAAGGAAATACAGTAGGAGGGAGAGAGAGACACAGATACATAGAGGGGGAGAGACAGAAAAGGAGGGGAGAGGGGACATAGAGAGAAGAGACATAGATACAGAGAGAGGGAGAGAGAGATAGAGAGGGGGGAGAGAGAGGGAGAAGATAGAGGGAGGGAGCAGATAGAGAGGGAGGGAGGGAAGGAGAGAGAGAGAGAGAGAGAGAGAAGGGTTTTGTGGTTCCCAGTTCTCTGCCCTAATGACCGACTGGGTAGGCATGGCTAAGGGCTCATGTGACTAGGTGGAAAGAGTGATGTTGAGTTGGCCAGGCCCACCCAGGTTTTGTGCTCTCTGTGATTTTTTTTATGTGAGAAACAGGTCCAAATGGTTCTTTGAGTGTTTAAGGTTACAGACCCTTGACCTAGGTACCAAGCCAACTTGATGACCTTGGGCCAGTCACTTTCTCTCAGAGTCTCAGACCTAGGAAGAAGGGAAGATAAATCATTTCTGAAAAACCTTGCCAGAAAACTCAAGGACTTGTCCAGACAGTCTCTGAGATTCGGACATGATTGAATGGAAGAAGAAAAAATATTATCAAGTTACTTTCCATTCTGGCTAGCATATTTTATATTTCAAGTTGGCACAAATACAGCATTTAAAAAAATTAAAGTATTTTGTTTAGAGAAATTTCCAAGTTTTGTCTGTTTTTCTTATCAAATTAGAGACATCTGGATAAATTTAAGGCAAACTCTCACAATAAAGAAGAATGCATTCAAACTACAATTAGTGCTTGATTGCATGTTATGCTGCAAAAGAACAATAACTAGGGTGTGTAACTGCTCAGGATTAGGAAGGTTTTGTCCTATCAGTTCAGAATTGATGAAAAAATCTTGTCAAGTTTCTTGACTACTGCATTTCTATGCCAAGTGGAAAGATGCTGCTGCTGCTGCTGCTTTGTGGCAGATTTATTTTTCTCAGCTCAGTTCATCTTCTTTGCTACTAAGCCAGGAAAAAGCCATCCAATCCAGTTTAGGGCAGAGATGGTAGATATTATAGTACAAGCAATGTTTCCCAATTGCCAAGCTGCATAGTAACAGAAATACTAGATGAAGTGAGAAAATCTAACTTCAAATTCCACTAAGAATATGATTTATTGATTAATCTGATGTTCATTCTACCTATCTGAAAGGTTGTTGGGAAATAGAGCAAAGTTGTGCATTATTTGTTGAGTTTTTAGAGGAGAGGGAAAATATTAATCAGATAAAATATCATAATGTATATAAACTGAAGTTGTACAAAATAGTGATCCAAGATGGAGAATACATATTCTATAGCCACCACAAAAAAAGTGTCAGGATATCTATAGATTAGGAATTAGTTTTTTAGTCTCAGACTTGAAATTAATGTCTTTGTACCCATCGAATCATAACTGACAGACACAGACTTCAGAGGATAATTAGGACTGAAGAAAAAACAATTACTACCCACCTGCCTTCAAGCGAAGACCTGTATACTGCACAAATCAAAAACAGGGCTGTGAAAATATTTAGACCCCTCACATCCCAGACATAAACTGTTTCAACTCCTTCCCTCAAAATGATGCTATAGAACATTGCACACCAGAACAACTAGACACAAGAACAGTTTTTTCCCAAAAGCCATTGCTTTGCTAAATAAATAATTTCCTCAACCCTATTCAACTATTACAAAGTCTAATTACTAATTACTGCTAATTACTGCTAATCTTCTCATCACTCCTTATCACCCATCCCCTCCCACTTGTGATTGTAGAACTATAATTTTGTCTCTTGTATCCTTACGATTTATATTGACTGTTTCCTAGTATGATTTATTGTTGATTGTACCCCATGACTATCATTAAGTGTTGTATGTTGATTCTTGATTCTTAACGAATGTATCTTTTCTTTATGTATACTGAGAGTATTTACACCAAGACAAATTCCTTGTGTCCAATCACACTTGGCCAATGAAGTATTCTATTCTATTCTATTCTATTCTACTGCTTTCCCACAAAGTTTCTGGATTCTAGCAACTTAAATAAGGATAGAAAATAGGGCCTTTTGATGTATCCATGTATTGTTAAATCACCAACATTCACAAACCTGCATGGAACTTCTCTAATCATTCTGAATCTAGATGTCATTCAATTATCTACTGCCAAAGGCATTGTTCTACTTCAAAGTGTTGCCAACCTCTTTCAAGCAATCCTTCTTAACCTGACAATGGAGTGTGAGAAGGAATAAGATCAGATGAAAAGAGCCTGAGATGAGATAGGCCTGCTGCAATAACAGTGCACAGTTGTCAACTAGCCCTCCTACAGAGAAATGAAGAGCTCTCAGTCTGCTGGAGCACATAAGAGTGATCTAAGATATGAACCTGGAGATAGACAAACAGATATGGCTTGAGTCTTATAGTTGGCAATTTCCGGCTCTAATTAGGCTTCCATAATATCAGTAATAAAACTAGTTTATCAAAGAACTGTGTACCTGAATCTCCTCTTGTTTGTCTTCACATTCAAGTAATGGTCTGGGTGAATGAAGCCTGATAGATAGTATGCAATTTCCAGAATTTTAAAAGAAGCCCAACACAAGGTATGCTATTTGATGAAAATGCAGCATTTAAGCTTTGAATTTATCTTTATACTGCATGCCTGTGTACTGATTCTTTATTATAGATCTTGCTATAAACCCTCTTCCTATCTCAAGTTCAGTGGCTGAAGTATTTTTAGTTGTGGCATGCTATCATCAAGAGGGAAATGAATATACTGAGCAGAACTGGAAATGGAAGAAATGATATCTGCAAGGAGGAAAGCTTAATCTTATCTCTTTCTAAGTAATCAAACATTAAAAAAAACACCATTCAGCTCTGCTTACCAGAATTCAGTCTTTTCTAATTCTCCATACAGTACATTTTCCCTGTAGCCACTGGCCCTTTTCTGATCATAAGACATGGACAAATAGCACTGATGACTTTTCATATCTAAGATCCTTTTGCTAGTGCTTGGGCAAAATCAGTCCAGATGTCAGATTACTCATCCTCTTTCATATTATCTGGTAATGGTGTTTACTTTATAAAGATGCTACCCTAATAAAATTTTTCAATTCATTTTAAAGTTAATGGGAAACACTTTTTAATATATGTGACACAGACAGGAAGACAGAAATAAAATCCTAGGTGCATCATGATAGCATTTATAGAATAATTGATCAAACTGTAGAATAAATGTTATGGGTCTCTAAGTGTCTACTTAACTATAAAAATACTAATATACTGTCTTTTGTTAGATTGGTAACTCTACTCTCTCCCCAATTTCATCCCCCCCCCCCCCCCCCCAAAAAAAAAAAAAAAAGACTGTCTATTTTACCAGTCAGAGGGCGAAAAAAGGCACAAGAATCACAGAAACTGAATGGAAAGGGATAGTCTTACAACAGGTCAGTTACAACTCAGTAAGTTGTTGACCTCTCAAAGATGATTCCTGCATACAACATAGGATGTCCGCATGGGAAGTATTCCATTTTTTCCTATGGAAAACACTTTCCCATGGATAACTTTGCTCTCTTCAGCCAGCCTCAGCAGCAGCTTGGAATTGAGAAGGGGATCTCAAAAGAGTGACATATATCCAACAAATGGTACGTGGGCTTTGTAGTGTTCTCAGGAACATTAAGCAGAATTTTTAAAAGAACTATCAAATTGTATTTGAAATTAACATGTCAAGTATTTTAGCCAGTTTTAGGAACAAGTGAGCTTGTCAAAATTAATCATGGCAATTTGCTTAAGTATTTTTTAAATAAAAGTCCATATTAAAAATAAATTGGAATTATTTCCTGATCCAATCTTAAGTCATACTGAGATCTGATTAATTTTAATATTAAAAAAGAAGTTACATATATTAAATTCTACCTGAACTGTTTTCTTGGGAAGGCAATATCCACAGGCCTCTGTTGAAATAGATTACAAACTTAGTGTTTTAGTCTAGTTTTGACTATACATTTGTTATAGGAAAAATTAAAAAATTGAGATAAATTTTAATTCTTTCCAATGTTACAAAAAAAAAAAGGTAAAGTAGTTCTCCTTGCTATGGTTGTAGAAACAAAAGCAAGCATATGATAGTTATAACACATTTGTAAACAGTTTATTAAAATTAGTATGATTACTGTTTATAAATAACTTACTCCTTTCTAAGTGAAACTGCAATTATGCCGTTACTTATCCAGACATTTTGCACAAGGAAATCAACAATGAAACATGAAGTATTTAGAATTATGCTTGATGAATTAATATGTAATATGGTCCAGATCTAATCCTTCATTACACATTACTATATATCCATAAGGTTTTTTTAGATTTAAATGTGTGATGCCTTACATTTTGTGCTGAAAAGAAGCATACTACAAAACAAGATTTAAAGGTTTTTTCATTCTTCCATTAAATCATTAAATGTACTAATATATGGTTAAATGTTTTAAACAGTCTATCCTAAAATGAGATAAAGGAGAGGCTAAGGGGACCAGGCTGCTGGGTGTACTACCTTGAAAATGCAATTGTTTTAATCATTTTCTACAGATGCAGCCTCATAGAGTCTACTGTCACAGGGACCATTTACAACTTGTTATGGTGTCTCTATTGTTCACCAAAGACATTCAGCTAAAAAGGTGACAGCTGGGACAGAAAGCTGCTACCCAAAAGAACAATATAATCCTGTGAAAAGTAATCAACAAATTTAAGAGTGTTAATTAACTTTACACTTTATCATGTTCAATTAGTTGTCTTTTCTCAGAAAAGATTGCCGTGCACAATCGGTTTAGAGCATGCCATGTTTGATTTGTAAGTGATCACTGTTTCGGTTTCAAAGTCGATATCAGCCACTCTCTTGGGTTTTGGTGACACAGATGAATGGCGCTACACATGTTTCAGAGGTGATTTGGTTTAATGTAAAGTAGCACAACATAACCTCTTGTTAATATATGGTGGTTTCACACAGAAAAAAAACCCAGCAACTTATGCTCATTTTCATCTGTGTATATGCAAATTTATTTTTACACAAATACAAAAATGATGGTTCTCCAAACAATAAAATCAAAGTTAATTTTTCCCTGGAACAGAAAGCCTCTTAAATGAATAATTTTTCATCATTATTTCTTAGAGAAAAGTTTGGCTTTTTGGGACACATTTAAGATTATTTCTTCTCAGCAACATTTCTAATTTGGCTATATCATGTAGTATGCACAAACATGCTTTTTACATTACATATAATGTGTGCTACCTTTAATGGCAGCTGAAATAAATGTTGCATACCTGAGTAAGCACTGCAGGCATAAATATGATGGTACAGTGGGACTTTTACATTTCTAGGATAAATTTTTAAGTCTGAAATTCTTCTAAGAAATGTAGATTCATCAATGATTATAGTCTCTTTCTACCTATTTCCTTTACTATAGTCTTGTTAATGGGACATGGGAAAACATGACAAAGTGATGATGTATTTTTAATGAACACCACAGCAGTTTTTCAGTACTGACAAGCAGGGTTGCAGATTATAATATTTCTCACTTCATTGTTATACCCAAAACTTTAAAGGAAAAAGATATCTTCAAAGTTTGTATTAACACTGTGGAAATATGTTGTCATATCATTAAAAAAGTCACTAGTTATTGCAATTAGCTGGGACACATTTATATTCCTAAATATAAATATACAGTATTTATATACTCTAAAACAGTGCTGGAATTATCTACAGAGAAAAAAGTAGCCAGATGAATATTTCCATTATATCAAAATATATAAACATAGTAACATGTAATTATAATTGTTGATCAAATCTTTCTCCTAGGGAAAAAAAAATAAGTTTCCAATCAGAAAAAATAAATTCTGAAAGCTAACAATTGAATAAGTTAAAATTTTAAAGAAGAAAATTGTAGTATATTTCTACAAAACCAGCAGTGACAAAACGTAACATTAGATAGTATTAGATTTCTGAAGATCTATAGAGAAAAAAGAGAAGCAGTCAATAGATCTTTAAATTGGGTAGCAATAACTGTTCTTCTATCCCACGTTGGCAGCTGCTACATTTGCAGGCTTGGTTCATTATTTATCCATAATGACCATCAAGCTCCAGTCAACATCAGATCACAACAACTGTCAGCAGCTCTTTTAATTAGCCTTCTTTGAATTCAGATAAATATCACAATGGTCCAACTTTTGCTGAAAGAGCAACAGAGCACTGTAAACAATGAGCTATTCTGGCTTGAGATCTATCCACATGGAGAAGATGTCTAATGAGCTATGCTGTACAAGCTAATTTAATTAAATCTCAGATAAGACCAGTGAACATCACAATTCCAAAATGGTTCTTAGTTTTCAAAAATAGTTATGTCTCAATCTCTTTTCAATAGAGATCTTTAAATTATAATATATTGACTATTTTCCCCAAAAGTACAGTATATATTTAAATCTAAATATTCATAACATTTTCTTTTAAAAAGTATAATTATCAAAATTAATCAAAAAATGAGATATATTAATTTCATCTTGCTAATTATGTTCTTTCTTAGAGATCATAATCTTCTATTGTATGATCAGTTCTCTTTCTTTGTGCTCATGCCATCAGAATAATAATTTCCTTACCAGTGGTGACCCAACTCAAATTAAGACTGTGTCACCACCGAGACCTAGAGAAAACAAACATTTGCATAAAAGTATCAAAGGCAAAAAAAGAATATTATATGTAAGTTCATGCATATGACAGATTCTGATGTTAAATCCACTGACAGGTGCTGAAGCCTGATGATGTACTATATAAATTATTTGCAATAATAATGGCACCAATATATTTTCTATTTTAAAAATTCCTTTTATTACCAGTACTGGTGTTTCTCTGGGAATTCTGAGGCAATATCTATTATATAATTGCCACTGTAAAACACCAGCTTCTTAATGGTGATAGGTTCTATGTCACCAAGATTTTGTGTCCGGATATAAACAGTGCTGTAGGAAACCGCCTACAAAGTGTAGCCAAATTTTTAGCAAGAACTAACCAGAACTTCATTATTGATTTTCTAATTAAAAAATTCTGGAGTATATTGCTTTAAGTCCACCATCATTTGATGTATTTTGTATTCCAAGAATAATTTATATATGATTTAGATTACCATTTTGCAATAGGTAGCTCAAATAAGAAAGTGCCAGCTCTCATTAGAAAAACACTTCTGCAGAATCCCTAAAAGCTGCATAAATGTACACTCCCCTATTTTATACTTTTCCAGTATATTTTTGTAGTGTCGGGGGGGAGGGGGGGAATTTATGAGATACTTCAAAGAACTAGGGAATTTGCCTTGTAATCATTACATTATATAGCCTAAAAACATGAAACTTGCCATTCAGTATAGTGCTCATGGGAGGAAGTTTCCTGACCCATGAGGAACAAGAATGTAAGGATTTATTCTTCAAAATAAGGTGATGAATGGTTGTAAGAATTTAAGTATTTGAACTTGGCCATGGGCATAAGTGGAGGAAAAATGTAGAAAGGAAGAAGTTAGTTGCATCTTGATCCCTGGAGACAGAAAACAGATCTAGGGAATGAAAAATTCCAAAATTAACACGAGACCAAAAAAAAAAAAATAGTTCAGCAGACGAATCAACTCTTTATCTTTGTTCTAATCTATCCTGGTCATGTCAGATAAAGGTAAAAAGAAACTGTAGTGCTTGAAGTTACTGGATAAGTAAGGCAAGCCAAGAGAACTGGATATAAATTTGACTAGTAAAGAAAAAAAATCTGACTGGACTAGAATAATATGCTATTTTAGAACTGTAGTCCTTTGTGTCATGCCCTTGTTGGAGTCCATTTCTGAGGGGGAGATTGAGCAACTGATAGGGAGTGTGATTGTGGATCTGGTGGCTACGGAAGAAATGGGGGAAGGGAACAGTCCAGCTGGGCATTCAGAGGAAAACCCAGAGCCATCCCCTCTTCATCCTAGAGCACGCAGAGAGGAACAGAGAAGGGAGCAATGTGGCTTACGGGAGAGGAAAGGGCCTTGATCCCCTTCATGGGCTGCAGATGGGAAGTCTCTTTAAAAGGGCAAACTGCGCACGGCAAAGTTGCTGGAAGCAAAGCATGCATTATCTTTGTTGAGGCTTATCTGGGTTTGGCGTCCTCCCAACTGTGGGTGCTGCATTATCTTTTGGAAGTCTGCAATTTATCATCCTGGCCTGTCGTGTTAATTACTTCAGCATGGTTTGTGTTGGGTTTTTTATTTCTAATTATCTTTACTTTGGGTTCTGACTGAATTTCTTCTCTTCATAGATTGTTTTTGGAAGAGTTTGATCTCCAGCTAAGGGTAACTGAACATCGGGGGCCAAGTTGGAGGCATTAAAGAGAATTTATCTATTTTGGTGACTTTGTTATTTTTGTGCCACACCCTGGGTTATCACACCTTTGTATTCCCCAATGTTGGAAGTAGATCCTAAAATAAGAAAGGAGTTCTGATACTTAAAAACTCAAATTACAAAACATGGAACTAGGCAATATTTTAGAGTTCCAAATGCATGTAGAAAAATATTTTCAAGATTAGCAGAATTAAAAATATTCTGCTCTGTGAGCAACTGTTTCTGACGTTCTTGAATTGGGTAAGTAGTTTTTTTCCTTACTCATTTAAATCAGGGCATGCCGGGGTCTTCAAACTTGGCAAGCTTAAGACTTGCGGACTTCAACTCCCAGAATTACTAACATGACTGGAGGAGGAATTCTGGGAGTTGAAGTTCACAAGTCTTAAGCTTGCCAAGTTTGAAATCCCCTTATGTAAAACAAGGATCTTCAAACTAGGAGAAGGAATTCTGGGAGTTGAATTCCACAAGTCTTAAAAGCTGTCAAGTTTGAAGATCCCTGATTTAAAAAAACAGTAAGCGTGTTAATTTTTTTCCTAAAAAAATAGTCATGTAAAATTTTGGAAATTTTAGCTGCTTTTCTATTTTTAGAAATCAGCTGCTTTGTGAGGTTGTTTGTTTTTCCATTGTTGTGCAAACACAATTCTAACAGCAAATTAACCTGTGTAAAATTAAATAGAATACCCAACAAAATATTTTTGGTTTGAAATCCATATGTTGCTTTACCATTGTTTTAACCATGACACCACTAACAGGATTTTAATTTGAGCTTGTATTCTGATTGGTTGTCAGACTCCCATGGGACCATGCAGGGGCAACTCTGTAGGCTGTCCTGAGTCCCAGACTTGGTTGAGCCTTGCTGGGTGATGATGTAATGAAAGGGCTTTGGGCAATTCCTATTATAGCTCTACCTGCGGTAGATCTTTGTTATGTAAAATAGACTGGCCTAGGCCAGAATAATGGCCCATTAGTAAAGGTGGGGGGGCTGAGTTTCTGCCTCTCTTGAGTTTCTACTTTTCTTTTTAGGGGAAATATTCTGCCTTTTTAATATATCCTAAAATATTTCATTTTCCTAGGAGAGGAGGGGTTTTAACTTCCAACACACCCACCAAATAGGCCACACCCACAGTGACATGATCCCCTAGGCCACACCCACAAAATAGGCCACGCCCACAGAACCGGTAGTTTAAAAAAATGAATTTCACCACTGTTATGGTTGACCCAAAGGTGCTTTTTTTTAAAGAGACAACTGGACTTTCTGATTTTTCTTTTCAAAACAAGTGCATTCTGTGGTCATAAATGTGGGGAGGCTTAATCTACTCAATTGGGAAAAAAAGCAGTTTTTATAGTCCAAACTTATTTAATTTGTGTATCTTTCCATATTAATGTTAATCACAATATTGAAAAATTCAAGTTATGGTTCATCGTTTGAAATCCAATCTATCATTTCAATGTATCACATTGAAGATATTTTTTGTATCTATACCATCATGTTTTATTTTGTATCTATTTTATTATTGTTTAAAAGTTCCTTTTATATCAAATGTTTTAATATATAAAATATCTAGTTTGTTGATAAGGTGGATGCTATATTTGCTGGGAACAGAATCAAGACGGTAACAAAATTAATTACTTCCCATAATAAGTAATTATGACTAGATAAGAGACTCTTTGGTAATGACCTACTATATGATTAAAGACCCACCTCTAAAGAAATATAATAATATATGAGCATAACTATATATGCAAAGTACATAGGACTACTGCTTCACTTAACTTGTCAGTGAGTGATTAAATAGGAATTCATAATTAGGAAAGTCCACTGTGTAATTTATTACCTTTTTGACAGTTCTGGTTCATTAAAGGTTGATTACTAAAGACTGACCTCTAGTGGCAAAATAATCTCTGATGATAGTTTGCATTTATGGAGAAACAACTCCATATGGAGTTAGCATTTATCCCCAGAGGGAGAATACAAATTGTTAAATCTGTATCATTTCTTCTGAGCAGTCAGTTTTTGATACTGCATTCAAACAATGAAGGCATCAAGTGTGTATTTCAAATAATTTTAAAAATCTATAAAATTGAGTCATATTGTTTGACTTCCAAATAATAACCATTTTCCAAAATCCATCCATCCATCCATCCAATAATAAGCCAATCAGTTAAGGCTGTTAATTTGTTGTTGTCTTTAGAAATAAGTTCAACATAACTTGCTATGAAGTCACATATATATAAAGCATATAAAATGTGCCCTTTGCTAATGGTACTATTTTTCTTTCACCTATTAGATTGAGCTTCAAATATCTACTTGATGCACTCATTAAATATTACCAAGAAATTCTAGTACAAATCAACTCAATATGTCAAAACAAAAATTCTGGTTTTTGAAAAAAAAAATTAAAAAAGTAGAGCCTAAAATTTCAATTTTATCTGATAACATGGATCATTTTAGTTATTTGTGTATTTTATATCCTGGCAACATAATTGCAGTGCAACACTTCTGATAGCAACATCTGCTATGATGGCCTTGCTTCAATATATTTATTCAAAGGGAGATTTGTTCCTGCAGCAATATAAGTTTTTGATGAAAAAATTGCACCTCAAATTCTATACGGAGCTTCAATTTGGATTATATTTGCTAATACAAGCAGTCCTCAATCAGCAGTGAGGAACTAGAATTTGCATTGCTAAGCAATGTCACCCTAAAGTGCAATATCACAAGATTGCGTTGTATAGTTTAAAATTCCTGCATTTCCCAAAGCTGTTGCTAATTGAGGACCTCTCTGCAACTCCCTAGCAGTTTCCAACAAGCAAGGTCAGTAGGAAATTCAGCAGGAAGTTGAAAGTCCTAGATGACTCGCAAGCGGACTGTTGGGTCTGCTGTCAGGTGCAGAAAAGTGTTTTGAGGGATCAGTGTCCCATGGCATGAGAATGGTGCAGTCTTATAGGGGCTACTTCAGATGGGGTGTGTATGAAGAGCTAGTGTGACATGACACAAATGCAACAGGGCTTGGGGTGGCTGCTGCAAGGAGCTGGAGCAAGACCACCTTATGGTCTCCCTTTGAAGAGGCATGGTGTGAGCGTGGCTGGCTTGTGCAGGAAATATAAGGGTATGACACAGCATAGTGAGAACATGGTGGGGCTTGTGGTGGCTGTTATGGGATGCAGAAGGTTGTTCAAGGGGTCAGGAGGTAGGGCATGAATGCGGTGGGGTTAGGTGAGTGAGGCTGACCTACCTAAACGGTTTCCAACCTTCCCTGCCAACTTGATCACTGACTGTGGAAAACTGGCAGAGAAGGGTAAATATGATGATCATGTGACTGCAGGATACTGCAACATCTCTAAGTGCAAATCAAGCACCTGATTGTGATCACATGACTAGGGGGTGCTGGGATAGTCATAACTTTGAGGACAGAGCATAAGTACCACTCGTTTAACACCATTTAACTGAATGAGTGGTTGTTAACTGAGAACCTCCTGTACTAACATAGCAAACTACAGGTGAAACTTTAAAGATTTTTTTAAAAGTATATTAAGGCATGTTCCAAACTGTTATTTTCCTGGAAAATGGGCAATCCCCTTTGAAAACAAAAGCTTAGCTAAAGACTATTAAGTTTTGTTGCATATATACATTTTTAAAAACAAGGAAGGTTTGTTTCAGGAAATATCAAATGAATCTTTTCTAGATGTGTGGGACAGGTATTCAGCGATATACAACCAAAACGGAACCGAAAATTTCCATTGCTAAGCAAGACAATTGCTAAGTGAGCATTTTGTGACGTTTCTTGCCACAGGTGTTAAATGAATCATTGCAGTTGTTAAGTTAGAAGCACAGCTGTTAAGTTACACTGAATTTCGCATTGACTTTGTGGGAATTTGCAAAAGGTGATTGCATGACCCAGGCACACTGCAACCATCATAGATACAGCCAGTTGCCGAATGTCGAAATTTTGATTCCATGACTGTGGGGCTACTGCAATAGTTGTAAGTCTGAAAGATGGTCATAAGTCACATCTTTAATTGCATTGGAACTTTGAATGGTTGTAAGTTGAGGACAACCAGTAAAAATAGATGACCCATAAGATCAGTCAGGTATTGATTCTCATAATTTATTTTCCAGAGGCATGACATCAGCATTTCATTATATGAAGTTTATGGGATAATTAAGTACAGGAATTAACGGCTAATAGTCCATGCTCACCTATAGCTTTGAAATTAATTATAAATATACACTACATCTCCTTAAATAACTTAATAGTTCATATTTAAGTAAATACAGAATAGTCTTTGTACCATCCAATAGGCAAAACTTCCCATTTGTCGAAGATTTTATCTCTAAAATGCTATTAATCTTGAAACAATGGAACCTATTGTACTGTGAATAAGAGTCTTCAACAGAATATTATTTGGCCTGGTTTAAAATGAAAACCAGGAAGAGGTATTTCTGAATATGACAACATTTTACTTATAGATGATAATTCAAAAATTACAAATGCAACAGCTATATTTTTATCTACAAAAACAAGATTAATCTGTTAGGTTTTTTTAAGTGTATTATGTAACATTTATCAAATATTTTGGTAAAGTTTTATCTAAAGCCAAATTTTAGATTACATTTGTAATTTGTTATTTGATCCTTTTGCATAATAAATATATTTATTAATAAGTTAATAGTATACAGAAATATATGTTGGAAAGCCAATGTAAGATATTGCAATGTATATTCCCAATTTACTAAAAATTAACAAAAGTTAATAGAAAATATAAAATTTATATTAATAAAATTAATATTGTTAAATATTAAAAATTAATAGAAGTAAAATAACTTTGTATTTTCAAATCTAATTCTATTTAGCTTAAGAAATATTTGTATAAGTATTTATACAAATAATTTTCATGCAAGAAAAGATTAGCTTGGTTTAACAAAATACAATTCTTTCTTTTTTAATGGGAAAGGTTAGAAATCAGTTACTACTTTTCTACACTTAGGAATAACAGATTGATTTATCCAGTCTGCAGCAAGTCTGGAGCATAAATAAATTGCATGAGGATTTTTAAATGCTATGTGGGCTTTTTCTTGAACTAAAAGAACTGCTGTTGATAGGGCAGTTCTGATGTGTTCTTAAAGATGGAAGCAAGATATAGATTCAATGTAAACAGACACTTGTTACTTTGAAGGTGTGCAAAACAGATGGGTAAAAGTTCCAGTTGTTTTTCATGATGATTTAATGTACTGGCTGAATAATGAATGCTGCTTTCCACAGCAACCGAATCACCATTTAATACTATTATCCTACATTCATGACCCACCAGCATGAAATGTCAACCTGATTAATCTCAGCTCAACATGTCTGACCTCAGGAGAGAGAACGAAAGCCTGCTAGCAGAATATTGTTATTAATGATCACTCTGTGTCCATTTCTGCTGATCTCTCTTATCTAAAATAATGAAATTGGTAAAGGAAAACTCTAAATATATAACTGGAATTTTCTTAATTTTAATTAAGTGGTAACACAACATATTGTAGGTACTGTAAATTAGTTTGAACACAATAGTTTGTGAATTATTACTCACTAAAACTAAATGCATGAAAATGTGAAGAAAACAGAACTGTAGCTAAAATTAAGAGTACCATAAATTTTTTCAGCTGAAGTTATCTCAATATATAGCATTCTAAGTTATTTTGCACTAACTATAGTTAAATGGATGCTATCATGACAGTGAATATTCCACTGCTTAATCACTCTGTGAGATCCAAAGTGAAGGGTTCTTGTGCTTTCTGAGTCCAGAGGATATTTCATTAACCAAACTAAGTAACATTATCATTGTAGCCTATAATTTGCATTGTAGCCTATAATTTGCATGAATATCACAAGAACTGAAGGTTTTTTCCCGTCTCTTGTCTATCTATGCAATTCAATCTAAAAAGAGCTCAGCTTTGTATGAATGGGTTTATAGATGATAACAAGCTTCTTGATTTATATTCGGAAGTCTATTGGAAGGTATAATATTCATGAAATATACCATACTGAAACATAACTATCTGTTCTGCTACATTTTGGATCAATCGTGGCTTTGGAAGATGTTCAAGGGTAGATCACATTGCAACAATAGGAAATGACAACAGCACAAGTAGTCATGTCCAGGCTTTCCAGGAGATCCAGGAATGTACATAACTGGCAGACACGATAAAAGTTTGACAAAGGTCTAGATCGTCACAGCTGTCACTTGGTCTTCAAACAGCAGTTGTGATCACAAGACAACTACAAATTGTACACACCAATACAATACACCAATAGTGATCCTATAGAGAACAATTGTAGAAAGTGCTAAAACCCTGAAGGATCTTCTTCAGTTTTGTTAGGGTTAAACTAAAATGGATTTATCCTCATTTGGATCCCATAATACCAAACATTGAGAAAAAAACGTGATTTATCTCTTGGTCATCCTGATGTGTGTGTGTGTATATATACTGTATGTATGAATATATACACATATATGCAGGTCTTGGCAGGTTCGGGTCTTTTCCCGTATAAGGTTGAGAGTATCTTGGCAACGTTTCGACAAGGTCTCACTCGCCATCTCCAGGCTGGTACTTTCAGCTTCGTGCTTGTGCGAGCAAAGCGTGATCGGAGCTGCCGTCTCCCTATATATACTGATGGGGAGGTTGGCTGTATTGTCATTTCTTGATTGGTTGATGGAGTTGCAGATTGGCTGGCTTTTTCGTAAGAACATGTGTGGCTGAGATATTGGCTGTGTGTTTATCAGCTTCCTGTGTTGTAACAACCTGGATAATGGGCTGTATGATGACCTTCTGAATTCTATTGTTTTGACATCCTGGGTCTTGTACTGTAATCTCCTAGGTTGTAATGACCTGGGTCATGGGCTGTGTGATGACCTTCTGAGTTCTACTGTTGTGACTTCCTGGGTCTTGTGCTGTAATCTCCTGGGTCGTTGGCTGTGTTGTAACATCCTGAGGTTTTGTGGTGTAACCTCCTGAGTTCCGTGATGTGATATCCTGAGTGGGTGGCTGTGATATGACGTTCCGGGTTTTGGTTTGGCTCCGAGTTTGAGGCCTGGCTATGTGTTCATGGTGTGTGTCAGTTTGCTTGGTTTGGGGGTCAGTGTGTGTCAGCTGGTGATGCAGCCGTGGTCTGGCTTCTGGACAGTGGTTGCCTTTCGTCTATGGAGTGGGTTTGGGTTTGAGTCTGGTGAGGAAGATTGGTGGTGGTGTTGTTTTGGGTCTGGTGTTGGTTTTCGTGGCTGGGACTCATTTGTTGATAAGGGCTAGTTTCCAGGTCTCTGGTAGGCGAGAGGTATCATCCCGTTTATTCACGTTATGGGGGTGTTCCTCTATTTCGATGGCTTCCCTGATTATTCTCTTGTTGAAATGCTCAGTATTGGAGATTAATTTGGTTCCCTCAAAATTAATTTCATTATAGATAGATAGATAGATAGATAGATAGATAGATAGAAAGAAAGATAGATATATATAGATATAGATACACACACACACACACACACACACACACAATTGGATATATAATTAGTACATGGATAATATCTAACTGCGTATCTGTGGCTTAATGTAGCTGTTAAATAGAAATGGCTATGGAATTTGGTAATAAAAGTAGAAAGAATGCAGATCTTTAAGGAAACCCACAAAGAAGGGTCTAAGGCTTAATGCTTTTCTACAGGAAGGGACGGTGCCCCAGCACTTTAAGGAGGCTGTGTTCCTCCCTCTTCTTAACAAACCATCGCTAGACTCCACCCGATTGGATAATTTCCGACCTGTCTCCAATCTTCCCTTTCTGAGGAAGGTTGTTGAGAAGATGGTCACACAGCAGTTCCAGAAGTTTCTGGATGAAACAGATTATCTCGACCTCTAGTCAGGATTCAGATCTGGTTTTGGGACAGAAACAGCATTGGTCACACTTTTAGATGATCTCTGGCAAAAGCGGAATAGGGGTAGTGCATGCATCCTTGCTCTACTTGACCTCTCAGCGGCTTTTGATAGCACTGACCATGGGATTCTCCTGAGACAGATTCAGGGGATGGGAGTGGAGGCCTTGTGCTGTCTTGGTTCACTTCCTTCCTCTGTGGCCGCTCTCAGTCAGTGTTGATAGAAGGGGAAGATATCCAATCCTCATTCACTGCTTTACAAGGTTTTTCAGGGCTCGTTACTCTCTCCATTCCTGTTCAACATTTATATGAAGCTGCTGGGTGAGATCATCTATCACTCTGGACTGAGGTATCACCAATATGCTGATGATACTCAGTTGTATGTCTCGGCCTGTGGTGATTTAAGTGTTGCTTGTCCTCCCTCTCGCAGTGCCTGAAGGTGTTAGGGGCTGAACCCTTGCAAGACTGACTAGCTCTGGGTTTGGGGTTCGTTGGCTCAGGGAGAATTACCATCTTTGGGGTGACACTACCCCAAACAAACCCTGCATGAAATCTAAGGGTTTTCCTGGACACAACTCCTGTTCGAAGAGCAGATGGCAGTCGTGGCCAGGAGGGCCCTTGCATAACTGAAGGTTGTGCACCAGTTACACCTTTCCTGGATTAGAGGTCCCTACTCACAATCACTCATGCCCTGGCCACTTCCCGTCTTGATTACTGCAACACACTCTACATGGGCCTGCCCTTGAAGAGCATCCGGAAACTCCAGTTGGTGCAAAATGCAGTGGCCTGCATGGTTTTGTGCAGACCCTGGTGTGCACATGTTTCACCTCTCCAGCAGGAGCTGCATTGGTGGCTGATTTGCTTCTGGGTGCAATTCAAGGTGCTGGTTGTCACCTTTGAAGCCCTTCAGGGCTTGGGTCTGGGTTATCTGAGGAAACATTTCTTGCCAGTCACATCTACCCGACCCATTAGAATGAGGCAGGGAATGTTGCGGGTGCCACCTCTGAAAGAGATACACCTGGTGGGACCCAGAAGAAGGACCTTCTCCGTGGTGGCTCCCTCTCTCTGGAATATCATTCTCCCAGAGATTAGAATGGTCCCCTCACTAATACTCTTCTGGAAGGCATTGAAGTTTTGCCAGTGGGCCTAGGGAACCCAGAGAGTGATAGAGCCCATCAAATGGATAGTATGATCTGCTGTCGTCGGGGTAGAGGGTGGGAGTTGGTTTTTGTTTTGTTTTTTGTTTTCCCAAATTTGGTTCTATTGTACTTTACTAATTTGATTCTTTTTGTTAGTTTTTATTGTTTTTTATTTTTTGTTTTAAATATGGTTTTACATTGTGTAAGCTGCCTCGAGTCACCATGGGCGAATAGGCGGCAATATAAATTAAATAAATAAATAAATCTCTCCCCATTTATAAGTCCTTGTTGGAACTGTCCCAGTAGGAAACAATGTATCCCTTAATCCTAGTTCCTAGAGATATGGTACTATGCTTGATAATATAAGACACCAACGAATGTTATACATCCCAATATACAAATGAAATTAATGCAGTGATACATCTGGTTTGAAAGCTGATATAAAAATCAATTAATTTGTTTACTTTGCATTCTTGGAGCTGTAAACCAACTATCTTGTCAAAAACTTACACTAAAAAGGGAAGATTAGAGACAGGGTGATAATTGTTTGAACCATTAGATCCAGAAATGGTTTCCTGGAGAAGGAATAAATTACTATTTCTTTAATAGCTGGTAATACCTCAAGTTTCCTCAAGGATCCAAGAATATACCAACACCTGAGAGATCGTAAACAATCAGGAAGGTCATGAACCCAACAAACAAGTTACCAGACTTACAGCCCCCAAAACACTTCCTGCTTTATCAAGACTATAAGGCTTGAACTCTTCCCAGGTAACTATACTAATCTGTATCTTGTCAACTCTAAGGAACCTAGACAGTCAGAGTCCAATTCAGAATGGATCTGAGCAACTTTCTGACAAATCCCTTGAGTAGCATCCACAGTGGCTCTGTAGATTTTCCTTGGGCCCAGAAAGAGCAAGATAATCCTGAAAGGACCTCTGATTATCCATCTACACATGTGATAAAGAGTGGAAAAATTACAATGAAGTAATCCTCAATGAAGATCCTCATTTGTGTATTCCAGGTGTCTCTTCTGCCACTTTGCCTTAGTGAAGTTTCTCTCAAAATTAGAAGGCTTTGAAGCCAAAGCAAATGTTGCACCTTCATTTTAAGCAGCAAGCAAATCCTCACTTAAAAGATTTATCGGAGTCTTAAGAAGTCTAAGGTTTTCTTTGGAAGACAACAGAGTCCACCAGGCACCTGCACAATATTATTTGATGTCTGTTAATATAGTACATGCTTTATCTTAAAGGTGCTTTTTCAGGAGGCAACTGGACTTTCTTGTTTTTCCTTTTGAAGGCGTTTCCCTTCTCATCCAAGAAGCTTCTTCAGCTCTGACACGATAGTGGGGAATGTGCTTTAATAAAATCTATTATATTGACCCAAGTTTTCATGTTCTTCTGCTCAGGTGAATTTTTAAATATGTTTCCTGTTCGGTTTAGATCCTGTTCTCCAGTGTTAGAATTTAAAGAATTATTCTTTTAAAAAAGATTTTTAAAAAATGGTAAAATACAAGTTCTGCATGGAAGCAACTTGAGGACAGAGTATTGCCATCTTGATTTGAGCACTAAAAAAGGTCCCAGCAATGAAGACATTTATATAGATCTTCATATCATTAAAAAGCAGAGGATTTATTGTCTATTGTAAAAGTCAGTCCTTCTGTTCAGCAAAATATAATTATTCCCTCAAAGAATATAAGAACCAAGATTATAAGTAAAATATTAGGAATTCATGTTCATATTGATTGGCCAAGCTTCTAGAAGAATAGTTTTACAGAACAACTCAAACAAATTGCTTTATTTGGCAAGCAGGGTTGCCAAATTTGCCCATTTTCAATAATCTCCAAGAATACTACACAGGACAGATGTCCTAAAAGTTAACTTTTAAAATGATTTATAAGAAGACAGTTTGAAAAATAATCACCACCATCTAATATAAAGAAAAGAATCTCAGTTCTAAATTTTGAAAACTATTTATGGTTATTGTCTATATTTTTTTACAATCTTACTTCACATCCAAGACTTTCATTTCCAAAAACATGGAATTTACTAAAGACTAATAAGGAGGTTAGAGAAGGAATAGTGTAGTTTGAAAATAAAACAGGCACTATATGGACTTCCAAAATCACATAATCCAAATTCAGCATGTCTACAGATTATTCCAGAGTGCTATAATTCTAAACCACCTGGAAGTTATCAATGTAGGGACTTCTGCAATGCCGAAATTAAAGAACAGACACACAATAAATGACTGCACCAAAGAAACATATACTGATAATTATAATCATTCGTTCAACTACTTTCGGAAATTACAACAGCGCTCAATGAAGGGATTTATGACCTGTACCTGAGATAACAACTGCTGCAGCATCCCACAGTCATGTGCAGAAAATTCAGGTGCTTGGCAAACTTACCTACCTTATGACCAACTAACTGCTCCACCCACATATCTTCTCCCCCATTCTGCCCCAATAGATCCTTTGAGCCGACCTCCCATCTAGTAGGGTCCCCACAAGCCTTGGGTCTGCTTCCTGCCATAATTTACAACCATAATTTTGGGCTCATAATTTTGTAGTTGTAAATCAAGGACTATCTGTACACCACAAAGTTGGACTGCTTAATTTCCATTCTATCTGATAAAAAACAACATGCAGGCTTAACAATAAAAGATGCTCTCTACAAACAGAGATGGCACAAGATATTCTGCTAAATTATATAAGAAAAATGTGATTTAAGCAGAAAGTACACCCTACTACTTTATAAGTTGCTTTTATTATATTATCTGTTGGATTGGATAATTGAATGTCCTTACTCTCTTGTCTGATATGGTGAACTGTCTTTGAATTCTCTATGTGATATGGATTAAAACACTGCATTAGAATGTTTTCTAACACAAACCAAATTGTCAAACTGATATCAGTTCTTGAAGAGTTAAAAACAACATATTTTAATTTGAATGTCTAAATTAACCTGTATTCAAATTGAGAATCTAAAATATCAATATACTAGCTCGATACTATGTGGTTGGGCTTAGTTTTTGGGAAGGAAAATAAGGGGAAAATTTTGCCTCTGCCTACCAGCATCCATCGGTATTCATCTGGCTAGCGTCCTGACAGTTTGTGAGAGAGCTGAGGACTGTTTGGAAAGTAAAACAGTATTTGCTGTGTAAGCAAGGAGGAGATAGCAAGGAGCCTGGGCATGGCTTAGCTCAACTGTTCTGAACTAAAGCTGGTTGCTGCTGTGAAACTAAAACTGAAACTCCTCTCCTCTGCTTATGTTTTGCATTTGGAACAGATTTCTCTTCAGGTGGGGAGGGGCAGTACAACTCCTTAGCATCAGAATATGTTTATAATAATATACAAAATACTAATTTTCTGATAGTCATTTTGAAAAATCCTTTCTTAGTGAGCACCTAAAAGCCAAGAGGAACATATATGCCAAATTACAAGTTTGTAGGCTTTACAATTCTGGAGATTTTGTGATGATGCGTGAGTGGTATTTCGCTTTTATATAGATTCTGCATATTTTTTCATTAAAATAATGAAAAATAAGAGGTATAAGACATTGGTTGGTTTCCTGATTCTGTTTAATCCAGATGTTTTCATGGTGATTTAGCAATAAATGAAAACTATTGATGTATATATAAATCCAAGTGGAAAAGGATTACAAATAAAATTATGGAAGTTTCTATTGTTCAGGCAACATTTTAAACATTTTAGAAACATTTTAATCACATAGACAAATGTTCTGAAAGTACTTAACTTCCATTTGAAAGTTGATGAATGGAATGGGATAATCATTTATGCAAGCAACAGCTTTATGAGCAATAGCACTTAGATTTATATACTGCTTCGTAGTGCTTCCACAGGCCTCCTAAGTTTACAGAATCAGCATATTGCCCACAATAATCTGGGTCTTCATTTTACCGACCTCGGAAGGATGGAAAACCGAGTCAACCTTGAGCCTGGTGAGACCCAAACTGCCAAAATGCTGGCAGCCAGTGATCAGCAGAAGTAGCCTGCAGTACTGCAATCCAACTGTGCCACTGCGGCTCTTACTACCGTGTAATTTTGCAGGGAAGTTGTATAAAGTTTTACTTAGATGGAACCTATTATATTATTTACACATTACCATATAATAAGGGGCCTTGTTAATACTATCTAATAAGGGACCTTGCAGTCCTAGTGGATGATGACTTAATCATGAGCCAGCAGTGTGCAGCGGCAGCCAAAAAAGCTAATACAACCCTGCAGAACAACAGAAGGATTTGGGGGGGGCGGGGCGTTCCATATAGAGTCTGAAACAAACAAGAGCGGGTCAACTTATTTTCCAAAACATCTGAAGACAAGACAAAAAACAATAGATGAAATTAATCAAGGAGAGAAGCAACCTGGAATTATGGAGAAACTCTATAACCATGAGAACAATTAAGTAGTAGAACAGCTTGCCTTCAGAAATTGTAGATACCTTCATCACCAGAAGTTTTAAAGAAAAGACTGGATAGCCACCTATTTGAAATGGTATCAAGTTTTTTTAAAGTTTGCAGAGCAAATACTAAAACTCAAACAATTTGGGTGTTTGTTATTTGCTTGTTAGATCTCACTAATTATAGTTCTCTATTGAGATTATTATATACATCTAATTTAAATACACTGTATATTGATATAATTATAACTTACATGTTACATGTCACTGGAGAAAGCAATTATGCTTGGATAAGTTAGAGGTAAAAGGCCAGCAAGGAACACAATGGTTGGATACCATCAAAGCTGACATCTGAGCATAGAACAACTCAAAAGAAGTAGCGCAAAATTGGAAGACATGGAGAGACCTGGCTCACAAAATAGCCAAAAGTTGATATGACTGAATAGATAAATAACATCATCAATGTTACATCATCATCAAAAATACATAATGGCCATATTACTTCTGAAAGCATGCCAAGGATGTTAGATGATTCCCTAAGTATTTTTGTGTAAACAAGAGAATAGAGGGAAATTTCCTCACTTTGCAGGATTAGAGGAAAGCTTCTCAACTTGCAAGAATCTCTTTGTAGACTTAAACATGACACATTAGAGGTAGTCCTTGACTTACAACTATAATTGAGTCAAACATTTATGTTGCTAAGTGAAACATTTGTAAAGTGAGCTTGTCCCATTTTATGACTTTTCTTGCCACATTTGTTAAATGAATCACTGCAGTTGTTAAATTAGTAACACAGTTGTAAAGTGAATCTGGTTTCCCCATTGATTTTGCTTGTCTGAAGGTCGCAAAAGGTGATCACACGAGTCCAGGACATTGCAACCATCATAAATGTGAATCAGTTGCCAAGCATCCAAATGTAAATCATGTGACCATGGGGATGCTGCAATGATCATAGTGTGAAAAATGGTCTTAAGTCACTTTTTTCAGTGTCGTTGTAACTTCAAACAGTCACTAAGTGAACTGTTGTAAGTCAAGGGCTACCTGTATTTGGTGGTAAAATGAAAAAAGAAGTCTCAGTAGTTCTTTTTATTTGTACCAAGCAAAGTGATAAGAACTTTTCTTATCCACTCATTATCATGGCTGATAATCCTTTTGGGATGACACATCATACTCATTTCCTTACTTAACTTTCTGCACTTTTAAACACATTTCTAATGAAAAGAAATAATGATTTGCATACTTCATAGTGAACTACTCGCCTAACAACACTAACTTAGTTTCAATAATATTTGAATGACCCAAATGTTCTTGAACAATAAAAATAGAAATACATCCCCCTGCCTTAAGAAGGACAAAAGTAATCAAGGACAGCACAAAAGTGTTTGGAGATAAAGAAGTTTTGGAGGAAGTGATGCTTATTATTCTAATAGAACTATGCTTCTTACTATTTATCTACCTTCTCTTACAGCTATTTTGTGAGACTATCCACAACATATCCTGATAATTACAAGTGGGTCAATATCTACAGCATTATTATAAACAATTTAACACACTATAACTGAAAACATTTTCTTGATGTTATGCCTGCTTTTTCTTTAAACTGAAAATAATAATTTGAGAATCGTATAAGAAATCTGTGTACACAAATTACAGATTACTTACTAGTTGAAAAGTAGAAAATTCACACAGTCATTTTTAGACTATCATTTAAGATGGGGAAACAGGACAATAGTCTTTCAAGTGAATATGTAACATCTAATAACATGAACAAATTATAAATTAGCAAGGCTGCCAAGTAAAGAAATTTATATCAAATTTAGTAAAATAGTAAAATAGACTAGGAAAATCACACATAGCAATTTTGCAAAGCGTTATACATTTTTTTGTTAATTATACAAAAAGGTGCCTAAAACTGACAGAGTTCTAAACTACGTGGGAACTGAGACATGTCATAGCACTGAATGCTGCTGTTGAAGATAACGGATATTCCTTTTAATTCGTCCACCATGAATTCTTTTATGGATGTGCTTATATATTTATTTTATTTGCTTGTTTTATTTGCACAATTATTCCAAACACTGTATTTGGTGTTTGAATTGTTTTCTGAGTTTGCACTCCAAAAACAGTCCAATGTTAAATACAATTTCATGTTTATATATTGTTCATATCTATCTTTAATCTTTAATCATCAATTAGTCTAGAGTTACGCATATAACTTTTACTTTCTGTGCCATTAAATTTTACAATTACT
Organism: Bungarus multicinctus; assembly: GCA_023653725.1. Classification (NCBI taxonomy): domain Eukaryota; kingdom Metazoa; phylum Chordata; class Lepidosauria; order Squamata; family Elapidae; genus Bungarus; species Bungarus multicinctus. The sequence continues at coordinate 88,740,721 of CM042840.1, read as the reverse complement.
ATGTGGCAATAACTTTTCAAGATCACCATAGGTTTCAGGGGCACTGATTACATACCTTTGTTTTACTATAAAAATGTAAGCTGAGAATACACTAAATTGTACATAATATGTACCTTAATTTCCATTTGAAATGACACAATACTGAATGTGACATCATGGCCCCCAAGACGTATGGTAGATGTCCCACACTATATCAGTAATACAAAACATGTATTTGGTCAGAAAATAAGTTATGCAAATACCATCAATAGGTGTGCTTGCCACCAGAAAGACCACAAATGTATTCTATTATACCACAAGAATGAAAATTTTTATATAGCTAAAGAAGTTAGAAGCTAAATATGTGAAGTTCTTTGATTTTAGATGCCACCGTTGGAACAGAAGTGAAATTTGTTCAAGGTTATAAGGCTTTTCAATTCTTCCTTCTTGTACTGGCTAATTAATTGCAGTGCATTTGAAAAAATGTCTTCAGTAATGTTTCACTGAGGATTTTAAAGATGCATCTTAGAGAAGAGTAATTGTTCAGAACCAAATACTGAAGAAATAATGGCGAAGGAGGAAATGGGTAGATATTCCAGCTTAGTTGTTATAACGAAAATGTAAGAGATTTTCATTTTTCTTCCTTTAAATGGCAGAGAAGATAGATTTAGAATTTAAAATATTTTTTTCCAAGTCAGTCACTAGAAAATAAGTGATTGTCTTGAGTTAGAGTGTCAAACTCAATTTCATTGAGGGCTACATCAGGGTTTTGTTTGACCTCGGGGGATTTGGGGGGGCATGGCCAGCTTGACATCATTTGTGCCGGGGGCACCGGTGGTGCATTCTGAGCACTCTGCCAGCGAAAATGGGCTGCTGATCTCCATTTTTGGCTGCGACGGCCTCCTGGAACCTCTGGTGACACAATACAGAAGTCTAATATGGCCCTCCTGAGTCAGTTTTTGCTGGCAGAGGCACTGTGGACCAGCCCTTCACTGTTTCCAGGGCAGTCTCGTCGGTCAGTTCTAAGCACCAGTTCTAAGCACCAGGCCGGATGCGGTTTGTAGGCCTTGAGTTCGATACCCCTATCCTTGGTTGATTTCTGAATAAAAATATTGGTCTCATTTATTTAGTTATTTGTATTTATTTATTGAATGTATTTCCACTCATTTTGCTCCAAGACAATTCTGGGCAGCTTACATTAAATATGTATCAATATTAAATGTTTGATTTCTTCTTACAGGCTCAAAGTTGACTCAACTTTCCATTCCTTCTAAGGTCAGTAAAATAAAGACCCAGATTGTAGGGACAATATGCTGAGTCTGTAAAGCATTTAGAGGATGCAATAAAGAGGTATTTAAGTCTGAGTGCTTTTGCTATCACAGGGAACTGGCTAAGGAAGGACAATAATTTATCTTACTCAGCTGTTTACTAGGTTAACCCATCTAAGGTTGGGCCTGGAAAAAAAGAGTGACAATAGTCAACAGAAATTGTAGCTTATTAGGGACTTCCAGCTGACATCGCTGCGAGATCAGATGTGAGGAGCAGGTCTCCACTCTCCCGCGCTGAGATCTCTCCATTGGAGGCCTCCAAAAGGAGATAAAGCCACCCTGTAGGGGTGAAGAAAAGAGGGGCGCCCTCCAGGTCATGGAAAACAGCAACTCTCCAGCTTGACCCAGGGCTTCTTCCCTCTCATCCATGACAAGGAGAAGAGACAGCCATCATGGCTGCCACGAAGCTGGGACAGCCAAAGCAACAAAGAAATGTGCAGAAGTGGTGTAGATGAACAGTGACTGCAGCTTGGTGAAAAGATTCCTTTTTCATTTAGATCCTAACCTTAAAAGGAAAAAAAAGAGGAAAATCCAGGAAAATACTCTGAACAAATAGATAGAAAAATCCTAGACCCAAAAAGGAACTAAGTGGTGAAAAGTTAAAGACCTTTTAAAACATAGAAAATTGGATTTTTAAAATGGTTAGACATTGTTTTGGAAAGGTATTATAAAATGCTGGAATTATTTATTTGAATCTACTTTAATAGCCAACTTTGCTTCTATAAATTGAACTAAATTTGGATTAATCAATTTATCAGTCTTAAAACAAAGCTGAAACTTAAGCTGAGGGCAACACCTACTGGTGAATGGAAAATATACCATACCCTACAAGTCTAGAAATTTTTTAAAGAGAAATAAACAACATTCATCGGGAGGACTGTGGTGATACTTACTGATCTATAACTAGCTACTTTATGATTACTGGACACACTATTGTGGGAACAAGGAAGACTCTTAAGTAAAGTAAAGTGACTTTTGATTTGTGGAAGCTGACTGGGCTACTTAAATGGAACTGATTAATAATCCTGAAATGTAAAGAGCTATGACTATTGAACTTTCGGAGGAGCAACATTGGACTTGAATATACAATAGGGCAAAAAAGTATTTAGTCAGCCACCAATTGTGCAAGTTCTCCCACTTAAAAAAATGAGAGGCCTGTAATTGTCATCATAGGTATACAGTGGGGCAAAGAAGTATTTAATCAACCACCAATTGTGAAAGTTCTCCCACTTAAAAAAATGAGAGAGGCCTGTAATTGTCATCATAGGTATACCTCACCTATGAGAGACAAAATGTGAAAACAAATCCAGACAATCACATTGTCTGATTTGGAAAGAATTTATTTGCAAATTATGGTGGAAAATAAGTATTTGGTCAATATCAAAATCATCTCAATACTTTTTTGGCGGTGTGTTTACCTCCAGGACCGCATTCTGCCAGTGATCTCCAACAGGCCAGTGCGTTCCCACAGAGAGGGTTTGCTCCAGGTGCCGTCGGCCGCTATGTGTTGTCTGGCGGCGCCGAGGGGTAGGGCCTTCTCTGTGGGTGCCCCCGCCCTCTGGAATACTCTGCCACCGGAGCTCCGTACCGGCACGGACCTGAGGGCCTTCAGGCGTGCATTGAAGACCTGGCTCTTTGAGCAGGCCGGCCTGGGCTGAGATAATGGTTTTAATTTGGTCTCCATAGCATTTAATTTTAAATTGGGGTTTTAAGGGGGGGGGGGTCTTTTTAGTCTCATTTATCAGCCGATTAATTTAATACTTTTTAATTTTTGTATATTTGTGGGTTTTAGATGGGCTGTACACCGCCCTGAGTCCCCTGGGAGAAGGGCGGTATATAAATTTAAATAATAAATAAATAAAATAAATAAATCATTGGCATGCTGAAAGACCCAGACACGTTTCATCTTCAATGCCCTTGCTGATGGAAGGAGGTTTGCACTCAAAATCTCACGATACATGGCCCCATTCATTCTTTCCTGTACATGGATCAGTCAAAGAGAAACAGCCCCAAAGCATGATGTTGCCACCCCCATGCTTCACAGTAGGAATGGTGTTCTTTGGTTGAAACTCAGCATTCTCTCTCCTCCAAACACGACGAGTTGTGTTTCTACCAAACAGTTCTACTTTGGTTTCATCTGACCATATGACGTTCTCTCAACCATATGACATTCTCCCAATCCCCTTCTGGGTCATCCAAATGCTCTCTAGCAAACTTCAGATGGGCCCGGACATGTACTGGCTTAAACAGGGGGACACGTCTGGCACTGCAGGATCTGAGTCCCTGGCGGAGTAGTGTGTTACTGATGGTAGCCTTTGTTACATTGGTCCCAGCTCTCTGCAGGTTATTCACTAGGTCCCCCCCATGTAGTTCTGGGATTTTTGCTCACCGTTCTTGTGATCATTTTGACCCCACGGGGTGAGATCTTGTGTGGAGCCCCAGATCAAGGGAGATTATCAGTGGTCTTGTATGTCTTCCATTTTCTAATTATTGCTCCCATAGTTGATTTCTTCACACCAAGCTGCTTGCCTATTGCAGCTTCAGTCTTCCCAACCTGGTGCAGGTCTACAATTTTGTTTCTGGTGTCCTTCGACAGCTCTTTGGTCTTCACCATAGTGAAGTTTGGAGTGTGACTGTTTGAGATTGTGGACAGGTGTCTTTTATACTGATAACAAGTTCAAACAGGTGCCATTAATATAGGTAATGAGTGGAGGACAAGGAGCCTCTTAAAGAAATTACAGGTCTGTGAGAGCCAGCAATCTTGCTTGTTTGTAGGTGACCAAATACTTATTTCCCACCATAATTTGCAAATAAATTCTTTCCAAATCAGACAATGTGATTGTCTGGATTTGTTTTCACATTTTGTCTCTCATAGGTGAGGTATACCTATGATGACAATTACAGGCCTCTCTCATCTTTTTAAGCGGGAGAACCTGCACAATTGGTGGCTGACTAAATACTTTTTTGCCCCACAGTATTGTTTTTGGACTTGAGTAAGAGCTGGACTTATTAAAATAAGACAAAGATGCTCTATCAGGGAGAAATGAGTTAGATTTCAAGAGAAATGGGGTTGATGTTTCAAAGCATTAGGGTACTATGATAAAGAATCACAAAGATAAAAATCCTAATGGAAGGCACGCATGGGAAAATAGAAAAAAATATGCTAGAACCGATAATGAATAAAGATCAAAGAGTCCAGGAAAGAGGGGAAACAGCAGAAAGAATGGAGGAAAAGACAGATCAGACAAACTAGCAAATAAAGCAAGAAAATAAGGAGAAAATGATAAAGATAATAATGACTGATGAAATAACTGAGGAAAAAGTACTTTAAAAGATTTTAAAATGGAATCGGATTACCTGGAAGATACTTTTGAAAAGAAGATAGGAGTTTGGGTGGAGACTCTGGAGACTTAGCAGCTTAGGAGAATAGAGATGGGAGAAATATTCCGACTGAATAGGGAACACACAGATGTTGACAGAGACAAAGATCCAAGAGAGAAATATGAGAGACAAGCCCAAAAAACAAATAAGAATTGAGTATTAAAATAAACAAGAGATGATGGCTAGAAAGGAATTACTATTTTTCCTTTTTTCTAATATAATGATGGCCTGATTAAAAACTAGAATAGAGGTAGAAATAAGAACACACACCTTTGTATAAAGCAGTTAGATGGAAAGATTGGAGGTTGAAAGATGCTATTATTAGGTATATTTAAATAATAGGACTGGTACTGGAATGGCGAATTGTGACTTTGAACAACCAAATACTGAAGAACTATGTCTTGATATAAACATATGTATTAACACTAGGATTACTAATAGTTGCTGGACTAGAAGTTAGAATAGAGGTAAAAATAAGAAATAGGGGAAGTATTAGCAGATATAATTTTTATATAATAGAATATAATTAATAATTAGATGGAAAGATTAGAGGTTGAAAGATAGTATTACTATGCATGTTTAATAATAGAATTGGCATTAAAATGGAACACTGAAATACTAAATAACTATTCTAAAACAATTATGTATATCAATACTAGGATTATATAAGTTTGATTAATGTAACAACTATTATTGTTGTTGTTGTTTATATTAAAATGAATTATACCCAGAGGCCACACTGTTCATGCATTGATATTGATGTATATTGATGTATTTAAACATAAAAAATTCAATAAAACCAGAAAAAGAAATTCCAGCTCACTAAAAAGATTAACAAATTGTTGGGAAACTGCCAAAAGTATTTTGGACGCTGCCTTGATCTCTTGGATGTCTGGGACAAACCATCTTAAGGGATTCTGCAGTGGTCTTGAAAAGCCACAACTGGAATCTGGTCCAGGAAGTGACCTGACCATGCCATAGAATTCAGTCTAATAGTTTCTTTACTCAGATTATAATTTAAGCAATCCAAAGTAAAAATGAGGGCTAATATATGTGCTCATCTCTGTGTTGATTGGCATATTCTTTGAACTCTTGTAAATTCATTGTTGCTATGGAAACCTCCTATTTTAGCTTCCTACTTTTATAGTTACCCACAGTTTCTACCCTGATATCTTCTATCATTCATTTATTCGAGTGTTTTATATATGCAGAACAAAAACAATTTTTAAAAGCATCTAAACTACTGATGAATGGCAAAACCATTTGATAATGAAGATTGGTATTTTACAAATTACGGATCTTGGGATTGTGACTCTCAAATGTACACCCAACACATATGGAAAACACCATGTTTGCTATATACAAATTATATAGTTCTATCATTTTAATACATACATTTTATTCTTGGATCTTAGTATCTTAAATATACCTGGCAACTCAATCATCTTAAATTAGTCTTACATTTGTTGGTACAGTTTTCTTCTGCGTAATAAAAAGAGGGCAATGAAGGGGTGCTTCTAACAAGAGGAAGAGAAGGAGAGGTAAAGAAGGAAGAGGAAGAGAAAAAGAAAGAGCATTTAAAAAATAAGTTTTGCTCAATGTTTATTAAAACTTTACCCCTACATTTACAAGCTGGAGAAAGATCCAAGTCTTTAACATTATAATCATAAAAATATCATCATCATGAATATGAAAGGAACAAATAGTTCAGTTTTTCAAAATTAAACAGCAAATGAAATCCTTTTCTTGAGAATTACAATATTTTTTTAAAAGTATGAGAGATTTATAATAAATCAGAAGTGATATTTAGCATGCACACAAGAAGTTTTCTTTATCTTTGTTTAAGCATTGAAAGCATTTTTGGAAAGTTGTCTCCACTGTAAAAATAGCATCAACTGAACCAAAACAGATTTCTGAAGCATGTTAGCAAACCTCAGAGGCAATGTGTTATGGTTTCTGCAGGTTTTCCCTGCTGGTTCTGTAACTAGACAAGCAGTGTACAAACAGCAGTAACAGGGATATAGGCTGTCAGAAGCCACCAGCTGCCTGCCAGAGCTCTGCAATTGAATGGGGAAGCTGACAACGTGGGTGTTGCTGACCATGCTGAGCTACATGCCATCCAGCTGCTGTGTGGTCATGTCCATCTGGAGATCTCTAGCCAGACAAATCTCTATGCCTGTCAAATCCTCTCAGTAAGCCTTGTTATGCAAATTCAATTATTCAACTGTACCCCATTAATGCTCCTTCAGCCAATCTCACAATGACAGTGGTGGTCACTTTTTGATTCATCAAAAGATCTCATTTATTTATTTATTTATTTATTTGTTTGTTTGTTTATTATTTAAATTTATATACCGTCCCCTCTCCCAAAGGGACTCGGGGCGGTGAACAGACAGAATAAAAATACACATATAAAACACAAATACAATATTTAAGAATTAAATATAATTGGCTCTTACAAAGATTAAAATAAGGGGATTAAGAAAGATTAAAAAGCAGATTAAAATTTAAAAACCCCTAGGCTAGACCGGCTTGCTGAAAAAAAAAAGTTTTCAGCACACGACGGAAGCTCATGAGATTAGGGACGGTCCTCATCTCCGGGGGTAATTCGTTCCAGAGAGGGGGTGCCCCCAGTGAGAAGGCCCGCATCCTCCGGTCGCCAGCCACCCAGCCGGCGGCACCCCAAGGAGGCCGACTCTATGGGAACGTATCGGTCGGCGGGAGGCCGATAATGGCAGGAGGCGGTCTCGCAGATATCCTGGTCCCGAGCCATGGAGCGCTTTAAAGATAACTAAGACCTTGAAGCGCACCTGGAGGGCCACCGGAGCCAATAGCTCGCGCAGAAGTGGCGTAACATGGAAGCCCTGAGGAGCCCCCAACACCAGCTGGAGCCTCCAGATGCTCTTCAAAGGCAGCCCCATGTAGAGAGCGTTGGCATAGTCTAGGCAGGAGGTCACCAGGGCGGAGGTGACCGTGTGAAGTGCATCCCGATCCAGAAAGGGCCGCAACTGGTAGATCCTACGGACCTGGCCAAAAGCCCCCCTGGCGACGGCCACCACGTGGTCTTCCAATGACAGCCGTACATCCAGGAGGACACCCAGATTGCGGGCCCTCTCTGTGGGGGCAAGAGCAGCCAGCAATGGAACCAGCTGGCTGTACCGGGGTGCCGGGAAGCACAGCCACTCAGTCTTAGATAGGTTGAGCTGAAGCCTGTTCCGCCCCATCCAACACCACACGGCCTCCAGGCACCGGGTCATCACTTTGACGGCTTCATCAGGGTGGCCCGGGGTAGAGATGTACAGCTGAGTGTCATCAGTGTACTGATGGAACTCTACCCCAAAGCCATGGATGATCTCACCCAGAGGCTTCATATAAATGTTGAACAGAAGGGGCGAGAGCCCCGACCCCTGAGGCACCCCGCAAACCACGGGCCTCAGGGCCGACCTCTGCCCCCCTGCCAACACGAATTGCGAACGGTCAGAGAGGAAGGAGGAGAACCACTGCATAACAGTGCCTCCCACTCCCAACCCCCCCAGTCGCCACAATAAGATACTGTGGTCGACAGTATCGAAAGCTGCAGAGAGATCTAAGAGAACCAGGACAGAGGAATAACCTCTGTCATGGGCCCTCCAGAGATCATCCACCAATGCGACCAATGCCGTCTCCGTGCTGTGTCCGGGCCTGAAGCCCGATTGGCGTGGATCCAAATAGACAGCTTCATCCAGGTGCTGGGGAAGCTATCGTGCCACCACACTCTCAACAACTTTCGCCACAAAACGAAGGTTGGAAACAGGACGGTAATTAGATAACAAAGTTGGGTCCAGGGACGGTTTCTTGAGGAGGGGTCTCACCACCGCCTCTTTCAAGGCGGCGGGCAGATATCCCTCATTCAAGGAAGCGTTAATAATACCCTGAAACCAACCTCGTGTCACCTCCCGGGTGGCCAACACCAGCCAGGGACACGGGTCCAATAAACATGTGGTAGCATTCAGTCCCCGCAGCAACCTGTCCACCTCTTCGGGGGTCACAGGATCAAACTCCTCCCAAATGACTGCCTCAAACTCCAGTGAGCATCAGTAACAGAATAGAAGTATCAAAGGCCACAATAATGAAACATCTCTATATTGAGTAACTGTTCTTGGGAAACAACATGTAAAAGAAAATATGATACTATCTTTCTAAAATGACATATGATATTATTAGAGCTGCTAAGTCCATATTGTTATTTATTTATTTTATATTGCCACCTACTCACCCATGGTGACTCAAGGTGGCTTACAGAATGTAAAACCATATTTAAAATAAAAAACAATAAAAACTAATAAAAAGAATCAAATAAATGAAGTACAATAGAACAAAATCTAGAAATAAATAAATAAATAAATCACCCCCAACTCCCACCCCCTGCCCTGACAACAGCAGATCACACGAGCCATTTGATGGGCTCCATCCCACTCTGGATTCCCAAGGCCTGCTTGCAGAACCAGGTCTTCAGTGCCTTCCAGAAGAGTATTAGTGAGGGGGCCACTCTAATCTCTGGGGGAATGATGTACCAGAGAGAGGGAGTCACTGTGGAGAAGGCCCTTCTTCTGGGTCCCACCAAATGTATCTCCCACAGGGATGGGACCTGCAGCATTCCCTGCCTCCCCGCTCTAATGGGTCGGGTAGATGTGACTGGCAAGAGATGTTCCCTCAGATAACCTGGTCTCAAGCCATGACGGGCTTTAAAGGTGACAACCAGCAGCTTGAATTGCACCCAGAAGCAAATCGGTAACCAATACAGCTCCCACAGGAGAGGTGAAACATGTGCACACCGGGGTCTGCACAAAACCATGTGAGCCACTGCATTTTGCACCAACTGGAGTTTCCGGATGTTCTTCAAGGGCAACCCTATGTAGAGCATGTTGCAATAATCAAGATGGGAAGTGACTAGGGCATGAGTGACTGTGATCAGGGACTATTGGTTCAGGAAAGGATGTAACTGTGCAAAGGCCTTCCTGGCCACAACCACCAGCTGCTCTTCGAGCAGGAGTCTTGAATCCAGGAAAACCCCTTAATGATGCACAGGATCTGTTTGAGGTAGTGCCACCCCATCCAAGACTAAAGGCGGCAATTTTCCTGAGCCAACAAGCCCCAAACCCAGAGCCACTCGGTCTTGCAAGGGTTTAGTTTCAACCTATTGCTCCCCATCTAGCCCATAACAGCCTCCAAGCACTGTGAGAGGGAGGACACAGACACTTAATTCACCACGGCATACAGCTAATTAGCATGTTGGTGATACCTCAGTCCATAGTGACGAATGATCTTACCCAGCGGCTTCATATAAATGTTGAACAGGAGTGGAGAGAGTACCGAACTCTGTTAGTTTATTATATATGTGGATTTAAATATACACACATTACTAGCAAAAATAGCAATAGCACTTAGATTTATATACCACTTCATAGTGGTTTACAGCCTCTCTTAATACTTACAGCGTCAACATATTACCTCCAAAAATTTGGGTCCTCATTTTTCTGACCTCGGGATGTACCATTGGTTTATTTAATTTTAAAAAACTTAAAACAATAGGATGGTACATTAACTATAATAATTCAATTTCAAACCATCTGCTTAGAAACAAAACCTTCCAAATTAAAAAAAAAAACAGACTAAAAATATTCACCAAGTCCTCCCTGAATCTATTTCATTACCATTAGAGGTAGTCCTTAATAATGCGACTGTAATGAAGCCTGCTTATCAGTTACATAATGCAATGCTTAACCAAAGACTTCTTCATCCCTGCTCTCCCCAATGAATTATTAAACAGATGTGCAAGTTGTTAAGGGGATCACAGGGTTCCTCAGGGTGGCAGAGGTCCTTGAAAGCCAAGCACAGGCCCAGACCCATCTGCCCTGGCCCTTCTCTCACCTCCAAGATACCCCGTGCTCTGTTTCCTGCCCTTGATGCCCCATAAGCCTTTATTCACTTCCAGTGAGTCCCTTGAAGGTTTAGGCCTACTTTCCCATCTCCACTAGGCAAACATCCTCCTCCTTAGTAACCTTTGAAAGGCTTCAAGGTCTTCCAGATAGATGGAATATATTGCTTCATTGTATAGCCATAAGCATAATTCTGGAAGTTGCCATGTTTTCAGGGACCAAATTGCATTTTGGCATCTGGAATCGTACTGTGTGGAAGTTTCTGCAGTGATCTCATTAAATAAGCAAAACTAAGCAGGTGGTCTGGCAGCCATCCCTTTGTCTAGACCGACAAGCAGGTGGGACAAAATGGCAGCTAGGCGCAAGTTGTGCTGGGCAGCCCAGGGACCCTTGACCTGGCTTCCTTCTTCAGCATGAAGTCTGGAGACTTTCAAAAGGTAAGTGCAGTGGATGATGGGTATGTGGGAATAGGTACAAGCTGTTGTGGCATACTGGTGGGGGAGGAGAGAGAGGTGAAGGGCTGCTGCAGTGTCCTTGTGGCTAGTTGTAAGAATGAATGACCACAGGGACATTGCAGCCGTTGTAACTTTGAAACACGGTTGTATGCAATCTGGGGGCATTAACTAATGGCATTTAACCAGCGTGTCGATTCTGATTTGGAAAACAAAGCAGGCCATTAATGTTAACAATATATCAGAAGACAAAACATTTTCTCTATTATTTGTTTACAATGTATTTGTTTAAATGGCTAGCTAGACCTTTTATTATTAAAAAGCCAGCCAAATAAGTATGCAGATTTGTGTGCGTGTGTGTGTGTGTGCGTGCGCGCGGGAGGGGACACAACAAAGAGAGACACAGAGAGAGACGTAGTATGTATCAAATCTTCAGAAACAGACTCAAGGATTAAAGCAGATTATGGATGGGAAAGGAATTCTTGCTTGAAGCAACGTTACTAATTTTTACTCAGCATGCTCATTGATTGTGTAACACACCATAGTGGATTAATCACAATGTCAGGTTTGGTTTGTGGAAGTAAGGTAACCTCAAACTTATGTTACAAAGTTAGTCTGTGTCAAATGAAAATAGTATTAACCATATTGAATCTGAAATCTGCTGTTAATTAAAATGTGAAAATATTCTGCCCAGGTCTAAATTGTTTTGATACTTTCTATGGTCATGTTAAAACTCTATCCTAATATACATATATTCTGAATACTCATAGATTACATTTTCATTTGCAAATTAATTCCTGTTTTCTCCCAGTTGTAAAAACATACATTTTTTCCAGTTTTTCAGAAAAGCTTCAGTAATACATTTATTAGCGAGGAAGCAAGAGAGTGCTATTAATAGTAAACAAATAACTGATGTGGTAAGAAATCTGGAAATAAAGGTTGTAATTAAATCAGATCACTCCTAGAATACACCACTGAAATTTGTCAACAGAACTGCCAAATTTGAGGATCTATGCATTTAGAAAATAGTGTGTTAAGCCTTTTCTTTAATCTCCTCAAAAGCTTTAAAAAAAGCACACAAAAAGGCTAGGCTCACTCACCTGTGACACCATTGTATAACCAATCAACATGTTCCTTTCAAAGCTCAGAAAAAAAGCTTTATTACTAAACAAAATGAAGCTATTTCCCTGCTGTCAAGGTAAAACCAATGGATTTTAAATGAAAAAATATCGGATCTGGACTTCTAATTGGATTCATAGTCTGTATGGTAATGATATTCACTAGGTAACTTTTGGGGCTATCACTGTCTCAACTTTACTTACCTTACAGAATGGAAAAATATCCTACACAAAAAAATTAACATTTTTTTAAAAAGAGGAAAAGTATCTGAGGTTCAAGCCTGGGAGTCAAATTAATTTATAGAGTTATTAGTAACAAGCCCAAGCCCACCTAAAAAACTTGAAGAAGTACTTGTTATATCACACTGTACAAAGACGATGTTCTATTTTAAGGTATTCTCTATCTGAAGAGCTATTTTTCAGAACTTTAAAAAAAAATATTTATCATATTTTAAAATAGTCTATCCCCAGGTGGAATACAGATAAAATATCAAACCATAAAAATAGTCTATAAAATGTATTTGGCAAGGATAAATTAAAAATCAGTATGAAGTTTAATAAAAAGACAGGGGAACCCCATATCTGCATGCTAATATGTACATCTTAAGCAAAGCTAAGAGGATGGGGGCCCGCCCCACTTCCTGGGGGAGAATGTTCCACAGGCAAGGCCAATAGCAGAGAAGGCTGTTTTCTTAGACCCCTGTTTCCCACTTGGAATTCTTAGGTGATGGGAACCGCAACATGCTTTTCTTGCCTCACCCTGTGGGGTGGGTTGATGTTTCATAGGCCCCATGTCATGTTACTGAAAGGCCCGGTATTGTTTAAAATCTGAAAACATAAACCTACAGCATTCTTTTAAAAGAACAATTCTTGGTGTTGAACATTACATTAAAAATCATGATTAAATTATCTAATTGTCTAAAGTAGCCAAATGGAACCAACACAGGCAACATGTTTAAGTACATACCAATGTTAAAGTTTTCTTCATTTCATATATTTTATAGGTATAATCAATTCACCTGTTAAGGTACCTACTTTTATAGCTTATGAGATTCGAAGTACGCAAATGTCATATACAAACTAACAGAAAGCAGAAGTAGGTGTCAGTTTAAGAATTTGTGCTGGTAAATGATAGAAGCCAAGCATGAAAAATCTGTCCCTTTACCTCCTTGCAATTCCCCCACAGACTGCATACCTATACCTTATAGAGTTTGTGGCTAAAGCAGGTTGTTTTATTAAGTAGAATAAACCTTTACTTGACTCAGATAAAAATGAACCAGCTATTCTTCCAAGTACCACCAAAATTTACATCAATTTGTTAATCAAAGGCAGACAGTTATAGCTTTAGATATTGGAATATTCTAAAGCTCAGATACATACTAGTAGATCTGGACAGCAGTATATCATGTTTTCCCGAAAACAAGACAGCAACTTATTTTCTTTTGACCGTCCCCAAGTAAGTGCTTGCCCTATTTTCGGAAAGGTCTTATTTCTTTCCCCATGTACCAGGAGGTGGTGGGGAAAGTTGCCCCTCTTACCAGCAGCTTGGTCCGTGGAAGACCTGATCAGCGCATGACCTCCTGCCACCACTTTGAAGACTCCCGACCGCTCTTGCAGCCAATTGAGGCTGCAAAAGCAGAAAGCCCTACGTGTCTTGTGCCCCCTTCAAGAACAGTCTTACCTCAATCGGTTGGGGGGGGGGGGGACATGGATTGCAACCATCAGAGTTGGTAAGTCCGACAATGACCAAGGCAGTGGCGGGATACATCAGGGCAGTGCCGGCCAGCCGGTTGTCAGCAGGCCATTCTCCTGGCTGGATTTGGCCATGAGCGGCACTGGCAGGCAATGAGGTGTGCAGCTGGCATGAAGAACAGGGAGGCGGCGGCAACTACAGTACATCTGGTCGCAGTGGCGTGACCGAGCCGATGGCATGGTGCAGAGTCCTGGGAAGCGGATGGAAGCGCATGCACAGCCACAGGGGTGAACAGGTGATGAGTGTTTGTGTTGTGCTACTGCCGGATGTCCTGTCGCCATCACCTCCCTGTTCTTCCTTGTTGCTTGCCGGTGCTGCTCATGGCCTGACTTGGCCAGGAAAATGGTCTGCTGACAACCAGCTGGGCGGCACTGTTCTGATGTGTCCCGCCACCATTGCAGCCTTGCTTGTCGTTGGATTCACCAGCTCTAATGGTAGTAGCTCTATCCCCCACCCCACCCCCAAGTATGGTGAGTCCCGGATCAACAAGGAGCCCTCAGCTGCGAGGTTGCCTGGTCCCGCGGCAGGGCTGGGGCTGGCAAGAGTGTGCAAGAAACATCTCCAGGCGCCCAGAGAGACAGAAGGAGAGGCAGCTCCTGATCAGCTCAGCTGATCTGCGGATCCCAATTAAGGGGCCCTCTGACATTAGCTGACCTCAGGAAGGCAAGGGCTACTTCTTGTGCTGGCCATGCCAATCCCCTTCACTAGGGCTTACTTTTGGTGTAGAGTGTATATTTAGGTCCATCCCATAAAACCAGGCTTGGCCTTATTTTCAGAACATGTTATATTTTTAGGGAAACACAGTACATATATTTAATCCAAAATTATTTAACATAGCAAATGTCTATTAATCTGATTTTTATTTTGAATACATTTATTCACCTCAAATGCAGAGGTTCTCATTGTAACACAAACAGGAAATAAAGTTGAGAAAAATCTATACTATAATATTCTATTCTATATAATTGAAATTTAACTTGACACTTTTTACCCTAGAGTACTATTTTAATGAAATCAGTTTACTTTGGAAATCTTAAGAGAAAACTCATTTATCCCCAGGCCTTAAGCAACATTTTTAAAAATTCTGTGTATGTGTCATTAGCTCCCAACATCACTAAAGTTTCCAAGACCCCAATAGTTTAATGTGTTGATGAAGTTAAGCACCATCCCTGTTGCATCAGATGGAATGAAGACTAATGTGCTAGCTAAACTCTAGTTTATTGAGGAATTTCTGAGAAAATATGACATGTTAAAACAATGAATAGTTAGCTCAGTGACAACAGGATACAGCATACAGCACACATTCTAGCACACAGGCAGAATCTATAAAGGATACCACCACAGCCTTTTGATGCTAAACAACTAACAACTATTTCACATGTACCAAAGTTTAGGAACAGATGGTTGTATTGTATTTAGAAGATTAACATTCATATCAGTTGCCTTATATTGTTGATGTCTACCACTGTATATGTCTGCTTTAAGTGAAAAGCATTAACAAATCAAGTGTTTAATTACAGCTTCAAGAAGTTTAGAGTTTTAGTATTTTGAGATAGAAAATATTTTTTTTAAAAAAAACAGGATGACCAGAAGATGATTCTTGGTTGGAGGACAAGGTTGGAGGTCAGAGACACTTACTTTGAAAGTGTATACATTTTGCAATCTATTACACACATTAAATACTTGAAGAGAAAGAGTAATGGTATAAGATGAATAGCACTTCATAAACCTGTTGAGAAAACTATCCCCACCATGAATTAAGCAAAGATAAAACCTGAACAGGATAATAACATGTAACCAGAAAACTCTTTCTTTTTATTCATTTTGCATATGAATTAATAAAATACAATTTCTCAAATTATATGTTTTTTTTAAAAAGTGATATGGAATTTATGAAACAATAAATCTATCCTATTCTATATTACAATTAGGGCATTTTTTTAAAAAAATAGTACTTTATCCCATTCAAGAGAAAAAATAAATGATTTTCTTTTCTAACCACATATGGATTAGGCTTGCAGCTGCCAATCTTTTGGGCACCTGGGACCGGTTCCATTGAGAGTTTTTTTTCAGTGGACCAAAGAGAATATGGTTTCAACTGCTGTCTGCATCCTGCTGATGGCACTTCACTAGGTTTGCACGGCCCGGTTTTTGGCATGCTATGGACTGCAGGTTGGGGATCCCTGAATTAGACTGTTTATTTCAATTACCAGAGATGAAATTCAACATCTTTGGGATGACAGGGCTTTGGCTTAGGATAGGCTGATGTAACAATATCTCCCTTTCAAACAACTGGTCTAGTATTGATGCAATAGCCACATCCAGTGAATTGATACATATAGAGATAATAAAGTTACATTTAAATCTGTCCTCTGCATTTTTAATGGACAATTGCTTAATTAATGTAGGATGCACATAATCTATCTAACCATTCAGATATGGTCAGTAGCATTGCTTTCCATATATTATTTATCCATCCACAGTAACATCTTGCACTATATGTCCTATATTCAAGACTCATTACATTATTTTTTTCACTTATAACAGTGTTCTGTACAATGTTAGACAGAACTTTTGCATTCTATCTCACATACACACATCACACTGTATAGGCCTTTAGTGTCTGATTTGGCAAAACATTTTACAGAGGACCAACCTTATGTTGGATAATTACAGCATTTCTTCATCAAAAGTAAGTTTAAAGAGAAATCTTATTTTTACACACTAAGGATTCATTTTCCATACCAACATATTGTTACTTCACATTTTACCTCTCAGTCCAACAATCAAGTAATTATACTCTGCTTATATACGAATATGTTCAGATGATACTTCAAAAGTTCTTATCAGAAGGTGCAATAAGGATTTTATTTTAAAAGAATATTTACTTTTTTTGTCATATCTTTCAATTTATACTTTTCTGTTCCAAATAAGAGCTACTATTTTAAATCAGGCTTGGTTACAATGCCACCTGGTGGTGCAAAATATGAATGAATTTCTTTTGAAAAGATTGAAACATCCAAGATTGGAAAGAAAAGAAAAAAGCACATTAATCTCCATTACTTACAATCTAGAAAAATGTCTGTATATAGGAGATACTAGTACCAGGAATTCCCAATTAGTTCAAACCTTTTGAAGTTGAATACCTGGATCAAATGGGGAAAAAAACAT
This sequence comes from Bungarus multicinctus, assembly GCA_023653725.1. Lineage (NCBI taxonomy): Eukaryota > Metazoa > Chordata > Lepidosauria > Squamata > Elapidae > Bungarus > Bungarus multicinctus. The sequence goes on along the minus strand of CM042840.1, from coordinate 88,723,621 downwards.
ATTTTTTTTCTTCATTTAAAGGAAAAAAAATAAAAATGCTGAAGCCTTAAAGGGTTCCTGAACGGCTTTGTAAAATTACATGGGATAATTGGTTCCATAGTAAGAATGTTTTTATGGTGTGTTTTGGTGACCCCTTATTACCTTCAAGTTCACAATGCTGGTGGGCTGCCTTTTAATCCTTTTGCAGACAAAGACCCTAAATAAACACAGATCCCTTCCTGGGAAAAAAAGTCCATTCTGGTTAAATGGTAAGGAAACGAGTAAATCATTAGTAATCTTTAAAGCCAAAGCTATAAACTCAAGTTACCTTAACTTAAAATGAAAGTGTCCTGCAAGAGTTTCAAAGTTCTGTCATAGATAGAAATCTCTAGCTTTTGACTCCAGACTAGGCGCCAGCTGATAAACAAACAATTTAAGTTAAGAACTGGAGAATTCCCAGCTTTTGGGTTTAACGGCTTTGACCAACAGTATTTATTGCCTTCAGTTTTATTCTCAATTAGCTCTAAGAGGAAATTTAAATTCATCATCTTAAAATTCCATACGGGAAATGGTGAATTCACCTGATATAGTACCTTTTACCATGTAACTTTTAGTTCTCAGTTGAAGTGAGGTAATAGTGTAAACTAATTAACTGCAGTTTAAGGCTGACTTTTTAATTAAATAAATTTTGTTCAAAAATTTTGTTCAAAAATGTTAGTTTAACATCTCTTTGGGGCAATATTAATGCTGAAGAATGTAGCTTTATCTAGCTTTCTAAGCTTGGGTAAGTTCTAGCAGTAGCGACTCATAAGCCTTAGCCAGGAATAACCAGTAGATTAGATTTTGGTCTGGAGATAACTCAGTTCAAAGACCTTTCTCACCATAAGTTTCACAGAGCGTCTTTGCATAAATTTCTGGCTTTCAACCCAATCTACCTCAAAAAGGATTATTTTGACAGAAAAATTAAAACAGAAATAGAGGTGGAGATAGCTGTAAGCTCCTTAGAAAAATCCTACTTTTGTGTATGTTAGTGTGAAATCTTGTATCTGGATCACAATTACTTCTTTGTTGTGTCTTAATATTCATTATATGCTGACTGAAAATATTGATGCCTTTTATACACAATAAGGCATTCAGTTCAGCATTCAATACCATCATTCCAGACACTCTCCTAAGTAAACTAAACCAACTAGCAACACCTGAATACACTTGTAAGTGGATCATAAGCTTCCTAACAGACAGGAAGCAGCAGGTGAAGGTAGGCGAAATCACATCCGATATCTGTACAATCAGCACAGGGCCCCCCCAAGGCTGTGTGCTATCTCAACTTCTCTTCTCTCTATATACCAATGACTGCATCTCAAATGATCCATCTGTTAAAATACTGAAGTTTGCTGATGACACAACAGTCATTGGTCTCATTCGAGACAAAGATGAATCTGCATACAGAGAGGAGGTTATACAACTTGCCTCGTAGTGTAACCGGAACAATCTGGAATTGAACACACTCAAAACCGTACAAATGGTGGTAGACTTTAGAAGAAACCCTCCCATACTACCACCTCTTACAATACTAGACATCACAGTATCAACAGTAGAGACCTTCAAATTTCTAGGTTCTACTATATCACATGATCTAAAATGGACACCTAACATCAAAAACGCCATCAAAAATCGTAGATTCCTTCCAATCGGCTTCAGGCCCGGGCACAGTACTGAAACAGCATTGGTCGCGTTGGTTGATGATCTCTGGAGGACCTGTGACAGAGGTTACTCCTCTGTCCTGGTCCTATTAGATCTCTCGGCAGCTTTTGATACTATCAACCATAGTATCTTATTGCAGCGGTTGGAGGGGTTGGGAATTGGAGGTACCGTCTTGCGGTGGTTCTCCTTCCTCTCTGACCGCTTGCAATTTGTGTTAACAGGGGGGGAGAGCTCCACCCTAGGCCCCTCATTTGTGGGGTGCCTCAGGGGCCGGTCCTCTCCCCCCTCTGGTTCAACATTTATTTATGTGAAGCCGCTGGGGGAGATCATCCGTGGTTTTGGGGTATAATGTCATCTTTATGCGGATGACACTCAGCTCTACATCTCTACCCCAAACCACCCCAACGATGCTGTAGAGGTTATGTCCGGTGCCTGGAGGCCATGCGGAATTGGATGGACAGGAACAGGCTTCGACTCAACCCTTCCAAGACCGAGTGGCTGTGGTTTCTGGCATCCTGATATAGTCAGCTGACTCCGTCTCTGGCTATTGGAGGTGAGATCTTATCCCCCACAGAGAGGGCTCGCAATCTAGGCGTCCTCCTGGATGCATGCCTGTCATTGGAAAATCACATTACGGCCGTCTCCAGGGGGTTTTTCAGCAGGTTCGCCTGATGTGCCAGTTGCGGCCCTTTCTCGATCGGGACGCCTTACGCACGGTCACTTATGCCCTGGTCACCTCCCGCCTGGATTACTGTAATGCCCTCTACATGGGGCTCCCTATGGGGAGCACCCGGAGGTTGCAACTGGTATAAAATGCGGCCACGCGGGTGATTATGGGGGCGTTTAGAAGCTCTCATGTGACGCCTCTCCTGCGCGAGCTGCATTGGTTGCCGGTGGCCTTCCGGGTGCGCTTTAAGGTTCTGGTTTTCCATGGCATCGGACCAGGTTATTTGCAGGACCCCGTTCTGCCAGTAGTCTCCCACCGTCCGGTGCGCTCCCACAGGGAGGGCCTCCTCTGGATCCCAATGGCCTCCATGTGCCGCTTGGTGGCCCCGAGGAATAGGGCCTTCTCTGTGGGGGCACCTGCTCTCTGGAACGGGCTCCCCCCAGAGTTGAGAACGACCACCGACCTGAGGGTGTTCAGGCGTGATCTGAAGACCTGGCTCTTTGAGCAGGCTGGCCTGGGCTGATCTTAAGTTGATTTTAAATTGGGTTTTAATCAGGGTTTTGGTATTGGGGTTTTAGATCTAGAAGCAGCCCATATTTAATTCTGTTTTAAGTTTTTTATATGTATTGTTTTAGTTGGCTGTGTACCGCCCTGAGTCCTTCGGGAGAAGGGCGGTATATAAATTGAATAACTAAATAAAAAGCACAACAACGAATGTTCTTTCTGCACCAACTCAGAAAGCTCAAAGTGCTCAAGGAGCTGCTGATCCAGTTCTACAGAGGAATTATTGAGTCTATCATCTGCACCTCTATAATTGTCTGGTTTGATTCTGCAACCCAACAGGACAGACACAGACTTCAGAGGATAATTAGGTCTGCAGAAAAAACAATTACCACCCACCTGCCTTCAATCAAGGACCTGTATACTGCACGAGTCAAAAAGAGGGCTGTGAAAATATTTACAGACCCCTCACATCCCAGACATAAACTGTTTCAACTCCTTCCCTCAAAACAACGCTATAGAGCACTGCAAACCAGAACAACTAGACACAAGAACAGTTTTTTCCTGGGAGCCATCACTCTGCTAAACAAATAATTCCCTCAACACTGTTCAACTATTTACAAAGTGTACACTACTATTACTGTTAATCTTCTCATCACTCCTTATCACCCATCCCCTCCCACTTGTGACTGTAACTTTGTTGCTTGTATCCTCTGTTTCCTAGTATGATATGATGTTGATTGTACCCTATGACTATCATTAAGTGTTGTACATTATGATTCTTGATTCTTAATGAATATTCCTTCTTTATGTATACTGAGAGTATTTACACCAACACAAATTCCTTGTGTGTCCAATCACACTTGGCCAATAAAGTATTCTATTCTATTCTAACTAACATAACTGAAATCACCCAGTTTATACCAAACAAGTCAAACAAACAAGTAAAAAGAGAGAGATACAATGCATAAATGTAACTTTCAGCTGGCTGATTCCAGGTTATTTAGCGTTTTAAAATGTAATGATAAATACTTCTGGTTTTGATTTGGGATGTATCACCCATATAATTCTAGATTGACTGGAAACAGTGAATGAACTGAATTGATTTGCAACTATGTATATCATAATAACTATAACTTGCAATAGTGGCTTTATTTATTTATTTATCTGGAATGATAGTTGGTTTTCTGCTCCAGAAGCGAGTTGGACTGGAAGACCTCCAAGTCCTTTCCAATCCTGTTATTCTATGTTCTATATTCTAAATATGGCCATATAGGTAATGCCTGGCTTCATCAACTTCAAGCATTAATTCTTGACTAATAATCAAGAATTAGAATCAATTTCAATACATGATGGTCAGCAAGTTCTCTCTCTCTTAATATTCTTTAGTTAATGCACTCAGGTTTCATTCTCAAGACTGTGGTCTACCATAAAGAAATGCTGCTGTTGACAAAAATGGAATGGTGTTTGGCATTCTAGTTTAAAGTTTTGGCCATAAAATGTTGAAAAGGGTAGGATTTTTATTGATAGATAGATAGATAGATAGATAGATAGATAGATAGATAGATAGATAGATAGATAGATAGATAGACAGACAGACAGACAGACAGACAGACAGACAGACACACACACACACACACACACCTGAAAATTCAGCCATTTACTCTGCTTTACAGAAATCAATCAGCCTGATTTAAGTATTGGTAAAAGGATAGTACCCTCTACAGGCAATCCATGACATCACTGATTCAGAGACCATTTCAAGTTACAAGGATGCTGAATGAATGGATTCACAATCTGTGCCTGAAGTTACAGGCATTCTATGCAATCAAACGCACTTACTGCGGGCTCTGAAATCTCCCTACCCTCCTTCCTTCCTCCATATATGGCTTTTGGCTCCCTCCCACCCTGCAGTCCATCCTCTCAACTGACTTTTTTCACCATTGTCTGCCAGACTGGCTTTGCATTGTGAAAAAAAATAACAAGCACAAAGCAGTTCTTCTGAACCAGAGTACATACCTGGCTACCAGGTACAAAAAATTCTAGGAGCTGCAAAAAAAAAAAAAAGGAAAAAAGACAAAAGCAGTCTGTCTTCCTGTCAGTCCACACAGCCCAACAGCTACACTGGGCATACCTCAGCCGCAGCAAGACCAGGAAGTTGGCAGTGAAAATCAGCTAGAATGGAGGAACATAGGGCATCAGGGCTCTCAAGACTGTACAGTGGCAAAACCAATTGGGACTGGGCTAGAGGTGTGGCATGCTGTCTCAGGGCTATACAGGGACTGTTTGCTGCCCAAAGACAGAGTGTAGGGCAGTCCAAAGGGCAAAAAAGGGGGAGGGAGATAGGCAGGTGGAGGGGACTAGAGGTGTTGCTTTATTTTGAAGCTTGGGCTTGGGAGGGACTAGATTAATGTGTATTTGAGCAATTCCTTGGCTAACAACTGATAAAGCTCATTTAACAATGGTAATGGGAATTGCCATGATTGCAGGCATAAGCAATGTAATAATATTGCATCTTGTTTTATGATTGTATTGCTTAAGGACTGAAATTCTGGTCCTAATTGTGATAGTAAATGAAGGACTACCTGTACTATAGCTAAAGTTAACAGTCCAGATTTGTGATGCAAATCAGGACACATTTGCAGATAGTTAATTTTGGTTCCTTTAAAGAATGTATCATGCAAGAGTGGAATAAGATATAATAATTATTGCAATGTTCTGAATATCCATCCATCCATATAGCTGCCAACCTATCCCAATGAATTCTGGCTGATGAACAGAATAAAAATAATTCTAAAAACAGACCATTTAAAATAATAAATAAGGGAAGGCCCTGCTATGAGATATAAGATTTTGAATTCAGGCAGTAAACAGATAATTCATGTTACATTAATGAGCAAAGTGAGGAGTCACACGATTTGTTTAATATTTTTCTCCTACATTTGACAACTATGATTGCAGTATGCTACATGTAACAGTACTTTTGCATTAAAGAAAGAACTTCTACATTTTAAATGAAGCTCACACACAAGCCTGGATAGCCTGTTTTTCACTGGTCTTTTTATTTGTCCATGCAACCATTACAAGGTTTATAAATATCATATAGATATATATTTTCAGCATAGAATGTTTTCAGTACTAAGCAGCTTCACTTTTTTTCTCAGAAGTTTCCAATATTTAAACACAATTATGTACACAAACTCAAAATTAAGGTCCACTGAGTTCAACAGACTTTGCTCTGAGGCAGAGATGCCCAAACTTTCTCAGTTCATATCACCCTTAGTATGTCAATAACTTTTGTCACAGGACTCTAATGCTCTGCAAAGAAGGTACAGTGGTACCCTTGGGCACCACAACTACCCTACTAACAGTTTCATGTAATTATTAGTAAAATATTATGCAGCACCTCTGTGAGTTCGCTAAAATGCCTTGTGGCATGTAGTTTGGGAATTCCAGCTTTAAATGGACTTAGGTTTTCTGCTAAGGTGCAACCTAAAGACTGATCCACTTGAGTGACAATAACTTGAGAACTTAAGAAACTAATTTAAAACTCAGAACCTGAATTTCAATTAAAAATGCTCACCACTGGCAAAATAATACTTTACATTATTATTTGTGGCAAAATGTACAATTACTTTATATTAAGGAAAAAAATAGTTGCATACAGAGATATCATTTTCAGTTTTCCAGGAAAAAGCAGAACTGGTTTCAGATAAATCCAATTGATCTTTCATGTATTAATATCTCTAAGCATATAGTTTATTTTCTGAAACTAATATTAAATATGGTTGTTTTGTATATATATATATATGTATCTATGTATACACACACACACACATGCAGATATAGTTAGCTTCTTTAGACTACAATATTGCATTTCTTACAAACACTAAATATCTTCCAGAATATTAATCTGACTCAGTCATAATAGGAAATATGATTCCATCTGAACATCTTAAATTTGTCAGATAAAACTATTACAATATTTCCTTCTTATCCAATGGTTGGAGAATGAGAGAAATAAGCAAATAAAGAAAAATTGCCTAGGCTTCTATTAATAATTTCCCTCAACCTAATTTCCAAGAAACATTTCCTGTATCAGTTGACTTTCATTTTACTTGTGCACCACGAGAGTATGTAATATCACTCTAAGGCATCATGGAAAATTACAGTGACAGTATGCTCTGATCCAGGTTCTACCTTTGCAATTATATCCATCGAAAGTACAATTATCAGACTTCCGGCTGATATCGCAGCAAGATCAGTCCCAGAGAGTGGGTTTCCGCGCTCCCATCCGTGTTTTCCCCGTTGATGGGCTCTGAAAGGAGCCAAAGCCACCCTGTAGGTGTGGTGAAGCAAAGAGGGGCACCATCTGAAGTTGCAGAGAACCACATCTCTCCTGCCTGACCCTGGCTTTCTTTTCTCTCTCAGCCATGACAAGGAGAAGAGGCAGCCTAAAGATGGCTGCCATGAAGCTGGGACAGCTGAGGAACAGCTAAAACTGGTGTTGGAGTGTTAGTAAACAATGTCTGGAACTGGATGAGAGGATTCCTTTTTATTCAAAACCTAACCCCAAAAGGAAAAATCCAGGACAATTATTTGCTCAGAATAACTTGTTAAAGCAACGGGTGAACATTTTGAGAAAAATACTAGATTGGAAAGAAAAGATCAGGGGAAAAAAAACAAAAAACCTTTAAAAATACAGAAAATTGGATTTTTAAATTGGGAAGGCGTTGTTTCGGGAAGGCATTTTAAAATGCTGGAACTATTTACTTAAAAAGTTAACCCTGCTTTTATAAACTGAATTAAAATCAAATTGGATTGAAACTGGTTGGTTTCGTTATAATATTGAAATTTAAGCTAAGAACACCACCTGCTGATGAAAAGAAACATATTTACAAGCCTGGCAAGATTTTTGATATTGAATAACCAATACTTGATTGAATAACCAATCTGGAGGACTGTGAAGATATTTACTGAATTATATGCATCTACCCTATGACTACCGGTGATTTAAATGTGAGAACAAGGAAGATGTCTAATTAAAGTGACTTCTGAATGTCATGATGCATGACTGAATTTATAAAGGGGATTTAAAGAGATTTTGAACAACTTCCTATACTACTTAAAGGGAACTGAACTTAACTATGGGACATAAGGAATTATGATCAGTGTATTTTTTGAAGAGCAATCTTAGGCTTGAATATATGGTTCCTGGACTACTGGATAAGAGCGGGACCTATTAAAACAAGACGAGATGCTCCATCAGGAAAAATGAATGGAACTTTGGAAGATATGGCATTGATGGATCAAAGGATAAAGGGTAAGAAACCACAAGGAGATTAAGAAAATAATGCATGGCATAGAGGGAAAGCTGGAAAATATAATACAAGGAACAATGAGTAAAGATCAAGATGCCCAGGAAAGGGAGGAGCCAACCAAAAGAATGGAAGAAAAAAATAGAACAGCCAAACCAACAAATAAAAGTTAAGTAAAAGACAACAATAAAAATAACAATGACTTATGAAATAAAACAAGGGGAAAATCCTTTAAGAGATTTAAAGAAAGCTGGAGACGCAGGAAGAAATTTTTGAAAGGGAGACGGGCATGGGTAGATATTTTGAAAGCTAGACAGTGAAGAAGGTAGAGATGAGTGAAATCTTTGGATTCAATAGTCATGATATGGATGCAAACAGAAACAAAGAACTAAGATAGGAATATGGGAGGCAAGTAAAAAAAAGAATAAGAATTAAAATACTAATGCGGATAAGAGATGTTAGTTATAAAGGAAATGTCTTAATATAAGGGTGGCATGATTAAAAGCTAGAATAGAGATAGAAATAAAAAATGGGGAAATATTAGTACATACACTTTTATATACTAAAATAAAATCAATAAGGCAGGAAAATTAGAGATTGAATGGTAATGTATGTTTAAATAATATTGTGATTGGCATTGGAATAATATATTGATACATTGAAATAATTAAATAATGGAACAGCATAACTTAACATAAATATGTGTATTAGTATTAGAACCATTAAATTGATGAATTTAATGAATATGATTAATATTACTATTGTTTTTGTATTAAAATGAAAGCTAATAAGAATTAAAGTACGAGATAAGGGGTAAAAAGGAAATGATTTTTGAATAGTGGCATGATTAAAAATTAGAATGGAGATAGATTATTAATATATAGATTTTTATATAATGAAATAAAAGCAATAATTAGAGGGAAGATTAAAAATTGAATAATGGAATTATCATGTATATTTAAACAATATTATGAATGGCATTAGAATATATTGAAACATTGAATAATTAAATAATGAAAGACTATACTTAATACAAATATGTGTATTATTAGAATTACACAAATTGATGAATGTAACAAATAGATTGTTATTATTATTTGCATCAAAATGTATGATACCCAGATGTCATTCTGTTCACATATTGATGTGTATATCTAAAATAAAATAAAAAACTTGACAAAAAAAGTAAAATTATCAGAGCCTTCCTCCCACCAGAAGGTCAAATCTTTTTAAAGAAACCGAAGTCCAATTGGATACTCCAAAAAAGAGATTAAATTTAGCATTTCTACTTCCAGAGTTGCTCAGTAATAGCACTATCTGCTTTCTAGAAGTTCCCATCCAAGTTAAAGTGTACACATTCAACATTGTCCTAATTCATTCCCTTTTAGGGCACGAGTATCAAACTAAACTTTCTTTCTTATTAACAAACCCCAAACTGTTAGGATTGACAGCTATTTTTCCTCCACTCTTGCTCTCAGCACTGACTATCCACAGGATTGGTGGTGAGCCCCCTTTTGTATTCACTCTACACTTATGACTGCACTCCCACTTGTCCCACTAACTCTATAATAAAATTTGCAGACGACACCACATTGGTGGAACTCATATCAGAAGACAAAACGGACTATAGGTCAGAGGTTCTCAGACTGCTCTTGTGGTGCATAATAACCTCGCCCTGAACATCAAAAAGACCAAAGAATTGATTATAGACTTCAGATGATGCAAAGCAGAGCCTTTCCCACCAATGGAGATTGTGTGGAGAGAGTTCATACATAGTTTTAAATTTCTAGGAACTCATATTTCTGACAACCTTACTTGGTCAGTCCACATTATGGCCACTGCAAAGAAGGCCCAACTACACTTTCTAAGGCTACTGAAAAACAGTGGTCTGGGTGAGAAGTTGCTGGTTACTTTTTACCGTTCTACCATTGAGAGCATTTTGACATACTGTGTAACAGTGTGATATGCTGGATGCTCTGTAGTGGGTAAGATGATGCTCCAGAGAGTTATAAACACAGCACAAAAAATCATCGGTTGCTCTCTTTCTTCTTTGGAAGAAATTGCGAAGACCAGACTCTTCTCTGGAGCATAAAAAATCTCCACAGACCGTTCTCATCCTGGTCATTCATATTTCGAATTGTTACCATCAGGGAGATGTTATAGGTGTCTTAAAATGAGGACTAATAGACTGAGAAACAGTTTCTTTTCCAAGACAATAATTGTCTTGAATCAACCAGTACATTTGTGATTTAGATCTATGTATAAAGTGGCATTTTTAAACTATCTAACTTAATATATGTTTTAAATAGGTTTTAGACTAGGTTTTTAATTATTATTATTATTACTTTAATTATTTTACTTTTTAAATACTGTGTAGTGTGATTGTGATATGGTGTTTGGGACACTGTGATGGAGTAGCTTTCAAATTTCATTGTATTTTGAATGTAATGACAATAAAGGTATTTTAATCTATTCTATTCTATAGACCCGCAGGCCAGAACCAGCCTACAATGTGATTGCGGGGCCGTCCCGGTGTACCCACATTGTTTCAGCCCACTCTACTTGTTTTACTTTGGCATGGTCTACCCAATGCAGAGAGGAAAGATCAAGCCAGGGAAGCTTTGGCCCAGTCTACCTGAGGTGAAGCGGAAAGATCAGGCCAATTCAACTTTGGCCCATCTATCTAATTAGGCCAGCATGGCTTCAGCCTGGTCTTCTCAATGTGAAGAGGAAACATGCCAGCAGTTTGAGGAGTAGCATCAAGCTGGCCACGCCCACCCAGCCAGCTACATCCACCCGGCAGCCATGCCTCCCCATGGTCAACCATAGCCGATGCAGTCCTTAATGAAATTGAGTTTGATACCCGTTTTAGTTTTTTTAAAAAAATAATCTATCTTCAATTTTTTTCTCTTTCCTTTTGATCTTTCTAATACTCTTTATATTTGCAAAAATGCAATCCTATGACTACTAAACTATCTTATATAACTGCATTAAAAGTTGAAGAGGCATACATAAAACTCAGCTATTTAGTAAGGATGGCACTGCTATGTAGATTCCACATTCTCTTTATTTGGAAGGATAGAAGCTGAAAGTTTCACAATGAATCAATATACAAATGACACAATATTTCAGGAGACCCATATTAGGCAATGAGTTTTGCATTAGCTCTCAGATTAAAACAGGTAAGCTTGAGCCAAAAAGGAGTTGCAACTGTAGTTGTGTACCAAGTTTTATAAGTAGGAAATTCTTGCAATATGTATGGATGAATGTTGCTTTAAGTCAGATAATTTAAAGCTACACTGCTACCTCTTATTAGTTATTGTAATATAAAATCAGATTCACTTCTTTGGCAAATTTCTTTTGATCTGGATTACAATTTATAATGCTAACTATCATTTTTAAAGATACCTTAAGCCAAATAATCTGGAAATGGCTGAAAGTTTAGAGCTGATGTTAGATTTACAATACAATTTTACTGCTTTTCAAATTTGATTATGAATCAGATCTTCTTATAGAAAAGTGAATATTGTTGACTCATCTGCAATTTCCTGCTATGGCTATGCTAGATATTTGGAAGACAATAAAACAATCTGGACCACAATCAGAAATTATATTTTCCTCTTTTGGGGGGAAGGTGTAAAAGAATTATATTACTTCAATTGTTTTAATGTTTAAGGTGGCTACATTGCAAGCTATATACCACATGAAAGAGTAGAAATACCTTAATTCAAATGTAAAAGGTGGATGGAATAAAAAGTCCACAAAAAGACACCTTCAGATACTTCCCCCCCACTTCATAATTGTTACTTTAAAAAATTTACTACACTGGCAATTAAGTTAATTAAAGAGTGAAATATGAGACCACACTAGGAAATGTATCCTCTCTTTCAATAATGTAAATCTAATCTAATTTCACAGCTGTTAAGTCAGTTTAAAAATAGGACAGAGTAGAAAAAAATAATTATCTGAACATATTCTTTGTACCTGGCATCTAATAGCAAAAACTCCTTGGAGCATGGACGAAGATACAAATAACCTCTTTGCACCATTATAGCTATGTAACAAACATGTTTAAAAATACAACTGGTTTCAGATCATTTGTTCCTATAGGGAAAAGATTTGATTTTCCCCTTCACTTATAGTTGGGAATATTAGACTTATTGAACTTAACATTGACCCTAATATCATAGTTTAAATATTTGTAACAATCTTGTTCTAATATATTATGTAAAATCCAAGCCCAAGTTTATGAGTACATAGTATCTCTACTTGCAAAATGTGAAGACAAAGAGGCAGCATTGATTTTCAGGGTGAGTAGATTCCAAATAGGTGATGAAAAAAGACAGGACAGAAAGAAAGAAAGTGTTATACAAATCATTGTTCATTGACCTGAGAAATCCAGAAGATCAGATTTGAACTTCAGAATGCTCAGATATGTCCTTGTTGTCTGATGAATTTGGGGATTTGAACTACAAATGGTGCTCAACTCAAAACTGATTATTTAAAATTATGACACATTTCCCAAAAGGTATTTATGACCCAATTTCTAAGTTCCCATGACTGCCCCTTGAACTTATATGACTGCATTTTGGCACTTGACAACTGGCTCACATTTACCACTATTTACAATGACTATTTCCAGAAGATAGAAATAAAATGTAAAATAATCTTGATAGGTTAGAGAAAGGGGCTGAATGGAATGCAATCTACCAAGGTTTAAAAATAAATTTTACTGTGGGACAGAAGTACCCAACCCCCAGATTGTGACCCACTTTGGGGACTTGAGCCGACTGGAATCAGGCTGCAGAAGTGGAGGAATACGTAAATGCATGCAAATGTGTACTTGCAGTACAAGTGGCAGGTACTCGTGGCCACCACTCATATAATGGAGCAGCTGTCAGCATTCCAGAAAACCTCCACTCCAACAAATAACTCCGAAACAGACATTCTCTCTAAAGTTCTTTTTATTAAACTGGCACATCTGGGAAATCCTGAATCTGAAAGTTTCGGGTTTCTTTGTAATAAGTAAAAACTACAAATCCAACCCCTGCACACACACCCATTGCATCACATGCCCCAATCACCATCCATCTTAGCTTGAGACATCTTCTCAACCAGGTGCAGAAATAACATGACCTTGTCTTAGAAGAAGAATTCTATTATGTCTAACCACATACACTCCAAGAAATTCCCCCCTCCCATTTTCCCAGGCTCAAGAATGTAGCAGTGTGGAAGCGTCTGGTGCTAATATGGCTTCCAAAGCTGACGGTAGCAGGCACAAGTCCGCTTGCCCGCTGCTTGCACAAAACCATCCCCTCTCCCCCGCCAGTCCACAAAGGCAGAAAGGTTGAGGAACTCTGCTGTAGAACATCAAATACACAGTTATAAGAAATGCTTTGTAAATGGTACTTGAAAAATCAATCTTAAAATAATAGTTAATTACAAACTGCATTATGAATCAGTGGCATTTGACTGAAAAAAGGGAATTACAGATTCCAAGGCAAAGAAAATTATGCATTAATCAGATTCCAATTTGAAATTTGTGTCCAGTTCTGCAAACCAATAATTTAAAGAGAGTTCATATAAACTGGAACTGGTTGAAAGGATGGCTAGGATGACAGGAATCTGAAAAATAAGTCCTGTGAAAAGAAACTGAAGGACTGAGCATGTTTAGTCTTCTGTAGCATAGATTAATGAACAGAATTCATTAAAATATCTGAAAGGACATTATAGAAAAAAGGTAAAACATGTTTTGTACTTTACAAAATGCAAAATACAGAATAAGATATTCATTTTAACAAATTCTAATGGAGCATGAAAATATTATTTTGGATGATATCTGAACCATTGTTAATATGAATGTGTAAAAAGAACACAGTTTAAAGATAAATATGTTGAAAAATATACTGAAAACTTGGAATGTATCAGGAAAGATGTTTATACTTGAAGTATAGCCAAACAGATGGTTTTATTTTCTTGGAAAGAAAATCCTGATTTACAATTCTAGACTGAAGATTTGCAGTTACTTTGAATTGGCTCTCTGTCAACAAACTTTTGTATGGATAAGTTTTAAGTCATTGTTTAAAAGCAAGATCACCACTTGTCAACCTTTCAAATTAGGCCAGTCAGGAAACAGATCGTGTAAGACTGCAGTAATGACTATTACTATGGATATAATAATAAAATCTTGAAGCCTGTCAGGGCTTCTATCTGATTTCTATCTGATACCAAACAGAATCAAGGGAAGGGGAGAGTAGATTGTATCTGTTTCTTATTCTCCTTCTTTTCCAAGAACTGAGTGGTCATTTACTCTACCTCAGCAGTTTATCTAACAATTCTTGCATACTTTTATGAAGGCTGTCATGACATCCCCTATGCCAATATATATAATATGTATACAAATAGTCCTTGACTTACAACAGTTCATTTAGTGACTATTTGAAGTTACAATGGTACCCAAAAAAATGACTTACCCATATTTTTCGGAGCATAAGATGCTCCAAAGTATAAGACGCACCTAGCTTTTGGAGAGGAAAACAAGAAAAAAATTCTGCCTCTGCATACCAGCAATTTGTCTCCTTGCAGCAAACAGCCTGTTTCAGCTTCAGCACAGCCTGATTAGTACAAGCAACTAATTGTCAGTGGATCGGCCTCCCAACAATCAGCTGTTTCAGGCTGCAGGAACTGCCATCAACTATTGCCGCCTCCATGCGCCCAATTTTCAGCCTCCACATCCCATTTTCAGTCTCCAAACACCCCATTTTTGGCCTCTGAGCGGGTAATTTTTGCCTATTTTGGGCAAAACCTTCCTTTTACTAAACCTCCCTTTTATTAAAACTGAAGAATTTTAAAATACTTCTTTATTTAATTTTGTAAACTTTCCCCTAGTCCACACTTTGAAAACCAAACTACTATTTGATTAAGTAGTACTGTCTATATAAAAATCTATCTGAACCCAGGGATATATATTTGATGTATTTTTAAAAATGAATTAATTTTAAATTTAATACTTATCAAGATACAAGACCAACCACATGGCACACCATACCATAGATTAAAAACATTTTGGAAGCTTAGAATGCAGCTTCTGAGATCTACAACTGGACATCACACTCCACCCAGATGCTATCATATGAGGACAAATTATGCACTGTAAAAATTGCTTGGAAGTGGAAGATTCTTCCAATGTAATCTACTGAATGACCTGCATGAATTGCCCCTGTGACTATGTAGGACAGACAGGGAGAAAGCTAACCACCAGATTGCAAAAACACAAGTGAACAGTCAGACAAGGAGACCCGAACTCATTCTCACACTGCAATGAACAAGTACACACATTCAATTTTGCAGTTACTAAAACTTTGGACAAGCAGGCACAAAAACAGCCAGGGAAGTGATTGAAGTCTGGGAAACAGGCCCCTCGTCAATCTACAGGAATGCTGAGTTACTACCAGCCTATCAATTACTTAGAAGGCAAGGGCTGGGCAACACAAGCAAATGACAGCTGACAACTTAAAAGACAGCCAATGACACACCCCAATCAACATACATGTAAAAAGCCACATACAAAGGCACTATAAATACCACACAAAGCACACACTCTGCTAGACAGAAGTTCCTTTAATATGCACAAGTCTGAAAGCTCAGAAGATAAAACCCTCTGGTCCTGGTTACCAACCCATATTGGATGCTGCAACATTGTCCTAAGACATATATATTTGCCTTCATCTCTGAATACTTATTAAATGTGATTTCTTAGCTTAAAAATTTATCCAGAAAAATGGAAATGTTAAATTGAAATGTTTTCCCATAAAAAGTGATTACACAAATAACTACGCCATTTTGCAATTCAGAGAAGGTTACAATTATTTTAGTTAACTACAAGAGTTAATCAAATACTTACAATCAGTGCAAATTAAATCAGCAAGATTTGTGTCAAATATAGAAGTGACCCAATCTTACTGAAATTAAATTTTGAAACAAAACAAAACCCATAGCTATACTTGGAAACAGCAGGCCTAGAACTTGAAGAAAAGAAAAAAACATGCCAACTTATAAATTTCTCCAAGAGAAGGTTTATAATGGAAATGGCAACAGACTCTTAACTACAGCGGTGCCTTTTTATGCCAACATATAAATAATTCTAGTTTTTATAGTCACATCATAAATTAGATTTAGCGCAAGTAGAAACAGTAGAGTGCTGATTCAGTAAATAGAAAGACCAGGAGCACATGTTTGCATTTTTAAAAGACAGGCACTGACTTGATAGTGAGTCTGAAATGAAGTCTGTAAACAGGTTTGAGTTCTTTTTTAAAAATACTTTACTATAGACAAGTCATGAGTTTATTAAGCTTATAAAAATAAGCATCTTTTACAAGTTATAGTGCCTGTTTCAAATATTCTAAGAATCATTTAAGTAGGTTAGTAAAAACGATTCCATTCAACCCATAGTTTCTCCATTGTGGGAAAAAAATACACACAAATCTACTCACTCACAAGTTCTCCGCATTCCAAAAGGAATGTTTTAGTTTTGACATTAGCAAGTGTTGCAAATGCCACTTGAGTAACCAAATTTGTACAAAGAAATATAGGTGCTCAAAGATGACTTTTTTTTTATTCTAAATTTACACTTATAATACAATACATGCCAGATTCTCTTCTTTCAGAATTGTAGTAAGAAGGCAATTGAATCCAGGCAGAATGGAGAAATTCAAATTACCTATATATATGCATATATTTGCTGCTTATTCGAAAAGTACCTAATAGAAGGTACTGATTATTTAATCTTTATTCAATGTTTTTCAATCATAGCAATCTTGTATGGACTTCATGGCTGGCTGGGGGAATTCTGGAACTGAGGTCCATACAAGTTAAAAGTTACCAATGTAGACATTGTGCTTTCAGGATATTCTTGTCTTGGATGGCAAACCTCAGACAAAGAACATTCCGTGCAAAGTGCAACGTTTGCATGTTTACTTGGGGGAAACATTTGCATGTTTACCTGGAGGAAACAAGACCTTAACACCCAGATAGGACGGAACAAAGGCAGGAACTGAAGCTTATGTTAATCTTAATTAAATGTTAATCCTAACTGGAAATGAATGTATAAACTGCTTAAGCAGACAGTAACAAAGGTTGTCTAAATAAATGTATAGTGTATAAATTAACCACTGGTATGCTACCATGGATATAGAGAGATAGAACGAACTCTGGCAAGAGAGCAGACAGCTCTTCTTATTCTCAACCTGACAATAAAGAAGCAGCTTGTCTCATCTCCATGTGGTCCTGAGTCTTGATTCCTACAAGTGGCGCCTGAACAGGGACTCCTTACTTCATCCGGCAAGGATTTGGTGCACCTTCAACCTTTCAAAGGTTTCTGTAAGTGTGGGGTCTTCGCTTTCTGAAGAGCAGAGAAAGCATGTGGAGGAATTAGGATACCTTTTAAAGAAAAATCATATAGATTTATCTCAGCGCGGTCTCACAAGGCTAATCCAGGAGATTGCAGCTCAATGTTTATGGTATCCAGAAAAAGGGTCTCTTAGGTTAGTAGACTGGGAAAAAATTGGAATTACTTTACATACAGAGCCAAGGGCTAGCGTGGAGATTTTACATGCTTGGCATTTATGTCGGCATGCAGTTGAGATATTTGGCACTAATGAGGTTTCTCTTTTAGCACCCCCCCCCCTCACAAAATACAGCCCCTATAGTTTGTCCTCCTTCTTCATCAGAATATCTGACTATCTCTCCCTCTGCTCCTTTAGACACAGGACAAAAACCTCCTGATCCGGTTATTCAAACATCTTTTCAAAAAATGGTGGACACATGTAAAAAGGATGTCTCCATGCCAGGGGCAGAGTTAGCTGAACTATTGTCTGTCTGTCCTGTGCAGTATCATCCAGGTCAAGGCCAACAGATGGGTCAGCAGATAGCAGAATGGGAAAGTTTACCTTATCAGATATTAAGGGAATTGAAAAAAGCTGTTACAGACTATGGTATTAGTAGTAATTTTACTAGAGGACTTATGGAGGGTATTAAAAATGGATATACCATGGTTCCTGAAGATTGGAAACAAATTTTTCGTATGATTTTAACTTCAATGCAATATGTAGTCTGGGAAAGTGAGTATATGAGACATGCTCAAGCAGCTGCAATGGGGGGAGGAGGAGCTTACACTGTAGAACAATTGTTTGGCTCTGGACAATTTACAGCTATCCCTGCACAAAGAATCCTCGCTCCTGCAACTTTAGCTGTTGTGTCAGAATGTGAGCATCAAGCATTTCTGAAAGTTCCTCAGACTGGGGAACCTAGAGCAAATTTTTCTAACATCAGACAGGGAGTTAATGAGCCTTATGCTGATTTTGTGGAACGGTTATCAAAGGCCATTCGGCAACAATTTGATCATCAAGAAGCTACTGGGGAGCTTCTTCGTCAATTAGCTGTTGAAAATGCTAATGGTGATTGTAAAAGAGCTTTACAACCATTAAAGGCAACAGATCATTATACCCTGGCAGATATGCTACGTGTCTGTCAGGATATTGGGTCACAAACCTATAAAATGCATTTATTAGCTGCAGCAATTCAAAAGGGTCAAAAGCCCTCAGGCAATTGTTTCAAATGTGGTAAACCAGGGCATTTTCAAAAAGAATGCCGTTCTGTTCCTAATATTGCTAAAAACCGACCATCTAAAAAATGCCCAATTTGTAAAAAGGGTTTTCATTGGACTAATCAATGTAGATTCCGTTCGGGAAACTTGCCCATGGGTGTGGCACCCACCCAGAATCTAAAGCGTGCCTACCCCATAACCCTGACTCCACCACAGTCACTCTCTCCCACGCCACCCTGGCCACAGCCGGTAGTGCTGGGATCGATTTGATTACACAATTAGAAGTTGAATTTAAATTTCCAATGGAAGTTAAATTGGTTCCCTCTCAATACAAAGGCCCTCTTCCTTCAGGTCTTGTTGGTTTAATATTACCTCGTTCCTCTGCTCATAAGCTAGGACGCTTTGTGGTGCCTGGTGTTATTGACTCTGACTACACTGGCACCCTTATGATACAAATTTGGATTAACCTCCCACAACGTATCCCTTCTTATTCTTCTATTGCTCAATTGCTTCTTCTTCCTTATGAAGTTCCTTCTCCTGGGTCTGGAATACGTGGAAATGCAGGCTTTGGCTCCACCTCTCCTTCAGTGGGTCTATTTCAGCCATTGACATTACTTTGACATTTACTAACACTTTACCTTAATAAGCAACCTTTTCAAGGGCTATTGGATATAGGGGGTAATGTTACTGTCATCTCCTCTTTACAATGGCCTATTCAATGGCCTAAGAAAGCTGTTTCTTCCTCGTGGGGCGTGGGTGGCTCCACTTCAGCTTGGCAAAGTGTTCAGGATATTGACATTTCCACTGCTGCTGGTAAGTTCTTTTCGTTAAAATCATATATTTTGGATATTCATACTAATATATGGGGTCGTGATGTTCTTGTCTTTTTAAATGCTCATTTAATTTTGGATGATGGCTCTCCCACTTAAGTGGCTCTGTTCTACTCCTGTATGGGTGAAACAATGGCCTCTTCCTGTTGATAAACTTTCAGCTTTACAGCATTTAGTTCATGAACAACTTTTAGCGAGACATATTGAATTTTCTACCAGTCCATGGAATATCCTGTTTTTGTAATAAAAAAGAAAAGTGGGAAATGGAGATTCTTACAGGATTCCCACTGGCTGTCTATATACACCAGTTTCTGATAAGCAGGTCCACATAAATGAATGGCTTAATTTATCTGCTACTCCACCTCGTAATATTTACCCTTATCAGTCCACTTTAGAAGATATAATAATTAAAGCAAGAAAACGAGCTTTAGTTCTTACTGGATGTGATCTAAGTAGTATAGCCTTTACTCGTACAAAAGCTGAACATGAACATCTAATGACTATTTCTGACTCTTATCAAATAGCCTTTTCCCAATATGTGGGGAAACTTCTTTATTCTTTACCTAAAGACCCCCGGATAGTAATCACCTCTACTTTAAATCCTGCCTTCTCTTCCATTTTTGCTCGAACTCCTTTGTCTTCTGCTATCACAGTTTTTACTGATGGATCCCCAACTAGAGGAGTTGTTGTATGGCAGGAGCAGCAGCTCTGTCATTCCAAATACACCTCTGTACAAACTTCAACTCAACGTGCTGAATTGGCAGCTGTAATTCTGGCATTACACTTATTTTCTGATCAACCTATTAACCTTATAGTTGATACTCAATACGTGTATCTGGCCATGCAGTCCTTACCGTACTCGTATTGTGCCTTAAATTTGGATGTAAATTTGTTGGCCCTGTTTTTATCTTTAAAAAATGTCTTGGAAACTCGTTTCTATCCTTTATATGTTGAACATATAAGAAGTCATACTCCTTTTACTAATGCCCTTACAGAAGGAAATCGGAAAGCAGATGAATCTTTAAAAGCAGTTACTTCTTTGTTTTCTGACCCTATTGCAAGTCATTCCTATTTTCATCAAACTGCAAAATCACTGGTTAAGCAATTTCATATTCCTCTGTCACAGGTATATGATATCGTACGAACCTGTCCTGCCTGTCAACAAGTGGCCGTCCCATTTCCAGTTGGGGTTAATCCCCGCGGCACTCATGCTAATCAGATATGGCAAATGGATGTCACACAATTTGTAGCCTTCAAGCCCTATAGTAATTTGCATGTTTCCCTAGACACTTACTCTCATTATTTATGGGTATCTGTTTCTCGACATGAGCATGCACAGGATGTTATTGCTCATTGTCTTTCTTCCTTTGCTATTATGGGTCACCCTTTACAATTGAAAACTGATAATGGTCCTGCTTATATCAGTAAGGACTTTAATCAGTTCTGTCGACAATGGAACGTAACATTGGTACATGGTATCCCTTATAATTCTCAAGGACAGGCTATTGTTGAACGGGCCCACCGTACCTTTAAAGCATTAGTTCAAAAACAGTTAAAAACTGAATCTGGGCCCTATCATCTCCGAAAAATACAGAATATAATTTCCATTATATTGTTCACTTGGAATTACTTAATTGTCTCAGATTCCTTTTCAGAACCACCTGTTATTTTGCATTTCCGCACAGCAGAACCTTTAGACAAACCTTTGGTTAAATATCGTCAAGCACCAGACCCTGAGTGGAAAGGTCCGACCCGGTTAATTACTTGGAGGCGGGGTTACGCTGCTGTAGAAGCTCCGCAGACTCGCCAAGCTATTTGGATCCCTGCTCGCTGCATACGACCTTATCATGGCGTGGTGACAGGGCCTACACAATCCAATTCCAAACTTCAACCTGCACCTGAAAACAGAAGTCCGTCTTCCAAAGCCCAAAGCTGAACGCCCTCTGCCAATTACTTGGGGCCAAGTGAAAGCTACCACCTATCAAGCACAGCAACAATTGCAAAAGGCGGCATTGCCACAAACTCCTGAAAATTTGGTTGCTGCTGTATTTTCTATTATAACAGCTAATTCTGTAATGATTATTATGTGCTTTTTGCTGTTAAGTGTCAGTAGAGTAGGGGCAAAGGATTTTAATTATACTATGTGTCTTAATCCTAATTTGTGGGTTTGTCATGCTCAGTATGTTTATTTGCATCAAGTTATGCTTCAACAATGATTTGCTATTGATTACCTCCTGACTAGACAAGGAAGTTTTTGTAAATTAGTAGGACAGCGCGGCTGTGCTGTTCATTTTCACTCTCTAAATAAAACTATTGAAGATGAGCTTGCTAACTTACAATCCTATTTTCAGAATAATATTCATGCTATTCCCTCTCCTTTTGAATGGTTGACTAATTGGCTGCCAGATTGGGTTTGGTTAAAACAACTGTTCTTTTATGGAATAATTCTTATAGTGATATTAATAATATCTTGTTTTATTCAATGTATTCCTTCACTCTTGGCTTTGTTCCACCCTGTTCCGGCTTCTCTCCATCCTATTCAATTACGCTATATTCAAAAATCCTTACTTTCTCACAATAAAATAAAAAATGGGGATATGTAGACATTGTGCTTTCAGGATATTCTTGTCTTGGATGGCAAACCTCAGACAAAGAACATTGCGTGCAAAGTGCAACGTTTGCATGTTTACTTGGGGGAAACATTTGCATGTTTACCTGGAGGAAACAAGACCTTAACACCCAGATAGGACGGAACAAAGGCAGGAACTGAAGCTTATGTTAATCTTAATTAAATTAATCCTAACTGGAAATGAATGTATAAACTGCTTAAGCAGACAGTAACAAAGGTTGTCTAAATAGATGTATAGTGTATAAATTAACCACTGGTATGCTACCATGGATATAGAGAGATAGAACGAACTCTGGCAAGAGCAGACAGCTCTTCTTATTCTCAACCTGACAATAAAGAAAGCAGCTTGTCTCATCTCCATGTGGTCCTGAGTTTTGATTCCTACAACCAAGATTGAGAAACACTGCCTCAATCAAAAGGAATTAAGTATAGTATGTGGATAAGGTGCTTTAAAAAAAACGAAACAAAAGCCCTGATAACTTTTCTTAAACCATAACTATCTCAGTTTATGTCTCTGTCATAACTTTGAGTGGCTGCTAAGTAACCAATTGTAAATTGGGGATTTCTGGCCCATGGGTAAAGTATAATAGTAAAACAGTAACATATAAAAAGTATATTTTTAAAAAATTAGAAGAAAATTAGAATTAATTGATTAGAATCAATTAAAAATTGATTCATTCAGCGCCATCGCAACTTTTAAAAGCTGAACAAATGGTTGTAACACAAAGACTAACTTGTGAATTCATATGAATTAGTAGGTGGACTTGAAAAAAAGGTTTTAAGATTGGATTTCTTTTTCATATTTGGCAAGCTATATGCCTCTTCACAAAGAACATGTTTGACCAAACTAGTATTCAAATAGCCAAAAGGAAGCAAGTGAGAAAAAAATGAGAAAGACTTACCACCAGAAACAGGGGCATCCATAAAAACAGCTCCCATTTTTTCAGTTTCTTTAGCTAGTTCTTTTGAAACTTCAGGGTCAATAGTACTGGAATCTATTAATAAAGAACCTTTCTTCACTTTCCTGAAGCAAATGAAGACAAAAAAAACAAAATCCAGAGGTATATTCACAAAGTAGCTAATTACCTCTTTGATATTACTACAGTTTGCTCATAAAATTTAATTCCACAAGAAGTCACAATATTCAAGCCAATTTGTAAAACTTTTTCATGACACTTTTTGATACTGATTTCATACATTCACAATAAATTATCTATACCTTGCAAAAACATATACTTAAGTTATTTTTACAATTACTGACAATTCTTTGAGTAAAGGCTCTATTACCAGGAATGAAAATGCTGCACAGCTTCGTTGAATTTTTATTTATTTATTAAATTTATATGTCACCCATCTTTCCAGTGAGAGATTCTGGGTAGTCATTTTCAGTCAGTTTTTCTCTCAGCTCCAATTTTCTCACAAAACTGTTATAGTGCAGATACACGTATTCCTCAAATTGTGGCAATTCAGCCCAAAATTTCTACTGTAAGTGAGACAGTTTTACAATATTTCTTGCCACAGTGATTCACTGCAGTGGTTAAATTAGTTACATGGTTGTTAAGTGAATCTGGTTTCTTTATTTACTTCGCTTATTAGAAGGTTTCAAAAGGTGATCACATGACCATGACACGGCAACCATGAATTAGTTGCCAAGCATCTAAATTTTGATCACATGACCATGGGAATGCTGCAATAGTTATTAAGTGTTATTAAGTGTTAATAGTTATCACTAAATAAATGGTTGTAAGTTGAGGGCTACTTGTAAAATTAAGCATGATCTTTATATATGAACTCTCAGAAAAAGTAGGATATAAATGTAATACAAAGAATATAACACATCTAGATAATGTTAACTACAATCCCCAAGAGTCCCAACCAGCATAGTCATTAATAAAGTATGTTGGGACTTGTAAGACATCAAGTTGCTCTAGAAAACTATAACAATAATTAACTATTTACAATGAAACATGCACACTTCTCAATGATGATAGCTGGAAACAAATACAACAACGTATTTGCTGAGAGAAATTACTGAACTGCTACAGAATTTAATAACATTCAATAAAAATACAAGCAGAATATTAATATAAAGAAAAAAGGGGAAATTCTTACTTGAGAATTCCATTGGTACCTATGTAAACCTCTATTGCATTAGGATTAGATGGAAGCATTGTAATAATCCTATCTGCTTTATCTGCTACATCTGCTGGAGAATCAGCCACCTTAAAAAAAACAAAAAAGAAAGAATGCTTTTGAAGAAAGATTTGAAAAGAAAAACTAGCGATTCAGAACAAAGAATTGTAAAAAGGGAAAAAAGAAACCTAAAATACAGTTGGATAGTTACACTTAAGTTTCACACAGTTTACATGGCAAAACAATACTGACATAGATTGAGTTTCAGATGAAAATCTTTCAAAAAGAAGAAAAATGGTCTGAAAATACTCAAAATACATGTTTTAGCACTACTAGTTCAAAAGTAATTTGTCATCAAGATTTTAATTCTTAATTATAAAACTAACTGGACCCCTCCCAGTCAGGTTTCAGGTCTGATTATTGGACAAAACAACATCTATTAATGATCTCTGGCGTAGGAAGGGATATGCATCCATCCTTGCTGTCCTTGACCTCTCAGCTTTCAATACCATGATACTCTTATTGGTATCCTTATTGGGTTGACCATGGTATCCTTATTGGGTTGAGTTCAAAATTTGGGGCTGAGTGATGCAGTTTTGTACTGGTTACTACTGGTTTTGTAGAAGAGATCCAGTCAAAGGCTACTCCTTTGTGGTATGCTAGAGGGCTCTGAACTCTCTCCACTCATTTTCAGCATCTACATGAAGCTGGAGGAGATCATCCAATACAATGGGATGAAGCATCATGAATATGCTGATGATATCAACTTTATATCTCCTTCCCTGTTGGCCCAAGTTTACTTTACTTTATTGTCATTGCACCTCGTACAACGAAATCGAACACCATCTTCAGTGCACATCATGACCATGAAAATAACAAACATCCTTCACACTCCATACATTGAATTGAAAACCCTGACACCACACCAACACTGCACTATACTGTAGAATTCAAAAGAACTACTGTCCTGGGATAGAAGCTATTTTTCAGCTATTTATCCTGGTTTTTATTATTCTGTACCATCTGCCAGATGGTAATAGTTCAAAAAAAGGGTGCCCAGGATGAGATGGATCTTTGAACTTTCTTAAGGCAGCAGGAGCTATAAAACTATAAAGCTCTTCCAAAGAGGGGTGAGGGCAACCAATGATCTTCTGGGTAATGACATTAACCCTCTGGAGTGCTTTCCTATCTGCCACTGTGTAATTGGCAAAAAATACAGAGGTGGCAGCAAGTTAAAATATTCTCTATGGTGCAGCGGTAGAAGGTCACCAGCAGTTTTTCATTCAGTTGTTGTTTTCTGAGAAGTCTCAGGTAGTATAATCTCTGCTAGGCCCTTTTGACTAGTGCTGCAATGTGAGCACCCCAGGTCAGATCTTCTTTTATGGTAACACCCAGCAATTTAAAAACTGGCCACTTGCTTCACTCGGTCTCCATTGATAAGTAAGGGCTGGATGTCTGATCTGTTCCTTTTATAGTCCACTATACGCTCCTTGGTCTTATTGGTGTTGAGGACCAAACTATTGTCTCCACACCACGAAAGTAACCAGTGCATCTCATCTCAGTAGGCAGACTCATCCCCCCCAGAGATAAGTCCCATCAGCGTTGTATCATCTGCAAATTTAGTATATAAACCAAGTATTGATGTCGCTGCACTGTCATGGTGCCTGGAGACTGTGGGGTCTTGAACAGGGACAAAATATTTCAGCTGAACTCTGGTAAGACAGTAGCTATATGAGTCTCAGGATCTGAGAGTTCAACATCTTTTACTCTTGAATGGGGTTGCATTGTCCCAAACAGCTTCAGTTTTCAACTTGGGAGTTCTCCTAGATTCACGATGAAGAACAGGTAGCAGTCATGGCTAGAAGAGCCTTTGTGCAACTTTGTGTTGCACCCCGTCCTGCATCATGAGACCCTGCACCACTGGTGGGATTCAAAAATTTTTACTACTGATTCTATGGGCGTGGCTTGGTAGGTGTAATATGACTTGGTGGGCATGGCTTGGTAGCCTATCCAGGGGACGGATACTGCAAAATCTCCATTCTCTCCCCATCCCATCTAACCTGCTTTCCAGCTCCATTCTCCTGCGCAGGGCAACAAAAGAAGACCCAGTCAATCAGCTGGGACTCGGGAGGCAGAGAATAGATGGGGGTGAGGCCTGTCAAGAGGTGGTATTCCGAACTACTCAAAATTTCTGCTACTGGTTCTCTGAACTACTCAAAATTTCTGCTACCAGTTCTCCAGAACTGGTCAGAACCTGCTGAGCACCACCTCTGCCCTGCGCTCAGTTACTCATGCCCTGATCATCTTGCGTTTGGACTACTGTAATATGCTCTATATAGGGATCCTCTTGAAGAGTATTCAGAAGTTGCAGCTGGCACAGATGCAGTTGTGCAGATAGTTCTAGGGGCCCCTAAGGTGACCCATGTAACACTACTACTGCACAAGCTGCACTTGCACTGGTTGCTAGTTCGCTTGTGGGTCCAATTCAATGTTGGTTATTATCTCTAAGGCCCTTTATGGATCCAAGCTACCTCAGGAACCATTTCACCCCAAACAGAGATTGGTACATCCCACTTGCTTCAGCAGAAGGGGCATGCTACAGACCCTGTCAGCTAAGGACATTTGTTTGGTGGGTCCTTTCTGCCATGGCTCCTGCCCTTTAGAACATCATGCCCCTCTAGGTGAGATCTGCCTTCACCATCCTGGCCTTCTGAAAGAGTCTGAACACATGGCTCTGCCTGTTGTCTTAAGGCTAGGGATGTCCCACTAAACCTTAACCATCGTTAGTAGACAAGAAGATTTCACTTCCACCCTGTTTATACATTTGTTTCTATTTTACCCAAAGTTTTATTAACTTGCAGTGTTCAATGTTTTAATCTTTTATATTGCTATTTTTATGATACTATAAGCTGCCCAGATTTGGTCATCTGTGAGATGGGTGGCATAAATAATAATTAATAATACTCTGATATAGACCCATGCAAAGGTCTGTTTCAAAGAATCTGTAATATAATTTTTATCAAGCTAGTTGATAAAAAGTTTTCTTATAACATTCAAAGTTTTCTTATAGCATTCAAAGCAGGACACAAGGATATATACTATCTGCGATTAAAGATAAAAATGAGTAGAACTGGTACAGAATTGTAGATTTTTCATTGTTAGACATATTAATCTATGACCATTCATTTAAAGATGATTCAAAGTGATGGTGACCTTGGAAAAAGTGACTTATGAATCATCCTCAACTGTCATACCATCCCACTTATAGCGAAATGATCGCAATGTGGAAACCTGATACCAGTTCACATTTACAATGGTTGAACATCTTGTGATCACATAACAAAATCAATTGGGCAATGTGATTCACTTAACCACCAGATGGTTCACCAAACCAGTTATTCGCTTAACAACATGGTAAAATGGTCATAAAATTGGATCATGTCACAACTTACTTAATGATTATTATCACTTAGTGACCAAAACTCTGGTGTCAATTGTAGTAGTAAGTAAAGGACTACCTATATCATCATACTTTATATCAGGGGTCCCCAAACTTGGCAACTTTAAGACTTGTGGACTTCAACTCCCATAATTCTCCAGCCACATTATTGTGTTTTTATAGATAGCCATAGTTTTTAATTCCATATTTTCATCCTTGTACATATCCAAAACAATTTCAAATAAGGCTCAGTATACATCATGTGGATTAAAAATCTGTAAGTTTATCAGCTTAAGGGTAGGGGATCTCTGGCTTCCAAATTATTTTGAAATGGAAAGTTAATAGAAACTAATATATAAACCCTAACATTAAAGCAATTTAAGAAATAAATATTTCCCCTACACAGAAACTGTACACCAGTGCTTTCTCCTATTATTTGATGCAGTAGCTATAGCTTCCATACCATTCTACTGTTAATAGATACTCATCTGGTGCCCAGTTTCTTATGGCTACAGAAAAAAAAATGATACCAGATGAGAGATCAGATCAAATTATCTATAGCAAAGAAACAAAATCAGGCTCGCCAAGACTCCCAAAAATTTTCTATTAGTGTTTCATTCTCTTTGGTTAATATGCTGTTTAAAAAATTGGAGAAAAGAATAATTGGATTTTTGTGGCTTCTTTGCATCATATCAATAACATTTCTTATATTTGGTATTCTAAATAAAGGGTGATTTTAAAAAATAATAATGCTGATCATGATAAGGGAATTAAGAAATTTCACAATCACATTTCTTGCAAATTTCACCGTCACTTCTAAAAATTAAAATAGCAATGAAATATTATTATACCTGGGTACCCAGCTCTTGGAATTCCTTACATGCTTCTGGAAATACATCACATGCGATAACGGGATAACCATGTTTCACAAGGTTTTTTGCCATTGGATTTCCCATATTTCCCAAACCAATAAATCCAACTGGAGTTTTGGAAGCCATTGCCCTAGAAGACACTAATTGAAATGCAAACATTTCAGTGAAAAGTTTTCTAATCTTATATCAACCACAATATACACTTTTCTTTTCTGCTAGTTGCATATCTTAAGTTATATTAACAGCAGCTTATACTTCAAGAAAGATAAGAAAATTGGCAACAGCAGAAACATTCACTGTTCATTTTATTAAGTAATAGATAGTAAAAATTATCAACACTGAATTCATCAACATTGAATTTCAGTGTGCTGCTCAAAAAAGTGTTTGGTATCTGTAATCCCTCTATGGCAGAGTCCCAAATCAAAAATAAAATAACTACACAATGATTTAAGACTCTGTTAAAAATGCTTCAGACAATCAAGGGGAACCAATCTAACATATACCTCCATGTTTTAAAGCAACTGTGTATTTTCCTAGTATTGAGACTCCAAAGCACCAGTTTTAATTGAATCCAAAGCATTTCATAGCTACAATAGATTATGCAAAGGAACTGATACAAAGAAGATACAAGTTTGAATGGGATACCATAATAAAACTGATGAAAATTTGCCCTATTTTGTGCTTGAAATAATTAGGGCAAAATAAAATTTTACATACTTTGGTCTTTGCTTTTTTATAAATTATCAACACTGCACTACCAAAAATCACCATTCTTCCACTGCAACTTACAAAGCTATAAAAATCGGTGAAAATCCTAAGGTGTTTTTGAAATGCCTTACCTTTAAGAATTCAAAATCAGCTTAGAATGTAGTATTCCTTTTGAAATCTGAATAGTTTTTTTAAATAAAAATAATCACAAAAGGGATGACTTGTTTAAGCTATTGCTTCTTCATTTTAATGGAAAGCCAGTTTGATCTTGTGGTTAAGACCAGGCTAGAAACTGAGGGATCATGAGTTCAAGTCAAAGTTTAGCCATGAAAGTCAGTTGGGTGATGTTACGCCAGTCAGTCTCTGTCAGCCCAAGTCACCTTACAGAGTTGTGTTGTTGTGGGGAAAATAGGAGGAAGGAGTATTATATATGTTAGCCATCTTTCTTGAATTGTTTATAAAAAATACAGATGGGATATAAATAAATGAATTAAAGAAATAAAAGAACAATTTAGAAGTCTAAAGAGCCCATGTCTATTTTAGTTTCACAAAATTTCAGATTTACCCTTTTATCCATTGTTTTTGCTTACAAAGCAAGAAGCATATATTCAAAGGAAATTTAGAAAGTCAACTTTCCTAAAAAGGAAATTTAATAAAGATTCAGATTCCTTCTTTTCCTGTCTACAGGTTCAGCCAGCTGCCAACAGCTGCAATCAAAGCAGTAACAGCTGTCTACCAGAAATTGGGATGACTGCAAACTCTTATCACATGGCAAATTTCCTGGATCTAAAGGTGATATTTAGGGAACATAATGGAAAACTCTCACCATAACACTTGGTCAGTTTGTCCCTGGTCTAAAAATTATCCTGTGATATTTACTTGACTATTTAAGCAGATGTTCATTAGAAGAGACACTTGGATGTTAACAAAAGAAGAAACTTAACATCCCATCTATACTTTTTTTTTTTTTTTGGGGGGGGGGGGGGGGGGACTGTATACATATATGTTGTAAGTTAATTATAAGCTATCATGCCAGGTGCAAGAAATGGCTGGCCTATGAGTTGAGAAGCACCTAGCATTTTGGAATCTAACTTGTAGCTTCTTTGGGGAAAGAAAAGACTTAGAGGGGGGGGGGGAAGTGTTCATTGTCACATGCCCTGCCTCAACAATCAACTATTCTTTAGTTTAGCAATGAAACACAGGAAAGGAATATAAAGTCGTATGCAAAAGATTAAAGATATGAGCTACTATAGTAAAAAAAATTACATTATGCATTTTTGCTCTGTTAACAATCATTCATTTCTTTTATCAGTACATTTTTGCCCTTCTTAAAATTCCTCTATCTAGT
The DNA here is from genome assembly GCA_023653725.1 of Bungarus multicinctus. Classification (NCBI taxonomy): domain Eukaryota; kingdom Metazoa; phylum Chordata; class Lepidosauria; order Squamata; family Elapidae; genus Bungarus; species Bungarus multicinctus. The sequence goes on along the minus strand of CM042840.1, from coordinate 88,692,890 downwards.
CTTTCACTTTATTTTAATAAACGTTCTACAATATAAACACGTTCATATAGTTGCTCTAGTTTTTCACCATAAATGAACTTGTGGACCAATCACTAAAGGTAGCCCATGACTCTTGAGCACAATTGGGACCAGAATTTTGATTGCTAAGCAGTGTAGTTGTTCATTGTATCACCTCCAATTTTATGACTTCATTTGCCATGTTGTTAATGCAATAAATATATATTGGCAACTATATGAATGTATGTTTATTACGACAGCATCCCAGAAAATCACTGTAGTTGCTAAATAAATCATGCAATCATTAAGCAAATCCAACTTCCTTTGCTGATTTCACTTATTGGGAAGCCAGATGGAAAAGTCACAAATGGTGATCATATGACCCCTGGACACTGTAACCATCCATAAATACATGACTAGTTGCTGAATGCCCACATTTTTGATCATGTGACCATAGAATTCTGAAATGGTTATTAAATGCAAAGACTGGTTACAAATCATTTTTTTTTCAGTGCTGTCATTTCAAATAGTTGCTATACCAACAGGTCAAGGGCTACTTATATAGATCTGATATACAAGACCATACTACTTTTATCCTTACTATGCCTCACACTCACTCTATCTATTTCTCTTTCTTTTATTCATTCATGCTGTATAAAATGATTGAAAAAGTAATTTGCACTAGTCCTCAGTTATGGCTCCCACAGTCATATGATTGTGATTCAAACGCTTGGCAACCAATAAGTATTTATTACAGTTTTAGCATCTCAGGATCATGTGATTGCCATTTGTGACCTTCCCAGCCAGCACTGAACAATCAAAGCCAATGTTGGAAGCCAGGTTCTCTTAGTGACCACTTAATTCATTTCATAATCATGGCAAAAAAGGTAGGGGTGTGATTCACTTAACAACCACTCTACTTACCAATGGAAATTCTCATCTTAAGTTAAGAACTAGCTGTAAAAAAAGAACCATGGTAATATGGTATATGAAAAAAGAGTTAACTTGGTCCTGTTGTGCAATAACAATATGCTTTTTTATATGGATACCAGAGAGGTCAGACAGTTTTCACTGCTATTTTTTCTGGCAAACATAAAAAATATTTTTAAAAGATGAATAATACTAGCAATCAGAATCAATAAAGTTTACTGAAAAGATATTTACTGTGCTATTCATGTTTAGCAGCTAAGCTAAATAAAAATAATGTATACATGGCAGGGACAGAACATTTAGGAAATATTCCTCAACAAATTGGTTGCATCTGATGTTTTTATAGAAACTATGATTTTAAGCTTTTTGTCAACATAGATAGATCTGCTTTCCACATAGGATTGTTAATGCCATAAGTAATACAAATAAAGAAGTTTCATCATGATAAATTAGACCACTGAAATGAAAAATTCTTTATGTAAACCCAGAGTTCTTTGAGGATAAAAGATGGCTTGTTCAGTTATGACATTAAAATAAATACTATGAGTGAAGCCATGCTCAGAGGTACCACCCTGTTCATTTGCTACTTCTAAGTTTGGTATCTAAGATACTATTTATGGGTCCAAATGGTAGATCTAACAGAGATAGGGAGAATAAAGAAATAGATCCTTTTAAGTCTGCAGTCAAGTCCCAATCCAGAAATGTATATACGGTATGAATAAAAATCAATCTGCATGAGTGGGTACACTTGTACTAATTTACCCAGCAGATGGTTTGAGTTATTAAACAGTAGCTGTACTGTGCAATGTCTCAAATTATGTGTGCAGTTCCCAGGGTTTGGATTTCTAGAACAGAAATACACATGTAATAACTTTCTCAGTAAAAAGAAAAAAATTGCAGCAACAGATTGAAAAGATGAACCATCTTTTTAAACAAGCGGATAAATATGAATTGTTTTTTTATCAAAAGGAAAAAAAATCTTAGTATAAGAAAAATTAAATATGCTAAATGACAATTATGTATTAAACAAATTATTTTGTTGGCTTATATTAATGTTAAGGAAATAACATATTAATTATAGATGCTCAGAGTCACTTAGATAAATGAGTGACATATAAATTGAAAAATATATTAAACAGAATATTTAATATTCTATATTAAAGACTAGAAAGTGTGACACTATAAATTCAATTTTCTGTCTTAGCCCAACTCATCTCATAGGATTATTGTGGAGGAAATATCAGGGGAAGTGTTGGATATGTTTGCCACCTTGGGTCATTTGTGAAAATAATAAAGATAGAATATAAATAATAAATAAATAAATAATTCGATAATTTTCAAATAAGAAAATCGATTAATTTATTGCTATATATGGAAGTAATATATTATGGCATTAGTTTTTATTAACCCTCAAAACTGATGATTATAGCATTATTAATAGGAAAAAAGTAATAAAGTACCCAGCAGAGCCGAATTTATCAACCAATGAACTCTGAAATAAAATGTTGCAATAAAGAGCACTATTTCCAGAATCTTAACACTCTATCCCTTTTTTTATTCAGAGAAAAGTCTGGTGTGCTTACTGGGACCAATATTATCAATTATATTTGGTATTGCAATATATGCAGCCATAATAATTTTTATTAATCTTTTATTCATTTATTAACTTGTTAATAGAAAGGGCATAATTTGGAGTTATTCAGATAGCACAATGGTTAGAATGTAGTATTGCAGTTAACTCTGCTTACTGTCAGGAGCTTGATCTCAACACCTCAAGGTTGACTCAGCCTTCCGTCCTGCTGAGGACAGTGAAATAAGAACATAGATAGTTGGGGGCAATATGCTGACTCTGTAAACCTGTTAGAGACAGCTGTAAACTATGAAGTGGTGCTATTGTGCCATTGCTATAAAATGCATGAGTAGATTAAGGCATTTAAGACATTAGAATTTACCTTAAGTAGTCTAATAATTATGTAGTTTTTTCTTCAGTTGTAGACTGCACTAAATTATGTGATATATCACCTTGAAAAATACATTGATGCATTTGGACAACTAAAGCAATTAAAAAAAAACTTGTTTATACAGCAGCTTTGCAATGCTTTCTGTAAATTTCTAGATAGCCCTTACAAAAATGTTAATATTATTCTTCACATGCTTAATTTTTGCAAGCAGATGATGTGTGCCACTCAAGCATGTGATTTTATATCACAGATTGCATTTAAATAAAAGTAATATTTTTCATTCTAAATTTTTTTATGGAAAACAAATTTACTTTATTGTAACCAAATAAAGCCAATTGTTTTAGTTTTAAAAGATTTAAGATCATTTGGACTACAATATTAAGAACCATCAGGTTTTGAAAAATAGCATCCCCTGTTGTTAAAGAGATTAATATATAGCTTTTGATGATATAGAAATATATCCATGTTATTGCTTTTAAATTCACCACCTGGAAGCAAGACCCATTAAACGTAGTAAGGACAATTTTGTGAATATATATATATACACATACATACATATATATATATATATATATATACATACATACATATATATATATAGTATATATATATATATGATTCTATTTCAAACTAATTTATCCCAAACAATGAATATGTATACTTCAACATAGGCAAAATAGCTTGACTCACCAATTAACCAAAATCTCCTTTTCTTATTAGAAAAGAAAAAAGTATTATGGGGAAAAGCAAATATGAACCGAAGCTAATATTAAACTGCTACTTTAGGATACAGATGTTACAAACTTTTGTGACTTCCATATGTTGTTTTAGACGAACAGCCATTTAATACCCAAAAAGGTCAGGTATGATTCCTGTATAAATGTTACAATTGGCATGGCTTAAATAGATATGCAAAGACTTAAGAGTGGAAAACCTGACTTCTCTGAAGGCATTACTCAACATCACACCGCGTGCCAAGGCATACTTGATATGAAGATTTATTAAAAGCAGGCACATTCCCTCGCCCTCTGATTTCATGAGATGCCCCTTGCCTTACAGTGATTCAATTCCCGCCCAGGCGGGTATCTACGTATTGAAGGGCTAGCTATTAAGTTTGGCCGCGGGACAGGAACCCCAACTTTTGCGAAGCGACAAGGAAAACGGTTAACAACTGCAACATGTTTGTCCTCCTGGAGGGCCGAGCACCTTTTGGATTCTCCTACAAGACGCCACGAGCCAATTTACGCCCTCTCGCCCGGCGGCGCGAGCTCAAATTGCCTTACCCCGAGCGAGCCAGTCTGCACAGACTTTACCATGCCTGTGCAGCAAGCTAACGGAGGCTCGGAGCATTAACGCTGCTGCCATGCTGCTTGCCCGCCTCCGTTCCGCGACCTCTAGTAAGACGCCACCACCTTCTTCGCTCCCTTCGCTTGGCTCCACTGGCTGTGGCGAAGCACGGAAGGAGGCAGAGAAAAAGAGTGACATCCAAAGCCACCAATCGCTATTTTCGATTGGCAACGAATTCCCCAATCAAACCAAACGTTCTCCAGTCGGTGACCTGCCGCAGCTCCTCCCTATCCCATGATAGGCGTTGTTTTCTCCAGAAATATAAAACTGGTTTGTGGTGCTGCGTTTCTTCTTGGTTAACTAAAATCTTTGCTACGAAATTGGTGTCGGTGGAATGCAAACCTGCAGCCACAAGCAGGATTGTATTACAATTCCTATCAATCCCAGGCGTGGGAATTATGGGAGTAGTAGTTGATTGCAACTATTCGTGGACAGCTATATAATTAAGTGGCAAGAAAACAGAAAGTGGTTTTAAAAAATGGTTTAACTGTTCTCTGCTATCTCAATATTTGTACATTTTTTAAAAATCTTTCATCTCCTGCAGCTGAGGCACTGCTAGGGAAAAGTGAGTCAAATGTTTTTTGTATAAACTGCCACTTTTACATGCAATTATAAAATATTACATTGTTACATTATAGTACATTAAAAACTACAAAATGTAACTCTGAAAATGACAGGTAGGGAATTTATCATGCATATATTCATTGTAAAAAAGCAATCCCCAAAGCACAGAACAAACCAATGCAGGTATGAACATAATATTTCACAAGGAAAAAAAATAGAAGGTGCCTCAGCAAATTCCAGATGAACAGAATGTCTTAAGCAAGTTCCAAGCTCCCAAGGATAACACCAACCATAACTGAATAAGGAAGGTATTCCACACTAATAACTATAACCCATTCTTAAGATTGCCAGTAAAAAAAAAAAAACTAAAGCCAGGTTAATGCTATCTAGAAATAAGAGAAAAATACGCTTGCATTTTACTTCCATTGAAAGGTAATATTTTACTTCCATTGAAAGTTAAAACTTCTTAGGAACACTTGTACTTTACTGTGCATGCTAATCCTAGCCTTTCAAAACAGGGCATCTGCTTAATTCACATAGGAATTACATATTCATCATACCTCCATTTTGTTGAGATTTAGCGTCAGTTCATTGATTCTCATCAAGCTTACACTTAAGCAAATAGAAATGATGTCATTTGATATCCGAAAACACCCAAATGTAATCTATAGCAGTGGTTCTTAACCTGGGCGATTGGGGGGCGATTTTGTTTTTCAGCGGGGCGATGGAATGAAAAGGGGCGACGTGGGGGCAAAGGAATGGAAGGAGGGTGATATGGGAGCAATGGAGCGAGAAGTTTTGGGGACACTTTTGAAACTTTTTTCGTACCACTGTGTTTGGAGCTGCCATTTCCACGTTTGGAGCACTGCTGCCATTTGGAAAATTGCCGTCGCTCCAAACACACTCCAAACATGGCAGGGGTGCTCCAAATGGTGGCGGGCCTCCAGACACAGAAGCGGCAGCTCCAAACGCAGTAGCGTTTGGTGCACTGCCGCCGTATTTGGAGCTGCCACTTCCACGTTTGGAGTGCCGCTGCCGTGTTTGGAGCTGCCGCTTCCACAATGGGGCACCACTGCCATTTGGAGCACTGCTGACGCTCCAAACATGGCAGGGGTGCCCCAAACGGCAGTGGGGCTCCAAACACAGAAGCGGCAGTTCCAAATGTGGCAGCGGTGCTCCAAACACAGAAGTGGCAGCTCCAAACACGGCGGCATTGTTCCAAACATTGGAGCACTGCCACTGTGTTTGGAGCTCCGCCGCCGTTTGGAGCACCCTCGCCACATTTGGAGCATGTTTGGAGTGACGGCAGTGCTCCAAATGGCAGCGGTGCTCCAAACGTGGAAGCAGCGGCGGTGCCCCAAATGTGGAAGCAGCAGCGGTGCTCCAAACACGGAAGTGGCAGTTCCAAATGTGGCGGTGGTGCTCCAAAGTTTGGAGCACCACCGCCGTGTTTGGAGCTGCCGCTTCTGTGTTTGGAACCCCCCACCGCCGTTTGGAGCACCCCCGTCACGTTTGGAGCATGTTTGGAGTGACGGCGGTGCTCCAAATGGCAGTGGTGCTCCAAACATGGAAGCGGCGGAAGTGCCCCAAATGTGGAAGCGGCGGCAGTGCTCCAAACATGGAAGTGGCATACTTCTTTGCCCATGCATGTCGACGAGAGTGGTAAGCATCTGTGAGCAAAGGTTTACTTTGAGCCCTGCAGCCTTTGAGCCCTCTGGCAAGCAGTCTGCGATGTATTGTGCTTGTGTACACTTTTACATCACATGTTTTACCCCAAATTCTTGTAATCTGAGATGAGATGAGCTTCCTGTCAGCTATCGAAATGTGTTGCAGAGCCCGATCTTGCCGTTTTGTGCAGAGCCCGATCTTGCTGTTTTGTTGACTTTCTTGGTCTTCCAGAGCGGAGCCTGTTATCAACTGAATTAGTTATTTGGTATTTTTCAACCACTCTGCTCACTGTGGAGCAATGGCATTTCACTCTCTTGGCTATTTTTGTACAGGAGTAACCCTCTTCATGAAGCACGATGCGATGCCACTGCTCAGTACTGGTGAAAGCAAAGGCCTTCATCCTTGCCCACAGCCAGAGCTAAATTAAATTTCTCAATGCTTTTCATGCTTATTTATAGTTAGAGAGTATAACAAAGCTCACTGCTGATTGGCTACTTTCGATCTTAACAATCTCAAAAATGCAAGTTGTGTTTGTTTTAGCACATAAACTCACTCAAACCCTTAAAAAGACTTTGGTTATATTAATAAAAATTATGCATATCAATCCAACTACAGAACTTTTCATCAAAGTACTAATTTTGCGTGGTTTCTCTGAGTGAAAAGTTGATTAAACATGTAAATATAGCTTAAAACTGAAAGCGTGCAAGATTTTTTCACACAGCTGTAGTACTCTAAGGAGCCCCAGATTGCTCCTGAGCTCTCCAGTATCCTCTGATGTTCTGCCATGGAGAAGATGGCTATTACATCAATATACCTCTGCGACGCAAAGACCAAAGGTCCTCTCAAGAAGACCGTGTCTGCTGCTGACTTTTACAGCTACAGGATAATGGAGCATGATGGTGAAGAATGCTACCTACTGCTGTTCTGCAACCTTGTGAGGCAACTAGCAGTTGGAACAGAGTTCTTTTCAGGTGGGGAGGGAGAGTAGAATTCATTAATATCAGAGTGTGTTAATTACTGTATTAAGAAATAGTAATGATCTGCAGGTCATTTTGTAAAATCCTTTCTTAGCGAGCATCTAGAAGCCAAGAGAAATATATGTGCCAAATTTCAAATTTGTACCTTTACGGTTCTGGAGATTTCATGACGAGTGAATGGTACTTGGCTTTAAATATGTATATATGTATGTATGTATGTATGTATGTATGTATGTATGTATATATATATACCCTAACCCTCCCTTGATTGGGGCTTACCAGGGTGTTGTAACACAAGTATATATACTCATTCCCCTGTATCACTGATCTGGATGAGAACCTGTGGTCTAATGGCAATTACAACTGCCTCACATGTAATACTTCCCAGGTTTGAATCCCAGTAAGGGTATGGCTAGCTGACGAGAGCTAAGTAGCTCGAAATAGATCTATACTAGTCTCCCTTGTTTAATTATTTATCAGCTCAAAAACCTAAACACACACACACACACACACACACACACACACACACATATATATATATATATTTGTTTTGTTATGTTTTCACGGGTATTTATATGTACGGTATTTAGGTTTCTTCTGGTATTTTTCCACATAATATTTATGCTTTTATTATAGCGACGTTTTGGCAGAATCTCATCTGCCATTCTCAGGCTTGTTTATTAGGTTCTTTTTAATTTTGTGTGTCAGGCATATATATATATATATAACAGAACATATTAACAGAACAGAACATATAACATATAACATTAACAAAATATATAACAGAAAGCCAACACCAAATTCAAACAAAAAATGGCTGCCAAGCCTGACACACAAAATTAAAAAGAATTTAATACACAAGCCTGAGGATGGCAGATGAGATTCTGCCAAAATGTCGCTATAATAAAAACACAAATATTATGTGGCAAAATACCCGAAGAAACCTAAATAATATACATACATACATACATACATACATACAATATTTTAAAATATCTTTCAATATCTATAAATCTATAAAAATGATATTTAAAGTAAAGGTATAAGCACTACTTAGACTTTCTAAAATTTATGCTGAAATTATATCACAAAAATGAGTTGCAGGGATCCCATGGGATTGCTACTGCTGTACCAGCTTTCCTACTGTATGACAGCTTCCCTTCTCAGCCTCCTGGACTTCACCATAAGCTGGCAGTAGAGTTTCCCAGGTTATAGTTCTGGGAAATTTCAACCTGCCATCCCTGAGAACAGGTTAGATATAGCTTGGTATTTCATGGAAACCATGACTTCCATGGGCCCATCCCAGGTTATCCATGACCAACTAGGACTAGTGGTCACACACTAGTTTGGTATTCTTGTTGAAGCAGTGCCTATATGAATTGGAATTGATGGACCCGTCTTTGATCAAATCACAGTCTGGTGGCAACAAGTTTCTCTAAAGCTGTACCCCCTCCCCAATCCACAGGGAGCCATGACCTATTGGCTTGGCCAGCCCCATTGACTGATGGACCCAGATAAGTTTCAGAAGGAACTGAGGGTTATGATTGCTTGGAATAGGAAGATGATTGAGACTCTGACAGGCTTGCATCAATGCAACATCTCCTAACCCATAGACCTCTTTGTCCCCTATAATATACAAATTGAGAGGAATAAAACAAATGAAAAGACATCTAGAGCACCACTGGAGGAAGACAAGGGACAAAACCTTTTATTAAAACCTTGCAGCAGTCGGCTGATGAGCACAAGTACTTATGTGCACTAACTGTATCTGCAGATAATCAGCCAGTGACCCTGTTTAATGTGACCCATCTCCTTCTGGGGAAGGAGGGTATATAGGTCTACCTGAAGGGTCTTGCCAAGGAATTTGCTGATTTTTTTGGAAGACAAAATCACTCAGCTTCATTCCCAGTTAGACACCACTATAGTTGCTGGTCAGGTGGAGGCATCCAGGGCAGATTCTTATCTAGTTATCTGGAATAGTCTGACCCTGCTACTCCTGAGGAAGTGGACAGGGTCCTAGGGAGCATGAACTCAAGCACCTGTATTTTATATTCATTAAAGAAGGAAAGCCTTGGGTCAAAAGGAAAGAGATCAAAACTTCTCTATTACATTTACCTGATATATTGTTTGTTTTAAATATAAATTTTACTCTCAATATGCAGAGATAAGGAAAGCTAAAATTCGTATCACAAGCTCTGTCTTTTTCTAGATTTCTACTAATAGGTATTAAAACTATATCACAAACTTAGATTTGAAAAAGAATAACTACTCATTGTTTCAATAATAATGTTTTAATATTCAAACATATTAATTTTTTTGGGGGGGTACATTTATATACATATAAATCTCAAATGGTCTGGAACAGGGTTGTCAAATTCGATTTAATTGAGGGCCTTATTGCATGTGGAAAACGTTAAATTCCAAATTAGATCATCTAGTCTGCATGGCTTGTGTTGAAAAAAAAAGGAGGAAGCCATAATCAAACAACAGTTGGAAAACCTCATGTTGCATACTCTCAGCTGAACTGTTTAAGAGGATTGGACTTATGACATAAGCATTTGCTTCCCAATCCAAATATTAAGCTGTTTTGTAACTAATACTATGAAGTCTTAGATAACGCTTATTTGAGAGTGAGACTATGGCTGATGAGTCTACTATGGTAAGACTCTATAACAAACTATGATTATTGACTATAACAAAAATAGGTTATGTCCATCCCTGTTATTAGATTGTTTTTGACACACTAGTCCTTGAAGAACAAAGTGAGCAAGCAGCAAAGTCATTGTCTCCTCCATTCCCGTGAAATGAAATGTGGAAAAAATGTAAGAGGGCAGTTTTCAATGACTCTGCACTCTGCTCCAGTAACTGCTTTTTGGAACTAGAATACCTTCCTGAAAGATGAAATTAGGATGACAAGAAAGGGCCAGTCCTGAAGCCTAAATATTGATCATTGTCAATAGTATGGACACAAGTTTTCAATCAATGGAATGGTATCCTATTGGATACCAATATAGACTACAATTTATAAAACTGCATCTTTGTGGGTAATATATGAGCCTATTACTCAAAACAGTGATATATATATATTTAGTGCTACTTTTTCTGTGATACATAGGGTTAATACATTTGGCCCTAGGATAGTATGACTTTACATATTTCCTCTAAGCATTCACACTAAACTTGCTTAACAACATTCCTTTGAAAGGAATGAAAATATACTAGGAAATGAAAGTATACTAAGCATTGCTTGCGTTTCAACTATTGCAAAATATTATATGAGATACTAGTCCAAAGGTTTAAAAACCTGATTGCTAAGATTATGATTTTTCAGATATTGTAAATTAATTTGCAGAATTATGTACTATTAGGTCTAGGCCTTACTTCACTATCAATGTGCATAATTTGTTTGTAAAAATGAGTTTGTAAAATGAATTAAATCATACCAAACTTGGCATTTTTCTTATGTGCCTTTATGAGTGCTTCCGTGCAAATATAGGATTGTTATGGTAGAATTTATTTGTTATAGGAAATGTATTAACACAGAGCTTAAAATATGAATTTCCAGAAAAATAAACAGCAATTTGGAAAAAAGAATAGTTTATTGTCAGAAAATGTAATTTCTTATGTATATTGTAGACTGCAAACATTTATTCTACATATTGTTTAAGATTTCTGCATAATTTCCTGAAACAAGATATCAACCTATTATTTTTGTGTTCCTACTAGACAATCTGTGCCCAGATAAGTTATTTCAGAGGTATTTCCTTGCTTAAAGAAAACAAAATGATCACAGACCATCAAAAAAACCAGTGGGGGAGTGAGGAATTTTCACCTGGCTTCCCCTCCCTCCTGCCCTCCCCTTCTATATAAAACGTTTACATGAGATTCCGGGTAAGATGATTCATCAGTTTGCAGTTTCATCAATATGCAGATATTTTTTATCTTTCTTTAGTTTGGATGGAGTTGCATTACCCCAGACAGGTCAGAACACAATCTGAGGGTCTTCGTAGACTCATGGTTCCTGCTTGAAGAGCAGGTGGCACCATGATGAGAAGACCCTTTGCACACTTCTAATTGTGTCCATTCCTGGAATGGAAGGCCCTGCTCAAGCTGAGTCATGCCTTGTAATCTCTCATTTAGACTATTGCAACGTGTGCTACATAGCGCTACCTCTGAAGAGCATTCTGAAATTTCAACTGGTGTAGAATGCAGCTGCATGGATAGTAAATAGTGCCAGATATATGGCACATGTAAACATCTGTACTGTGTGAGCTGCATTGGTTACCAGCATGTTTCCAGGTGCAATTCTGGGTGTTGGTTTCACTTATATGGCTTGGAATTAGGTTATGTGAAGTACGGTACCATCTTTTTCTAAGAACTAGTGCACAATCCAAATCATCCAATTTTATCTACCAGATTGGGTTGCAGATTCCATCAGTCAGAGTGTCGACTGATGGAAACTAGAAGACAGACTTTTTCTGCAGTAGCCGCTGCTCAGTGCAATATCCTCCCCTCTAAGTTAAGAATGGCTCCAGCTCTGGTAAAGTTTCATAAGTTTCTAAAAGCCTGGCTATGTACCTGAGCCTCTGGTGCTAAATGTATCATAGGCCCCATTTCCTGGCTTTATTTTAAGTGGCCACGTGTATATTTATTTTTGGTTTTTTTTAAAAAAAATATTTTATTGTTTTAACCATAGTTTTTTTTAATTATAAGCTGCCCAGAATCACTGAATGAGATGGGTGGCTATGGAAATTGATTAATTGATTGATTAAATAATACATAAATATTATACTTCCAGGCTATTTTGATAATTCCAGATTCTTCAGAAGGAATAATTTGAACGCTCTGTTTTTCCAGATGTCCCATGATCAAGACCCTTGTTCACCTTCAAAATTTCTGAATTCTGACTTGTTGCCTTGATGATGTAATATCAATAACTACTGGTTAAGATGTCAGAACGCTGGATAATCGTTTCCTAATCAGGTGCTCTTCTGGTTTACAAATAATATCTCATTTCCTGATAGTTCCAACTGGGAATTCTATAATTGAAATCTAAAGCCATATTTCCATATAAGGAATTAAAAGAAAAAATTACAAATTTGAAGCTGTGCTTCTCTTTTTCAAGATAAACCCGGATACAAGTTTCAATTGTATTACAAGCCAGATAATGGCCACCCACAGTTTCAATCCAAACTGTATAATGGAACAGATACAGTTTTGCATTGTTAAAATATGAAACATTTTAAATACTCACTAGAGACACTGGAAAAAATGCGAGTAAACTATTCTTCCCGTATAATAGTTAACCTTCAATTATTAACAAGGGTATTATGGTTTTTAAATTGTTTTTGAAATGCTCCAAGTTACTTTGTTTCATAATATAAGGTCTTTAATTAGCCCCTTTCACGCAATTCTGGGCTTTCTCGTCTACAAATAAAAATAATAATCTGGATAACAATCCGGGTTCTTTGATGGTTCAGGTAGGAATGAGCGTTTAAGAAACACTTGATAGTTTTTTTTTAAAGGATGTGTGTCTATTTGGTGTTTTGCTTTATTATTCATACAGCTATAATGACATATTCCAAAGTTTTTTCGGGGCTTCATGACCTCTGGGTGAGTACGTCAGAACAGGGACTACAGATCTTGTCTAAAAATACGCAACGAGCAGATTCCATTTCGATTCGAAACGTCAAAGTCGGAATGTCCAGATAGGCGGAGTCATTGCGGCCCTTTTACGCGCATTGAATCTGTGGAGAAGAGGCGGGTTGGGCGGAAGTGACTCCTGTCTGTGAGACATAATGGCGGCTGTGGGCTGGTGCAGATACTAACGTCGCCGAAGTCTTCCTGGGTAAGAGGCCTCTCTGGTCTCTTTTTTAACCTGTATTGATCGGAAGGTAGGTTGTAGAGGTTTAATGGTGCTATCTGGGCCGCGCCGATCGCGTGTGGTAATACGCTAGCGCTCCCACCGCAGTGGGGAGAAGCAGGGTGGAAGGGCGTGAATGTAAACAATCGGCCCGCGGAGGGGATTTAGAGGCGAAGCTTAGGTATTGAGTCGTGAGCTGACAGTACGCGTGTATGTAGCCTGGATGTGGGGAGGGGTGGTGGGAAAGGTGGTTGAGGGTGGGAGGAAACCGGATCCCGAACAAAACTTGCAGTAAAAGTGGACGGGTGATCAGGCTAATCTGGATTGGTGAGGAGTTACGTAAACTGCGTAACTTGGGGGTTTTGAAACGGATCGCTGGCTTGGAGAGGTTAAATTGGAGAAAGGTCACGTACTGAAGGAAACGAGATTTGTAGATTTGCGGATGAATCATCTGTTTAGGTCGCCGGAAGTGGCGAAAGGACTCGGCAAGTATGCTCCTAGTTTGGAATCACCTCAGAATCCGTTCCTGAGAGCGAGACGGTTTGTATTTTGGCTGCATTGGGGAAGACTCGGCTAAACCAGATCGCCATTCCGTCTTGTTTAATCATATCATGGTTTATTTGTTTGGGCATTGTATTACGTGAGCGCGACTGAGTTTACTTGGGAGTGGGAGAAAGGGCAAAGCGGATTTTTAAAGCGATTCTTCACACTTATTTGTAGCAAGCAATGATAAAACTAGTGCAGAGTGATAATATTTTGTCTGAAGTTCACCTTCACCTTTCAAACCTGCTAATTGTATATAACGCCCTAAAGACATAGGTTTTATTCTTCACCGCAGCCTGTTTTGGCAAGCAGCTGATGGCAAAATCCACACGAACCTTTAGTTGTAAACAACAGATAAAAGATAATTACAGCAAACAAGAATCATGTGATTTGTAAATGATTATTGCATGGAAATCAATTATTTGTCTTTAGAATTAATTTTATTATACAGTTCTCATATAGTCATTAACTGTAATAAATGTAAAAATATATCAAGTTTGTTAATTTTCAACCAGACTGGAATTTTTCTCTACAGTATTGCAGTTTCCAATAATGGAAAACAAAACTTGGTGTTATATATGCAAGTTTTTTTTAATATGCTATATAGGCCCCAGTAGGATTGAGCATGTGAATAATATGCATTTCATAAATAATTCAAAGGTCTAGTTACTGGAGCGATAGTAATCTATGGGAAACAATTATTTCTGTATATAGAGTGTATAAAAATAGTTTTTATTGCTGTTTATGCTACATTTTTTGAAGACTATTGTCTGTAATAAACCATAAGTCTTAATAGCCAGGTAGAATTGGAATTTATGTGCACCAGTTATTTAGATAAGCACTTGCTAATCACCAAGGCCTGATGAATACAGTCTATTAAAAACTTACTTATCAAGGGATATGCTCTTGAATTCATGTTTATTACCTCTCTTGAAGCACCTCTATTATTTTTAGTTTATTAATTTTATCCTTTTTTTTTCTTGATGGATATAGTTTCCAACATAATGTTGATTGCAATCCTTTATTATTTTCTAAAGTTACTTTGAAATTTCTGAATACCAAAGGTGTTCTTATAAATGAAAATATTAAAGGCTATTTTTGCTTAATTTATTATGAATAAAGAATACAAAATTAGAAGTTACATAAGGCAGAATTTGATGAACATCAGAGAGAGTTCTCCATAGATGCCTCTTGACCACCTCAGTTATATTAAACATATTGTAATGGATTTCTGAATATGGATGAATAGAGTTACAAATTCTGTTACTGAGCAGTAGACCAAAATACATATTGTTAGAAACTTATTATGTCCTAATCACATTTATAATAGTGATTTTAATATGAAAAAAGCAGAAAATCTATAATATTAGAAAAAGACTTGCTTGATTATGGTATTTATTTGCCTGATTAAAGGAAGGTAGAATAATGCAAAGTATTGATGAGTAAATGCAAGACAGCTAGTCATAGACTTTAAGGGGAGAGA
This sequence comes from Bungarus multicinctus, assembly GCA_023653725.1. Lineage (NCBI taxonomy): Eukaryota > Metazoa > Chordata > Lepidosauria > Squamata > Elapidae > Bungarus > Bungarus multicinctus. Next base: position 88,677,557 of record CM042840.1, on the reverse strand, counting down.
TAAAGAAGTACATATTTACAAATAAATTTTAAATAACACAATAACAGCAACACAGAATATGTAGTTTTAGAAATAACATTTCTCAGTATCCAGTGTTCCGATACTATGAACTCAAGTCATTTATAATTTATGTTGCAATTCTAAATCTTCTCTGGAAATAACCTCTTAATGTACTTATTTCTGAGTAAGAAATAAGCCTCTAAACCAGCATTTCATATTAGACCTTGAAATAGAAACATAGCCCTTATATATGAAGAATATTTCAATCCATTATAGTTTCTAATGTAATTTTCAACTTTTACATGGTTGCCAGTCATCTTTAGGCAGAATGCCAAGATAGCACTCTAAAGAATAAAAATACAATATGTTTCCTGCTGAAGCCTATTGTTAGCCTCTTGTTCCAGTCTAAAAGTAATAGAAGACCTTGCAAAATTAATTATGTTGCAGAATTACTTTCTGTTAGGCACTTGCTTTAGAGAATTATATGAGGAGAAGAAAGTGGATTCAATAAGAACATAAAACAAAAATAGATACTGGTTTTGGGTTAAATATTAAAAGTGTTATAATGCACTTTATAATAAAAGAGTCTCTTGATAAAAGGAAAGCAAGAAACCTACCTTTCCTTTCATTAAACTCTAGTGGGTATTTTGGAACTCTTTATTAAACAAAATTGGAATGTAAGATTTCATTATAACCTACTCTTTTAGAATATGTGAATTATTGCATTCTCTTGATATGCAAGAGAAAATAAGATAACTGTAATTAATGGACCACAATGCAAAGTCAGTAGTTTAATGCTAAGATTAATATGCAGAAATACAATCTGAGGCCAGTCATAATAGCAATAATCATTAAGAGAACAACATTGGTGAGGTATTTTGATATTTTAATTTTTATATTATTTCCTTAAAATTATTGGTAGGAATATGTTCAATGCCATGAGTTAATTGCAAAAATAATAAAGGTGAATAGAAAGCAAAGTTAAAAGATTACCAACAATATATTTTAATTAAATACAATGTTGTGTCTCTCTTTCAATATCAGCGGAGAGACCAATTTCTTATTTTATTGAGATGTTGGCTTATTTAACATGTACAAAAAGAAGAGTGTCATTGTAAACAGATGATGTCTTGTATCACGTTGGAAAATAAACTGCTAAGAAAGTTTTCAGTTTAGCTGAATCTTTTTTCAGGAACGCACTTGATGTGCTGCATGAGTCTAATTTGAGGGACTATATTACCAGGAATGAGTTGATTAAGACCAGACTTTGGTTGCTTTTCAGTGCAGCAGAAAATAAACTGTTGCTGCTGAATAAGCTTAGAAAGCAAGGCAACATAGTGTGAAATGATCTGAAAGACAAAAGAGTGATTTATTGGTTGCAGTGGGATAAATTAGATATGTTGGAATAGAAATGTGCATTCATGCTCATTATGGGATTTATAGCAATTGTGTGCATTGTGGATGTGTAAAAATCTGGATTTAATTTGGATTCCTGAATGCTCAGTCCAGGGAAAAGCACAACTTGTTTAAGCAATAACTGACATATGCTATGTCATGCCCATGTGCACTTTGTCTCTTTTGTTCACAGACCTAATGTTTAATAGTACTAGTTCGTTACAATTTCTTAATGTAAATTATGTTTAATATGGCTATTGCATAGTTGTAAACAATGGGTTTGATTTAGTTCATATGTGGGATATACCAATTAACCTGGCCCCTGAGATCAATTACAATATGTTTTATTTATGTTTCCAGAAGAAAATGCTACAGTGCTGCAAAGGAATGTTTAAAGGTCATGCATCAAATGAATAAGAAAGCATTTAGAAGAAAAACGGCAGCCAATTAAATAATTTATTGTAAATTTATATAATTGTCTATAATACCTGATTGTTGGTACATCTTCTATATTGGTGAATATGTCTTGGGTACAAGAAAGGCCTTAGGCTTGGGAGCTGAAGAAACATTACTGTTAAGTTATGAATATGTTGGTGGATATGTATTTCAGTGCCAGTGGTTTAAAAAATATAAATTGTTTGCAGAGCTGAATGGTTGCAGATGAGTACAAAGTAGTAAATATTATGCAATGTGTTAATGTGTTGTTGGTAACGTGGAAATTTGATCCATGCAATTCTCCTGTGGTTTCTAATATGCACACTGTGCTTTAGAATGGCTTGGTGTGATCTGGAGACAAACATTACAGAACATTACAGAATTTCCCAAAATGTATATCTGGAAATAATGTGCACATAATTTTGTTGGAACTTATGAATGTCCCTTAAACAGCTGAGACACTAGTAACTCCCAATATTTCAGAAATGCAGGCAAGGATATTCTTATCATGAAAGTATTGGTACCAGAACAATAATACAATTGAAGCTACTTTGTCTGAGCTTTGCAGACCTTATCAATAGAAGAGACTGCTATGGTATACCTGAAATTTCCTGAAATTTTGTAACTATTTTTGATAGTTTTGTCAGGGGTCATCAACTTTTTGGACTTCAGGGACCACCAAACTCATAATTTTATATCCCGCAGACCAGAGACCCTGGGAAAATCTCAAAAAAAGTCTTCAGGAAAATTCCCCACCCTATTTTCCTACCAATCGACCATTCTTTATTTGGGATCACAAGAAACTGTCTCCAGCTCCATTCTCAGGGGAAGAGAAAGAGAGAGAGAGAGACTTTTGCCTTCATGCAAGGAAAGCAGCAGAAGCAGCAGAAGTTTTCCTTTCTCTCCCCCCAAACTCTGCCAGAAATGAGTCTTTGTGAGACTTGTCATACCAGCACTGCCTTTTGGAGTAGGATGCCTTGCAGGGTCCCAAAGATTCGTTTCTGGCGGAGTTTGGGGGAGAGAAAGACTTTTGTTGTTTTCCTTGCGTGCATCCAAAAGCAGAAGAAGAAAGAAGCGGAAAGAAGGAGCCCAGTGACCAGACCAGGTGCATGGGGTGAGTGGGGCAATGTCAATTATTTAATTGATTGTTTTGAACATTTTACAATGTATTTAAATGTTTATTATCTTGATTAAAAAAGGACCATTCTCCATCACGCTGCTCTAAAGTCCAGCATTGAGTATAACTCTGCCCTCTTATGACGTAAGCTGAATCTGTCATTATAAAAGGTTCACCTCTGCTGAGAGCCCCAGCTTTTCGACTCAGCTTTTGGACATATGAGCTATTATCTCTGGACTGTGAGTTAATTAGCATTCCTCAAAACAAAAGCATTGAGGAAAAAAAAATCAAGATCGAGAGAAGCTCTCGGCTCTGGTAGAGCTTTGTTCACAAGGAGAGCGGAGATCCCGACCAGCCTCCCTTCTACTGCTGCATCAATTGGAGGGGCAATCTTTCTTCTGTGAAGATATTAATCTGGCCATTATAAATTGCCAAACAAAGGCCATAGCATGAAGCCCCAGGGATTCAGAGGTGCACCAGGGATCATTGAAGGCCTCAAGGCCCTGGCCTCATGGCTGGCAGCCATTTTGTGATTGGGTTCCTCCGGGTGCCATTTTTTAGTGGGTCCTGAGGCAGTGATCCTATCTCTCCTGGCCATTCAGTTCGGAAAACACCATCAGGAGGAGCTAACAGCACCTCCGGTGTTTCTTCCTTGAGCAATGGAAATAGATTGGGACCAGCCAGGACCATCAGGCATGCAGAGCATTCAGACCTCTCAAGCCCCCAAAAGAGTTATGAAAAGAAAACGACCACGAGGCCGTTCAGCCAACAGGGAGGCCGCAGCAAAGCTCAAGGCCAGGCCCTAGCCCCCAAGAAGGCCTCCAAGTCTGAACTTAGGGCAGAAAAGACATGAAGTTTTAGAAAAACAATTCACAAAAATGCTCAACAATTACAAGAACAAGCTGCAGGCACAGAGTGGGCAGATAGAAGTCCGGCTAGCCATCTATGGAATTTGTCACCTGAAAGGCAGGATTAGGCCCTTCTCCAGGACCTGAGTTTGCCAGGCCCTTCTTATAGGCCACCTACTTGGAACACAGCTACACCTAACCCTCAGCAGGCTTTGCCCCTAGGGGTTTACAGGTTTAAGGGAGCAAGCTAAACTTATCCCTTCTGTGATTGGGCCCCAGATGATAGTTCCTCCCCAGGACAACAGGCCCCAAGACATCCAGAAAGTAGTTTCAGTGCAGTCAGACAGGGCATTGCTGAAGGTCTCAAACACCTCTGTCCCCTGGGCGGAAGCTCGGGTATCATTTCCTCCTATTGGGGTAACCCTCCCTCACGGAGGAAGGTTCCCACTTTGGAACCCATGTATGCCCCTCATAATTTTTATAGTTGGGAGGGACAGGATGACAAGGGATCCTCTTACCAATCTGAACAGGGTAGTTCCTCAGAGGAGGAAGAGGGGGAAATTAAAGGCCCTTTCCTCCAACGAAGAGAAAACCAAACCAGAACAACTGTCCACAACTGCTGTCTTTAAACCCTCCTTGTTTTGACCCTTACTACAGAAAGCTCTGGTTACAGCCCAGTTAAGCCCAGAAGAGGTGGCCCCGGAACCACTGGTTGGCCCTTCGAGCCAGGGAGACACACTATTCTCCAAACCGGTGGCCCGAAATGAGGTTCTCCCATCTCATTGTTCTTGGATGTAGTAAACGACCAATGTGAGAACCCCGTCAGGGCCTCGCCCTTCTTCCCAGGACAAGAGGTTTTTTAGTGTAAGTCCCGCCTTGGCTAATGCATTAGCTTTCCCAGCAGTAGATTCCCCGATGGTAGCCACCTTCGCTTCCTCAGGTACCCCTACGGAACCAGAGGACGTTTTACGACCAGAGGTCAAAAAATCAGAACAAACTCTGAAGCGCACACACCAGGCTGCAGCTTGGGCCGTGAAAGCTTCCACCGCGGCCTCATTTTTTACCAGGTCGTCTGTTTGCTGGTTGTGTCAACTTCAGGACAGAGTTCCCATTGCCGTTGTTAGGTCCCACCAGGACCTCAACAAAATAATAGCGGCAGCCGAGTTCACTGCCGATGCCACTTTAAGCTCCGCCAAATTTGCCACAAAGGCAATGGCCTCTTCCATGTCTGCCAGGGGTCTGCTGTGGATGCACAACTGGCAGACCGACTCCAAGCGTAAGTGGAAGTTGGCGGCGGCCCTTGCTCAGGAGAAAACCTCTTTGGAGCAGCCTTAGAGCCGTACGTGGTGGAAACACGAGACAAGAGAAAGGTACTGTCTACTTCCTCCAAGGACTCAGATTTTCAAGGCACCACATACCCCAGAACACAAACCTTCAGGCCAGTCAACACCCTTCATTTCGATCACAACCAGACAACATATCCCCTCGTCGGGAATAGCAGGACCGCCAACCCAAACAACAATTTTCGGGTAAGCGGCCCTTAACGAGGGGGAGGAGGTCATTCAGGCACTCTAAATAACTGCATCCCCTCCCCTCCCATTGGAGGTTGTTTGACCTTTTTAAAATCCAGATGGGAGGAATCAACTAACGACGCCTGGGTCATCAGTACAATATCACTGGGTCTTAGACTCAAATTTCTCTCCCCCCCCCATCACTTTTTGTCAGCTGTCCTACCTCTCATAACACATCTAAACTGGCCCTAATGGACTCAGCTCTCCATCATCTGATGGACATCAGAGCCATAGAAAGAATTCCATGGGATCAGCGGAGGTCGGGCTTCTACTCCCGCCTCTTTGTTATCCTGAAGGCCTTTGGGGAGTGGAGAGCAATCCTCGATCTCAAGCTCCTGAACAAATTCATCCCATACAGGTGTTTTAAGATGCAGACCCTACATTCTTTTCTTCAGAGCATCCAAGAGGGCGAATCCTCTCTTCCATAGACCTCACAGAGGCTTACCTCCATATCCCAATTTGGCCTCCCCATCACAGTTCCTCCGTTTTTCTTATTGCAATGAGAACTACCATTACCGGGCCCTACCATTTGGTTTTTTCATCGGCACCAAGGGTTTTTACTAAGATCCTGGCAGCATTGGCAGCCCTCCTCCGAGCCTTACCTGTGATGGTCCAATGCTACCTGGATGACATTCTGATTCAATCTACCTTGTCCAGGCGGCCGAACATGATCTTCAAATCATGATGCAGGTGTTGCAGGAACATAGTTTCTCCATCAACCTGATCAAGAGCCACCTTTCTCCAATGACCCGACCGTTGCACCTTGGGGTTATCATCGACACAGTCAGCTGCGAAGTCTTCCTTTCACAGGACTGACAGGACAACATCAAAGAATTGATCAACAGAATTCGACTAAGTCACTCCATTCCATTCTCCCTCCTGTTCTAGTTGCTTGGGAAGATGATCTCATGCATCGAAGTTGTGCCATGGGCACGCCTACATGTATGCACCTTGCAGTGGTTCCTCCTCTTCCAAAGAGAGGGGATCAGTCATTCTGCCCTCACTGTGCTGCTTTCTCCACAGGTGCTTCGGTCCTTTCAATGGTGGCAGTCCCAGGCAATCACAAAGGGTGATTTATGGTGAGAGACAGAATTGTAGTGACCACAGACGCCAGCCTTCTCGGCTGGGAATGGCCCAAGTACATTGGCCGTCTTCAGACAGGTCCCTTCCCATCAATCTCCTGGAACTTAGGGCTATTCTTCTCTCCCTGAGAAGTTTCCGGAACCTAGTGTCAGGGTTTCATGTGCTAGTCATGACAGGCAATATAGCAGCCAAGGCTCGTGTCAACAGGCAAGGAGGGACCAGTTCCAGGGGTTTGATGCGGGAGGCGGAACGTCTGGGGAGATGGGCGGAGAGGAACCTCCTGTCTCTCAGGACGGACCATATTTCGGGGGTTGACAACGCCCAGGCAGACTGTTGAGTCAATCTCAAGTCGACTACTTGGAATGGAGACTCCATTCTCCCCTGTTCATAGAATTGTCCCACATTTTTGGTACTCCAGAGATGGATCTCTTCGCCATTCCCCAGAACGCACAGGTAAACAGATTTTTTTCCAGGTTCCCAACCCAGGGAGCAGAGGGGACCAATGCACTTCGGAGCATATGGTCTCTTCTACGCCTTACCCCCTTCCAATCATCCCAGCAGTCATCCGGAAGATGTTGGTAGGAAAAGGCAGAGCTGATTCTGCTGGCCTCATATTGGCTCAGGACACCCTGGTTTGCGGACCTGTATTGTTCAGTCAGGGGGCCCTTCTGCATCCAGAACCCCAATGGTTCCAGTTGTCCACTTGGTGATTGAGTGGAAGTTGTTGAAGGAGCCAACCTTTCAGATAATTAACACAATACAGGCTTCGCATAAAAAGTCTACAATCCGACTTTACGATGCCACCTGGAGGAAATTCAGTGACTAGTGCTCAGAGAGAGCCCAGAATCCCTCTTCAGCATCTGTTCCAGAGATCCTTCAGTTTCTCCAGGACAGGCTGGACAAGGGCCTCGCACCTCCGCAGACAGGTCGTGGCCTTAACTTCGGTAATTTCATGGGACAGGTACACATCCCTTTCCCACCACCCTTCGATCCGCAGATTTCTGAGGGGAGCCTCAAATCTGTGACCACCCATTGTGCATAGGTATCCCACTTGGGGCTTGCCTAAGGTTCTCCAAGCTCTCTCAGGCCCTCCTTTTGAGTCTTTACGAACAGTAGGCCTCCGTACTTTTAACTTTGAAGGTATCCTTCTTGGTGGCTGTTACGTCAGCCAGGAGGGTGTCAGAATTAGCTGCCCTTTCGGTAAGGCCGGATTTGTGTATATTTCATGACAGCCGGGTGGTTTTGCACCTGGACCCTTCATTTGTACCAAAAATTAACTCTTGGTTTTACAGAGCTCAAGACATTGTTCTCCCTGACTTTTGTCCCAAACCCCAACATGTATTGGAACATCAGTGCCACACATTGGACATGTAAGGGGCACTCAGGATTTATATCAAACAAACTGCATCTTTCTGCAAAACTGAGTCAGTGTTTGTGTGTTTTCAACCTGTCTCCTTGGGGTCTAAGGCCACATCTCCCATGTTGAGTAGGTGGATCAGAGCATGCATTTCTACTGCATATGAAACTCTTGGCTTGCCAGCTCCCAAGAAACTGACTGCACACTCTACCCGGAGTGCACTGTCTTCGGCAACTTGGGCCACGCAGGCTCTGATCGAAGAAATTTGTAGAGTTGCTACATGGACCTCGCTTTCCCCATTCATCCAACATTATCGGCTGGACTCCTTTGCATCTGCACAGGCTGCATTTGGGCGAAGGGTACTCCAGCGGGTGGTTCCTGGGTCGGATTAAGAGGACCAGCCGAGTCCCTCCCTTGGGCATGCAGGCTTTGGTATGTCCCAATGCTGAACTTTAGAGCAGAGTGACGGAGAAGGGGCATTGGTAGACTTACCAGTGAACGCCCTTTCTAGACACGCTGCGATAGAGTCCAGCCCTACCCTCTGGCCAAGTATTCTTTCTAGACACGTTGCGATAGAGTCCAGCATTGGGTATAACTCCGCCCTCTTATGACGTGAGTTGAGTCTGCCACTATAAAAGGTTCACCTCTGCTGAGAGCCCCAGCTTTTCTGGTGAAATATCTTGACAGACTAGGATTGTCTCTGGAATATAAACAAATAGAATGTCATTCTATAAATGCTAATTTTGTTTGGGATTTTGTTAAAAAAATTCAAGTGCAAGAACATAATCACATGCATGTATTGATCATTCTGTCATTATGTTTATTAGCATTTTTGAAGAATGATGTGTTGTTTAAACTAGACATTGATTCTATCTCTGTACATTTTAAAATGTTTAATAATTTTATCCTTTATAATGTTCTCCATGTTTATCCATAAAAAATGACTCAAGAATAAAATTATAATTTTGTAGTTGCTTTAAATAAATGTGATAATATATTAGCATGTTTCAAATTTTTACTAAACTAGAGAAACCTAGCAATATTTTACTAATGAAAATTTCACATTTTTATATATATTTAACAAATCTTCTAAAATTCAGATATCTTAAGTTGGAGGCACTGTTTGGTATAAGGCCTGCATAGCGAGTAGTGATGTAACTAATTTTGAAAAGTAAATTTAGAAATTTTAAGATTCCCCAAGGCTTTAATGACTCAGTCCAAAATGCAAAGTAATGGCTAATATTTTCCATCCTGAAACTTGGGGTAGCTAGACTTCTAATAATCAAGAAAATAATGCTCACAAGCTACATATGCTATTCTATCCTAGATTTCCTTTTAACAAGTAGTTAGCAGTGAGGGTTACTGACAGGTAAGCCAATAGATTAGAATATAAAATAAGAGCAGACTCCACTTGCTACTACCGTAGCACTGGTGATATTACCTGGTTTGATTATTGAATTGTCTGCAAGAAAACAATCAAACTCAGAGAATACAAAGGATCTCTTATTTTAATCCTAAACTGCAAATATTCTCTTCTCTTGTAAGTATGTAACAAACACATTATTTCAAAAAGTTTTACAGAGTTCATTTCATCAAAAGTATGAAATATTAGAATGGATCACAATGGATCACAAATATTGGGCATATATTTCTTTGCAAAGGAAATAAAAAGGTAAAACATGGGGTTGAAAATGAAAAATGAAGTTTGAAACCAGTTCTTATACAGTTTTTGAATAATTAAAAATGCAGTCATTAAATTGTATTAGAATTCACGAATAAAGGTGAATATATGTCTCCCCTGTATTAGAATTATTAGAAGTACTAATATTTTAATTGTTGGAGAACTCAATCATAGAAGACTATGATTTAATTTAACTTTAATTAAGTTTAATTAAAATAATTTTAATTCAGCAGACTGTAGTTTTCCTTTTGAAAGTTTTTTTTTTTTGTCAAATTTCCAATGTTTAGAAATGCAGGCAAGGAGAAAGATTTCTTCAGTTCAAATTTAGCTGATGGTTATGCTGTGAATGGGATCCATATATTTTTATGGCAATGAATTGCTTTTGTTATTTTCTGGAATTATTTTAGTTTTTTACTTGTCATTTGATTTAGAACTCTGAGATTTCTTGATAGTCCCTGGTGCAAGTACTAACCAGATTTATTTCAAGATCAGTCAAGGTTAATAGATTAATATAATAGTTGGCTTATAGTTGCTTGCTCTACATTTTTATATATGTGGCATTTGTTAAATTTTATTTAAACTTTATATGCTCCTGCTCATATGCCATGGAACCTGGGAGTAAAGGAATTTGAAATGTGATACAACTGGAGCCACCCCTTATAGTCTCTTCCATGTTCAACAGATGTAAAACTTTAATTCAAGACAAATAAAACTGAAGGGCATATTCAGAAATGCAAAGCCAGACATAAGATTTTCTGCTTTATGCAGAGCCAAGATAGGATTTCTTAAAAAAGAATAGATAGTAAAGAATTAGGATAGAGAGGTCTGGATGAATTTAGTTTTTCCCATATTCTGATGCTTCTCTAATTGGCATACCTGTCACTATGAGTTCAATTGTTTTCAGCTGTGTTTCCTTTACTGCATTTTGTTATTGCATCTCTTGCATCTGATGATGAGGAGAGTAATAGAAGAGAGTGTTTTCTTTATACAGTGGAGTAAAAAAGTATTTAGTCAGCCACCAATTGTGCATGTTCTCCCACTTAAAAAGATGAAAGAGGCCTGTAATTGTCATCATAGGTATACCTCACCTATGAGAGACAAAATGTGAAAACAAATCCAGACAATCACATTGTCTGATTTGGAAAGAATTTATTTGCAAATTATGGTGGAAAATAAGTATTTGGTCACCTACAAACAAGCAAGATTGCTGGCTCTCACAGACCTGTAACTTCTTCTTTAAGAGGCTCCTCTGTCCTACACTCATTACCTGTATTAATGGCACCTGTTTGAACTTGTTACCAGTATAAAAGACACCTGTCCACAACCTCAAACAGTCACACTCCAAACTCCACTATGGTGAAGACCAAAGAGCTGTCGAAGGACACCAGAAACAAAATTGTAGATCTGCATCAGGCTGGGAAGACTGAATCTGCAATAAGCAAGCAGCTTGGTGTGAAGAAATCAACTGTGGGAGCAATAATTAGAAAATGGAAGACATATAAGACCACTGATAATCTCCTTCGATCTGGGGCTCCACACAAGATCTCACCCCGTGAGGTCAAAATGATCACAAGAACGGTGAGCAAAAACCCCAGAACTACACGGGGGGACCTAGTGAATGACCTGCAGAGAGCTGGGACCAACGTAACAAAGGCTACCATCAGTAACGCACTACGCCGCCAGGGACTCAGATCCTGCAATGCCAGACATGTCCCACTGCTTAAGCCAGTACATGTCTGGGCCCGTCTGAAGTTTGTTAGAGAGCATTTGGATGATCCAGAAAAGGATTGGGAGAATGTAGTATGGTTAGATGAAACCAAAGTAGAACTGTTTAGTAGAAACACAACTCGTTGTGTTTGGAGGAGAGAGAATGATGAGTTTCAACCAAAGAACACCGTACCTACTGTGAAGCATGGGGGTGCAACATCATGCTTTGGGGCTGTTTCTCTGTAAAGGGAATAGGACGACTAATCTGTGTACAGGAAAGAATGAATGGGGCCATGTATCGTGAGATTTTGAGTGCAAACCTCCTTCCATAAGCAAGGTGAAATGCGGCTGGCTGTTTTAGCATGGCAATGATCCCAAACACACCGCCCAGGCAACGAAGGAGTGGCTTCGTAAGAAGCATTTCAAGATCCTGGAGTGGCTTAGCCAGTCTCCAGATCTCAACCCCACAGAAAACCTTTGGAGGGAGTTGAAAGTCTGTGTTGCCCAGCGACAGCCCCAAAACATCACTGCTATAGAGGAAATCTGCGTGGAGGAATGGGCCAACATACCAGCAACAGTGTGTGACAACCTTGTGCAGACTTACAGAAAATGTTTGATCTCTGTCATTGCCAACAAAGGATATATAACAAAGTACTGAGATGAACTTTTGATATTGACCAAATACTTATTTTCCACCATAATTTGCAAATAAATTCTTTCCAAATCAGACAGTGTGATTGTCTGGATTTGTTTTCACATTTTGTCTCTCATAGGTGAGGTATACCTATGATGACAATTACAGGCCTCTCTCATCTTTTTCAGTGGGAGAACTTGCACAATTGGTGACTGACTAAATACTTTTTTGCCCCACTGTATACTCTCTGCAGAGACAGTTTGGTATAGTAGTCACGATGTGGGCCTTGAAAAGAGGAGGCTATGAGCTGTCATAGGCATGGAATCTGGCTGAGTAACTTTGCCAGTCATTCTCTATTAGCCATCTCACTGGGTATTTTATTTATTACGGAATAATCTACATATCAGCTGTCCAATCAATTTAATCCATAATGCAAATTCCAGCATATGATCCTAAAAGAGATGATTTTATAAAAGTGACCTCTGTCTCTCCTGTTAATAGACATACATATGCCATAATAACCACACAAAAGGTGGTTATCTGTTTGTTGTTAGGATTATTAGACAACCCTAATAACAAACAACCACCTTTTGTGTGGTTATTATGGCATATGTGTGTCTATTAACAGGAGAGACAGAGGTATTAGACAGTGTTCACCACTTGGAGTTTTTATAGATATATAGGATAAATATGTAACACATATTCAATGTATCAGCATGCAATGCATGTAATGCCAACAAATTAGTAAATATTATATAAAATGATCTCCTGCCTGGATTTTAAAATTGAAGCAGATGGAATGCTGTAAATGTTTTAAATTTTTTAATCTATACATTGTCGTTCAAATGTTATTGCACCAATTAAACAGTTACATTTTTTTACAGAGCAATTATGTCATCTTTTCAAGAAGCTTCATCTTCAAACAGCACCCTCCAGACTTCAAATTTTGCACATGTTATCTTTCAAAATGTAGCAAAAAGTTATCTTCCTAATGTGTATCTTGAATGCCATTATACCCTGACTCCCTATATACAACCTCACCAAAAAGATTGGGTTGGTATTTTCAAGGTAAGCAGTCTCTGGAATATTTTAATATATAATGCTTTTTTTAAAAAAGGAATGACTGAATAATGGTCAAGTGAAAATATAAAGTGACTTTTATCTTAAAATATTGATGCTTAAAGAGTAATTTTATTGGTTAATTTTTTTATCTTTTTGAGGCCATGTTTATTACGGAATAATCTACATATCAGCTGTCCAATCAATTTAATCCATATAATGCAAATTCTAATCATCCTAAGAGAGATGATTTTATAAAAGTGACCTCTGTCTCTCCTGTTAATAGACACACATATGCACATACAATGTTTCTTGGGTCATTAGACAATAAGCGGGAGATTAATTATTTAACTTCTTCATAAAAGAAAAGGATTTTATTTGCCTATGACTCATTAAATGCTTTACTTTATTATAATATATATTATTGCCTCATCCAGCATCTTTATTTATAGCTGAAACATTTCTAGGAATAGATTTTTCAAAAATAATAAACCTTAAGGGCATAGCCTTGTGTCCAAGCACAATAGAATAAAGTTCCATATGACAGTAATATCACAAATTACTTAGAAAATCACTTTTAGAATTGTTAGTTTTTAATAAAATAAAAATCTTATACATGATTTTAGTAAATATTGTATGTATGTTCCAGGTATGTTTTTATACCTTAATAAAATTCCAGTTTGTAGTTAACTAGAATAAGATACACTGACTACATATTATTAATTTCATAAATATTGTCAGTGTTAAATACCACATTAAAGTTTTTCTTATATTCCCCAAGAAGAATAGTACTTTTAAGTAAGCAAGTAGGAGGAAGTGCAAGATTAACTTCTGTTGCTTTTGCTTTGTAGCAGCTGACTACATGCTGAAATTAATAACTATATTTTTTGGAGTGTAAGACACAAGTATAAGACGCACCTAGCTTTTAGGGAGGAAAACAAGAAAAAAAAATTGGGCTCCCAGCAATTTGCCTCCTTACAGCAAGCAGCATAGTCAGCTTCCGCACAGCCTGATTAGAGCAAGCAGCTGATTGTCAGTTGGATCGGCCTTGCGACAACCAGCTGTTTCAGGTTTCAGGGATCGCCATTGCCTATTGGCCCCGTGCCCCATTTTCAGCATTTCCGCATTTCATTTTCAACCTCTGCATGCTCTGTTTTTGGCCTCTTCATGCCCCATTTTCAGCCCAATCCGTGTGGTGGGAATTGGAAAGGGCAGAAAATGGTGTGCATGGCGGCCAAAAATGGAGCATGCATTTGGAATAGAATGGAATGGAATGCAGAGGCTGAAAATGGGGCGTTTGGAAGCGCAATAAGCGATGGCAATCCCTGCAGCCTGAAACAGCTGGTCGTCGGGAGGCTAATCCTACCGACAATCAGCTGCTTGTGCTAATCAGGCTGTGCTGAAGCTTACCAGGCTGTTTGCTGTTTGCTGCAAGGAGGCAAATTGCTGGGAGGCAGAAGTCGAAGGATGGAAGCCAGCGGGTGAGTGGGGCTTCGGTAACATTCGCTGTATAAGACACACAAACATTTCCACCCACTTTCGGATGGAAAAAGTGTGCCTTATACTCCGAAAAATACAGTACTTTGTTATGTCCAGAACATTGACTTCTATTTTCTACTCTCCCTTACATGCTTATTTGATGCATAGATATTTGTTAAACTATATGGAAAATTATAGCTGTCTGTTAATCCGTGGTTCTGTTGTAATATATTATCTTTTATACATTTCATTTTCTTTAGGTTGGCTGGAGTACTGCACGAGATTATTACACATTTCTTTGGTCACCTATGCCTGAAAATTATGTGGAAGGTTCAACAGTTAATTGTGTATTATCTTTCCAAGGTAAATTATTTAGAAGCAAACAAGCAATGTCTTATTTAACATTTCAAAAATGCTGTCATATTTTTATTATAAATAATTGAAATATATATTATTTCTTAGGTTTACACTAAAATTACTTAGGTTATATAACAGTTATAATTAGGTACTTTGAATAACGAATTGAGAATATAAAAGTAGAATCACGCAACAACAGTAATTTGATCATATTCAAACTAGGGCTAAATATAAGACATGAAGTATTCTTTACCACTTATTAAAGCAGTTTAAAAAGAACTAATTTGGAATAGAAGAAACTTTCCTCCCCAAGGATTAGGATGAATAGGCAAATCTCCTTAAATTAATTTCTACTGATAGAATCTATTTATATTTTGTATGAATCCTCTGTAATGGAATTTTGGTTTGTAAATGACCCTATAATACATGTATCCTGTATATCTGTTCTAATTAATAGGTTCTGTGACAGACATTGATCTTTTTGATTATAATATTAAGCCTTCCAGGTAATAGTCAAATTCAAGTTGTAATTTTTATAGCTCGGAAGTATTAATTTTGCATTTATCATAAACTTTATTTTTTGCACTTAAAGTAATTGGAAGAACATTCTGGATAAATTAGATTTTTTATTTTTATATATTCAAATAAAGTTATTATATAAATGTGAATGAATACATTAGAACAAGCAGAAGTTTCATTTTATTCCATTTTTTATCACTAGAGTTAGGCCTCTGATCAGGACTCCTGAACTATAAAATCTGTACACCCAGGGCTTACTTGCAGAAATTAGAAAATGATAGATTGGGTTCATAGGTTTACAGCCTTTGCGGGTTGCACATGACATGTAAGTAATTGCAGAATTTTTCAAAAGATGGATAAGAAAGGCAAATGGAAAATGTTATAATAAAAATAAAATTTGAATGCATCCAGATGGTTTTAACCCATATTTTAAAATCCCTTTTTAAATAAACTGGTGTCTATCCTATTTCTCATTTTGACCTAATTTAACCAATTTAAAACATACTAAGCTTAACTATTTGGAACAATAGTGGTGCGTCTGCAGTCTGAATTTATCTGAATATGGATTTCTTGTCAGATGCTTTGTCATTCACTTTCAGAAGGACAAAGAAAAAACTGGGAAGCAACCTTCTTTTTGTAATAGTAGTATTTATATCCTTATTTGTCTGTCATCCTTGAAGTTTCTTAAAATGTTATAAAATGGATAAGAGAATGAGAAAATCAAGAGAAGGTGATTATTGCAAGAAGAGGTGATGGAACAGTATTAGGAAATAATATTGTATATACTACCAAAAATTGGTGGAAGCTAGAAGACTTATTATTTATCATTTATTAGATTTAGCTATGTCTATATCATTTGGAATTCAGATAAAATAGGTTATTATTATTGCATTGCAATACATAGTAAGTAGAAAAAGACTGTAATGTTACTCACACATTGCTTTTATTGTATAATTGAAATAACTGCCTTCATTTACAATACGTGTGCATATTTGCGTGTTTATGTATGTGTGGGTGTATATGTGTGGGTGTGCATATGTTCCACCTTTATTTTCTCATAAAGAACTCAAGACGGGAACATATCTACTACTCCTTCCTCCTGCCATTTTTCCCACAACAACCCTGTGAGGTCAGTTAGGCTGAGAGAGCATGATTGTCTTTCCTGGCTAAGTCACAGAGGTTGTATTCAGCAGGTTCTGACCAGTTCTGGAGAACCGATAGCAGAAATTTTGAGTAGTTCGGAGAATCGGCAAATACTACCTCTGACTGGCCCCGCCCCCATTTATGCTCTGCCTCCTGCGTCCCAGCTTTTGTTGCCCTGCACAGGAGAACCCAGCTGGAAAGCAGGCTAGTGGAATGGGGTGGGAATAGAAATTTTTCAGTATCCTTCCCCTGCCAAGCCTGCCAAGCAAAGCCCACCAAGCCATACCATGCCTGCCAAGCCATGCCCACAGAACTGGTAGTAAATTTTTTTGAATCCCATGACTGCTAAGGCAGAACTAGAATTCAACAGACTTCTGGTTTCTAATTTGGTGCCTTAACCACTAGATCAAATTGGCCTTATATTTAGGTAAGAACAAATATGTATTTTAAATTCTTCTTTTTATCAGGATATTACCTGCCAAATGATGACGGAGAATTTTACCAGTTCTGTTATGTGACACATAAGGGAGAAATACGTGGAGCGAGCACCCCTTTCCAATTTCGAACATCGTCTCCAGTTGAAGAATTGTTAACAATGGAAGATGAAGGAAATTCTGATATGTTGGTAGTGACTACAAAGGCTGGACTTCTTGAGGTGTGAATTAACGAACAATTTTTAGAATACAGTTTACTATTATTATACTAGTATCTTATATTAGGAATATGAAGAAAGTAGAAAATTATATCAAATGTAGTTGAACCAAAACTGGTGTCAAGCAGAATGACTTTGTATAAGATTTGGGCTATCTTCAGTGAAAAAGAATTTGTAAGATGTAATTAAAAATTAACCAGCAAAATGTGCGAGATTGATGCCATGTAGCATTGCAATATCTATTTCTGCAGAAACAACTTTGCTTCTTATTACATTTTACATAGCTTTTTAATAAAGTACTTGTGTTCGGCTATCAACTATAAAATTTAATTCATAAGTATTTGTAGCTTTGAATATGAATATAGGTTATAAAATAGTTCCTTGTTTTAGTCCACCTTGTTTGCTGGGAGAAAAATTTGTAGACTTAATTTGCAAAATCTGCACATTTTTGAAGCAAACACGTTTTGTTTTTAGTTCAAAATTGAAAAAATTCTGAAAGAAAAAGAAGAACTACTAAAGGTAACTGCATCACTTGAAAAAGAAACAATGCAACTCAGGGATCAAGTTGAAAGACTAGAAAAAGAACTTGTATATGAGAAAGAAAAATGTGATAAGCTGGAAGCAGAGCAAAAGGTTTGTTCTATAATTGATAAAATATTTTTGAAAAGATTGAAGTTGTCTCTGTCAAATTATATTAAGACTATCTTGTTATGCATAATCACCTAAAAATATCAAGGATGTAGTTCATAAATGTAACTTGAAAATTTTATAGTTGGCAATTTTTTTAGCAAGTGTAAATAAAACAAAGTCTTTCATACAAAAAAGTTAATGTGCGTACTGAAACAGTTTTTATTAGGTTTTGCTAAATAAAAGCCCTATGTTCATAGGCAGATTATAATGTTTGATATATAAAGGTAAGGGTCCTTTTATCCTAAAGAAATAGAATAGTAAAATTGAGGCGTCTAATTCAGAAGTTAATACATTTCTTCCATGAATGGCTAGTAAAGATATAGGCAAGTGAGAATAGTTTTAGCAAATGATTTGATTTATTTCTTATCACTAACTGGTATCTTCCATAATCAGAATATAGTACTTGCTATCTTGATAATTCTTCTGAAAGATGGTTTTCCCTGAATAGGCAAATGAATGGCATTTTTGATTGCTAGTTATCTTTTTTTTTTTTGGACAGAAGTGACAAAGTCCAGTAAAGAGCTGCTAATTGCTATCAGAAGCATTTGATTAAAATGTGCTGATAAAGTCTTTGTGGGAATAGTGGCTCAAAGTGGGCTGATGGAAAAGGATGACTGGATGAATGGCCCTTGTATTACAATAATGAGAAAGACAAGTCCTTTCATTTCCCCAAGATTGACAGTTGATTTGAGATAATCAGTGATCAGTGTCTCTAGTGATGATTTAACTGCACTTGATAAAAATCACTTAAATCTCATAAATCTATTCAATAGAGATTTCATTTCCTAAAGATAAGGTAGTTGTTAATGTAGATTTGGTGAAGTGAATTAAATGTATGCAAACATGCACACCTTTAAAATCAATTTTATAATTTTTTTAAAGGATAGTTTTAAAGCTGCAGAAACCCTTAAAGCTGAAAATGAAAAACTCAAGAAAAAATATGAAGAATCTACTTCCAAAGTTATTCAGCTTGAAGAAGACATTATGATTGTCACTCAAAAAGCTATTACAAAGGAAACAGAATTGGATAGGTATGCAACAAATACAAAATTATTTTCACTAATAACTAAATAAAATTTAATCGTAAGCTGCCCAGAGTTGCTTTTAGGAAGAAGAAGATATAAAATTAATAAATTAAAATTAAAATTGATTTTTTTTTCATGTAGCTTGAAAGATAAACTCAAGAAAGTAGTCTTGGAAAAGGAACAGTTTGAATGCCAGTTAAAAACAGAAAAGGATGAAAAGGAACTTTACAAGGTAAATTTTAAACTATTAAATATTTGTAGCTGTTTAACAGTAGACATAATTCTATTACTGAAAGTACCTTACTCAAGTTTTCAATGTTCATGATCTATCCCCATAATAAATCAGTACGAACACCTCCCAAACTAAAGAAGTGATTGAACTCTGGTTTAGAATTAGATTTTAAAAAATCAATTTCCCTGAATTCAACCATCAAATTTAAGCCCATGTATCAAAAAGAAAATCAGTAGAGCTTTGCAATAGCAACAAGAAGACTTTGGAAAACGCTCATTCTCCACTGTACCCAGATATTATGCCTTTTGTGCCCAGACAAGTTAATATCTAGCTAGAAATATCTCCTTGTACAATCATACTTTGCATGCTTAGGGCCATTCAAATTTGTTCCTTATCAAATATGCACCAAAACAAGTTTATTTTGCTTTAGCCAGCTACCTTGGGATGAGCTTCTTTAGAATAAACATCAGGGTTAGAAATATGAATTGATTATGTTATTACAGATACATTTGAAGAATACAGAAGTTGAAAACTCCAAATTAACATCTGAGATTCTGACACTTAAGAATTTGGATGGAAACAAAGAAAACCTTATAGCATATTATAAAGAAGAGATTGGCAGATTACAACTGTATGTGGCTGATAAAGATAAATTGAAGAAAGCTTTCCTGCTTACTTCATCAAATAAGGTACTGATTAAAAAGCATATGTATTTTTAAGCCTTTGATATTTTGTTTTCGGAATATTCCAAATCGAATACATGCTTAAATAAGGACAAATTCATTGTTAAGGAAGCAGAGGTTATAAAAGCAGGAGTTGGTTTAAATGCATCTACTTTATTTTCAGTTGTACTAGTGTCAAATATAAAATAATCTGCAACTGTAGATTTGTGGTATATTTCCTCCCAAATATTTATATACTATGTATTTTTTCCAATACCCTTTTATCATCTTTTGGCATATGACTTAGTGACAGTGCTACATACATTCTTCCAAGTTGAAGAATATATTTGACATGACGACTCCCATGGGCTCTCAGGATATAAAACCAAAACACAAAAACTCTTAAATTTTTGCTAATAAAATAGGCGTAGAACACATAGTCCTTATTTACCAATCATTTATTTAGTAAGTGTTTAAATTTCACAATGGCACTAAAAAGAAAGCTCAAGACGCAGTCTCAAAATTGTAGCCATTGCAGTATGTCCAGAGTCAGATAATTTCAATTTGGGATCTTGGCAACCAGCATGCATAGTTATGACAGTTGTAGCATCCTGTGGTCATGAGATTGTTATTTCTGACCTTCATAGTTAGTTTCCGACTTGCAAAGGTATGATAATCTGATGTCATGCTAAACCTGCCATGATTTGCTTAACCACTGCTGGAACTGGCATCATAAGTTGGTGCAATCACAAATGAGATACACATTTAATTTCATTTTAAGGATATACTCCTTTTTATAGATACTCCTATCTTCCTCTTTTCTATAACTAATAACTGCCAGCATAAAGTAATAAATTACTACATGAGTTGGAAGCAAGTAGCCAAGAATTTTCAAAGGAGACTTTTCTTCTATAGGAAAGTGCAGATAGTCCTTGCTTACCACTAGTAATTGGAATTGGGAACTCAATAAGCAACATGATTGTGAAGTGTGATATCACATGACTACACCAACATATAATTACAGCTGTTTTTGATAGGCAATCTCTCACAACTGCTTTGGTCAATAGTCCTTATTTGCCACCTGCTGGTTGCTCTATTGACTTTACTTGTCAATAGCAAACAGCAAAGCTCACAAATGGTGATCACATTAGGATGCTACATTGTAATTGTAAACTATTTGCCAAATACTAAATCGTGATGATGTGATTTGGGGATGCTACAACGGATCACCAGAGTAATTTTGAATGGTCACATGTGAAGTTTACTATGTTTAATTATTAGAATTATTATTAAAACTTGTTTTCTGATTAACTCCCAACAATTCTAGGTGGCTCAAAATTAAGAAATTACTGTATTAGTACTGCTGTTTTTATCATTGCTACCTAACTAGGGATAAGTGTGAAGTAATTATACTAGCTTACTCTTTTTTTCTCTTGGCAGGGGTGTCAAACTCAAGTCATCATGGCTGCATCATGTGAAATATTGTGACTTTTTCCCTTTGCTAAACCAGGCATGGGCATGGTCAGTATGTGACACATCTGGCCTCTAGGCCACGAGTTTGACAGCCCTGTCTTAAGATATCCACAGTTGTTTTCCTGGCTGGTAAAAAGTGGTCTTCAGTTTCTGAGAAGCCCATCTGTTTTAAATATGATATTGATAAGATATGATATTGTTGCCATTACAGAAACTTGGTGGGATGAAACCCACAAATGGAATGTATAGCTAGAGGGATTTAAGTTATTTAAAAGAAATAGACCAAATAAAAGAGGAAATGAAGTTGTAATATATATAAGAAATAACTACATCTCTACAGAAATAGAGCGCAACAATGATAAAAACTGCCTGGAATGCATTTGAGTCAATATATACTATAGGCCATCCAACCAATCACAGGAAGTAGATGAACTTTTTGCTAGTCAGTTTACTAAAGTATGCAGGAAGCACACCACAATAATAATGGGGGATTTTAACTACCCTGACATCAACTGGGAGACAAACTTTGCACCAAGTTGAAGAACAAACAGGCTCCTGACAAGCCAAGCAGACAACTTATCCAAAAAGTTATCCAAAAAGTAGAGAAGGGAACAAGAGGATCAGCCACATTGCACTTAATTCTCATTAATAGAGATGAAACAATAGAAGGTATTGAAGCTACAGGAACCTTGTGTGGGAGTTATCATGTAATATTGGAATTCAACATTAAGCAAGCACAAGCAACAGAACAAAGTCAAACTAGAGTCTTGAACTTTAAGAGAGCTAATTTCAATAAACTTAGTTTGGGAAGGATTCCATGGATCCTCAACGGCAAAACAATTTAAGTAGCTTGCAAAATTTTGAAAAGTGAGATTATAAAAGCCCAATCTAGCACAATACCAACGAAGAAGAAAAATAACAGCTCTCAAAAGAAACCAGGATAACTCCATAAAGAAGTCTCTGACAAATTGAAGGACAGAAAGAATAAGTATAAAAAGTGGAAAGAGCTGAACATAACTAAGGCAGTATATCAGCAAATAGACTGAGCCTGCAAAGATGAAGTGAGGACAGCTAAGCCTCAATGAACAAAGGCTTGCGACAAAAGTAAAAAAATAACAAAGAAAACTTCTTCCAATATGTTAAAAACAAAAAAAAATTAACGGAAACAATTGGACCATTTCTGGGAAAAAGTGGCAGGAAGGTGACAAGCAAGAACTACTTAACTCATTTTTTATATCTGTTTTTACACAAAGGAAAAAAAAGGAAAAAAACCAGTCTAACCTATCAAAAACAGCACCACAAAAAACAGATTAGGAACACAAGTTAAATAGGGAAGAAAATGGTAAGTGAGCACCTGTTTATGCTAGATAAGTGCAAATCATCAGGACCAGATGGATTACACCTCAAGGTTCTGAAGGAACTAGCAGATGTGATCTCAAAACCACTGGAGTATATTTTTCAAAGATCTGGTAGCACAGAGAACTGGCAGAGGACTGGAAAAGACCTGATGTAATTCCCATATTCAAAAAAGAAAAGAGAATAGATCCAAGAAACTACAGACTCATCAGCGTGACCTCAATACCAGAGAAGATTCTGGAAAAGATAATCAAGGAACGAATTTGCGAACACCTAGATAGAAGCAAACAAAGTAATAACCAAAAGCCAACATGGATTTGTCAAAACAGATCATGTCAGACTAATCTTATTGCATTCTTTAACAAAGTGACAAAATTAGTGGACCAAAGAAATGCTGTCAATATAATTTACTTGAACTTGCATTTGACAAAGTAGACCATAACCTACTACTTGATAAAATAGAAAAATGTGGGTTAAATAGCATCACCACCAGATGTCAATTAAAAATAGCTCACTGTGTGCTTGAGTATATATATACATGACAGATTGCTAGAGTTCTGAGCAACAGCAGATGTTGAGAATTTGATACATCACTAATATTTATGCCTTGGAAATATGGTTTTCTTTTTTCTTTTTGTTTCAGAATAGCGTACAATAAGAATAATATTTACATTTCCTTTTTTATTTTTCTAGGAAGAGTCACCTTTTTTAAAAGAGCAGCTTCGGAAAGCTGAGGATCAAATTCAGGCAAGCAGGCAGGAAGTTCTTTTCATGTCAAAGGAACTAAGTGATGCAGTAAATGTGCGTGATAAAACAATGGCAGATCTTCATAGTGCTCGACTTGAAAATGAAAAATTGAAGAAACAATTGAATGATGCAGTAGCTGAACTTAAAAAGATCTCTCCTGCGACCATTGAACAGGTAAAAAAGGATGTTCTGTTCTTATATTTAATTATAAAGCTCTGATGTCAGTTAATACAAAATTATTTGTATAACTTTCAGCAGAGATTAGATTTCTATTCCATTTAAGTATTTACCTTAGCAACCTGTGGGCATCATTTAACAGTATAATAAAGTGTATTTAGATTGAACTTGGAGATTTAAATGCTTCTCATATATTCATATATTTTAAAATTTTTGAGTTCCACTCTGAAATTACAATAATCTTGAGTAGGGTACATAGAGTATTAGTGGTATAACTTCCATTGTGTTAATATAAACTGGATTAATTCATTTTAGCTTTCTGCATAATTAAAGCTAATTATATAATTTATTGTAATCTAACATTTGCTTTGATGGGGAGAGTTTCCTTAGAATTTGGCTTAAATTTCTAAAGCAGAAAATACAGGATAATTATATTACTCCATATCAATTATTTATTTCTCATTAGGATAATTATCTTACTCCGTAATAGTATTGTAACATAAAACCATTTAGCTGAAGCCAGTAACATTTTTTTCTTTTTTATGTTTTCGTTAATCCACTATAGACATTGCACTAGTAGGAAATAAAATGTTTTTGGTTACATATTTTTATTTACAAAGAAAAAACTACATTAAAAATGACAGTATAATAAAATAAACAATACTAAGCATATTTTCTTTGTAAAAATATATCGCAAATACTTAAATTTACCTTTTTATATAATGTGTAGTATATAAGGAAATTTGATAAGACTTGTGTAATGGACAGTAGGTAGGCAAGCAGGCAGGCAGACAGACAGACAGACAGACAGACAAGGTAGACTGATTCCCACCCAAAAATAATTTATAAGAAAAATTCCTCTTTTTCGGTGTTCCAAACTTGTTTTTATATCTGTCAGCATATATTTTAATAAATTGTAATATTTTTCATTTTGTTTTCTGCAATTATATCCATTAATTGGATTTCTATTTGAATTTTATGTAATTTTTAAAAATAATTTCATCTATTTGCTTTAAATAATTTTGACCAGTTTTACATAACCACCTTATATAATAATTTTGTTTATTATTTGGGGAATATCTTTGATTTTTCCCAAAAAGTTTTTCCCATTGTTATACATTAATTCTTTGAAGCGTTTCATCCATATTGTCGTACAATTTTTGATTTGTTCCAACTCTATCCCATATTTAATATGTCTTTCAATGTGTTATTTATGTATTTGTCCTGATTCATCCTTGGTTTTGTATAATAGTTTTAAATTTCAAATCCCTTTCTCAAGATTCTGTTTTCTTTCTTGAAATTATTTTTTAATTTTTTTAGCAATTTGCAAGCAATTTGTAAGATTCTTGTTGAATCTTTGTTTCCTGAATCTGGATCCAATATGTTGACTTAAAAGCTTAAATATGTGGACGGACACACACACACACACACACATTTTTTTAAAAAATAATACATATTTTCTTGTTTGGGGAAAGGGAACATCAAATGTTGCAGAGAGAGAACTACGCAGAGAAGTTGAAGATTTAAAGCTCCGTCTACAGATGGCTGCTGATCATTACAAGGAAAAGTTTAAAGAATGCCAGAAGCTGCAAAAACAAGTCAATAAACTTATTAACCAGAATGTAAGTTATGTTTTTATACAATCAGTTGTTTTAGATGAGGCAGACAACAGAACGTGTATCTTTGCAAAAGCGAAAGTTCACACAGTTACTCAAAGTTGGATAGCTTAAGTTTCATGAATGTTTTACTACAAGCTTCTAAAATTTATTGGAAATAAGTCAGGCAATTTAATGGACCTAAGGCACAGTAGAAGAGAGTCATACCTATATATAGTACATGCAAACATACAGT
Organism: Bungarus multicinctus; assembly: GCA_023653725.1. Classification (NCBI taxonomy): domain Eukaryota; kingdom Metazoa; phylum Chordata; class Lepidosauria; order Squamata; family Elapidae; genus Bungarus; species Bungarus multicinctus. The sequence goes on along the minus strand of CM042840.1, from coordinate 88,652,307 downwards.
AACCTACTCCATTTATATTTGCAACTTCTTGTTAATCCGTATCCAGAATGCTAACAGTTGTCTATTAGTTTATCATTTATCTTAATGTTTTTTGAACTCTTGGATAGCATTTTTACTGCAGTGTCGGACGATACCTGAAAAAGTGTAATTGCCTTTTACAAAAGTGTAATATATTATTTACTAAGGAAGAAGAAAATATACATTAGTATATTAGTAATTAGTTTCTTAGTAATTATGTATTAGAGAACATAATAATGGATAATTTTGTATGTGATTGTGATTTGTCAGAATAAATTCTCATCAACTGAGCAAAAGTAATTATATAATTGATCTCTGTCTTTCCATAGCAGAATGAAAGGCTCAATTATTATGAAAAACAATTATTATGAAAAACAGCACATATATATTCTCCATTACAACAGGATTTCCTCCTTTTTATATAGGCTAAAATCTTTATCCCAGTTCTCCTAGATAAATAGTGTAACTGTAATAACTGTAGTAAATGTAGTTTTTCTGCTTTTTTTCTGTTAAGAAGCTTTTGGTCATCATAATTTCATCTGAATCTATGTACCTGAAAGAACAAATTAAAAAATACACAATACACTCTAAATTTATTTGCTTAAAACATAACATGATGGATGATTCTTAAGACTGTCAAATCTTGCTAGGCTAAATTTTGTGATGCAAATAGAATAGTCTACTTTATTAAATATTCCAACAGCTATTTGTAATTTGATTTATATTATTTCTCCTGGTTTTCTTTAGTGTTCCCTTTAGTCATTTACCAAGGCAGTCCTCTTAGAAATAGGTTTAGAATTACTGCAAAATAGAAGGAAACATTAATTTAAGCATGTGAGTGATAAATATAAATTACTTAAAGGTATATTTGGATAAAAAAATTATTGTTGGCTAAAGGAAAGAAATTAGGCTAAGGTTATATTACCATTTTGTTCTATTGATAGGAAGATAATCACACTGCAATAGCTGAATTTTAATACTGAACTGTTCAATATCTGCAATGTCTTACTATACTTTAATTTTTAATCTGTCTTTTATACTTTCAAATTTTATTATAAATATTTAAATATTATAGTACATAAATAAAGCATCCCCTTTGTGATGGTCTTTTCATCACTAATCACTAAAAAGTAATAAAATTCAGAGTGAATACAGATAGACCTCAGCTTATGACCACAACTGAGCTCAAAATTTCTGTTGTTTGTTCTGTTGTTTGACATTTGATATGAGTTTTGCCCATTTTACAACCTTCTTGCCTCAGTTGCTAAGTGAATCACTACAGTTTACAAGTTACTAATCCAGTTGTTAAATGAATCTGGCTACCCCATTGATTTTGCTTGTCAAAACATCGCAAAAATTAATCACATGACTCTGGGATACTGCAATGGTCATAAATATGAACCAGTTGCCACGCATCTGAATTTTAATCATGTGATCATGGGGTTGCTGCAAAGGTTGCAACTCTGAAAACTGTTGTAAGTTACATTTTTCAGTGCTGCTGTAACTGGACAGTCTCTAAACTCTTTTAAGTTGAGGACACCTATACAATTATCTGTGTATGTTAATATTTAGTATTTCAAAATACATTTCTATCTGGTATTGATTTTCAAATCAGATATGCATGCAAATACTTTTAAATAATAGATTTATAATATTGTGCTTATCAGTATCCTGTGGTCACATGATCACAATTTACTAAGATTTTTTTTTTTGCTGGACATCTGCCTTTTCTTTTGATTTCAGGCAAAAACTGCCTCAAAGCAAACAAACTTACTTAACAACTGCTGTAAAAATAGTCATAAAATCAGTTCTAGTCACATATGATCCAAATTACATTAATTACAACTTGTGGGCTCAATTTCAGTCATAGGTCAAGGACCATCTATATTCCATTTTTTAAAATAAAGAATTTAAAGGTGCATCCATCTCTATATTAGCATCCATGTTCCTTGATCTTCTACAGAGTATTCACTGCAATCTTTTGCATCACAGCCATGCTATCGAGTTAAAAAGGGTGGACCTGTAGATATTGTTCAATTATGTCAAGTTATATAATAATTATATTAAGGGTTCCCTTTTTGGTTAGGTATTTAGGTAGAAGTTTTGATTTTGCTTAATTTGTTTTATATCTTAAGGATTATTTTTTATTATATTTGTTTGAAGAACTTTCCCTAGAATCTTTTTAATGAAAAAAATATTTTAAATAAAATCTTTTTCATAAAGAAAACTTCAGGGGATCAACTGAATTTGACAGATGGCTCAAAAAATGAAACTTCTACAGCCGAAACTGGTGATAAAACATTACCCACATCTCCAGGTATCAGCTCCTTCTGTGTTCTCTTAGAAAAATAAAGCTGAAATCTAAAAATCCCCCAAACCGTATATAGCATGTATTTCTCTTCCACTTGTAACTCTTGGAAAACTTAAAATCAGATTGTTTTCAGGGCTAATATATTGGCACAGAATGCAAATCTAAATGAATTAATTACAAGCATGGAAATTTTTTTAGCATGGAAATAAATTTGTAAAATGCATGTAGGGCTGTCTTTAAACAGCCTAGGAATTTCATGTTTTTTAGTCAGAGTTTTTTTTTAAAAAATGCAAAAACTTCATTGATGTAGCAATTCTTTCCATGGTATTGATTCTAATAGATAAGAGTACTTAAATTATCCCTGGTCTGTGATTTAGTTAAATATGAGTATTAATATATATATATATATTTCTATTCCATGCTATCTTCTGCCATGATATTGAAATTGTAGATTTTAATTAGCTATATCATGTGCATTAAACCTATACCATCAACCTTACTGTTTATAACTAGAATGTCTTATTTCTTAGCATTTTTATAACAGAAAGTAGTACTGTTCTACTAATGGTAAAAAGTATACTGTAATAGGATGCTGATCTTCCTTTTTCTGATAGGCAGGATCAGAACTTATATCCTCACTTGCAAGGAATAATCACTTCCCAGTTCCAAATTGCACTTAGCTATGGTTTCCAAGTCTTTGTCTACGCTCCCCTTGTGGCCTTTTTCTCTGGTTCCTTTTTTAAGAAGATTACTAGTTATTTGCTATAGTTGGGAAATGATGAGAGCTCAGCTCTTTTTATCTATGCTACTACAAAACCAGATCTAAGGAGTTTGGGAGGATCATGAGGTGAAATAGTTTGTGGCAGGCTATTTCTATCTTCTTATGGACTCTGGCTCTGGTTATACCTGGCAGAATGCCAGAAATTTCAGTCTTTCTCTGCTCTTTTGGGCACCATAAATGACAATCTAGCAAGATTAGGGGACTTTTTCATCCATTGACCGTGATTGATGTCTGTGCTGTGTAGATCCAATCTTTAGCCTTGAAGAATGGCAACAAACTTAAACTGCATCCCTGCTCGAATTTTTTTTCTTAAACAAAAATTGGCAAGTTTTTTTTGTCAATTTTTATTTTTCAGAGCTATATTGCTTTTTTTGGTAATGACTAAAAATGCTGTTGTCACAAAGAAGGCAAGTGAAAACACTGTCTATCGTTTTCCACCTCACATCTTTTCTTTGCCATTCTAATCTGGGTAGCCTTTCCATTTCAGTTATCTTTCCAGAAAAAGATGGAGAATGGAGTTGGGGGATTGTCCTGTTTGCAGAATCAAGTGCTTTGTAATTCACTTTAGTTCAAGTGTCCTTATTCCCTGTTCCCTTTCATGGAAAAAGAGGAGATTATTTGTTCTCACTTATCACCTTCTGGTTCAACCTGCTTTAATGATTTTGTAGTCATGGGGCTGGTGGGAGGGAAAGTCTTTCAAAAATGCTGATTTATTTTCAGCTTTAAGCATGCTTTTGCTGCCTTTACCAAAATCAGTAAATATAAATTTCTGGCATCCTTGAATATGTTGTCATCAGAATGTAAACAGACTTCATTTTAATTAGAACTATTCATTTAAAACTATATTTTTCTTCAATATATGCAGTTAGCATCATTTCATCTGATACAGTTTTGGAGTTTTCAGAAAAGGAACAAGATCATGAAAAGAATAAGGAAATTTCTGACAGAACAGTGAAATTTATGAAATGCAAGACGATGCTGTCAGTAAGTAAAACAGAAACTAGTAATAGAATAAAGCAGAAACTAGGGAGTCATCATAGAAAAACTCAGTATTTTTAGTATGTTTAGGTCCACATTTGGCTTGAAGTATTTGAAAAGTTCTAGTATGTTAATATCTTCATAATTCATTTAAGGAACAGAAAATATATTTATGACATAACTATAATATTTATTCTTTTGGTGAAGAAAGCCTGCACTTTCATATCTATGGTTGCTCAGAAATAAGTCCTGCTATATTCATCTATTGTTGTTAAATATTCATAAATTTGCATTATCTAGGTCACTTATATGATATGACCTCATAGTATTGCTCTATCTAAGGCTATTTTTATTCAGTTGTATAAAAATAATTTTAAAACAATTGCTGGAAGGTCTGAATGTGTACTTTTTTCCATGTACAGGTTTGTCAATATAAAAAAGGGATGAAAAATAAACTTCCAAAGAAATAAGATAATAAATTATGTGTCAAATAATATGAAATGAGAAAATAAAGAAATAGAGAGTTCTGGGCTTTTCTTGAAGGGAATGAATTATTTAATTCTATGAACATGGCTAGTATCAAATAATATTCTGAAGATGCTCATAGTCTTTCATTTTTACTAGCACTTGATAATATTTCATAACACTGATTATTGAAATTAAGGGCAATTGATTTCTATTTCTGGATATAGGGTATACTTTATAGTTGCAAAACTTTATGGAGTGTGTTTGCAGTGATCCAAAACCCAAAATGAAACTACTTGGCAGAACAAGAATAACATATTTGTGTAGAAGACTGCTAAACACTTTGAAGAGTGTTTCATTGTTTTATTCTTTAGCTAGAATATCAAATTATGTATGATTAGAGGCAATGAATAAGCAAATCAGTTTTTAGATACTCAGTTAAAAAAAAACTGGCCAAAATAATCTGTGGATTAAAATAACCTTGATGATTTATAATTTTTCTATAGGATGAGAAGTTGAAATGTACGATGTATGCTGATGAATTGGCCAAATTGGAACTGAAATGGAAAGAGCAAGTGAAAATTAGTGAGAGTGTGAAGCAACAATTAGCTGCGGTGAAAGACCAGTATCTAGTAAGCCTAACCCTTATTTGAACAATTATTTTTAATATGGTTATACAATCTTCTAATTAAAATATTCACTTGCAAGGGAAATTAGAGTTAATGAGTAACAGAAGTGTTTACAGGTAGTCCCTGACTTACAACCATTAGTTTAATGATTACTCTAAGTTACAGTGGTGCTGAAAAAAGTGATTTATGAACATATGAACATTCCACGATCATGTGATCAAAATTTGGGTAGAGATAGCCAGCATGTATTTATTTATGACAGTTTCAGGATCCTGAGGTCACATGATTGCCATTTGCAACTTTTCCAGGGGATTTCCTGCAAGCAAAGTCAATGTGGAGAGCCAGATTCACTTAACCACACAATTCACTTAACAATTCTGTTGCTTGGCAATGGAAGGTCCAGTTCCTATTGTGGTTATAAATCAAAGATTACCTGTACCCACTTTATAGAATTATTATTGAAGCCAAATTTCTGTGATAGAACTATTATCACTGAACATGTCAACTCTTTGTTTCCCTACTGGCTTCAATGATGCAGAATGATTTATTTGCCTGGCTTTGGGACTATTTGGACAGAGAACTAGCTCTTCTGAACATGTGTTTCAGCATGTCATTTATTACACAAGGAAGACCATTTTTTATTTTTTAAAAATGGTCGTCTTTGTGTAACTAAATGACATTTTGAAGCCTAATTTGAAAAGTGCTCATTGTTTTCCACACCATAAGTGACTGCAGAATCTCTTGTTTTGTAATGAAAGAAAAGTATTGCAGGAGAGAACAGTGTTTAGTACATCCCTAAAATTACATTGCTAAGATTCTGTTTTTGTTATATTAAAAAAAATACATAAATAGGGCATAGTTATGTTAGCAACTTAGTTCAGTAAATTAAACATTTAAATTGACGGGAAATGTTTTGTTTTGCCCTCAATCCATTTCTTCATGTCCTTATCCCAATGTGGTACTTCAAAGGCTAGTTTTGTATACTACTTTATAAATCATGCGCATCGGTGAAATACTTAACATGCTAAATCAGCTTTTTATTTTTAAGTCCAGCTTAAAGGTTACATGTAAAGTCTGATTTCTCATTTATGGATTACAATTTTTTTGCCTTGCCTTAATACTTAAGAAAGTTTTGGAAACCAGCAGAACCCTTAAAAACTCAACAAAACGTAAGTATGAAAACCAAATACAGTCAGTATAATGAATTAGGTAGAACATATAAATAATGATATGATATTTCAATCACCCACATGGAGAGAATATATTATAATAATTTATAATATATGCTCTCCATGTGAGTGATAATACAGGTTCTTTATATTAAATATCTGTAGAGCTGTCTTATAACACTAACATTATTTTAATTTGTGTTTTATATAGATGCAGTTGGCTGAAAAAGACAGACAGATAGATGAATTGACATCTCATCTGGGAGCTCTTGGCAATGAGAAGGTACTGATTTTATATCAGTGAACTACTGATAATATATATCTGTCATGGAACCATTTTACAAATAGCTGCATAAGAACCAGAATATTAATACTGTAGTAGTTGGAAGAAAAACATTATCTTGGGATATAATTAAATGTGAGTTTATAACATACTGCAGTGGAACCTTGGTACTCAACTGCTTTAAAATTCATCAGATTTGATACTCAACGCATTTTGATATAAAAATGTCCTGGTAGTCATTGCTTGTTTGATACTTGATACGGTGGAATAGGAAAAGGGTGGCCATATAAAAAGGATAGGAAATCAACTGTGCTGGGGAAGTCACTGCAAAAGAAAAGGGAACGGCCATAGAGGGCAGGCAGGAAATCAGCCATGTCAGGAAGGTCACTGATATAGGAAAAGGGACAGATACAAAGTCCTACCTGGCTGATAAAAGGGTCATGTGGTAAGTCATGTGGCATTCATCGCTTTTAGTATTCATTGCACCTCCCAGAACCAATTAACAACGAGTACCGAGATACCACTCTACCATGGAACATTTAAACTGTTAGATACCTTGTTTGTAAAGCTTACAAGAACATAGGACAGTAGGTTTGTATGATAACCAAAAGAATTCATACAATGTGTATGTAAACTAGAGTATCTCAGCCATGATAATAATGATGATGATACTTTAGGGTGGCAACAGATTGTTTCTATACAAAAGAAAAAATAATTTGTACAGTTCCCTGCCATATTCTTATCATACCAACCATTAAGCAGCTTCCTAGCCTCAAGATATGTGGTATATCATTTCTGGAAATAAATTTGTATTTTTAGAGTGTGAGAATTAAGATATATATATATTATAACATAATGTCCATGTTTTAGAAAATATTTTATCAACTTTAGAAATTGTTTAGATAAATATTTAGATAAAACAAGAGTATTAGTTTAAGTTTAAATTCAGAAAGTTTTAAGAATTAGAACATTCAATATTAAGTAACTGCATCAGAAATTTTACATAAATTTAGTTTTACTACTTTTTTAGTTATCAGAGTATGACATATTTTTTAATTACCAGAGTATAACATAAGTCAGGTTACTTAAAGGAGAGGAAAAAACAAGAGACAATATCAAGCTAGATATTTATAGTACTGCAAATATGAAGATTTAAAAATATATCTTTATAGATAATGGGAAAAGAGAATGCTAAATAAAGCAGCCTTAAAAGACTGTTTTGTTCCTTGTATCATAGTATTATTTTTCAACCATTCTTTAGAAACCTGGAAGGAGACCAGAAAATCAAACAGAAAGGATCAAGGAAGGACAGATTTCTCAGCAGGCACTACATTTTCTCAATCCAGATCTTAATTCTGAAGATAATGGGCAGATTCCTGCTACATTACCTAGTGTACCACTTCTGCACTATGGAAATCCCTACACAAACCAGGAAACTAGAGGTTTGAGGATTCAGTTTTTGTCAATTAGTTGTACTAGGAAAATTCAATTGGAAAGATATCACAGGTTCTCAAAGCAGCTTAATTAATTTGTAGTACTTAATAATAAGTGGCTATTCCTTTCAAGCATTTTAACTAAAGATAAAGGTCATTGGAATATGGCCTTTCAGAAAAGGCTTTATTGTATGTAGTCTAGTGTTCATCCCCTAATTATGATTTCAGATGGAGCAGATGATACATTTTATCCTGATAACATCCAAAGGCCACCCATGAGAACAACCTCTTGGGACCGTGAAGATAATGTGGTATGCAGTCAGCCTGCTCGTAATTTCAGTCGCCCTGAGAGTTTAGAAGATCTTGAGGATAATAAAGTAAGTTTCAAGTAAAAATAACATTTATGTTATATATTTAAGTTATGTCTCCATCTCCCACCCAAACATTTGAATGTTTATCTCTGAAAGATTCCAGTTTAAATGAGGTGAACATAATATCTCGCTTTAGAATAGGAGTGTCAAACTCAAGGCCCTCAGGCTGGATTTGGCCCATGGGGTGCTTAGATCTGGTCCACAGGGCCATCCTGGAAACAGCAAAGGACTGGCTTGTGGTGCCTCTTCCAGTGAAAATGGAGCTTGATAGGGCTGCATGCGCCCACCCACCAACCCCAGGGCTCCGTTTTTGTCTGCAATGGTCTCCTGCAACCTTCTGCTATCTCCATTTTTTTTCCTGATAGAGGGCTGCAGGAGGCCATCACAGCTGAAAACTGCCCCCCTCTCCCCCAATGCTCTGTTTTCACTGGCAGAGGGCTATCAAAACAAACTAAAAACAAAACAAAAGGAGAAAGGGAAAGAAAAAGAATTAAAGATGGATAGAGAGCAAAGAAGGAAAAATAAGGAAAGAAGGGAAGGAAGAAGAAAGAATGAGGGAGGGAAGGAAGGAAGGAAGGAAGGAAAGGAAAGGAAGGAAGGAAGGACGATTATAATGAGAGTGAAGGGGGGGGGGTTGAGGAAAGTCTTGCCTTAGCACTTGGCCACCACAGATGCCTCCAATAAGAGTGACATCCAGGTGACGCTCAGTCTAGCGACGCGGCCCCCCCAAGATCAAACACAAACCTGATGTGGTCCTCAAATCGAGTTTGACACCCCTGCTTTAGAAGATTCATTAAAGTTAGCGGCATCCATTTATGATTGTGTTAAATTGCAGCATTTATTCAAAGATATCAGAATTGGTTTTAACTTTTTTACTCAGTGTTGTTAATGACTATGTTCTTTCAATGATTAAAGTGACCAGAAACATGGCCAAAGCACTAATTTCCACATACAGTTCCAAAATTGGAAGTTTTTAAAGTCCAGCTGGCCTGGGGTGCTTATGTTAAGAATTATCCTAACTGGAATATTGTACACAAATCTATATTTCAAATTCAAAAGAATGTATTTGTATATCAAGAAGTGCTTATGACAGAGTAATGTTTAACAAATATTAAATATTTAACAAATGTTCCCAACACATGAACAAAATTTAGATCAAGATTTTATTTCAGTATTTCTGAATACTGAAATAAAACATAAACACACTAATTTCTAGAAATGCCTGTTTCACATGAAGAGAGTTGCTAGCTCAAATAAAATGTGATAAAGCTGTAATATAGATAACTTATTATTTTGTGGTCTTTAATAAACTATTGAATAAGAATTATTTTTTAAAAGTCTTTTACTGTGGCAAATATTGTGGTATTATGACCTATTTCTCACTTAGTCCAATTTGCCACATTTAATTGCTATTAATCTTTGAGAAACTGATCAGTGTTCAGACAGTACAATTTTAGCCTTGGTGCTCAGTACTAATAATGAAGAAAACTTTATCTCCTCTTCTTGCCTTTTGCCCTCAGAGTCCATTACTGGAAACTCTCGAAACTTTTTTGGTCTATTTAACATCTTGAATGTGAGCATAGTGTAGCTGCAACCTTTATTTCACATTTTGCACATTTAATGTGACTATTGGTATGGATATTACTGTACAGTGACAGGTTTTTCTTTTCTCTAGATGTCTGCTGCAGTTTAATTAGGAGAGTGTTCTTTCTAATTTATGTGCTTTACCCTTTTGCAAACCCAAGAGGAACAGAGCTTAAGTCTTGTGCTCATTTGCTGACATAGCTTAGTTTTTGTAATGAGGCAGAAGGATCCTAATGTGCTCAAATGGGAGCTAACTTTGGGACTTGTCTGTTGTCAGAAATGGTTCTTACCTTACATCAAATAGAAGTTTTAACATATTATATTATGGCTTTTTAACTTGTCAATGGAAAAAGGAATTAACTGACTAGGCAAATATATTTAACAGAAAAATTAGGATGGATGCTAACTATTTTGTACTAGTATATAGGGATCATACAAGCACCATTATAACACAGCTGATTAAGTAATATTCCTTTAAATAAATCCTTCACTTTGGGGGGGGGGAGTGACACTTCTGCATTAGATCATCTTCGTTATCTGAAGATCATATCATAAAATATTTCATAATGATACCTGTTTGAAAGTGTCTAATCACTGACAATTGGAATGCAGCTTGGATATATATACCCATTTGATATTGATGGATACATTTACATTCAGGATAAATTTCAGAAATGTGAAATTATTTGGAATATACCGTAATCCCCAATAATCACTGTTGGGCTAACCATGGTAATCAACTCTATTTCTGGCTGCTTGTGTATCTTTAATGCTGCTGCTAGCATGATTACCAGCAACAAAAATAAAAAAAGGAATTATCAAAATTAAATAGTTTGGGCGAGAACTCTCACTGCAGGATGATGGTAAATTGTATCATTGCAAATTGCATCTATTTACAGTTGTGACACACTCAAATTTGTAAAGAAACTATATAAATCAGTAACTTATCCATATCTTTTGTATTTATTTCATATGTTGCTTTAGCATATTTTTTGTTTAATGTAGCTGTTCATAAAATGGAGGGGTTGCTTTGTATTATAATAAACTGCATTTTATCTTGAGAGGCTATGCTGAAATGTAGTCCTGAAGCATTTGTTGTTAAGATTGCTAATTAAAGTATTAGTCTTTCTATTGAAATGATGTTTTGCAATGCAGGGTGTTCTCTTCATTTCTAAAAGAGAAGGGGTGGGTTTACAAGTGGTTCTCATCATAGCTTCCTTAGCAGCACTTGCCAAGCTTTAATTGTATTGCAAGAAAACATAGAGTTTACATCCTCAGCAGGTCCTTTAAGCGACTTTTGCTCTTCCTCATTTGCAAGTGACAGGGATAAGACAAGGAAAAGCTTCAAATCAACATGAATATAGTTTGTTGCTTTTTGCTTCAACAAAGAAAATGACATAGCCTCAAAAATGTGAATCTGTCAAGATAAATGCCATTTCACAAAAATATCTAATGGATTATTTAGAATTTTGTTGGCTATGAATGTAAGTAGTCATAGTAATAATAAAAATGACAATTCTGTGAGAAAAATACATTCAATAAAGTCAAATACTTCATTTGCAGGTTGATGAAGCAAGTGCACCTTCAGCTCCAGATCCATCAGATCTGCACTTACATGAACATGGGACAAGCTTTTGTTTTGATTCTAGGTAAGGTACTAATGCCAAAGCTGTGTTTTCAAATTAACACCAGAGATTTCTTGCCAGCTTTCACTGTTATACTTTATATGATAGTGTGATCATTTACTGTGGACAAAAATGAATGAAATTTCTCTGGAAATTTCTCTAGTTTTTAAGTCCCAGATCTTGAATTCTTAAAAAGACTTGAATTTCAATGTTTACAGTTGGAAAACTAAATGATTTTCCATTCGTTTTCCAAAATTAGAATTTTGATAAAAATACTGGGTCCTTTGAATATAAAAATAAAGGTTGGCAGTTGTAGGGCGGTGCTCATCTTTCTTTCTTAATTGAGAGAGCCAGTTTTGTTTGACATTTTCCATAGTCATATGAAATGACTATATGCTGGGACACTTTTCAACAACTGGTACTTATTTATCTATTCACATTTGCATACTTTCAAACTGCTAGGTGGGCAGGTAATGGGAGCTTCCCCCATTGCGCAATGCTTGGATCTTGAACCTGGACTGGACTGGAGTGGACTTTCCAGCTGACAAGCTCAGCATCTTTAAACTGCTGAGCCATCACTCCCTTCCTTTGAATATATACTGCTGTTATGCATCTCCCTATTCTTAAAAGTAATATCTGTTTTATCATTCTTTATCCAAAATAAATTTCACTTTAGTATCCTCTCTTGTTTTCATTTCATGCTTCATCTATCATTTATTTCCTCATTCTTTATCATGCTCATAAATGTAGGTGGCCTGAATAATGCCAGTGTTTTCAAGAATTTGAGTATACCTTATACAAAGTCTTAATTCTAATCAGCTTTCTATTTTTATAGAGAATTCTTATCAGCTAAAATGATTAATTAATTCAACCTTAAATAGACTTCCTAAACTTTCTCCATTGTAGTAACGGAATAGTATAATTAAACCAAGGTGGAGACATGGTACCCTGAAAAGCTTTTAGATTACAACATCTATATCTTATGATTGTTGATTAGAATAGCTGGTGTATGAAAAGACTTGAAGGATATTGGTGCATGAAAAGATTTACTAGTTTTCCCAAACTAGGGTACTTTTCCAGATATGTTTTCCCAAATTTTTAGTAATGTCCGCACTTCTTTGAGAAATATAGAAGTTGAACTATATCTAGGAGGATCCTGAGGTTAGGGAAGATTATGCTACACAGTGGATAAATATTAGGAACAGGTACTTTGATTAAATGGAAAACCCCTTTATATCCAATGGCACGGAGAAGCTAATTAGTCTTGATAGTGCAATGGTAAGTGCAGCATGGCAGGCTGACTCTGCCCACAGCAGTAGTTGAATCTTGATCAGCTCAAGGTTACCTCAGCCTTTCATCCTTCTGAGATCAATAAAATGAGATCTAGATTGTTTAGGGCAATTCGCTGACATTTGTAAACTACTCAGAAATTGCTATAAAGCACTGTGGAGTGGTATATCAGTCTAACATACTATTGCTATTGAGATTGCTGGATATGTCCATTCACTTAGTTAATAACAGTGACAGAGATAATAATCTTTGAGATCAAATACTGGTCTCAATCTCACTGTTACCTTTAATTCTTTGTCTTTTTATTCCAAGTTTTGTGCACATCAAGAAATGTCCACTCTGTGAAATGATGTTTCCTCCTAACTACGATCAAAGCAAGTTTGAAGAACATGTTGAAAGTCACTGGAAGGTGTGTCCAATGTGCCATGAACAGTTTCCTCCTGATTATGACCAGCAAACCTTTGAAAACCATGTTCAAACACACTTTGATGTTTTAAATGTTGATTAGATTGGGATATCTTTATGCATTATAACAGGTGAAGGTTGATTAAAGTATGCAGACAAGAGAATGCTTCATGAATGATGTAAGCTTAGAAAATTAGTGACCAGCATTGCAGTTGATTAGAATAAATCTTTGGCATATTCCTCAATCTAGCATATATCAAAATATGTTGTATCTGTCAATATTTATTCCTTGGCTAACAATTCATAAACACATAGAAAATTTGCAGACTTGTCACCAGAGTTCAATTTGTTGTGGGATGACAGTTTTCTTCTTGCTTGTTCTAACATATTAAAGTTCATTTCTTAATAAACTGATGTTTTTCAATAATTTTATGTATATCTTTCTGCAGCATGGGTTTTTAATCTGTTGCAAAAATATACTTGTGTTGTGATTAAATGTTTTGCAGAAAAGCCTTACAATAGTATTCATCTTTATTCTTATCCCAATTTTAAAATGTCCAATATACTACTAAAACTATGAAAATTATTGCATTTAGAGCTATTAGTAAATGTTTAATAAAATTATGATCTTTTTGTTACTTAATAAATTTTCATTGTTTAAAATCCTTCAATAGGCATTCAAAGCTATGTTCATACAATCAATATTTTTAGTATTTTATGCTTAGCACATTTCCCCCTTAAACTTGTTGAATGTTTGTATATATCTAAACCGCTATATTTTAAAGAGTTGAAGAATAATTTGATCTTTTTGGATAAAAACATTAACTTTTCATGTTTTAAGATAGCAAATTAAAGAAAAAAGTAAAGTATGATTTCATTTAATCTCATATTTTTCAAACCTGTATGAAATCTTGTTTCAGTCTTCTAGGAAATACTTTGTAAACTAGATGAAAAAATTGCCACAATCACCCTTTATTAGAATAAAATTTTCTTTCACTTAATCATATTTGGACATCCTTTCATGATCCATCTTTTTAACCAGGCTAATGCCATTTGAGTTATTCTTACTGATAAATTTCTGCCCTATAAAATGTTTTTTTGGCATTATTTTCCATAACAGTTGAGTTATGGGATTCCATCTTTTTCCTGTGTCCTACCTAGGGGATTCAGTGCAGATAATAAAATTGTGAGAATATTCATATTTGTTGACTGCTTTAACTCTAATTGCTTATTAGAGGTGTGCTCAGCCAGATTTAAGGTTTGGCATTAGCTGAGACCCCAGTATAGGCAAGGTGAGATGACAGAATCTCATTTGGCTCTCATGGCCCTTGCTCTCCACGTCCCTGGTTATGAGACCTTATTTTTGAAGTTGGGATCAATTGGGAATACTGCATCAGCTTCTCTGCCTGAGCTACTAGAAGCCACCTCAGGATGTCAGTAATGTTCTCCAGACTTATGGTTCTGGGGGACTTCAACTTGCCATCCCTGCATGTGATCTCAGAAGTGGTTCAGGAGTTCATGGCCTCCATGATAGTCATAGACATATCCTAGATAATCTGGGGCCTGACTTGAAACAGTGGTCATTCACCAGATAGGATTTTCTTGTTGGAACAATGGCAACATGATCTGGTGGGAGAATCTAACATCATCCCTGTCATGGTCAGATCACACCCTGGTGTCCATGAGATTCTCTTATGCCATCCTCTGCTGAGAGGCCTGGTCCATCCCCAGTGACTGATGAAACTAATTGGGTTTCAGAGGGAACTGGAATACATACAAGTTTCATTTCATGGCCTGCCAAAACCTTGGTCACCTAGAATCAAAGGGCAGCCAGGATTCTAGACAGGATTGCACTCATGTGGCCTCTCTTGAACCATCATTCTGACTCTCCATGTGGTTCATGGACGAGTTGTGGGTTCTGAAAAGGATTAAGAGACTCCTACAGTACCACTGGAGGTAGATAAAGGATGACTGACCAGATATGACTTAGAGCTGTTGTTAAGGCCTATCTCATGATAAGAGTGATCAAACAACATAATTTCTCTGCCCTTATTGAGTCCACAGAATGTCACCCCACAGCTGTAATCTGGGTCAACAAGTCCCTTCGGGGACAGGGAAACTCAGTTGAACATCTTTAGGATTGCGCAGAGGAATTTGTTCAACACCTAACAGAAAAAATCACTTGGATTTGTTTCCAGTTGAAACACATGAAAGGTGAAGGTCTGTATGACATGCTGGGGAAAGATTTTTCCTGGTTATCTAGGAACAGTTTGATCTTGTTGGACCTGATGAAGTGGACAGATTCGTTGAAACTATCAGTGCAACTACCTTTCAATTAGATCCTTGTCCCTCCTGGTGGTAAAAACCTCCAGGATTAGTATATGGATTCAAGCAGTGATA
Organism: Bungarus multicinctus; assembly: GCA_023653725.1. Taxonomy (NCBI): domain Eukaryota; kingdom Metazoa; phylum Chordata; class Lepidosauria; order Squamata; family Elapidae; genus Bungarus; species Bungarus multicinctus. The sequence continues at coordinate 88,636,565 of CM042840.1, read as the reverse complement.
AATACCTCACTGCAGGAGGGGATATTACCAGAGCCTTTTAAGGAGGCCCTGGCTTGTCCCTCTTTAAAAATCCATCACTTGATGCCATCTATCTGGACAACTTTTGTCCAGTTTCTAACTTTCTTTATTAGAGAAGGTAGTAGAAAAGGTGGTTGCTTGGCATCTTAATATGGTCTTGGATAAAACATCTGGACCGCTTCCTGTCAGGTTTCAGTCTGTTATGGGACAGAAATGTTATTGGTGGCATTTGATGATCTCTGGTAAGAAATGTAGGGTAAAGATAATGCAACCATCTTTGCTCTTCTTAATCTCATAGCAGCTTTCGGTGCCATCAATCATACCTTTTTGGGCCAGCTGCAGTGTTTGGAACTGGGTGGCACAATTTTGCACTGGTTTGGCTCTTTATTCCAAGGCCAGTCCCAATTGAAGATAGAGAGGTCCAACCCATGGCCACTTCTTTATGCATGCCACATAGCTCAGTGTTTTCCCCACCTCTTTTAAACATCTATCTGAAGCTTCTAGTTAAGATCATTCACCACCAAGGATTTAGGATCATGTTGATAATACTCTGCTTTATATTTCAAGGGTGATCCAAGTGATGCTGTCGTTGCCCTTTTGCAATGCCAAGAGGCTGTGGGGACATGGATGGGGGCAATAAGCTTCGGCTGAACCCTGACAAGACCAAATGGCTTTGAGTGGATGGAGTTTCAAGATACGGGATTTTAACTTAATTCTGGATGGAGTTGCACTATTCTACTCTAGATTCAATCCATAACTTGAGGGTTCTCCTGGAGTCATGACTCTTGCTGAAAGAACAGCTTGCAGTCACGACTAGGCAAGCCTTTGCACAACTTCATGTTGTATCCCAGTTGTAGCCTTTCCTGAATTAGGAATCTGTGTGCAGTCATTCAAGCTCAGGTCATCTTATGTCTGGAATAAAGCAATGAATTCTACGTGGAGCTATCTTTGAACATTCAGAATTTTCAGCTGTTGTAGAGTGGTAATGTGGGCAGTTCTTGGGGCACCTGGGGCAGTTCAAATTGTTTCCCAGTTCAAAGTGTTGCTTATTACTTTTAAATCCCTGCACGATATGGGTCCAGGTTATTTGAGGAACCATCTCATCCCACCAGGATTAGCGCTCCCACCTGTATCCGTTATTTAAGTAATTATGGTTGGTAGTGTCCAGGAGATGTGCATATGCTGCCATGGCCTTTGCTGTTTGGAACATCTTACCCCTTCATGTGAGATTGGCTCCGATTCTTCTAACCTTCTGCAAGGACCTGAAGACCTTCCAGATGGCTTGAGGCCACAACGGGGGAGCATGCTGATTAATGAATTAAGAGAAAATTCCCCCTCCCCCTGCTGCACATCCTTTTCATTATAGTTCTATTTTTCACTGTAATTTTGGTTTTTATTGTTAGACATATTTACCTTTTATCATTTTAATGCTTTTAGTGTTGTAAACTGCCCAATCATTTTGAAATAAGATTGACAAAGAAAGAAAAAAAGAGACAGAGAAGAAAGAAAAAGAAAGAAAGAAAGAAAGAAAAAGAAAAAAAGAAAGAAAGAAAGAAAAAAGAAAGAAAGAAAGAAAAAGAAAGAAAGAAAAAAGAAAGAAAAAGAAAGAAAGAAAGAAAGAAAGAAAGAAAGAAAGAAAGAAAGAAAGAAAGAAAGAAAGAAAGAAAAGAAAAAGAAAGAAAAAAAAAGAAAAAAAAAGAAAAGAAAAAGATCACTCCAATTTCCTCTGGCAAGGAAATCAGTTGCCTTTGAAATGCACTTTGCTATAATGAACAATGAATATATAATCTCTTAAAATACTCTCTTGAGACTGTTTTCCCAACTTTAAAAAAAAAATCTTCAGTTGAGCTAAACTCTTCTATTGGTGAGAGCTATACAATATCTCAATCCAATAGACTCATATTTATAAATTATAAACTTCCTATTTTCATAGTATATTATAAACATTCATTTGTGCTAGATTCTATTTCCTTCTCCCACCATTTTCTCAGTATTGTTAAGTAAATTGAGAACATTTTATTGTGTGCCTTGGTAATGTATAGTATCTTTACAGTGCAAAGCTATCAAAGATAATGAAACAACATGCAATTTTCTCTTGGATCAGAGGCAATTTATTAAATGTGATTTGATTAACATTTGTAAGCAGCTTTTATGGAAAGAAATTTCAATACATTGTATGGTGCTCAGTTCTAAAACAAACTTTGTGTGACTTCCAAACTTAATGAACTTTGTCCCCAGCAAAATATAAGAAAATATAATTTAAAGCACATTTTCACAGACACAGTACAATACATTCACTATACACAGTATAACAAAATAGTCCCATTTCTGTCTGTTTAATACTGCCACAATGACTATGTAGATAATAATGGATTGTAATAGTGGAAAGAATTGACATGCAACATTATTTAACAGTTAGGTTACCCAGTACTTTTTACCGAGAGCACAATTAAATGAAGTCAAAGTATTAGATGGATATAAAGCTTTAAGTATAGCAATAGATTGTTATATTAGGATATCTGTTACATCAAACTATTACTGATGCTAGTACATAGATTTTTCTGAAGGTGGGTGTAGGGTAACTTGTCTAAAAGAAGCATATCTTCCTAAACCCTCATTATGAGAGATCTTAGTTGGAAAAAAATCTTTCTTAGTGAAGAATCTTTGCCCACTCAGTGTTTATACATGTTCTAATCTAAAAGAAAAGAGACTTGTATTTCCCATGTCATTTATATATAAATACAAAATACACAGAAAAGGATTATCTGAAAAACTTAAAATAGTCTCATGCGGGAGACAAACTCCCAAGTTAGTATTAACTTAGCTTTTGCATACTAAATGTTAACTATTACTTTAAACAAGAGAATGCTGAAGGCAGGAGAGCATCAAATAAATGAAGCGTTCAGGTGTGGTTTCAGGAACTCTGTGTCAGAAGTCTACCTTGGAATTACCTGCTTCAAAAAGTGCTTCATTTCAGTAAGGCTCATGATGTCTCACAGTTCATAAAGAAATGTAATGCTAACCTGTAGAATACATCACACACAATAAGTTTGCTTTGTGTGCATGTGTACATGCACACATACCATGTGTATGTATATGTTTATATATGTGTGTGTGTGTATATATACATACACATATCTACATATACATAACGTAGCATATATATTACAGGTAGTCCTTGACTTACGACCATTCATTTAGTGACCAAAGTTATAATGGCACTGAAAAAAGTGACATCACTGTTTTTCACACAACTTCGGCATCCCCATGGTCCCATGATCAAAAGTTGAATTCTTGGCAACTGGGATGTGTTTGTGATGGTTGCAAGTGTGCTAAGGTCATGTGACCACCTCTTGTGACCTGACAAGCAAAGTCAATGAGGAAGCCAGGTTCAGTTAACAACCAAGTTACTAATGTAATGACTGTAGTGAATCACTTAACCTTGGTAAGCCAGATCATAAAAATGGGGCAAAACTCATTTAACAACTCTCTTGCTTTGCAACAAAACCTTTGGGCTCATTTGTGGTTGTAAGTTGAGGTCTATCTCTACACACACATGGCAAAATCCAAAGGTACAACGAGAAGCTCCCTTAATATAAATACTGTACCTCTTAACAATATGCTTCTTTTTTATTTGCAACAATGATAGTTGCAAGAATTGGCAACTTAAAACATTTAAATTTATTGGCAATGAAGAACTACAAAGTGCTTTAAGGACTCCATCTAAGATGAAGATTAATTTATCTCATAAAATTTGCACTTCATTTCCAAGTATCTGCTAGTAGTAGACAGAAGAGGCCAATAGCAGGACCAGGAAAAGATAGTCCTCAGGAATTTGAGTGGGTTGTTAACATTAAATAACATAAGTTCTGTACAGATAGAAGTAGGAATTTTAATGGTAGAGTGATCTACTAATTCACTGCAAAATTTTCAGCATTTCAAAAGACTAAAAGAATTTGCAAGATAATATAAAATACAGCAAGCACACCTTTTATGTATGTTATTTGAGTATGAAAATATTCTTCGAATATGTTAAACGTTCTCTTATTTATAATTCCAATACCTATAACCTTGCTATCCTACAGATATCTCTGTTATGTAAGGCATATTAACCAGGTGGATAAAAGGGAATTCTTTTGGTATTTGCAAGCACATAGGAACTGATGTATTGAATTTCTTCAAACACATTACAATCTTGGAAGTTATCCTAGTGCCATGTTTTCCTCCCCCGTCTTTATTTAATACTGTGGAACAGCTAAATATACAATGTCCCCTAATTCACCTTTGGGTGTGTGTGTGTGGGGGGGGAAACGGAAAAATACTTTTAAAAAATCTGTAGCTTTTAGCACCTTTATATTAAAGTAATGTATATGGGCATGATGATTACATGTGCAAATGTACAAAATCATTAACTCTACAAAGATACATCATTCCAAAATTACAGGGAAAAAAAAGTAAAGCATGCATTTAATTTCTTCAAATGGGTTGCTCAATGCTTCCCAGGAGAAGGTGGCTGTCTTAGAAATCAGCAACTGCTGGTGTGGATTCCTTGGCACATTTGTGACCAGCATCTTATTGCTGCATCTTCCTGATAATCTCAGCGGACACTGGTGGGTGGAAGTTGATTGTGTGGTGCCGCAGACCCTGAGCTGTCTTGTAACTCTTTCCACAGCGGCATTTGAAGGGTTTTCGCACCCGGATCTGTGTCCTGTGGCCATTCTTGGCATGATACTTTATACCATTCACATTCTATGACAGAGGATTGAACACAAAGACTTTAGTAGGAATGCTAGAAATATTGCCAGGCTGTTTAATTTTCAAAGCAAAGTGTATCTTAAGAAGCCATTTAAAGAATACCAGGAATTTAACTACACATCTAATCTAATCATAAGACAGCTTGAAATAGGATTAGCAATAGCAATAGCACTTAGACTTATATACTGCTTTATAGTGCTTTACAGCCCTCTCTAAGCAGTTTACAGAGTCAGCATATTGCCCCCAACAATCTGGGTCCTCATTGTACCCACCTCGGAAGGATGGAAGGCTGAATCAACCTTGAGCCTGGTGGGATTTGAACTGCCAAATTGTAGGCAGCTGGCTGCAGAAGTAGCTTGCAGTACTGCACTCTAACCACTGCACCACAGAGGCTCCTTAGCTAGGACTTTAAATGTTCACTTTTCTTGTAATCCTGATAGTTCCATTGTAAGCTTTTTATCCTATTTCTTGGGAAGACCAGAATGATAGAAGAACATACAATATTCTATTCATGTAATCATGCAGAAACTGTACCAATCTTTATAAGATCCAGATTGAAAATCTTTTTTCTTGTTCTAACAGCCATTCAGCACTTTGTGTATAACTTGAAATCACTTTTCAAGCGATCCAGCCACTTGCAAGCCACCTTGCAATAAAATACTGATATTAAAGTAAAATTTATTAGCAGGAAGAGAGAACAAAACATTATAGCTATAAACTCAGTTCATGTTTAAATTCCCATGTCTATTAGAATTATTTTATTGGCCAAGTGTGATTGGACACACAAGGAATTTGTCTTGGTGCAAATGCTCTCAGTGTACATAAAAGAAAAGATATATTCATCAAAAGTCAAGAATCATAAGATACAACACTTAATGATAGTCATAGGGTACAATAAGCAATCAAATTATACTAGGAAATAGTCAATATAGATCATAAGGATACAAGCAACAAAGTTACAGTCAAGGTCACAAAGTTACGGTCATACAGTCACAATTATTTTTTTAGCAGAGTGATGGCATTTGGGAAAATTCTTGTGTCTAGTTGTTCTGGTGTGCGATCCTCTATAGCATCGTTTTGAGGGAAAGAGTTGAAACAGTTTATGTCCAGGATGTGAGGGGTCTGTAAATATCCCAGTATTATCTCCTCCTTTCTGTTTACTTCCTTTTCTGCTCAAATTGGAATACTTTATTTCGCTCCATATTCTGCAACATTCTTAGATTTTCAAGATATGAACATTCATATCTTGCAGTAAAATCAGAAGCAGTAAAATCAGTTGGAAGCACAAATGTTGTATGGATTACAAAGACACAAAACTGATATATTTTAAGAGTGGGGAAAAAAACTTCACATGGGTTGCCAAATAGATTTTTTCCAAGACACAAATGAATCAACTATCTGACTTTTAAAAAATGCCAAATTCTAAAATATATCAATACTATTAGTAGATGAGACTTGTACCATACATACTTTGCCATTTTTGAATTGTTTTAGTAAGAACAATTTTTAAACTTTTAAACGTGATACAGAAATTTATTTGTTCAAATAATCATGCAACTTAAATGTTTAGCAAAATTGGATCAGGGAAGGAAATATTTCAAGACAGTACAGTAGAAAAAACTAGAAAGCTAGATTGTTTATTCATACTTGTTTCCATGCCTCTGATTACTTAAACCTATTCCATTACATTAAATTTTACATGGTGAGTTAAATTAAGGCAAGTTTAATTAGTATAATTAATTTATGTTATGGTCAAACAAACAAAGGAGCTTGGTTGCAGACTTCCAATGTAAAATTAAAATATAGAAAATAGGAAAGTAGGACTTGAGATTTAAGGATATAATGGATTTATATTTCAATCTTATCTATTTTATAAACAAGAAGAGTAAAAGAACCATGAGTAACTACTTTATTGACTGCTTCAGTCTTGTATCATTTTGAATAAAATTTACAAAACAATTTACATCCATGCAGTATTCTAGAGTCCTTGTAACATAGTATCATGGATACATTTCTAACTTATTAGAACTGTCACAGCACAAGGATGAAGCAGAAAATATATTTTCCTTTAAAAAGGTCCTTTTTAAGATAGTTTTTAAACATTTGAGCTACAGTTTCTACTTACAGAAATGGTTTTTAAAGCAATAAAATGTGACTTTTAACTTTATAGTAAAACTTCAATGTGCTTATCTTGCCAAAATCATTTTATGAATTGTTGTGAGTTTGTGGTTGTTAAGACAAACAAGTCTTCAACTTAGTTCAAGAACTGCAATTCACCATCAATTCCAGAGAATTCTTCTGATTTATTCTGTTTTGTGTAACATTTGTTTTAATATTTTAAAATGGTAAGATGTCTTGCAGAACCATTTGATTGATTATTAAATAATAATAATTTAATACTGCATTCCTGGGGGCCATAATACTAGGATAAATCTTACAAAATATATGAATTCTTTCTGTGTGGACAAAGAGGCTGAAAAACAATCAGAGAATTATTTGGCTACTGTTTACTCTCCCCTCCTCCAATCATAAATGAACCAGTTTAATATAGTTTATAGTTTTGTTAATATTCAAGGGGACTCTTCTCCCCCCATCTTAGAAACAGTTAACTATTAACACAATTACACTTGGATATACATTAAAGTCAAAGGGTTCCATGGAGAGTTGTGAATGTCAGTGAATACTTTATGTCTAGATTACTTTATGTCTACTGTTTCTATATTTCAAACACAAAGCACTATTGTCACAAGACAACTATGGAGTACGAAGTGCCCAAAGTGTGCGCGTGCATGCATGCCAAAACTGCAAGGCACATGAGAGCATACGCACATGCCTGCACATGCATGGCAGACACCCGAAAACCAGCTAGCTGGTGGGAGGCAGGGCATCCCAACAGCAGCAGCTCTGCAAGAGGTGAGATCTTTCTTTTGTGAGCTTCTGTTTCGTCATTGAGCTTCATCATCGACAGAGACAAACACCATGAAAAAACGAAATGGAGCTGAGCTGGGGTGACGTGTGTGTGCCCACAGAGAGGGCTCTGTGTACCACCTCTGGCACGCATGCCATAGATTCGCCACCACTGACCTAAAACATGGGATTTTTCAATTGTGTCTGGACTTCAATGTATACTATCTCCAATAGGAATGAGTGCCATACTATTATGTCTGACAAATCTGAAAAGTGTCAGATTGTAGAAGACAGGGACTTTATACAGAATATATTCATAACATAGGACCTGATCACTTATAGGTAGCAACATTGCTCTTCCATATCTTCTGTTTAGGTTGTACAATCAAGCAGACTAGGCAGGCTTCAGATTTTGTCCACAAATTCATGGGGACCTCCAAACTGTGCCTTTTTTCCTCATGGTGCCTGACCTCTAGAACTTATTCTCCCTGAGATATGTCTGGTTCCCTATTTTGGCCATGGTTTGGCCTCTAAACCTGATTTTGCTCTCAGATCTTAGGTTAGGCAAGTCCTATGTAAACCATTGTTCTTTAATTGTTGCTTTTTTCAATGGTATTCAATTAATCATTTTACTGTACGACCTCCACAGTTATTGAAGAGTTGAGTAATCACATACATTTCTAAATAAATATATATCATGATAAAATCTATGAAATCACAAAGCATTTGCTTTGGAAAGAATAATTTTACCATATCATAAACAACATAGTTACCTTATATCGCTTTTTACATCCAGGAACAGGGCAAGCAAAAGGTTTCTCATCTCCTCCATTCATACACATAGAACTTAGGATAGCTTCCGAACTGATAGCACTTTCTGTGGTCCAGGATTCATCACTATCTGAATCTTCATAGTCTACTTCTTCTTCGTCATATTCACTACCTAAGAAGACATAAAGCAAGAATTAAATACAGATAAACTAAAACATACTCCGGTAATTGAAAAGGCAAAGGATCTGTTAGCTCTAATAATAAATGTCAAGGAGAACAATGAAAATGGGACTAACATTAAATAAGATAACCAAGCTAATGACAACAGGAACAATAACAACAACCAGTCTTAGAATTGACAATAAAGATAATGAAGTGGTAAATGGTTCCTGTCTTTTAGGATCAACTATCAATAGTAAAGAAACAAACAATCAAAAATATACTGTGGACTAGCCTTTGGTAGAACAGCAAGCTTTTGAAAAGATATCCAAATGCTGTGATGTACCTATATCAGAACAGTGCAAGCAATGGCATTCTCTTAAAGTAAAAGTTGGACTTTGCAGATGCTGGATAGAAAAATTATTGACATTTTTGAAATTTTCAAATGGATCATCAAACAAATTAACCTGAGTTCTCATTCAAGACACAAATGAGTAGGCACAAATAATTACACTTGGGAAACACTATGCGAAGACCTAGATCTCTTGAGAAGGCTCTACTGCTGGGAAAAATGGAAGGAAACAGAAGAAGAGGGCATTGAACCAAAGTGGATATATTCAATTCTAGGGTCTATGAATGCAACATTGTAAGACCTAAAACAGGATAGATGGAGAAAATACATTTATGTGGATTGCTAAGAGTCAACACTGACTTGATAGAAGATAATTGATCTATTTTAAAAATCTAATTTTAATTTACTGATAGCTATTTTTCCTGCTTTATTTCCCTACCTATATAACTAATAGATTAGTCTTAATTATAGTCAGGGCACAAAATCTTTATTGGCTAAATAATTGCTGTGATACATTGCACAAACCACCTTTTAGCTTTACTCTGAATATTAATGTCCAGAAGAGTTTTATTAAGGAAAGGAGACAGGAAGACTGAATATTTTTCTTCTTTTCCTCTGTATTAAAACCAAAGAAGATTTTTTAATGTTTTCTTTTTCCAGGAAATCATCTGAAAGGCATAATTTTCTAGATCATAAACAGTATAAAATAATATGTTGACAAGCCTTAATGCATTTTTTGCCCTTTGGAATTAATAGCATTTTTTGCCCTTTGGAATTAATAGAAATTATAGCGTAACACTAATAAGAATTACATGCTAGCAATTTGTCCAGATGTGAAGAAAAACTGCCTTGTGCACATTCGTAATTCAACACTATGTTGTCAAAGTGCAGCAATCATCTGCAGAATGTGCTTTTACAAGTTTTAAAATTTAATTTTTAAAGTTATCATACATATTAATATGTCTCTGTAGGACATGATCATTTAAAAAGAATAAAGAGCATTGAAAAAGCAGACTTTAAATAGTCACAACAGGTGTATGTAGCAACAGTTCTTAAATTCATTTGTGTGCCATGAGGAAAAATCATGTTTTTAATTGTTTGTTAAGTTGTTAAAGATTAATATCATTCAGGATTTTTCTTTCCCATATTTATTTATTTAATTTCTCAGATGAGCCCTTCCCTAATTCACAAGAAACTAAAGTGTGTGGAGGGGAAACTCATTCAGATTTGCAAGATTCTATTACTCAGGTGTTGAAAGTAGTCCTCACCTATATGATGTTGACTGCTGCTGTTCTAGGTTGTATGGCTGACAGCAAGCTGTTTACTCACCAGGCATACAAAGCAGACAAAAAGTGCTAATGAAATGGAAGCAGAACAATGTTTCTATGGAACCATTAATATAGACATCAGGCTTGAAGACCTATCTCCCATCTTTCTGTGAAATGATTCTATTTTATGGCAGGAAAATGAGACACTCACATCCAGTTGATCGACTACTTTCTCTTTATTTTCCAGGACTGAACACTAGCGGAGCCACGGCAGCTTTTTTTATAGCGGCTGCTCGTGGCTCGCCGGCCAATGACAGTTATCCAAAGTTCCTGCCATTGGATCGACCAATTGCGGGTGAGTATTTGAATATAGAACACCCCTCCCCACTTGGTCTAGTCCGACCAATCAGGAGCCCCCTAGGTTACGTAGTCACGTAAGTAGGCGAGGCTCCTATGGGTCCGACTAGACCTGCGCAGTTTGTTAGTTCGCTAACAGCCGGTGCGGACAGACCTGTTGGTCTCTCCGTCTCTTCTCGTGGAACCGCCTGGAAGGTAGAGTCAGCCATGCCGCTCCTGCCGGGTTTCGCTCGGTTAGTTGAGTTGGCTAGGCCACTCCTTTCAAGGTTTCTTTCCGGCAACAGCTCTTCTCCTGCCTGGTCCACGTCCCTCGAAGTGTTTCTTCCTTCGGCTGCAGGTGCGTAGTTGCAAACTTCGACCGGGGCTAGTGTCAGGGGTGGTTGTGAAAGTGTTAGGATGTTTTCTTTTGCTTGGGGTTGGTGTGTGCTTGAAGGGTCTCCCCCTTCTTGTGTATTTGAAAGGTCTCCCCCTTCCACCCCTGGTTTGTCAGTGTCCCCTCTGAGTGTCTGGGACCTTAATTGGTCTATGTGTTGTTTCCACTCTCTGTTGTCTGAGGTGACTAATCTGTAAGATCGCGGTCCTGTGACTTGAGTAATGGTTGCTGGTATCTATAAGGGATCCCCCACTAGGTTCTTTGCATACACTAGATCTCCTACCTTAAATGTACAGAGTTTGCTGGAGGAATCTGTTGGTTTTTCTGAGCAGTAGGTGGGGTGCAACCTGTCTAAGTGTGATTATAGTTTCCTGCCCATTAAAACTCTGCTGGAGTTTTGTTAGTTGTCGTGTTAGGTGTCATGTGTTGTATGGTTAATAGCTTATCTATTTGTTCCTGTATTGGTCCCGGGCCCAATTTGTTAAGTGTGTCTTTTGTGAAACGAACCATGAGTTCTGCTCGCCCATTTGCTGCCGGATGTGCCGGCACAGTCAGAGCATGTCTTATCCCCAGGCTAGCTAGATACCCTTCGAACATTGTTGATGTGAACTGTGGGCCATTGTCGGAGACCAATACATCTGGTAACCCATGCGTTGCGAATAAAGTTCTGAGTTTCTTAATTACAGCGTCTGTGGAGGTGGAATGCATAATGTTCACCTCTAACCAATTTGAGTAAACGTCAACCAGTATTAAGAACATATATCCCCTAGTTGGACCCTCGAAATCGATATGGGTTCTCGACCACGGTCCCCTGGGCATTTCCCATTCAGCAACTGGTGCCTGTGAAGGTGCGGGTCTGGATTCCTGGCAACATGTACAACTTGCTACCCACTCCCCTATGTCTTTATCCAACCCTGGCCACCAAACATAGCTTCTGGCCAACGCTTTCATCTTTACAATACCTGGGTGTCCGTCATGTAAAAGGTCCAAGATATTCTCCCTTAGCTTATTTGGTATAACAACCCGATCCCCCCAAAGTATGCAACCTTTTAGGAGCGATAGTTCAGTTTGTCTGTTTTTAAAAGGTTTCATGTTTTCTTCGGGGCTTAACTCTGGCCATCCCTTGTTTATCCATGCTGCAATTTTGGTAAGCGCAAGGTCTTTAGAAGTTTCTCTGGCAATGTCTCTAGCTGTTATTGGTAGATTCAACAAAGTTTCGATTTGGAGAGTAGATGTGCTCGGTGCGGGGTCATTGTCTCTATCCGGCTTAATGCATCAGCATGAGTAATGGAGTGCCCAGACCGGTAAATTAAATTGTAGTTGTAGGCGGCCAGGAATTCTGACCATCTCGTCATTCACGGTGACAAAATATTAGGAATTGCCTTATCGCCTGCTAGGATCCCCAATAGTGGCTTGTGATCAGTTATTAATGAAAAGGCCCACCCATATAGATATTCATGAAATCTTTTTATTCCCGATATAGCGGCCAATGCTTCTTTACCGTGTTGGCTATAATTTCTTTCTGCTTTAGACAGAGTTTTAGAGTAAAATGCTATGGGAGCTTCCCTGCCATCCGGCAAAACGTGGCTTAGCACAGCCCCCACGCCGAAAGATGATGCGTCGCAGGTTAAGGTTATGGAAGGGTTTCGTTATACTGGATCAGTACCTTGCTGGATGTAATAAGGTTTTTTATCTCTTGGAACGCCGTGTTTTCCTGCCTTCCCCACTTCCAGGACGCTTCTTTGATGAGCAATCTATGTAGGGTTCTGCTACTGTTGCTTTCTGCGGCAAGAACATATTATAAAAGTTAATGAGTCCTAAAAATGCTTGTAAGTCCCCTTTGTTGTTTGGGATGGGTGCTTCCTTGATTGCTCGAATTTTTCCTTCAGTGGGGTGAATGCCATCTCCATCTATTAGGTACCTCAGGAATTCAATCCTGTCAGTTATAAGTTTGCATTTTTCCCTTTTTACCTTTAGACCGGCCTCTTTAAATTTAATGAGTACTTGTCTTAAACGGTCCTTTAGTTGATCTTTGTTTTTGGCCGCTATTAGTACATCATCGAAATAAGGAATCACTCCTTTTATTCCTTGTAGAAGGCATTCCATTAAACATTGGAATATCCCGGGAGCTACGCTAACGCTGAATTGTAGTCGATTGCATTTAAAAACTCCCCGATGTGTTACAATAGTTTGTGCTTCGGCCGTTTGAGGATCCACCGATAGTTGTTGGTAGGCTTGGGCCAAATCTAATTTAGCAAAAAGTTTTCCCCCTTTGATCGAATGTAATAAATGCTGGACTACTGGGACGGGGTATGCACTTTGTTGTAGTGCGTGATTCAGGGTAGCCTTATAGTCCCCACAAATTCTGACTGAGCCATCTGATTTAATGGGGGTCACAATAGGGGTTTCCCACTTCGCATGGTCTATTGGTTCTAATACCCCTTGTTTAATAGGTTTGTCTAACTGCTCATCAATTTTTGGCCTTAGGGTAAACGGAATGCGCCTCGCTTTGAGTCTTATTGGGGCTATGTTAGGATTTAAATTAAAAGAGATCGGGTTTCCCTGGTACTTGCCTAGCTCACCACTGAAAATGTCCTGGAACTCCCTTACGAGGTCCTCTTCCCAGTCTGTGTCAGTGATTTGGTTTACGCCCGTCATTCCAATTCCTAATGGCTCAAACCATTCTAGTCCCAGTAAACTGGGTCTATTCCAGTCAACGATGGTGAGTGGTAGGATTGCAGTGTGGCACTTGAACGTAATTTTAAAATGTCCTACTCCAACCACCGGAATTTTGTTTCCTTGATAATCTTTACAAGTCAGATTTTGGGTTTTCAATTCTTCTTGTTGGACGTCAGGAATTAATTTTTTGATGGTTTCCCATGATACCATGGATAGAAATGACTCTGAATCAACTTCCATCTCGCATTTCTGATCTTCTATTTCCACTTGTATATGGACTTTCTTTACATTTCTTGCGTCTGAATGGCCAATGGTCACGGTTTGGTGGGTTTCTTCTTATCTATATGATGTTTCTCTGTTTCTTTTGTTTCTCCCCTCTTGGCTCCAATGGCTCTCCGGTTTCCTATCTCTATCTCTATCTCTCTGAGGTGGGCTCAATCTCCACCGGGGGCTATAATTATTCCTGGAATGGCATACTCTTGCTATGTGTCCTCTTCTATCGCATTTCCTGCAGATAGCATCACTGAATCGGCATTCCAAGCGTGGATGGTTTTCCCCACATCAATTGCATTCAAATTTGGGTTTTCTTCCGCCCCACTCTTTTCTGTCTTTTCCCACTCTCAGGTGGTATACGTCATCTTCCTCGCTACCGGTCCCCGACTCGATGTCCTTGTAGTGCGTGGTGGTTTTTTCTTTTTCTCCTTCTGATCTCGGTGGCTCTTTACTGATATTTCCTGCTGATTTATTGATTTTTTTCATCTTTGCGGCCGATTTGTGGGTGGCTTCTGTGGCAGTGGCTTCTTCTATTGCCTCCTTCACGGTGATTTTTGGTCGGGTTAACAAACGGCCTTGTAATGTGAGGTCTTTTAACCTGAGGACCACGCGGTCTCTCAGTGCCTCATCGAAGTTTAAAAAGTCACATTCTCTGCCAATGTCCCGCAGGGCTGCTACAAAATCGGCGATACTCTCGTCCTCCTTTTGATTTCTCAGATAGAATTCGTGCCTCTTTATTAGGCTCAATACGGTCGGTGCATAGTGAGCCCAGAGAATCTTCTCCAATTCCGGCCACGTTAATGTTTTCATGTCTGTGGGTGCAGCTAGCGCCTTCGCCATCCGGAATACTGCGGGTCCACAATGGGTCAGGAAAACAGCTCTTTTTCTCTGTTCCGAGACTCCGTTTAAATCGCTGCTCTCCAGGAACATTAGAAATCGGTCTACGTAAGATTGCCATTCTTCTTTGGCTGGATTGAACTGCTCGGGTGACGTGTTGTTGCTGGACATTTTTGCCTTGTTCGAGCTTTGTCGCTGCATGCTCAACTGGATTCTTTCATCTCGATCCCACCTTCGTCGCCAGTATTTTATGGTGGGAAAATGAGACACTCAAATCCAGTTGATTGGCTACTTTCTCTTTATTTTCCAGGACTGAACACTAGCGGAGCTGCTGCAGCTTTTTTTATAACGGCTGCTTGCGGCTCGCCGGCCAATGACAGTTATCCAAAGTTCCTGCCGTTGGATCAACCAATTGTGGGTGAGTATTTGAATATAGAACAGATTCTATCTTTCCTCACCAATATTAACTATAAACAGCCTGAAATTGGTACTGTTTCATGTATGTTTCTTGTACCTGAAATTTCCACAGGATTCACATCTTACTCTAAGTCAAATTGGGTGTATTACAAATCTTGCCAAACTAATAACAGTTGATGCATGACCTCCAGAAACTAATCATACATGCAGACCTTGCTTATGTTTACCATCTCTCTAATAAACTATAGCTGGCAAATCTGCCAACCAAGAATTTAAATTCTGAATTTCTGATTACCACTGGCAGACCATGGAGTTATTACATGTTTGGATATTAACAATTTACATTGAGATCTCTTTTAACAACAATCCTGTAAAATAGGTTTGGCTAAGAAAGTGACCCTTGTAATCCAATAATATGAAATGAAGACTATGGTTAAGGGGAAATATGAACTTGGGTTTCCTTGGTGAACCCTAATGACTTCAGTGGAATTCTACAGCTGGCAGTTGAAGACCGATGAATTAAGAGGCAAATTGGTTCCTTTAAAATGTTTTAAATTTTACACCTATAAATCCCAATCAGTATGTTGATATTGTGTTTTCTGTGCATGCTTTTGTCAGCGAAAATTTTATCAGCCAACAAATTATATTTTGAGATGCATCCTAGGAATATATTTAGGACCAAGTTACAAAAGATAATGCAGAGGAAGGCATGCCATCACCAGCAAAATTCTGTTCGTTAGGATTCTTTCAGTTTGCAATATTTTGTAATATTCTTTACTTAGAATCTTGTCAGATACAGTATATCCCAAGATGTTCATTAAGCTTTAAAAATACTTGCAAATATTAATATTTTAAAGGATTGAACTGTTAAATGAATTATATGTCTTTAGGATTGGTGTACATAACAGCATCCAAGGAATTATAAATTTCTTTCTTGTTTACACAAGCATGGAAAGTTGAGCTTTGTTAGTCGTATATCATTATTCACAATATCCTTTCATTTAAGCAATGATTTTTTTTCTTTACATAACCAACCTGAGCTTTATCAAATCTTTATTTATTATAGACCAGTATAAATATCCCACCTGATCAGGAATAAAGCAAGATAATTAATGTTACAAACTTCTCCAACTCAAGATTAATGTTTACAAAAGTCAGGAAAAATGTTTACCAAAACAGCCTTCCTGACTTGACTAGGAATTCTAGTAGCGCTAACATCTAAAGGGCTGGAGAACAAAGGGAAAGCTTAACTGCATATTCATCTGCTCTGTGGCTTGACAGATTTCCAGGCTGCATAAATTTTTTGTTGGGCTCCTTTTTTTCTTTCTTTGGTGAAGTGTTTTGATTGAATGAATTGCAGACATTTTCAGCAATGGCAAAAAGTTATTGTTATTAGGGATGTTGAAATCAGCTGGTTGATTTTACTTGCGGAAGGAAAAGTGCATGTTTCTGGCATGCCAAAAGAGAACATTTTTTGCCAAGATATATATGTGTGGTCTTTTGTTTTGTTTTCTTTACAATAATTGAAGAGAATATAAGGAACAAAATTAACACCAAACTATCAAGTCAAAAGCAACATTTTCTAAAATACCAATCAATGTGACTGATATTTTATACAGTTTAACAATGACAAATTGCTCTTACAATGCACTTTCTCTACAGAGTCCCAAGTAGGGCTTTTTGCCTTGTACTATAGTAGCAATCTCAATCATTTTTAAAAAAATACTAATTAAGTTAGTTAATTTATTTGCAGAAAAATCATATCAAACTATATGAAATTGAACAAATACTAAACTATTTTATCAACTCTTCATTATTAAGTTCAAATCCATCATCTTCAACAATTTTTCCTGCCTTAACAACAATTGTTTCATACTTGTCCATGCCAAATTGACACTTGTCCATCTAAACTCCTCAGTGCTTTCTAATGGTGAACTCAGTTCAGCTTTTGTTTTTCCAAACAAATTTAAATCATCCATGTAGAACAAATGGAAAATTTTCAACTTTTTTTTGCCAATTCATAGCCAAAGTTTGTCATGTTCAAAATGTTTGTTAGTGATGCCATTGGAAGTACAAATAACAGAGATGACAATAAGTCACCTTGAAAAATTCCCATTTGATTTCTTCTCCACAGGCCATCAACTTAGCTTCATGGAGATCTTCAGGAATCTCTAAATGTTGCTAATTCAAAAAATTCCTGTTAATTATTTCTCAATCCAAGATAATGTGTGGAACAAAATCAAATGCTTTCTTATAATCAATCCAGGCCATGAAATTTGTTTTTCTTTCAATTCTTCAAAATCAGTTTGTCAATCATCAATTGGTCTTTGGTTCCTCTTGAATTGTTATAGTGCCCTTTCTGCTCTACTGGCAAATCCTTGCTTCCAGATATCCATGAATTTGGTATGCAATAATGCCTGTACATATGTTTTCAACAGGCAAGTAATTGGCCTATAATTTTATTTCACTTTTCTATATCCTTCTGAATCAAAGTAGTTCTTCCAATTAACTATTTTTCTCCTTCTGGTGTTTCCAAGACCTGATTTATCTGGTTTGCTAATTTTGCATGAAAACCTGTTAATGATTTCAACCAGAATCCATGCAGCTCATCTAAACCCGGGGCACTCTAATTTTTGAACTTCCTTACTTATTTTTGTACCATTTTTGCAGGGGTGGGATTCAAATTTTTTAACAACTGGGCATGGCTTAGTTGATGGGTGTGGCTTGGTGGTCATGTTATTTGTTGGGCATGGCCAACTCAATATCACTCACATTGAGGCACGCATCTCCTCACCTAGCCTCTCATGACTGTGGGGATGCTGCAACAGTTGTGTGAAAAATGGTCATAAGTCACCTTTTTCAGTGCCATTGTAACTTTGAATGGTCACTCCACACAAGCAAAGTACCAGCAAAAGAGGGAAAGAAAACTCCAGAGAAGTTCCTGAGACAGGAAGTCTAGTCCTGCCAACAATGTAATAAGGGTTAACAGAGAGGCAGTTTCTGTAAGCAACACCAGAATGTTACCTTTCTACTTTCCTTATAGGATTAGGCCAGTAATTTCTTCTAACAACTGGTTCTCCGAACTGCTTAGAATGTTAACAACCGGTTCTAGCGAATAGGTGCAAACTGGTAGAATCCTACCCCTGCATTTTTGTTGTTATGTAAACATTTCCATTCTAGTCACTTTTACAGTGCTTTCAATCTGCTTGATCCACTTGGCGTTCCAATTGTGCTTCTTGTTTTTCCAAAGTTCTTCCAGAATTTCAATTTTCTTTGTTAGGTTTTTCACTTGTGGTGCACTATATCCACTGTCAAAGGTCTTATAGAAATAATGCTGATTTTCTCAAAATTGTGAATTTTGTTGAAACTGCAGTACAGGTAGTCCTTGACTTACAACCACAATTGAGCCCAAAATTTATGTTGTAAGACATTAGTTAAATGAGTTTTGCACCATTTTACGACTTTTCTTGCCTCAGTTGTTAAATGAATCACTGTGGTTGATAAGTTAGTAATCCAGTTGTTAAGTGAACCTATCTTTCCCATTGACGCTGCTGGCCAGAAGGTTACAAAAGTTGATCATATGATCTTGGGACAAGCAATAGTCATATATATGAACAGTTGCTAACCATCTGTATTTTTATCACATGACCATGGGAATCCTAGAATGGTTGTAATTATGAAAAATGGTCATAGGTCACTTTTTTCAGTGTCGTAATTCTGAACAGTCACTAAACAAACTGTTGTAAGTTGAGGTCTACCTGTATTTGGTTATCATATCACTATATTTACTCATATCACAACTTTTTATTTCAGCTCTTTAACACAACTGGTTAAATATCCTTGTTTTCTAAATTATATTTTGCTGTTAGGCTAATTCTGATTTTTTTAAAAAATTCTTCAGGCTTCTTTTCCTCAAATTCGTCAAATTACTTAAATCAAAATGAATTTTATTTTTAAATCTAGACAGATTTTCTACTTTGGAAAGATTAAAGCAGAAAGGGAAAATCAATTTTAAGCCCAGTTCTTCAGTGGTAACATAAGCTGCTGCATATCTTAACTAGTTGTTTGAGCTAATGTTTCTGTTGCAATAGTCTGGACAGCTTCATTCACATTCTTCCAATAATTTAGCCAAACTTCTCTTGCTAACTTGATTCAACTCTGGTAATAATTTTTTCTCATGTTTTTAATCTGAGTCTTAATCTTCTCAGCTAATTTGGTTCTTCAAGATCTAATCCAGCTCTTGCTTCTTGTTCTTTTGATTCTCTGATTTCCCTTTTTTCACCATTACTTGTTCTCCACTTCTGAATTATCTCTATTATCAGTTACACTTGACCCTTCATCTTGCCCTGCTCTGCTTGCAATCTCTTGTAATTCCACAATAGTGAAGTGCTTGTGTTACAAAATAATATGTCTTTGTTCATTGATTTCAATATCCATATTCTATATACTTCCAAATCTTGAACATGTGCTTTTCAAATCCATTTTGTTAGCTCAGATAGACAATAGCCTTCCCTAATGCATTACTTTTTCCCCCTTCTTTCAGATTTTTTGCTTTTTTTGTTCATCTTCCAATCACTTGTCAACTCTATGCCCTGATTGCTTAGCAGAGGAAGCTGAGCCCTGTAGCATAGCTGAATTCCCATGAGCCACAGCATTCAATGTGAGTCTTGTTGATATTCAATCTAGCATAGCACTCGCTTGATGTGTTGTTGTTATTATTATTATTATAAAACAAACATGAAACTCAGTCAACTAACATTTAAAAATGTATCACAAATGATTGACTGGCACTAATGGTTGATATGGATTGGCGCCAGCATCCTAGGTATCAATCAAATACCTTCTTAAAATGTACAATGTTCAGAGTAGCACAGTTTTTTTATGTTATTGCAGGAAGCTGCAATTTCTTGATATATTTTGTAAAATTCTTGACATGGTACCAAGTGCCCTGATGACAATAGGTATCACTGTTACATGTTTCATCAATAATCGCAGTTTCGATGGCAGGTGCAATACTTCGTGATTTTTTCCAGTTCTTTTTCTTCGACGCTGGCATCTTCTGATGCAGAAATATCAATAAATTGTATGCTTTGGTTTTCAACAACTGTGATATCTGGCGTGTTGTGTTCCAAATGGCGATCTGGCTGTATTCGAAAATCCCACAAGATTTTCGACAACTTTTTCCACTTTACGTTCCCATGACTTTTCAGATACAGGTAAAGTTGTATTTTTTACATAATGAGCAGTGGATTAATTTAGCAACTTGATCATGTCTAGCTTTGTAATCAGTTTGCACGATTTTGCTGCACTTACATATTAAATGTGAAACAGTTTCAACTTGGTCTTTGCAAAGACCAAGACTTTGCAAACTCCTAAAACTAAAATCTTATGGTATCTCTGGACACCTGCATAACTGGATAGAAGCATTCCTGGCAAACAGACAACAATGGTCAAAATTGGGAGCATCCTATCAAATTCTGTACCTGTCAACAGTGGTGTCCCCCAAGGCAAAGTTCTAGGACCAACACTTTTCATACTCTACATAAATGACCTCTGTGATCATATCAAGAGCAACTGCGTTCTCTTCGCTGATGATGTAAAGCTATTGAACACCACAGACAATACTGCTATCCTTCAAAAAGACCTTGACTATGTATCAGAATGGTCATACAAATGGCAACTTCAAATCTGAACAAATAAATGCTCTGTCCTACATATTGGCAAAAAAAATCAGAAAATATAATATAAACTGAATAGTCAAGACCTTGTTGATAATCCAAACTCTGTCAAGGATCTTGGAGTATTCATCTCTAATGATCTAAGTGCTAGAGCCCACTGTAACTACATAGCCAAAAAGGCGTTAAGAGTTGTTAACCTAATCTTACGTAGCTTTTTCTCTGGTAATATTACATTAATAATTAGAGCGTACAAAACATTTGCTAGACCAATACTCGAATACAGCTCATCAATCTGGAATCCACATTACGTATCTGACATTAACACAGTTGAAAAAGTCCAGAAATATTTCACAAGAAGAGTTCTTCATTCCTCTACTCGTTGCAGAATACCTTATGCCACCAGACTTGAAATTCTAGACCTTGAAAACCTAGAACCACTCCGCCTTCAGTCCGATCTAAGTATAGTATATAAAATCATACATTGCAATATCCAACCTGTCAATAAATACTTCAGCTTCAACCATAACAACACAAGAGCAAACAATAGATACAAACTCAAGGTTAATAGCACCAAACTTGATTGCAGGAAATACAACTTCAGCAACAGAGTGGTCAGTGTCTGGAATACTCTACCTGACTCTGTGGTTTCTTCCCCAAACCCCAAAAACTTTAACCTTAGACTGTCTACTATTGACCTCACCCTCTCCTAAGAGGACTGTAGGGCGCGTGCATAAGCGCACCAACGTGCCTACCGTCCCTGTCCTATTGTTTCTTTTATATTTTATTTTTCTTATATGTATCCATGTATTCATAACTATGTTTTACTTATACCTATTATCTTGTAAGCAATTGACAAATAAATAAATAATAATAATAAAGTCAGCAGTTTGAATTGTCACTGGATTTTTTTATATCTTTGCTTTCGTGGCATGAGTTTGTATTGCTTGTTCTTGAGCAGCAAGTATTAAACTTTCTATTTCTTTCTTGATGGTTCCCATCTTAAGCCATGCCCATGTCAAGTTCTTATCAGATTTTCCTCTAATGTTTTTCAAATGCTGTCCATGCAAAGCTTTGGTTTTCCATCTATTTAATCTGTCATCCAGTTGTTTTTTCCTTATATTTTTCCTTTGTTTCTGTTGTTTCTATAATGTTCTCCATTTTCACAGCTTGCAGCAATTTTTTTATACTTTTATTCACATTGTTTTTCTTTTTCTTCAGTTTGATAGAACTGCCCCCTATTCTTCTTGGCATGTACAACCGGCGATGTCATTTTGTGGATGAAAAGCATGGTACATATTCAAAAGTTTAAACATTTTTTGGGTTCAGCCAAGTCCAGTTGATGATTCCAGCTGGGTAGCATAACAGTGGAACTGCCCATGTATTAATGGATTTAATTATGTTCCAGTATTCAGCTTTAATTTTAATATTTTGTGGACCTTCCTAATGTATTCATTGTTGACTTTTCCATTCAAGATGATATCTGTTTCCAATATGCCTAGGTTTTTGTAACCGTTATCCTTTGCTAATGCTTTCATGATGCTTCCATTTCTCAGTTCTATTCCTTCTATTTTTTTCCATTTTTTCTCTCTGCATGAATCGTATAACACATTTTTCAAGTCCAAAATTCATTCTGATGTTGCTGCTTAACAGTTGAACTGTGTTGAGTATTGATTCAAGTTCAATGGGGTTTTTCGCATAGTTTTAAGTCATCCATGTATAGTAGATGGTTTATCATGTTTGTTTGAGATTTGGTATCCCAGTTTTGTGTCTCATAGGATTATTGTCAGTGGAATTAATGCGATGGTGGACAGTAGTAGTGAAAGTGAGTCCCATTGGAAGATTCCTCATCTAGTGTTAATTTTACCAATGTTCTTCCCATTTGCTGTTAGAACTGTTTTCCATTTCTGCATATTTGCTTTCAAGAATGTACAAAATATCATCATCATCATCAATTTAATCTTCAATTAGGTTCAAACTTAATAGTTCAAGTCCTAACCAAGGACCTAAGAGTTGTTAAAGTAGCATCTGAGTATATCACTTTTTGGGTGCAGAACATGAACGTAGCACCCATGTGACGCCTCTCCTGCGCGAGCTGCATTGGTTACCGGTGGCTCTCTGGGTTCGCTTTAAGGTTCTAGTTTTGACCTTTAGGGCGATCCATGGCATTGGACCAGGTTATCTGCAGGACCGCATTCTACCGGTGATCTCCAGCAGGCCGGTGCGTTCACACAGGGAGGGCCTTCTCCGAGTGCCGTCAGCCGCTATGTGTCGTCTGGCGGCCCCAAGGAGTAGGGCCTTCTCTGTGGGGGCCCCTGCCCTCTGGAACACTCTGCCACCTGAACTTCGTACCAGCACGGACCTGAGGGCCTTCAGGCGCACGTTGAAGACCTGGCTCTTTGAGCAGGCTGGCCTGGGCTGAGATAGTTTTAATTTGTCTCCGAACTTTGAATTTTAATTGGGGTTTTAAAGTTGGGGGGTGGGTTTTTATTAATTGCAATCAGCCAGTATTTAATTCTTTTTTAATTTTTGTATTGTATTTTGGGGTTCGGATTTGGCTGTACACCGCCCTGAGTCCCTAGAGAGAAGGGCGGTATAGAAATTTTATAAATAAATAAAATAAATAAATAAATAAATGATGAATTGTCATTAAGTTTTCATGTCTTTTGATACAAGTTATCAAGTTCTAGATGAGTCCAATCAATTACTCCAGCTGAATATCATGTTACAGGTATTGTCAACGTATTATTAATCATCGCAATCAGCCAGATGTTCAGAGTGGATTTGGCATTTCTATTGAATCCTTACAAGGACCTGGGATAGGCAGATCTGAAAGTTTAATGGTGTTACAGATATTGTCAAAGGATGGAAGCTGTTCCCAGTAAAACTGTCTTTTGCAATTGACTGTTGCCAAATTTATCAATGCCAATGGTGTGCAAGTGGTGCGCTGGTTGTTTAGGATTGCACTCAAGGCATCTATTACTTTTGGTAATACCTTGCCTTTGTCATACTTTTACTATTTCTATTTGTAAGTATTTCTATTTTGTTATCTTCTCCTGTTCTTTCTCTATTGTGCTGTCTCCAGTCACTGCACATCCAATATCCAGACTTTTTTTCTCTTTCTTGTGGACAATTATTAAATCTGGAGTGATATGTTACAGGTGTCTATTTGAATTCTAAAGTCCTAGAACAATTTAACTACTTCGCTTTCTATGACTATCTCTATTTTATGATGCCATCAGTTCTTGCTTGCAGACAAATGATATTTTTGCAGATTTTCCAATGCACCATTGTTGTTGCTTTGTCATGTCTGTTACTGTCTTCTCAATTCTGGCTTTGTATGCATTTGTCCTTAAGACTTGGCCTTTTGGTCCTTAAACCAGAATTAGTCATTTGACCTCTTTCTTCAACTTTTCTGCTCTTAGCTGTCAGGTCTTGTTATTTACTTTCCTCCTATTTTGTTTAATGTACTCGCTATGTAGTCCTTTGTCTTTCCATGCCTCTATTATGTTTTTCATTTGGTTTTTCTTGTAGGCCAGTTTGGTCAATTCATGCATCACCTGGAATTGCAACCTCAATGAACTATACTTTCCCCCCCTACAATAGTGAGGTCATGTGTATTATGGTCCAGATGTCTGATTGGATTCAAAGTGCGACAAGATCTTGACCCATTCATTTTCAAAAATTTTGTCAATTTGGTTTTCCCAGTAATTTTTGCTGATTCAAACCCAAACTTCTGGCAGAGTATCCAATGTATGATTTTGGCAATTCAATCATGAAGTTGTAGACAATCAGTTTATGAAATTTTGCTGCATCCACTAATGATCCATTATTTCATCTTTCTTGTTGCATAACCAACATTTGTTGTTGTTACTGACATGTTGAATTTTTGCTTTCATGGAATTGGTCTGCAGGTTTTGTTCTTTTGCAGCCAAAATGAAGCTTCAGTTTCTTTCTTCTGCACTCTTGATCTCAACCATATCCATGTTATCTTTGCTTTTACCTTTCCGTTAATGTCCTTCAGGTATTGACTGTGCATAGGCTTTTTTTTCAGGTTAGAAATTCGATGCTCAATTGTTTCCTTTTGATATTCTGCTTTGAATCTCCTTGTTTTCAATATGTTTTCCTTTCCTTTCCTTCTTCAGCAATTTTTTTTGGCTTTTTTATGTAGTTTTTTTGTCTTCCAGAGTTTTTTATGTATGTTTTTTTGTCTTCCAGAGTTTGTTTCACCTGTGAGAATTCTCGTCCACCCTAAAATCTAGGCAAATACAATAGATCAATATCACTTTTTTGGGTACAGAGCAAGGTTTATTGTCATTAGTTTTCATGTCTTCAAGTTATCTAGTTCTAGCTAAATCCAATCAATTATTCCAGCTGAGTATCATATTACAGGAACTGTCCAGGTGTTATTTACCTTTATGATATTTCTTCCACTTAGCTTTGATCTCATAGTTTTCCAGACTTTTTTTATATATTTGGTTGAAGTAGCTTCCTTTATTTGGTTGTACAACAGGTCTGAGGCTCCTGAGGACTCCTAATTACTTGTACTTTCTTCTAATGTTACTGCTTTTACCAACTCTTCATTATCAAGTTTAATCCATTATCTTCAACATTTTTTTCTGTCTTATTACCGGTATTATTATTGATTTAAACTTTGGTTTGATTCAGTCTGGGACCAGTAAAAATGTAACAGTTCAGGTCCTAACCCAGCAGCCCAGAACTAGTAATTATTATTTTATTATTTTATTCTTGTGTATTTATATTCTATAAAGGTAGCCCATGCTTAATAATAGTAATTGGGACCAGAATTTCTGTTGCTAAATAATGTGGTTGTAAAATGTGACATTACATGACTGTGCTGCTTAGCAATAGCTTTGGCAGTTTCTGATTACCGTCATTAAGCAAATCACCATTGATTATTGAGAACTTCATATGATTGCAATTTTCAATTTCTTGCTGCTTCCCCATTGACTTTGCTTGAGGGAATCCAGGAGAGAATGTTGCAAATTGTGATCATGTGACTGCAAGACATTTTTAACAGCTGGAAATCTGGGCCAATTGCTGAGTGCCTGAATCACAAACACATGACTGGGATGGCCAGAACTTTTGAGGATGACTTATAAGTGCCATTCATTTAGCACCACTGCAAGTTCAAACAGTCGTTGAATGAGTCTCCATTAAGTGAGAACCATTGACATTTCATTCATATGAAATAAGTATATATACACACACACATATAATGCATGCATGTGCATATACACACACATCTCTGTCAATTTATACATGTACAATTACATTCACTATTTAGGTTTAATGTTTTGTTTGGCTTTACAGCTGTTGTAAAGTTATTTGACAAATCTTTCAGTGTTAAGATACTGAACCAAGATTGGGAAGATTGAGTTTCAAAGTCAACCCCTGTTATGACTTCATAACATCATTTTCTACTGGAAAAAAGGGGGAAAGTGTAAGAAAAGCAATATCCTCATCCACGTTTTGCCCTCTTCTTGCTTACATCATGCACATACCAAAATGGGAAAAGCTTATATCTGACACAATTTTCTAAGAAAAATGTCAAGTACTTATAGACTTTGCTGCTTACACACCTAAGTCAGAAGGATAAAACAAAAGGAGATCTCTATATAAGTCCCCCTTGAGAGACTGTAGCAATGGCAGTATTGGGGTGTTCCACAGAGGACGGAATTTAAAAAAGGAAATGTGGTAGACACAATCATGAGAATAAAGATTTGCTCTTTTATGTACATCATGATTCATATTAAAAATGGGTGAGGGCCGAGCTTTGATCACCTGGACGTTGCAGCCACTTGGACAGTTTTACTCTCCACAAACACTACTGGGCAGTATATAATTAAAATAAATAAATGCCTTATGTTGCATCCTTCTAGATTTTAATCCACGGTAATCCTTTTCACCATGATATTTAAACACTTTAAAACCTTTTCATTGAGCAATGCATTAAAATGTTAATGTCTATTTTAAAGCATAATCAATCTAAAATGGACAAAAAATATGTCCAGACACGTTATTGCATGGCAAATTAGACAAAACATATAGAACTAGAAGTACTATATTGATGTTAGCGTACTGCAGAGGTGAATACTAAACCAGTCGGTGACTACATGCTACTACTGCGCAAACTACATCCACATCTTGTTGCTTGTCTTGCATGAGATAAATCATTTATTGAAAAGAGACCAAAAGTGCCATTACTTGAAAAGAAAAACAAGAATAAATAAATCAGACAGATGTATAAGTATAATAGTTCTACAGTGTGGTAATGGCGGTCAGCAAAATCACATTCAACACAGGAGACATTCTGGCAACATGCAGGAATTTTCACAAGATGGTTCAGGTTAGTTCCTCTAATCCATGAAGCTCCAGAGATGTTTGAAATACACTGTAAGATGAAAAGCAGCATTTATGAATGCAATTTAGGCAAGAATGTTACTCTTTAGCAACATTGCTCCTTGTGGAGGTTACTTTGAAAATTCCCATGTAACTAATTGCCAAGTCAGTGAGGCTTGCAATGATATAAAAGCTTTTAGTTTTAAGAAGCAGCTCCTGGAAGGCTGAATGTTTGTCTTGATTGCCAGATTTTATTTCAATCGCACAGTAAGAATACTGTGACTGAGGGACAGGGAAAAGTCAGTAAGGAATCACCAAAAGGAAGGGATTAAATTAAAAAAAGAAACAGCCTCAGGGCTGATAAAATTGTATTCATGCACTTATAACTGTTTGATGTTGCTGGGCTTCTTCCAGTTCTCTTTCTACAAAGGAAGTTGTTATTCAGCCAGTGGAGAGCCCAGTTATCAAACAGAAGGAAGCCAAAAATAAAGTTGCAGGAAGTTCACACAGCCTGTGGTTGTATAAACATATTGTCCATCAGTGTCTGGCAGATCACAAGGTATATATGATTTCTCTCTCTCTCTCTCTCTTACACACACACACACACACACACACACACACACACACACACACACACGGCGCCTTCATTTGTTCTTTTAGGTGGTGATATTTTGGTGTGTGTATGTAAAACATGAGCTAATATTCATTATCTCTCTGTCTCTATCTCTCTCTCATTCTGAAACCATAATGGCACAGTGGTTAGAATTCAGTGTTGCAGGCTAATTCTGCTGACTGCCAGTGGTTTGATCCTGATTGGCCCAAGGTTGAATCAGCCTTCCAAATTTCCAAAAAAATGAGGTTGGTAAAATGAGGATCCAGATTGTTGGGGGCAATATGCTAACTCTAAACCAGGGGTCGCCAACCTTTTGGACCTCAGGGACCACCAAACTCATAATTTTAAATCCTGTGGACTAGAGATCCTGGGAAAATTCCCCCAAAAAGTCTGCAGGAGAATTCCCCACTCTGTTTTCCTACCAATCGATCATTCTTTATTTGGGATCACAGGATACAGTCTCCATCTCCGTTCTCGGGAGTGGGGGAGAGAAAGAGAGAGAGAGAGACTTTTGGCTTCATGCAAGGAAAGCAGCAGAAGCAGCAGAAGTCTTTCTTTCTTTCCCCCAAACTCTGCCAGAAATGCATCTTTGCCGGCGCAGCCTCTTGGAACAGGATGCCTTGCATGGTCCCAAAGACTCATTTCTGGTGGAATTTGGGCGGAGAGAAAGAAAGACTTTTGCTGCTTTCCTTGCATGCAGCCAAAAACAAAAGAAGAAAAAAGTGGAAAGAAGCAGCCAGGCGAGGTGTGTGAGGCGAGTTCCCTCCCTCTGCCCTTTCCCCCCTTCCCTCACTACCTCGTGTTGTTCACAATGCAAGAGACGCAAGTCTTGTGTTCCCATGGGCATGTGGGTAGCGCAGCCTTGTCTTCCCACGCAGCCTGGATTAATTGCTTTGGGGGAGTGTTTTGGGGGGACATTTCTCTGCAGCCCACTGGTTAGTGACCACTGCTCTAAACCACTTAGAAAGAGGGCTGTAATACACAATGAAGCAGTTTAAAAGTCTAAGTGTGATTGCCATTGCTATTTGGGTTTGTATACTTTCCCTGTCAAATACTACAACTATCAAGTCACAATTTCCTCTTCAAATGCAATATTTTTTCTTTTAAAATTTAATTGTAATATCCTTTCTGATAAAACATGTCACTTTATCTACAGTAATTCTGTTTGCAAATCATTCAGGTTTGTGAAAACAACATGGGATTGTCTGCCTACAATGTTAGACATATAGTCATACCCCCCAAACAAAACATTTTTGGTGTTACCACAAACTTAAAAATCAGGAAGGCATGATACTTTTTTACCAGTCCTGCTCAACACTGTCATTTGCTAAGCATTCCATTTATGGTTTACATCATTAATTTACATCATTTTTGCTCTTACTGTATTCAGCAATCAAACTTCTTTCTTATTTTTGTGTAAAACATTCTATGATTCAAGCCTAAGCATTTTCTTCTAAGTGACCAAACTTACGATAAATGTTCTTTCTCAAATTCATGTCTCAATATCTGTTGGAAAGCAAACATGTGTTCTGTTCATCCCTCATCTGGCAGAAAATGTTATTATACTTCCTAAATTTTGTTCCCTGATTATGACAGTATCTTTCTGTGCATGCTTAGACACTAATTTCGAGCAGTATCTGAATTCTCTTTTCTGCCTTTCCCTTAGACAGAGACTTGGAAGTAGTTGTAACTGAAAACTAAGTATTATGAATAAACAGGGTAAATAAAAATATTGAATATAATAGTATATGAGTCCAAATACTGGACCATAGTATTTGCTTTAGATAATTTCCTTTTTATATCATAGATGTAGAATATATAATAAATATTTATTTATTTATCATAAATAATATCTGATTCAATCCATCTATACTTTCAGCATGAATCGGGGAAAAAGTCAATGTTCTTTGATCTAAAAAGTATGTTCTCTATTTTACATTTGAAATTAAAGGGCAATGTGTATGTTTCACTGATTAATCACACATTCATTTTGAAAAGCATTCCTTTTAATGAATATATGCAATATATAGAGTGCATATAATAGGCAAATAATGGCAATCAAGACTGTCTACTAATGTAGACAGCTTCATGAAAATAAACTCTTCAGTACAATTTTATTAATTCAAGCTTCCTCCTTTCAACCATTTCATCTCTGCAAACAGCACTATCCTACCTCCAGGCAAACATGCAATTTTAAATAACTACTTAATGGGAAATCATGCTACTACTTTCTTATTGTTGAAAAAGATGGTTCTGAAGAATATCCAATTTGGTGAGTTAAATTAACGTAAGTATTTGTTTTCAAAAGCAGCTTAAACAATGTTCTAAAATTCAGGAGGTTTCTGAATTTTTAAACATTGGTTCTGAAGTATATTATTGTTGTATTTTGAATATTATATTTTGACTGAAATGAGGGAAAACAATATGAAGAAGAGAAAATAAATAAAAGTTGGAGAAACAAATTGAAATTTTTTACCTTAAAGACCAGAATGTTCTCAGAAATCTACAACAGATTATATCTTGCAATTTTTCCAGATAAGGAACTAAGAATGAACTTGACTAAAAAATCAGATTCCATTGTTTGCCTTTAAAGAAACATTTAACCTGATTCTTTTTTCACATCTATCATTTGTCATCTAAAATATCAGAGATCGAGATACGATGAAAACATTCTGTTGAGAAGTGCTCAGCTGCTGCCCTTTGCTCTTAAACTAATTTCCCTCCAAAAATGTTCCAGGGCTTCTTTTCTTTTCATGTACTGCTGCTGTTCTTTTATTTGTGCTTTAACTTTCAGATTATTCTAAAAAAAAAAAAATCTTCCAGTACTGATTTCATTAAACTGCTTTGAAAATATTCACACTAACAGCTAGGATAGCATATTGATCAGATATGTGTGGAATAGCCATGGAGACAACCAATCTGTGTTTGTGTATTTTTTAAAAAAATGCTCTCTGATGGGTATATGCTTAAATCAGCTACTTTTATGTGGAATATAAGTCATTTAATACTTCCTAGGTCAGAAACAGCACTGCAGAGGTCTTCACCATTGAAAAGGGAGTCATCTTAGAAATGTGACTCGGCAACTCCCTTTCAAGTTAAGTGATTCATGAGTTGTTTTAGATGTGTCTGGCCAGACTTGATATTCAATTTCTGCTCTCAGGGTGGGCTTCTGCCATTTACACCTTACCACACAAGTAGGCAAGGTGGATTTATAACAAAGATCTATATTTATTGTGAAATATGGTAAGGGTGCCTTGGAATCTTTTTTTTTTAATACAAGAAGTACAAGCTGTTAAAATACATTGATTTCTGAAAGCACCAACGTTATGCACATTGTATGAAATAGAATAAATGGGAGAAAGTGACACAATACTATTAAAAAAAAAAAAACCAACCGAATGAACGTTTTTTTAAAGTAAATATTGAAAAGTGTATTATGATAAATATAGAAATTCAGAATACAGAAGGTAATATTAAACTTTTGGTTAAGGATTTTTGTACAGGATCTTAAATTCAATCAAAATTCTCTCTAAAAGCTATGCAACTTTGCTGAAATATAGATAAAGCTACCGTATTTTTTTGCACTATAACACGCACTTGACCATAAGATGCACCTAGGTTTAGAGGAGGAAAACGGACAATGACAAAGACAGAAGAGGTGGGATTCAGTGCTGTAAAAGGACCCTGACACCGCTGCCCATATTTTTCCATAAGAGGCACAGGGATTGCATTTTATAGAGTGAAAAATACAGTAATTACGTTTCTAGAACCAGATTTCCTAAAATAAATGCAGTAAAAAACATAATTGGAAAAGGCAAAAATAAATTATTTTGTGTTGTTGCAAACAGAATTATATAGATGTGTCTATCAAGTCATGTCATCTGAAGCTGAATTTAAGATGAGACAATACTACATTAGGATGTAATATTTTCCAGCTAAATTCAATTTTAGTAAATGGAAAATGCAAAATACTAAGGGCAATTTAACTTGGTGGATATATAATTTAACTATAAATCTTCATAGCTAAAATATTTAGATTTCCTCTTTTTTTAGTATCTCAGAAGAGTTAAATTAAAAATTAAAAATAAAATTAAGAAACTTTTGAATATATATGCAAATCAGTGTACCCTGGTGCTAAGAATATTTTAATGTCTGCTAGATTGAAAATTAATTCTTTCTATGCCTATGAAATAGTCATTTAATTTCCTAAAGAAAAATGACTAAAGTGATTGTCTAGTTGTCTATATGTATATTATTAAATCTGTGAAAATAAATTTTTGCTTCTATACTGTTGAGTTATATGAAGATATCTTTTGAATATTCTTTACAACTTGCCTTAACGAAATTTATTAACCTGTGATTTTGAGCACTGTTGAGATTCTGTTGAATCCCATCTAAATTCTTATTGTTTTTATTATTTTTTTACATAAACTTTATTGAATTTTATTACATGGAAACATTAAAAAATATATGATTCAATAACAGCTATTTGTGGTGCTTATCATATAACAATCATTTGTGCGAAATTTACAGATAGTAATTTATACATAATTATTAAATATAGAACATAGACAGAATAAATTCTTACTGTTTTTAAAGGAGTATGACTAGTCTGGTGAGATTCTTGTACTATAGATAATATACAATAAGGTAATAAACTTGAACCTTTCATGTGTGGATCTGTTTGCTTGCATCTGACATCAATCTCCCAGACACCTACTTCTTACTGCTAGTGAGGAACTCAGTGGCTACGATGCTTCAGTTAGAGAAGGTTCAGAATTTCCCACTACCAGAGGTGCTGATTGATTCAATACCCTGAGTAGTTCCAGCTGTGCAGCCAGTTTTGCTGTGTTGCTAGGGAGGTTTGAAGAGAGATTTAGGAGAGAAATGGGCAAGATGAAAACTTCCATTGCTCAGTATGAGTTGTACATTGGAAACTGAGCTATAGAATTCCTACAGATTGTACTTCATGATAAGCTTGTTAAAGGAACCAGTGAATAAATGGATACTGTAATCATAGAAGAAAACAACCCAGTCATGGACAATTACCAGAAATGTATGAAAAGATTTAGGGAGTATTTTGGAGACTTGATACAAATCATAACAGCCAGGCATGAGATTCGGCAGTTCAAACAAGGCAACTGAAGGGTAAGGTTTTACAATTTCAAGTTCTTGGCAGCAGATGTGGATTGGAATGAAACAGCCCAATAAACAAGTTCAGGTAGGGCATGAACACTAACATCTGGACTGATTTGGTTAGAAAAGAAATGCCACAGAATCTGGAACAGTTGTACCAATTTTGTGCACTCATAGACCTCGTTAGGAGAAAAAGCAGGCAGAACTAGTACAATCCAATAAGCCCAGTCCTAAGTTTCACTGCATGAGCTCTCCCCCATCTATACTTCCATGGCTCATATGGGAGAGGGAAGATCCATGCAGAATAACCAAGTTGGAAGGGACATTGGAGATCTTCTAGTCTAACCCTCTGCTTAGGCAAAAGACCCTGTATCAGGGGAGTCAGACATATGTCATCATGGTGGTGTCACATGACGTATCAGGACTTTCTTCCTCTTTGCTAAACTGAGCGTGGGCATGGTCAGCATGTGATGCATCCCGCCCAGGGGCCCAGAGTTTGATAGCCGTGCCCTATACGATTTCAGAAAAATTGTTGCCCAGTCTCTTCTTAAAAAACTCAGAGTTGGAGCACTCACAACTTCTGGAGGCAAGTCATTCCACTGACTAATTGTTCTAACTGTCAGGAAATTTCTCCTTAGTTCTAGGTTGCTTCTCTCCTTGATTAGTTTCCATCCATTGCTTCTTGTCCTGCCTTCAGGTCTTTGAAGAATAGGTTGATCCCTTCTTCTTTATGGCAGCCCTGTAGATATTGGAACACTGCTATCATGTCACTCATAGTGCTTTTTTCATTAAATTAGACATATCCAATTCCTGCAATTAGTTTTTCATATGTTTTAGCTTCCACTACCCTAATCAATTTTGTTGCTCTTTCCTGCGCTTTGACTAGAGTCTCAACTTTTTTATATTGGGACAACCAAAATTAGATGTAAATAGTCCACGTGTGGTATTATTAGGGTATTACAGTGGTACTAACAATTCACATTATTTTGATTTTCTCTTGTCTCTCTGTCAATGCAGCCTAGAACCGTGTTGGCTTTTTTGGCAGCTGCAGCACACTGCTGGGTCATTTTTAAATGATTATCCAAGAGGGACTGCAAGATCCCTTTTGAGGTTACTACTATTGACCCAAGTACCCCTTCTATCCCCTCTAAAGAGCAGGTCCCATCATGCAGTCTAGAGTGCCACTCTTGAGGTTACTACTATTGAGCCAAGTATCCCTTCTATCCGCTCTAAACAGCAGATCCCATCATGCAGTTTAGAGTGCCACTACCCCATCATGCAGTCAACCACTGAAGCTGGAAAATATACCAAGCATATTCTCCCTCTGCAGGGCACAAACTTTTCAAATCCTTGGGGTTTGCAAAGTTGAGGCTTCATGATCTTGCAACAGATTGGGAGACAGGGTTCTGTACTCCCACTTGCCAGCACCACCAGGTGCAAGTGGCAACTTTTTTGCAGCAGTTGGCCAAAAGCCCTCAAGGAAGGTGGTATAGTGGCCTGCCAAATACATGAACTTTGCAGATGTTTTGGTGGAAGAGAAGGCTTTAGTATTCCTTCCACCTAAGATTTGTGGCTGTGGTAATACCAGGGACCAAAATTCTAACTATGAGGCAATAACTGGTTATCTATCTATCTATCTATCTATCTATCTATCTATCTATCTATCTATCTATCTATCTATCTATCTATCTATCTTATTTGCTACCCATCTTGTAGCAAACAAGTCTGATGTCAGCAAAGAAACTGTTGTTCTTAAAGTAGTATTTGGATTTTAGTTTGAAGAAAAGATTTATTGGACCTACTAAGTCACCCACTTCAGTACTTTCTTTTTCTGTTCTTAAAAAGTAAGAGATGGCTTTTCTGAACCCAAGTAATGAGGTCCCAATGTCCACAATTACAAAGACTTTAACAAGATCATAGTAAAAGACCATTACCCATCTTTCTGAGGTTGCTAGATAAATTGCAGAATGCAGGCATATTTATTATATTGGATCTTCAAAATATATATCAACTCTTTAGAGTCAAAGAAAGGCATTCAACACCAGTGTGGAAAAGAATACATTTTGGTTTGTTCTGGAGCTGTGTTGTCCAGGCTTATGACCCAATTGTTTCCAATAAAAACAATACATTTGCGGTGATGTATCTGGACAGTATCTTGATTTGCTTAGGATATAAAGAGGTTAATGAACATCAAGCACAAAAGGTATATGTGCAGGCTATGGAGAAATAAGTTATTTGTCAAGCAAGAAAAACATTCCTTTGTGTGCTGTCCCAGCCAATCTATGGGAATTGGATAGTTACTTAGTAATTATGAGCTGTCCCCTTAACGGAATGCATCTTGGTAAATGTAGTTAAAGGTATCCTGGAAAATGTAGTTCATGTCATGTGGCCACATCTGTAATTGACCCTCGATGGGTTGGGGGAGGTTTTCCTCCATTCTTGCCTGGACTCATGAACTCATGGCAGTTTCTTTCTATTGCTACGAGATGGGTTAGGAGATGACCATCTTTTATCTGCAAGGCTGATATACAAAGGATTGGTCATTATAGAAGAATTTCATCACAAATGTGAGTTATGAAGATACCTGATGTGCCAATAAATGTACTTTGTTATGGATGTTTTGTGGAATTTATCTAGCTGCATCTGCACAGCTACAAATCCACCTCTGTGCAAGAGACAGAAAACTTTGTCTTAAAACAACAGTTACTGGGTTATCAGATTTCTACAGATATAATCCAAATGACCCCCAAAGGTGCAGATAGCACCTGCCCCCAAAATATGAAAGATATTCAGTTCTTCCTTGGTTTTGTGAATTTTTATAGGAAGTTAATTCCAATCTTTGAACATAAGATTAAGCCTCTTACACAACAACTGAAAAGGAAAGTGAAATTTGCTTCATTGGTAAGAGAACAGTCTGCAATTGAAGAGTTAAAGCAATTCTTTGCCAAGCAGTGGCTTCTCCAATACCCTAACCTAGTAAAAAAAATAATGTCTAGACAGATGCTCCTTATATAGCCCTGATGCTATTGCAGGAGGCAGCAGGAGGAGGGGGCCAAGTTTCATTGTGCCTTTTACTCCAGAGATTTAATATATTCAGAAAGAAATTACAAAAATTTAACAAGGAGCTCTTGGCAGTGAAAGTTGCTTTGTCCACTTGAGCAATGACTGGAATCTGTACTAATTAAAGTCTGCACTGACCCTAAAAATCTGAAAAAGTAGAAAATTCAGCCATTTTTCCTGAATGTCAATTTTTGTACTACATATATCTTCTGCTTGAAGAATTTGTTTGTCAGATGCACTGTCCAGAAAGCCAGAGTACCTCCAGATGCAACAACTACCAAATCTGAAAGAATTTTGCAATTTTCCATTTTTTGTTGGCTTTCCCCACAAATACCTATTGAGTTAGGAGAGATAGTCAATGCTTACTTAGGAAAGAGTCAAAAGTCAATGGTTCTTTTTCTTTTCTTTCTTATCTTTGCTCACTTCTCTTTCGCCTTCCCCCCACTGCTTTTCTATTTACTTTGTATATTGTATTTTATAACAATTTATAACTCAAAAAATGTTAATAGATGGATGAAATCTCTTTAATAGTAGCATTTCGAAAATCATTGAAATTTAATATTAACCATAATATTATTAGCATATGTGATATAGGCATAGTCTATTAGTGTTCATTTTGGCTTAACATAGATTTGAGATGAGTATTATGTTTTTTAGATATGAATGTAATTTTTGAACATTTGCTACATTAAAAATTAGGAATTTATCAGGTTTAGAACATTTAATCTAATTTGCCTGTTATGTAAATTAAAAAACTGAATTTTTATGCTTAATAAAGATGTTGCCCAATTCTTGCATTTAAGATGTTGCTCCACAGATTAGACACTAAAGTAGAGGATTATTACATCATATTATCCCTTATTACAAGGTGACTATTGATGGGTCAGACACAACTTCGCAACTAACAACAACAATAATAACAATTGATGCTTATCTGTGCATTGCATCTAACAGTGGTTGCCAACATTTCTGGATCTGTGGACTTATAGCAGCGGCAATGGCAGCGATATTTTATTTTCATACATTTATATGCCGCCCTTCTCCAGAGACTCAGGGCGGCTTACAGTCTATGGAGCACCATGCTAAGTGCTCGGCAATAGACTTCATTCCATTGTATATGCTTGCTTATTACTAGGGCTTTTTTGGCCCCCCCAAGTGGCATTTTACAAAGTCACCTTATTTCTCCCAACAATTTTGGGTCGTACCAGGCCTCACCTACAGCATCTGGTTCATCACTTCCCCGCTCTAGATCCAGAGGCTGATATCCTACTCTTTCTGGGAAATAATACCCTATGCGCCTTTGTCTTCTCTGAGTCAGTCGGCGGCCCTGTAGACGGCCCAGTGGCCATCAAATCTCCACTAGGATGGGGGATCGTAGGAATTGTCAGTGTCGATCGGATGCAGGCTCCAACCCAGGCAAATGCCTTAATTCCATCCATTCCAACAGCCTTCCAATGCCCTTTAGCACCATCGAAAAACAAGAATGCTGTTCCAGACTAAAAGGCCGCTGGTGATCAGTACACTTTCACTAGGACACCTTAAACGGCCGCCAACAACCACCAGACATCCACTAAAACATTCTATACAGGATAATAATAATAATAATAATATTTATTTATATACCGCTCCTCTCCCGAAGGACTCGGAGCGGTGCACAGCCATACAATTAAAAACATTAAATATATAAAAGTTAAAACTAAATTAAATTAAAGACCCTGGCTGAAAACAATTAAAACCGCTCCCTTAAACCCTAAAATTTGATATAAAAATTAAAATACCCAAATCTAAAATCAGCCCAAGCTGGCCTGGTCAAAGAACCAGGTTTTCAAGGCACGCCTGAAGGTCCCCAGGTCCGTGGCTGTATGTAACTCCGGAGGCAACCCATTCCAGAGGGAAGACGCCCCCACAGAGAAGGCCCTATTCCTCAGGATCACCAGCCGGCACATAGATGCCGATGGGACAAGAGACCCTCCCTGTGAGAGCACACCGGACAGTGAAAGGAAAATGGCAGAATGCGGTCTTGTAAATATCCTGGTCTGATGCCATGGAGCGCTTTAAAAGTTAACACTAAAATCTTAAAGCGCACCCGAGAGGCCACTGGCAACCAATGCAGCTCGCGCAGAAGGGGCATCACATGAGAGAACCTTGATGCCCCCATAACCACCTGTGCAGCCACATTCTGTACCAGTTGAAGCCTCCGGATGCTCCCATTCGGGAGCCCCATGTAGAGGGCGTTACAGTAGTCCAGTCGGGAGGTGACCAGGGTATGAGTGACCGTGCGTAAGGCATCCCAATCCAGAAAGGGCCACATCTGGCGGATCAGGCGAATCTGATAAAACGCCCCCTGGAGACAGCGGTAATGTGATCTTCCAAGGACAGCCGTACATCCAGGAGGACACCCAGATTGCAAGCCCTCTCTGAAGGGGACAAAATCTCACCCCCAATAGCCAGCGAAGGTATTACCTGGCTATATCAGGATGCCGGAAACCACAGCCACTCAGTCTTGGAAGGGTTGAGTTGGAGCCTGTTCCTGCCCATCCAATTCCGCACGGCCTCCAGACAACGGGACATGACCTCCATGGCATTGTTGGGGTGGCTTGGGGTGGAGATGTACAGCTGAGTATCATCAGCATACAGATGACACTTCACCCCAAAGCCACGGATAATCTCCCCCAGTGGCTTCACATAAATGTTGAACAAGAGAGGAGAGAGGACCGACCCGAGGCACCCCACAGTCGAGGGGCCTAGAGATGGACCTCTCCCCCCCGCCAACACAAATTGCAGACGGTCGGAGAGGAAGGAGACGAACCACCGCAACACGGTGCCCCCAACCCCCCCAACCGTCACAATAGGATACTATGGTCGATAGTATCAAAAGCCGCTGATAGGTCTAATAGGACCAGGACAGAGGAATAACCCCTGTCACGGGCCCTCCAGAGATCATCAACCAATGCGACCAATGCCGTTGGTCCGGGCCTGAAGCCCGATTGGAAGGGATCCAGGTACGTATCTTCATCCAGGTAGTGGGGAAGCTGACCTGCTACCACACTCTCAATAACCTTCGCCATGAAGGAAGGTTGGAGAGAGGACGATAGTTGTTCAAAAGAGTTGGGTCCAGGGAGGGCTTCTTAAGGAGGGGTCGCACCACTGCCGTTTTCAAGGCAATGGGCAGCGAGCCCTCCATCAAAGAGGCGTTAACAATTCCCTGGAGCCAACTCTGCGTCACCTCTCTGGCGGTAGAAACTAGCCAGAGGGGCAAGGGTCCAATAAACATGTGGTGGAATTCAGCCGCCCCAGCAACCTGTCTATACCCTCGGTGGTCACAGGGTCGAACTCGTCCCAGATAACCGTCTCAAGACTCGCCACGGTCATCTCCCCTGAGACCTCCCAACTAGAGTCCAATCTGGCCCGAATCTGAGCGATTTCATCATGCAGAAATTAAGAAAACTCCTCCGCCCTTCCCTGCAAGAGATCCTCCCACATTCCCGGCCCAAGCAGGGAGCGGGTTACTCTAAGCAGGGCGGCGGGTCGATTTTCTGCCGATGCAATAAGGGCAGAGAAGTGAGAACGCTTCGCCGCCTCTATCGTCACTAGGTAGGTCCTAATATAGGACCTAACCTGTGTTCGGTCGGACTCGACACGACTGGCCTTCCAGATGCCCTCCAGACATCTGTCCCCTTAAGGGAATGTATCATGGTAAATGTAGTTAAAGGTATCCTGGGAAATGTAGTTCATGTCACGTGGCCATATCTGTAATCCTGATTGGTCACTAAATTGACCCTTGATGGGTTGGGGGAGTTTCCCTCACTTTTCCCTCACTAACTCATAGTAGCTTCTTTCTATCGCTACGAGATGGATTAGGAGATAACCATCTTTTACTTACAAGGCAGATATACAAAGGATTGGTCATTAAAGAAGAACTTCATCACAAATGTGAGTTATGAGGATACCTAATGAACCAATAAATGTACTTTGTTATAGATGTTTTGTTGAGTTTATCTATCTGCATCTGCACAGCTACAAATCCACTACTGTGCAGAAGACCCATGAATTATCCCTCCTAGGCTTTTTCTACCCTGCTGTATGAAGATGATAATGATGTCATTCTATCCCTGTTTTTGATAGGAATTATATGTGCTTTTCATTTGGCTCCTTTTGCAATATACTAACAATTATTAGTAAATGACTAAAACATGGTATTGGGAAGGGGCATGTGGCAAAGGAATTATGAATGACAAATTGAGAGGATCAAAGTCATACATATGAACCATTTTGGAAAAAATCATGATCATGATAATTTATGGTAAAGATTTAAGCTTTTAGAGGCACTATGGCAATTAAATTCTAACCATATATGATTTCTAGGGAAGCAAAGGTGAACTGAAGAACAGCTCTGAAATGGTGGAGCTAATAATTGTGGTGAAAATAGCAGGCTCCTTGGAATTTCTTTCCACACTAAGGAAAGAACAAGGATCACGCACAAGTTTGCTCTGATCAGACTCTCTCTACAGAAACAATAAAAGAGCAATTTCCAGTGTATATGAGGGCTCTGGGTATGTGCGTGAGAAAGAAAACTTCCTATATGCTGCAACTCTGGGACATATTGGGTTCTACTTTCACTCTAAACTACTTTAGAAAGTTGCTTCTTAATGAATCTATGAATGTTAGAGAAAGATAAGCTAAATTACACAGGAATATTTTCCGTCTACCCTGCATAAAAGAAACTCTAAGTAAATTTAAGATTAACAAGATTTCCTAATGGGTGTTCAGTGTCTGATTCAGTCCTCTAGAATATATCTCAGTTATCTTACCAGTAGAATATAATAGATATATGTGAATTTTGACTATTGAGTTTTGACATTTATTGTTATTA
Organism: Bungarus multicinctus; assembly: GCA_023653725.1. Lineage (NCBI taxonomy): Eukaryota > Metazoa > Chordata > Lepidosauria > Squamata > Elapidae > Bungarus > Bungarus multicinctus. The sequence continues at coordinate 88,595,679 of CM042840.1, read as the reverse complement.
TTGTTTCTCATGTTGTGAACAGTCAAAAATCTGTTTGATATTGTACACACATGCCCACATACATATAAGTGATATATACAAAACTATTTACGGATGATGGTATTAAGGCTCCTATGAAAGTACTACACACTTGATAGAGATTTAGCCATAGTACTTCATCTTGTGATCTCTTGTGCAATGAGCCTTCTTTGAGATAACATTCATATTGTGAACCTTTCTGACCTTTTTGGAATATTAAACTTGGTTTGCCTGTTTAAAACTTTTTTCTTGACACAGACCTTCACTATATTAGTTAAATAATTCTGAAACAGGAAGTAGTGACATAGATCATTTTTGCTTAATTTCACAAAAAGTTAACAAAACATCTTACTCTCATTATAGTGAGAATATCAATTTGTTTTCACAGACTCACAAATATTCAGCCCATATTTCATGCATTACTTTTGTTGTTACAGGGTTGCGATAGTTCCCTGTTTAATTTCTTAATTTATTTTCAGGAAACAACACTTGTTCTTGTTTTCCCTATTGCCAATAATAAGTTTCCCCTTCATCTGCAATAAACAGATAAAAAGACAACATGATCTGAAAAAGAGGTCACGCCTGTAAAAAATCAACTTTGCATCAGAAAAGAAAGCCAATCCATAATACATATGAGATTTATTTCTGAAGAGAAAATTAAATTTAACTTAAATTTATTTATTTACTATTGCTGATCCTTTTTGCAGTCTAACTTTACTGTGATTCGTTTGCTGTTTTTTGGTGCTTTTCTTTTCAAGTTTACACCACAATCATCAAATCCATTTTATCTTACCTGTGGGTGTGCTACTACGAAATGAGGAGGAGGGGGTGATTGGAGGTGTGACAGGTGGAGTAAGGCTTCCACTGCTGTGACGTGGAGGAGTAGATACATTCCCACGGGACACTGAGCTTGATAAGGTCAAGGACAGTTTAGGCTGGATTTTCTTTTTGAGAGATTCCTGTTCCCGACGAGCAGCATCAGTCATAAACCTATAAAAGCAGCGATACCAATATTACGGGAAAAATTACTACGCATTGGCAACTGTAAACATTTGGTGCAAGTACATGGGAATATTCCTTATGCTATTCATTTCTTACCTCCTCTTGTTCCTAGTAAACCAAATATTGTTAAATGATGCATAAGGGATTTTTTTAAAGGAGTGTTTTCCCACAAGTGCAAGATCTGTTTTTAAAAACTAATTTAGTATTGATCCATTGATTGTGATAGGAATTAACTGACCAGCTCACTGCCCAAGCCTGACACTGTTGGCTGAATGTGAGTGATTTGGGGCTAGTTCACCTCAAAGTGTTGTTTGTTGTGGGGAAATAGAAAGAAAGAGTATTATGTATGTTTGCCACACTGAGTTATTTATAAAAAAAATAATGAAGGTGGATAAAAAGTTGTTTTTAATGCTTAATGTTATTGACACACTCAAAACCCCTTTCTAGGGGAAGTGGATGATTAGGAGGTATGAAATATAAATAAAGTTTTTTGAGTTCTCTGCTTTACTACTAAATTTCTCTTTTTAAATTTAACCAAACCAGAACAACATTTTCAAGCATGTCCTTTTCCAGTGATAACTACCATTTGTTCAGTTTTTACCAGTTAATTACCACACTTGTCAGCAATTCCTGACAAGTTTCAAGTTCATATGGTTTACTACATGGACCCAAATACATGTTTTATGTTCCGTAATGGATAAAGCTTGCCCTGGCTAATTTTTGAAAAGCTTAATAAAGGCATAAAAGCTACTGAGTACAATTTAATGCCCCAATTATTATCTCAGAATTCACTTTCAAAGCATTTAACAGCTGGATTGTTAGGGCATTCATCAGCTTTGTTTTTTGCTTTGGGTCATTAATTTACAAACCAAACTTGCTGTTAACAATACATAGTTGATGGCTTACTGCTAAATCATAGGAAATAGTTTTATGGGATCATTTCATAACCCATTTTTATAATGGTTCAGATACCTTATTATACTAAACAGCAATAAAAGAAAAACCTTCAAAAACCTTTAGTCTAGGTTGGATGGGGGTAGTATTTTTTCAACAAAATACAATTATGTTTGAAATATATTTTTAATACATCATTAATTGTTTAATTTAGTCCAGATTACACAGCTCTTATTAAGTGACATGATATCTAGGATTCAATTAGTGCATCACTAAAAACAAATATTGTAATTCTTATTCTTTTATTTTTAGTTATTTTAGTTTAGTTTTAGTTAGTTTAGAACAGCGGTTGCCAACCAGTGGGCCACAGACCACCAGTGGGCCTTGAGAAAATTTTGTTGGGCCTTGAGAAATCTCACCCCCAGAGCACCCCCCACCAAAGCAATTAATCCAGGCTGCGGAGAAACACAAGGCTGCACTGCCCACATAGCTCACGGGAACCCTCCCCTCCCACTCACTCCTTACCCGACAAACGTGCCTGCTAAATTACTATTTTTCAACCATCATCTATTCTGCTGTGCCAGGAGATTTAGAATAGCTAGGAAGCAGAAAATGGTTGGATTTCTTGCTTCGGCTCTGCTTTTAAGCACAGCCAAATCTCCCTTAGGACTGAAGGTTCTATTATTCAGTGTAGACTCATGGCAAGCAAATTTGAGAGACTGAGCTAGCCGATGGCAGATAGATAGATCACTGAGTGATTCTGTGAGTAACTCAATCTACCTGCCTGCTTTGCCTGATTTTGGGTAAAAGTTGCTCTTTTTTAAATAAAAAATTCAATATTTACATACATGGTGTGTTGTGAATTAATTTTGTGAGTTTGCTTACTAGCAAATTTTATGAGTTTGCTTGCAAGCAAATTTTATGTGATAGACTGAGCTAGCTAATGGCAGATAGATATCTGAATGAATCTGTGATTCTGTGAGCAACTCAATCTGCCTGCCTGCTTTGCCTGATTTTGGGTAAAAGTTGCTCTTTTTTTAATAAAAAATTCAATATTTATATAAATATTTTTAATATTTACGTATAAGCCATGCCCAGCCAGTCACATGACCACCAAGCCACACTCACAAATTAGGCCATGCCCACAGAACTGGTTAGTGGTCCCTGTGATTTAAAATTATGAGTTTGGTGGTCCCTGAGGTCCAAAAGGTTGGTGATCCCTGGTTTAGAAAACACTGAATTTTAGAATGGAAAGCTATTTTAGGATGGAAAGTTGATATCTTTACATCATTCTAGTAGATGATCAGATTTCTTCACAATCCATGCTAAAAGAAGACCAGTTAAGGGAGTTCTCAAGATCTAAAAGAAATTAGTGGATTTCCAGTTCATGGAGTAAAAAATGAAAGATGAGTTGATTATTTGAATTTTGATATGGCAATACATCAATTATCTTCAGAATAGAGGAAATGAATAACTATATCTCACAAAGCATAAAGACAATCTACTGCAATATTATCTTCCACACATCTGGCCATTTTCTTCATTAGACCCAATATGGCCAAGCATTAAGGGATTGTTAGGGATTAGAGAACCATATGTCATCTTAAAAAAACTAAAGACTACTGTCCTACATTCCTTGGTCTTTGAAATGATTGCAATATATTAAGCCATACCTATAAGTTGATATTTACTTAGAAGTTTGTTGAAAATGTATGGTATTATGAAAATGTATGGTATGAGATGAAATTATTATATGATGGAGGTGCATGTTGTTGTTATTGTATTTCTTTTCATCCAAGTCATTCAAAGACTCAAACCATGCACAATGCTTCTTCGCCTTATTTTACTTCACAACAGATTGTGAGATGGGCTGGCCTGAGAAAAAGGAATTTCCATTGACTTTCCACTGGTGAGAGTGGATCAGAATTCTTTGACTCTAATGCTAGAGTTGAATTATACTTACATGTAGAAATGCATATACATAAATATCTATTTAACAATAACATTTGAACAATGATTTGAAAAGGAAATAATGACAGATTTTCATATACCGACCCAGTGGGTTGCTGAGACTATAGAACAATAAAAATAAGAAACAGCATCATTTGCAAGTGTTAAAATCATTTTATAAAGAGATCTGTTGGTGCCCTCGAAGGGGTAAATTCTTCTCTTTTCTACTTCCTCCTCAGTCACTCAAGGAAATAAGAGACTGCAGATAGAAAAGCACATCCCTTCCGAATCAGAATGTGCTTTCTCTTGAATAGAGAAGAAAACTGTTTTTCCCCTCAATTTGTTGTATCAGCACTGTTGTAAAAATAAAAATAAAAATTAATAACTCATTACTGTTATAACTATATCAAACAAATTATAACTGAAAAAACAAATCAGGAGAAAAAATTTAACATACCATTTGATAAAAGTTTAAAACAATCACCATACCTAAAATGATAGAAAGAAAAAAATTTGAGCCAACGTAGGAAAGTCTGTTATAAATAAGTGGGAAAAATGCATATATTGGTATTTAATTAATTTATGTAAATTTGTTAAGTAAAATCATGCTTGTTACTTGTACAAAACCGTGAAACTATGTTATATGTACTTCTTACTGAAATATCTGCAACTTGTACTTTTATGTTCTTTTACAAACACCACATGTATTTGAATATTTTTGTTACTGTTAGAATGTACCAAGCTGAACTTAAAACAATTAAATAGTCTCTTTCACGGAAGGGTGGCTTCCTCTTGCTAGCTAGTTGAACTAGCTGTAGGCTATTAAAGTAATGAGTTTGGCTGAGTCATCTAATCTCACGCCTGGTGCAAACCACGAGATAAAGGACTTTGCCCACAATTCCTTGCCTGTTTACCAAACAAAACCCAGACTTGTTTTGCTCCCTTCCACTTTCCTTCAAGCAACTTTTGATGCAAAAGATAGTATTGCAGAGCCCTCTACAGGTTGCCAATAGAGCTTTTCTTCACAGAACATGTGTTTTATTCAAAATGATATGTATGTCTAAAGTGTCTTATAGCAACAAAGAATAAAAGAACATTGTTCATGCATGCCAAATACATTTTTTAGATCCACAAATGTTATGGATGCATATTAAAATGGATCCCCTGCCAGGGTGTGATTCTACCAGTTCGCTAGAACCAGTTGTTAACATTCTAAGCAGTTCGGAGAACTGGTTGTTAGAAGAAATTATTGGCCTAATCCTGTAAGGAAGGCAGGAAGGAACTGCCTCTCTGTTAACCCTTATTACATTCTTGGCAGGACTAGACTTTCTGTCTCAGGAATGTTTCTGGAGTTTTTTTCCCCTCCTTTGCTGGTACTTTGCTTGTGTGGAGTGATCATTTAAAGTTACAATGGCACTGAAAAATGTGACTTATGACCATTTTTCACACTAACAACTGTTGCAGCATCCCCACAGTCATGAGAAGACAGTAAGGAGATGCATGCCTCGTTGTGAGTGATATTGAGTGGGCCACGCCCAACCAATAACAACCTAGCCACACCCACAACTAAGCCACACCCATAGAACTGGTTGTTAAAAAATTTGAATCCCACCCCCCGATCCCCTAATATTATTGCCATATGTGTAACAATAAAACATATATTATAATTTTGGATGAGGAAAAAAGCCAAGTTATTTGACAAAAATGTTCAGGAAAAATGTTTTCTTATATAACATTGTTTTTAAAAATACCTGACATACTTATAGTACAATATGCTGCAGTCACATTAAAATGTCATAGACTTCAATTTGTATTAGAATTATGTAATTAAATCTGAGGGTTTAATTCAAACTGATATATTCAAAATATATAAAGGTTATCATTCTTTGATTATAATAGATTGCCACAGATTATTCACTGTAAATATCAAATTGCCACAGATTGCCACATATCTATCATCTGTACTTCTGTAACTGTCTGGTTTGGTTCTGCAACCCAATAGGACAGACACAGACTTCAGAGGATAATTAGGACTGCAGAAAAAACAATTACTACTACCTGCCTTCAATTGAGGACCTGTATACTGCACGAGTCAAAAAGAGGGCTATGAAAATATTCACAGACCCCTCACATCCTGGACATAAACTGTTTCAACTCCTTCCCTCAAAACGACGCTATAGAGCACTGCATACCAGAACAACTAGACACAAGAACAGTTTTTTCCCGAGAGCCATCATTCTGCTAAACAAATAATTCCCTCAACACTGTTCAACTATTACAAAGTCTGCACTACTATTACTGCTAATCTTCTCATCACTCCTTATCACTCATCCCCTCTCATTTGTGATTGTAATACTGTAACTTTGTCCCTTGTATCCTTACGATTTATATTGACTGTTTCCTAGTATGATTTGATTGTTGATTGTACCTTATGACTATCATTAAGTGTTGTACATTATGATTCTTGATTCTTAATGAATGTATCCTTTCCTTATGTATACTGAGAGAATTTACACCAAGACAAATTCCTTGTGTGTCCAATCACACTTGGCCAATAAAGTATTCTATTCTATTCTATTTGTAAATACATTGATTAAAATCATAATGCAAAATTAAAAATATATTTCCCATTATTGATCAGTAATAGCTTATAACAAAAAATAAAAATAAATCTTAAAAACAACTTGTAGAGTGTTTCCAGTATATGTGCTTCTATTTTTTTTAAAAAACCCATCTCTATAGAACTACTTATGAGAAATCTTCATGAATTATACTTTATATCACATCTAGATTGTGATCTCTTCCTTCTGACACAATCAGTGGAAACACAATTCTCTCACAAACTGCTGAGCCAGTTTTAGATCACTTCCAAAAAGCAGTAAAGGTCTTACTTAATAATTCAAACCATAAAGAATAATAATCATGCTTAACAGAAAACCTGTGTAAAAAAACAAGGATAAATAAAAATGAAGCAAAATTATACAACAGAAATTAGCCATCAGTGAATATGAAATAATCATACATGATAACATACACTAAAATATGATGTAATAATACCCTTGGAGTCAAAATATAGAATAATAAATTAGAGAATTGGGGGAAATCCATATCTTCAAGAAAACAGGATCCAAACGTGTAAATAGTTTTTATGTTGATGTTTGCTGGAAGGAAACCAGTATATATCACAATGTCAAATGGACACAGACTATATGCATGAATACCATAGTAATATTTAAAGTTATTCCCTACCCTCTCTATCTCACATCCTTCCTTTGGAACAGGAATTGAGACTGCAATGGCATAAGAACAAAACTCAAACAATATACATGTTCACCATGTTGAGAAAAAGGTAATGAGAATTAGAACAAAATTAAGTTTGCATATATTCTGCAATGGAATGGAAAATTGATTCAAGTGTCCACATGATTTCATATAAATGTGAATGGCCACAAATAGAATGTTACATTAGTTTTGTTTAGTAGCTAATATAACAGATAAGCAAGTGATAGATTCCTTAGAACTCTTTTAGCAAAGATGGGGAGAAAAGCTAATGGAAGATACAAGCTTACAAACTAAACCAACCGTATGACATTGGCCTATGGAATGGAAACTGATCACAATCACTCTACAAAATTCATACCACTGAATATTAAAGATAATTACAAGCCACCAAAGTTTTCAAAGTGACTGAACAAAAATTCTATAAATGATTTCAGGCTAATTACACTTACACTTTTTAAAAACATCCTGAATATTTTCTTAATGATATTGAGATATATTGTTCTTTTTATCTTTGCAATATCTAATGAGAAAACAATTAAAAAAGACTACTCAATCCCATAAATTACAAAAAGATATGGAGCTGCAGAATATATCAGGTTGAATACGATGCCAAAATGGCTCATAAGAATTAAATTCCATATATAGCATAGGGTAGCTCACTCTGTCATGAAAAATACACATATTTCAGACAGGTATAATATTAAAAATAAATTTCTGACTCACAAGGCTGTGAGTTAGGTTCATAGCAATATTGTCCAAGCTTGGTCAAGCAATTTATGTAATGTTTAATTTAAGTTAAATTATTTATTTAGCATGGATTATTATGCCAATTAATATATTTTTATTTTTCCTTTTTTTTACTTGAAACTAATTTTACTTTAAAGTTTATTAAGTATAACTGAAAACTATGGTAGCAAAAAAGTTTACTGTAAATTAAATGAATCAATAAAATGTGACATTCTGTATCAAAAGTTTACTTTGATGCAACTTTTGTTATGGCCACTTTAACATCCAATGGATGCAGTCAATTTATACAAATAAAAATATTTCTTGTTCTACTGGATCACAGCTGATGTCATGATATTTAATTCTTCATTATATAACATAGTGCATCAAGTAGACTAAATAGAAGAATACTGTAACTCTAATTATAGCTGCCATGAAGCTGATCACATAAAATCAATGCATTACAACACAGACGATCTTTTATTTTCTCTATCACATTATTATTCTCTCTGCAGATACCATGCATGCAAGGACAAATCCACATATCATGTACTCATATTTTGTTAATAATTTCCTTTAAGAAACATGGAAATATGGAACTATATTCTTACATTTTATTATTGCACATCATGTGTCCTGTCAGTGAAATGCTTTTGTAACACTGTTGTAACAATGAGCTGCAGAGAACATCATCAGGAAATTTTGTGCAATTGTGGACATTATCTGGATGATTTTTACATATAGTAAATCACAAATACTTAGAATATTCCAAACTATCACTTTCTCTACTACCTCTATCACATTCACATTAATCCTGGGCTTGCCATCTATTTTGATTAGCATTATATTTTCTCATCATGGTTTGATCTATGCTTCTGTCAGTTAAAATCAGACTGCCAGAATGCTTTCATTCAGCAAGCCTAGGAAATGGTGTGAACAATATTGAGGTCACATATATGACCAGAGGAGTTAATACTTTTTGAAATGATAGTAAATTGATAGTAAATTTATTACAAGTACCTTATTCAAGAATTATTATCATACTTAAGAAATTTACTATTTTTTCATTCAAAACACATAAAGTATCATCCTTGTCCAAATAAGGTAAATAAAATCTTAAAATGGACAGTTATGAAGAAAAATGGAAAATACTAATACTTTGTGGTATCAACTCACTCTATCGCTTGTTTTTCTCATCCAGATAATGTTGATATTTGACGTGTTAACTTCAAAAATATGCATATTTCATTTAATTTTTTGCTCTGTTCCACTGGCACTGAGAGTATATCTTTCCATCTTTAGGATATCCATATTCATATGTAATATCACTTTTTGTGCTCATCTATTTAGTAAATGGACTGTGTTTTGTACATTTATAGCTCTATTTTAATTCTATATTCACGACATATTGGATATTAATCATCAACATTTCTCATTTGTGATTTATTCTCTGAGTAAGTTCTTTAACATCCATCATACCAACACAAACTCTGTGATCCAAAACTTTCTGCATCTGACTTTCATAAATTCTACACTTTGCATTCATAGAACATTTCTGGAAAGTTCATGGTCAGTGGTGGGATTCAAATTTTTTTACTGCTGGTTCTGTGGGCATGGCTTGATGGGTGTGGCAGGGGAAGAATACTGTAAAATCTCCAATCAGAGGTGGTATTTGCCGGTTCTCCAAACTACTCAAAATTTCTTTTACCAGTTCTCCAGAACTGGTCAGAACCTGCTGAATACCACCCTCTGATCATAATGTTGAAAGTATTTGCTTATCCATTTATTGGAACATGATTTTTATACAATTAAACTGAACCACACTACTGTTTTTGTCTGCGATTTTTCTGGATCAATTTTGTAGATGTTATTAATTTCTTGGTCTGTTGCGAGCCAAAATTACAAAATTGTGAAAAGATACAAGAAATCAAACTGAAACATACACTAACATTATAGATTCTTCAGTCACAATCAGAGGTGGTATTCAGCTGGTTCTGACCAGTTCTGAAGAACCGGTAGTGAAAATTTTGAATAGTTTGGAGAACCAGCAAATACCACTTCTGACTGGAGATTTCAAGTATCTTTCCCCTGCCACATCCAAGCCATGCCCACTGAACCAGTAGTAAATTTTTTTGAATCCCACCACTGGTCACAATGTCTTGTTCTCTATGGGGTTGATAAAATAGTTTGCCCATAAGAGATCTGCCCATAAGGCACCTTATCTCAAAATTTCTGCAAGGTATCTTGAAAATATCTAGTTACCTCCTTGAGCCAAAAATTATCATACATATTAATATCCAGATTTGATCAATTTGCAAATAAACATTTTAAACTATCAAATTCTACAATCAAGTTTAGCAATTCTGTAAATTTAATATACATCTTTCCATGATATATTTTGAAGTTTATATTAAATTTTAAAACAGTGATGTCAAAATGGTTCACATAACACATAAAAATCACACAAAATGGATAAGAAGAGAATTAATGAATGAAAAGAAAAAAATAAATGTGTTTCCATCGTTCACACTGGGAAAGCTTAGGTAAATTATGGGTCTTTAGCAAATACATGAACAGTAAGTATGAAAGTTGTCAAACCAGTTTTCATTACTAGCCATTCTGATGGCTAGTAATTTCCTTCAAAATACAATTTGATTCAGCATATGTAGCTAAGCAAAATATAAATTGTATCAAGGAATCCAAAATATTTAGGTAGTATAAGGAACAGGACTTTGACGAAGATATGTAATGTAGCAGCTGTTCCCTAGAGAAAAAGGCAAAAGCTTTCTTTAAAATCCAGAATGTCACAATAACATCTCAAACAAAGCAGCTCAAACAAAGCCTCCCTAATTTACTGAATAATAAGAAAGAGGAGATATAATATAATGAGACCTGCATTAGGTGTAGTGGACCTGATAATGAAATCCACAGGATGGTTAAAATTACTTTTATTGAGATTGGCTATTATAGCAAAATTTTGCAAGCCTGATTGTTCCTATTCTTTTTCATTACAATTTGAAATTCCTACACTATATACTCATTTTCACAACATTCCAAATTTTCCATTTGCTGAATAGTATGTGTTCCTGAAAATGTAGACATTTTCTATATTTGTAGACTCAAAAACACATTCCAGAAAAAGCATCACAGTAACTTGTTGATCCGAGTGGCTGCTGAGTTTGCCAACCACTGATGGAAAATTTCAATATTAAATCCCTACTTCCTTGTGTTTCTTTTATTTTCATCCAATTTAAACTGTTGTCCTCTTCAAAGAATGGGCTGTGCTTTGGCTAATTGAATTTTGCCTTCCAATTTACTCAAGATCATGTCTTGTCTAAAACAAGGCTTCCTTTTTTATTCATTATTTTCAAGGAGGGGAGAGGTATTTTTGTAGTCATAATATGGCAGAGGATGATGAAATTGCTGGATATATATATATATATATATATATATATATATATATATATATATATATATATGTATATATATATATGTATATATATATATACTTTGTGTTACAACACCCTGTTAAGCCCCAATTAAGGGAGAAAGCATACTGCTTTCTTTTCTGTCTTTCGGCTCATCACCAGAGACCATACCGACAGAAAGCTATTTGTTTCGTTGTCTTTTCTTTACAAGTGTGTAAGGTTTTTAAGCTGATAATTTTTAAATAATAAATAAGGGAGACTAGTATAGATCTATTTCGAGCTAGTTAGCTCTCTTCAGCTAGCCATACCCTTACTGGGATTCGAACCAGGGAAGTATTACATGTGAGGCAGTTGTAATTGCCACTACACCACCTGGCTCTATCCTTATCAGCAGAGGCAGGGGAATAAGTATATACTTTGTGTTACAACACCTTGTTAAGCCCCAATTAAGGGAGAAAGCATACTGCTTTCTTTTCTGTCTTTCGGCTCATCACCAGAGACCATACCAACAGAAAGCTATTTGTTTCGTTGTCTTTAGTTTACATGTGTGTAAGGCTTTTGAGCTGATAATTTTTAAATAATAAATAAGGGAGACTAGTATAGATCTATTTCGAACTACTTAGCTCTCTTCAGCTAGCCATACCCTTACTCGAATCCCAGTAAGGGTATGGCTAGCTGAAGAGAGCTAAGTAGCTCGAAATAGATCTATACTAGTCTCCCCTATTTATTATTTAAAAATTATCAGCTCAAAAACTTTACACACATATATATATATATATACATACACATATACATACACTTACATATATACATACATACATACATACACATATACATACATATACAAATATATATATACATACATATATACATATGGATCTTTGGTTATTCGGGTTTTCTCCCACATAGAATTGGAAGTATCTAGGCGACGTTTCGATGAAGTCTCATTCATCATCTTCAGGCTTGTTTCTTCGGCTCTGTGCTTCTCGGAGTAATGTGAGCTTGCAGCTGCTTCTTCCTTTTAACTGCTAGCGGGGGTGTGACTTGATTGGGTGGGGGCTTGGCTGTATTCTGATTGGCTGGGGGTGTGTTCTCATTCCCATACATGAAGCGAACTGAAGCCCACCATGAAGATGTGGCATGACCACGAACGCGAAGCCAAACAACAGGATCACACTTCACCAGCTCAAATCCCCCAGCAACTAAGACTAACCTGAGTACAACCAAGCTCCCACCGGAATAGAACACACCCCCAGCCAATCAGAACACAGCCAAACACCCAACCAATGAGAAAACACCCCCAGCCAATCAGAACACCCCCCCAGCCAATCAGAACAGCCAAGCCCCCACCCAATCAAGTCACACCCCCACTAGCAGTTAAAAGGAAAAAGCAACTGCAAGCTCACATTATTCCGAGAAGCACAGAGCCGAAGACATAAGCCTGAAGATGATGAATGAGACTTCATCAAAACGTCGCCTAGATACTTCCAATTCTATGCGGGAGAAAACCCGAATAACCAAAGATCCACATACAAATGCCCGTGAAAACCTCAGAAAACCAATATATACATACATACATACATATATGTTTTCATAGATTTTCATGGGTATAGTATGCAGGTCTTGGCGTGTTCGGGTCTCACTCGCCATCTTCAGGCTGGTGCTTTCGGCTTCATGCTTGTGCTTTGCTTGTGCATATATTTATCTCATTATAGTCTCCCTCATTGCCCATCCCTGATGTTTCCCAATGCCCCATAGAAATCATTTTTTAAATATTCTCCCACAATGATACTGAAATGTTAGAAAGCTGTGACGTGTAGATCACTAGGAAAATGTATGATACATTGGGTTGTGGGTTGTACCCAGAGTAAGATGCCTATACTCACTTAAGAGAATTCCAAGACATTTATTTCTTTTAAAAACATTCAAAATAAATGTATTTAGCATGAAGGCGAGAGAGAATATTGGAAAATGAAGAATAAATACGCTGCCTCTGAGTTTTTTAAATGAATAATGCATTCTTAATAATGAATATTCTTTATTCTTATATACCTTTAAAAATCAAGCATTGTGCTAATGCTAGGAATATTTGAATGCTATTTTTTTAATTAACTGGAAACCATTTTAAATTGCCATAAACTGTTCATGTGTGAACTTATTGAAGATAAGAGAATTACACTGAATTCAAAGTGCAATAGCATACTAATGTTAACAAATTAGTTCTGCCTTTAAGATGGAACACTTCTCTCTTTAATCTGTCAATTTATTACTATGGAACAATAGGAACTGCAGGCACAGTCATACTAAATAAGCATTTTGGAATGAATATTTTTTTCCAATTGATCAATTATGAAAAAAGTTTCAGTCTAAAATAGATGCTGAACAGACATCTCCGCTGCACAATATTATCACCCTTTACCTAAATTAGCTCAATGCAGGGACCTGATCTTTTTGCCAATAGCACATCAAATTATTAACAGCAAATATTGAAGTGAAACGATTCGTAAGTACTACTTTGCTGAATTCTGTTTCAGGCTGCACTTAATCTTTATTCATCTTTAATGAGTATTTATAGTATGACCCTGACAGCTTGCTACCACTGTGATAAATTATCTGACTCAAGTCTGATTAAAAATGCTACCCTGAATGCTAATTATCTCACCAGACCCACTTAATAATAGCATTTCTTGTCAATTATGGAACCAGAGAAGGAGTGCCTGTTGTAAACTATACCACACAAGCTTGTCCTTAAAGGCAAATTTCCCATCATGCTTTGTCATCTGCCACATGTAAATCTTAGGAATCTGTATCTGCAGTGACCTCCTTATTAGTGAACTGACAAAATGATGAAGCTCAGCTCCTGCCACTAGACAATTATGGGCTGAATTTGCTGCCCGTGGGATATCAACAATGTACAGTCACTTGTGATGCAGTTTACTGCTAGTCTTTACAGGAGCCTTTGCTTTCAGTGACAAGCACTAATCTCATATATATTTAATAATTTGAGGAAATTGAATGGAATGAAATTGAAAAGTGCTGTACCTTTTTCACTGATAGAGGAAACAATTCCACTGTATTTGCAAGAACAACAATAAAGCCTATATTGTAGAAGTGCAATATATATATATATATATATATATATATATCACTCTTTGCTACCCTTTCTTTTTCAATGTTAATTTTAATAATTTTCATATATATTAAAGGAGAAGCCTGTTAATTTAGTTAGCTTGAAATGGTATTAATGAACAAAGAGAAATTAACAGTTCAATAAGGAAACTTCATTATAGAGCAGATATGCCAGTAGAAAGCAAAAAAACTGACAAGTACAGGTATAGGAAATACATTAGTTAATACACAGCCAAGAGATGGTAATGTCAAATTAAACAAAATGGCAAAATAATATTTCTAAATGCTTTCTGAATGAAAAATGCATGAAGAAAAAAAAATGAAAAATTATTGCAGACATAACCATTTAAAATGTAAGTACTACATTTTAATTGTGTTTGTCATACTATATTTTGTTATTTCTAACAGGTGATTCTTTCTACTTTATTCTCATAAATATCTTCAGGAACAGATTAGCTCTGGAAAACTGACTCTCCAAATTTCAACCATTAACTTTGATACCTGAATATAGCTATTAGATTTTTAATCTCATCTTTATTAATTTATAGATAATTCTCAGGGGGGGGGCATGTAATCTATTAGCATATTAGGAAGCAACATTCTTCTTTCTGAAAACAATGGAAGTTGAATTTTGTGATTATTTATGAACATTTGCATTTTAGAAATACATTTCCTAAACAGAAAAAAAACTATTCCACAGTTTAGATTCTAAGATCAAAGTAATTCAATTATCCACTTTCTTTATCATAATGGAAACTAATATTTAGTATCTGACTATCAGAATCTTCATAATTCTTCTTAGTCACATTTTTCTGAATGTGACTAAGAAAAAAACCCTGCATCATTTGGCAATCTAAATTTATAGAAAATCAACTGAGTATTATATCATTGCTTTATGTAGCATTTGTCGCTCAGTTAATTTGACTAGTTCTAATAATTATGTAAAAAAAATCTCTTCACACCATGTCAGAAATCACTGTTAGACTGTAACTTGAATAAAGCAAGAAAATAACAAAAAGAATGAAGAACATTGTTTATTGTGCTTGTTCCAGATATCGTTATCCTGTCTTCCAGGAGTAAACTGGTTTTTATCTAATTCTGTCTATACATTCTTTTTTTCTGAAATACTAACCCGAATTATGCAAAAAAGAAACTATTTTACTGGTATAAGTCACCTGTCAGACTGACTTTGTCTAGTACAGAATGTTATGAATAATGCATGTAGAAAAAGAGGTTATTTTACCATGGTTGAAATATAAAGACCAGGCCACCATAGATAAAATTTCTCCATAGATAAATTTCTCTGTTAAAGATAATATACTTTTTGAAAGAGTATTTTGAGTCACTAAATCAGAATCTATTTTTCTATACTTTAGGAGATAGTGATCCAGAAGTTAATTTTATGTTCTCTATATAATTACTATTTTACAACTTTTCAAAAAATATATAGTTTTATGGAATCTAAATTTCTATTCCATTCAAATTCCTAGTTAAAAATATTTATAACATTTTTGATACTGCTTGTGGAGAATTAGTATCTGTAATCACAGCCTATCTACTTTGATTAAATTTATGGGGTTAGGGAAAATAAAAGAATTCACCTTAATAAAATTGGTTCGGAATTTCAGAATCTCTTGGAATAGAAAACATGCTCTATAAAATGATCCCATCTATAGAGGAAAAGGATTTTTGGCTGAAAATGATAGCTTCATAAAATAAAAGTGAAGTATTTAGTTCAAATTCTGAATTCAAGAGAATTGTCAGACCTAACATTTCAGGACCATGTTATCTATTCTTTAATGTAACATAATAATAATAATAACAACAACAACAACAACAAACAACATATACATATATACAATATTATATAATATACACAATAATAATAATAACAACAACAACAATAATCCAAGGAAAAGTAGATAAGGAAAAGACCTGGTTATGGCTGACCAATGTAACACTGAAGAAAGAGATAGAAGGCCTGATTCTTGCAGCCCAAGAACAAGCCATCAGAACAATTGCAATCAAAGCCAGAATAGAAAAATCTGCTGATGACCCCAAATGCAGACTCTGCAAAGAAGCGGATGAAACCATTGATCACATACTGAACTATTGCAAGACAATAGCTCAGACTGACTACAAACGTCCCAACACAGTCGCTCAGATGGTCCACTGCAACTTGTGTCACAACTACCACCTGCCTGTAGCAAAGAACTGGTGAGATCATAAGCCTGAAAAAGTGGTCGAAAATGAGCATGCAAAACTACTATGCAATTTCCAAACACAGACTGACAAAGTTTTGGAACACAATACCCCGAATATCACGATTGTGGATAAGAAAAAAGTGTGGATCGTCGACATTGCCATACCTGGTGACAGCAGAATCGACGAGAAATAACTTGAAAAAATCACCAGATATCAGGACTTGAGAATTGAACGGCAAAGACTCTGGCATAAACCAGTGCAGATGGTTCCAGTGGTACTCAGCACACTGGGTGCTGAGCCTAAAGACCTAGGCAAGCACTTGAAAACAATTGGCGCTGACAGAATCACAATTGATCAGATGCAGAAGGCCACCTTATTGGGATCTGCTCTCATAATCCACTAATACATCACACAATCCTAAATGCTTGAGAAGTGTTCGACTAGTGATTTGTGATACGAAACCCAGCATAGTTATCTTGTTTGCTGCATACACTGTTTTTTGTGAATAATAATATTAAAAAACAGAATGTGATTATTAAATTTTGAGCCAACTTTATTTGAATTTAATGTGAAAAATTTTGAAATCAAATGCTTTATAAGTTCTAATTTTTCATTCAGATTAGACTTTAATCTTAACACATGCATTTTTTATTATGAATATTCTTCTATAAATAATTTTTTTAAAACTGATAAATCATTTTCATGTCTTTGCTGTTATAGAGCAACTCTAACAAAGAAGTTGGACATATAATACCACTCAATGGCATGATATCTGCAGGACTTTTAGTAACAGCAAAATTAAAAAAGAAATATTAAAATAAATAGTCAATCTCTTGCATGATTACAAAATCTCTCAGATTTTGATGTTTTTATCAGAAATGTTGTGAAATTTTGAAAGGGAACATTAAACTTAAAAATTCTCTTCAGAAGTTTTAAGGCAGAAACAATGACATTTCAAAACTGTCGATCAAATAGGATGTCAACTTTTAAAATTATTAGTATTTGTTCTTTACAATTTCTGGTTCCTGGTCAATTCTACATTTTAAAATTACCACATCCACACACTACCATA
The DNA here is from genome assembly GCA_023653725.1 of Bungarus multicinctus. Taxonomy (NCBI): domain Eukaryota; kingdom Metazoa; phylum Chordata; class Lepidosauria; order Squamata; family Elapidae; genus Bungarus; species Bungarus multicinctus. The sequence continues at coordinate 88,577,973 of CM042840.1, read as the reverse complement.
TAAAATTAGAGCATAATTAACAGAAATTATAATGATGCATTCAAAGTTACATTTCTATTGTAGCAAATCACTGGAATCTAAAACAATATTAAATGGTTTACATCCAATGCCATATCTAAGCAATAAGAAATCTCTATTTCAGCTGCACTGCAATTTCTTCTATTCTCCAAAGCATTTCTAAAAATTCAGATGGCTGTCAAGAAAGTTCAGAAAAGTGCTGCACTTGAAACAGAATTAGTCAAATAACAATATTTATTAGTATTTATACAATCTTATTGTAGATTATTACTTATGATACAACCACTAGCAGTTCTAAATAAAAATAAGTATAAACATTTACATAGAAAGATCAGTTCATATATTAAAATACGAAGCAGAGAATTATATCATTCTGTCATTCTACCGTACTCATTGACATCATTGTGCCCTGATAGCATGCTCCAAGCAGACAGAACAGAAATAGAAAGTCTGGTGGAATTACTGTTTATTTTAAAACATTAGAGAAGAATAAGGACATTTAAACACATAACAACAGCAAGCACAATAAGTGAAAATGGATAGAAACTTTTAAAAAATAAATAACTGGTCTTTAGATCTGAATAGGCAATCTGATTGACTCCAGATATTAGGATTGTTCTCATGATTGCTGTAAGACAAACTATCTAAACTCACAGGAATTACTGTTTTAGATATAATCGTTTGGCATGAACCTGCAAGGTAGCATTACAGTAAGCTGCAGGGTTAAGCTGTTTCATATGAAAATCAAATCAACCACTGTCTTGATCTTCCTTTATAGTATATTAGGATTATAATATATAATCCTCAATTACTGTTTTCCCTATTTGAGGTCAAGTGCGGGGTCTGAAATATTAATATGGATCTTCCTGACAGAGCAGGGGTGTCAAACTCGTCCGCGGGCCAGATGCGTCATGTGCTGGCTTTGTTTCCACCTGGTTTAGTGAAGGGAAAAAGTTTGGATACGTCATGTGACGTTGCTGTGACACTGCTGCTGTGACATCTCTGTGATAGAGTAATCAAAGTTTCTTCTTTTTACTTAGAGGACCAAATGCTAGATCAGGCCAAATTTTAATGCAATTTGCTAAATGGAATAGGAAAATACTGTTTCATTTCCCTACTGCAATATATGGATCATAAATAAATCAAAATTAGGATAGCCATCCCCAAGCTCCTAACAAGGTACCAATTAGCCACTGAATCATTTTAATTATACATAAACTATTTTTATTAATTTGCCTTATTTATAAGTTGTTCCCTTTATAGTACATCTTTCCTCCAAGAGGTCAAGGCTGTGGAGAGTAATCAAGATATTTCTCCATCTCAGAAGGAAATTCCTGCAGATGCCCTTGACTCAACTACGTTGAATGAAATGCAAGGCTTGGGTGTTGGCACATATGGTCCTGAACATCTTGAAGGGGATACTTGGCAGACTACCTTCACCATCATAGATCTGGCTGTCTGCCACAGTAATAAATGAAGATCTTGTTGTGTAGGCCAAGATTGACAGAGTTGCTCACAGGCAAGTTTATTTCTGGTGACATTTGATCTCTCTGTGTGGAGCCTAGTATCTTTTAGGTACCTGACCAAGACCTATCCTTTCATCCAGGTATTTACTAGATAAATAGTTGAGTTTGTTTCTGTTCATCATTTTATTTAATGTTTTTGTTCTAATCTATTGTTTTTATTGTTATATATTTACATTTTCAATTGTGAAAGTGAAAGAACTTATAAGAGAGTATTGAAATATTCTGAGCAAACAAACAAACTGACATAGAATAGCAATCTTAAATTATAAGGCAAATTCTGATTCTATATAACAAAATTCCTTAATGATATGAGCAAATCAACTATGGAATGAATTACTAAAGGAAATGGTAGTATGTCCGTTGTTGGAAAAATTCAAGCAGAAGACATGAAAACCAGCTTCTGAAGAAATTTCAGTCTGAATTCCTATATGAAACAGTAGGTTGGGCCTTATGGCTTACATGGCTATTTTCTTCTGTGATCATGTAATTATATTGCTGTAAAAAACAAGGAATATATTTTGTATGAAATTGTTAAGGTGCTAATCATCTTTGACCTATTACTTAAACCCAGTACAAGTACTTGGTCATTTTAATGCAAATTATACATTAAAACATTTATAAACTGCTTCCTGCTCAAGGAAATCTCAATGTGATTTATAATAGATCTAATGAATCTATAATGTAGATTATGTAAATCTGCACAAATGTCCAATTTAGATAATTGTACGTAGGTATGTATGAATGTATGTATGTATTATATGCCACCCATCTTACTATGCAAACATAAGATAAAACGACTGTCTAATCTATACTAAGGTAAAAGGATTGTCTAACCTTTCTTTCTAATCACTTAGGCAACTGTCTGGCTGCTTTTCGTAGGCTCTAGGGAAATTTAGCAATTTTAAAATGAGTGGACTTCAATTTCCAGAATGCTGGATGGGAAATTCTGGATGATGGTCCACAAATCTTAAAGTTTCAAAGTTTGAAAATCATTATCCTACAGCTTCTAAAAATAGAATCACTTATCATTAACAGCATAGTGAGGACGCAATAGCTCAGTGGTTAAAGACACTGAGCTTGTCAGCTGGAAAGCTGGCAGCCCAGATTCAAACTCCAAGTGCTGTCGACAGGATGAGGTACCATGACTTGCCTCAGCTCCTGTCCATCTAGCAATACAAAAGCATGTAAATTCGCATAGATAAATAGGTATCACTTTGGTGGGAAGGTCCATGAACCTTGGAGTATAGTCATACTGGCTACATGACCACAGAAGTGTTTTCAAATAACTTTGGCTCCCTTGGCTAAGAAACGGAGATGAGTACTGTCAGCAGAGTCAGACATGACTGGACAGTGGAAACCTTTACTTTTACCTTTATAATTCAGAATCTATAATCATTTTCAGCAGTTAATTTATTATATTTTAAATACAGTTAAAAAAGTAACGTACTATTTTCATAGGGGGAAGTCCAACTCTGTCCCAAATGAAAAGGGTAGGTGAAAATACTGGCTCCATTTTTTCCAATGTTGTCATTATACAGTAGTAACCAGTTTGCTCCTTTTGAAGAATCACGTATCAAAGGTGAAGTACTGTAGAGATTGCCCCTCCTTCCCTTTCTTGCTTTTAATGGTTAAATTTGCTTTAGGGGCAGGTTAGTTTCTGACCGATTGATTAGTTTCCAAATGAACTAACATTTTTGATTTTTAAATTAATAAATCTACATTGTACAAATAAGATCCAAAGCAGATACAAAATTTTATCAATTTTTTTACAAGACATAAAAACATATTTGTAATTGAAGCATACCAAACAAAGCAATTGTACATATTGTAATTGCTTGATAACACTGCAGAATATTGCAGAATGTAAAAATGTCCGCAATTAATGTAAAAAAAAAAGAACAGTCCCTGGAAATAACCTTAACAAGAACTACAATAATCAATTCCTTAAACTAGCTAAATAAAAATCCTTTGCATCAAACTTTCACAGATGAATAGGGAAGGAGATAGAAGACTTTTTAAATCTTGGGATCTTGAAGGCCTGTAACTTATGATTTTGGCAGGAGGAACAGAAACTATTACTCGGATGAATATATGGAACTGTGCATGTGTGTTGGGGGGAGGGGAGAGAGACACACATAGTGTGTGAGAGAGAATTAGCTCTTTAATAAGTATCACTAGTTTCAATTGGGATTTGGTTAGTGAGGACTTTCCTAATGTAATGAAAAGGAAGGACCAAATAGTTCTGGACAAGGATCTTTGGACAAAAAGAGGAACTGAGTGTATCCCAGGAGACATTTCAGCAAAATAAAAACTTGACAACCTCTGTTTGTTGCTCTATTATTTTCTATGATTAAATTAAACTTGGTGTGCTCATTCTTCTGAAGAGTATGTACTTTGAAAAGGGACCAATTCCAATCATTTAATAAGCAATTACTTTTAAAAGGCTTTAAAACTGTCTTATTTTCAATAACAAGTAATGTTACTTGCTCATGTAAGGTCAAACACATTAAAGTTTGTGATTCTGATTAACACAGTATAACTCATTTCCAGTTTCAATGTTAAAAGATGTCTTTATCTTAAGATATTAATTCCTAATACTGCACATTGGATGCAGCTGTCTATGCCTATTAGTGTTAATGAAATTAGGTCCCAAGTGATTAATATTTTTTTTTGAAATGTACAAATCAATTTTTAAAATTTATTGAAAAGGTCAGTCTTTTTGCATTACAACGGAAAAGGAGGTGTGTGCAAAACTCTATGTACTGGTCAGGGAGACTTCTTGGCCATTCCAAAGTAATTAATCATTTCCAGAAATAAATTTCCAGCCGGAACACATCTGGAACAGCACTTTCTGTTCCAGAAAATGTAGTTCCAGAAAATGACAAACTGTCTTAGAAGAACAGGACCTGCATATTCTATTAGGAAAAAAATGGAACTTCTTAGGAAAACCAGAACATTCTCTGACTACAACAAAGTTTTGTACATGGGGAATGTTTGACAAAAAGCTTGCGAGAGTAAGAGAATAAGTAATAATTGTACAACAGGGCTCAGACAATGCCCAGTGATACTATTATACAATATTATATTTTGTTAAACGCAACTATGCCAGAGATACTACTCAAGACATTTTAAGAGGCTACCTGGACAGACATTTCCATGCAGTGTGGAATCTTCTTTTAATAGAAATCTTTGAGAAAGCACTAGATTTTTAAAAACTATGAAGTACTATTTGTTTGCCACTGGCTGGAGCCATCAGGGGTGGGATGGGATGACCGCATAATTGAAGCCTCATACTTTTTATGTACATAATGACACATGCAGAAAAGGGGCAGGGTTTATATTGCATACTAACATCTACAGATGACATCTTTTCATCCCAGTGAAAATGCCTTTGGTTATCACCATTCAGACTTCAATTATATAGCTCAGGTAGTATGGATTTGTAAAGTGTTAAATATATTCAGATGAAAATATTAGCCAAAAATATTTAGTCTCAAAAGAAAGCACACTAACTGTGAACAGTTAATAAGCATAAGCGCACACCAATATCCCTCCCTGTCTTAATTTTCCCTTTTATTCTTATCCATTTCATGTATTAATAATCATGTTTATACTTATATCTGTTATCTGATACATGCTTGACAAATAAAATAAATAAATAAAAACAGTTAACATATACCCCTTATGCGCATACATGTTATGGCACATACACACATTTCAATGAAGAATTTGGAACAAGTGATGGATGTCTAGTAAAGTTCACTGGACTTAATCTGACTTTAAATTTTTAGGGCATGTAATCAAAAAATAAACACATTGTTCTCCAGAATGTTATATAAATTTCCTTAGCTTTCCCAAGTTTGATTTTCTTTAGCTGTATTGAAGCAGCAAAAGTTGTTGTTGTGGAATTACCTATTTTAGCTTCTTCTATTTTAAAATCCATCTCTTTAATTCTTTCAAAGCCTGTTCACACTTCTTTTGGTGAATTTAATTGTATTCAATGGTGTAACTATTACATCTCATTCTAGCATGTCTCTAATAAGCAATCAATTCTATATTTAATGGATAATACTATATCATTTTGCACTGAAGTATTACAATTTGGCATTTATCAAATTTTTAATGTACTTGCACTGTTACTGAAAGCTAAATGAGTCAGGAAAATAGCATTGCCGAAATGGGTTCCTAAAATACCAAAAGTGAAGCTGGTTATAGCATGGCATGGGTGGGATGAAAAGTGCCAAAGGTACTTTGTCCATCAGCATTTTTACTCTCAGGTTGTTGTTGTTGTTGTGATGATGATGATGATGATGACGACAATGATGTCTTCAGGCCCAATTAGAGAAAACTTTTCCTTCTTAAATCCTGCCATATAACATTCCTTATGAGACTCATAACACATTTCTTCTGCCAAGTTTCATGGAATGGACAGAAACAATTAGAAAGAGACATTCCCAGAAATAACCCAGTCTATGCCATGAAAGGTTTTATCGGTGACCTTCAGGACTCTAAATCTCACTGATGGTCATCTATAAAGCCTTTCATGGCATAGTCAATGAAACAGTCAGTGAAGCTCAAAGAGCAGAGAAGCAGGTGCTCATAATTGCTCATATCAGAGCATTTTAAAGTAGCTGCAAGTTTTGGATACTCTTTAAAAGCAGCCCAAAATACAGACATTGCAGTAATCCACTCAGGAAGTGACTTAGGTATAAATGATTGTGAAAAAAATCTCTCAATTCAGGAAAGGTGCAACAAGCACACAATACATAGCTGTGGAAAAACCCTCTCAGCCATGGCTGCCACCTATTCTTTGAACAGGAGCTGTAAGTCCAGGATTCCCAAAATACCCAGTGGTTTTTTTTTAGGGCAATGTTATACCATTCAGAACAACCTCAAGATCAGTTTTTCTAGGGATGAGACTGAGAATGAACGGTTCCATTAAAATCTCCACAACGTTTAGAAACTGAAGTAGTTGAGAAGCTTTCTTGGCTTTTGTTGTGCAACAGGTCAGAAATTTTCAAAACTCCTAAGTACTTATACCTTTCTTCTGGTATTACTGTTTTTATAAACTCTTCATTAAGTTTGAATTTATCATCTTCAACCATTTTTCTTGCCTTAACAGCAATTATTTCACATTTGTGAATGCCAAATTGCATTCCAATGTATTATTATCATATTATTAGGATTGTTACAGTAGCAAGGAGACCACAATGTTATTGTCATGGTGTAACATAGAGCAACCTTGCATTCTACCCCAGCTCAAGTAAATGATTTTGTGGAGATTGTATCAGTTTCTTTAAAAAGTCATTGATATTGCAATACCCTGTGATACATAAATTGAAGAGAAACAGCTAGAAAAAATAATGAAATATCATGATTTGCAAATTGAAGTTGAGTGATTGTAGATGAAGAAATCAATAGTAATAGAAACCCTTGGAGCAATGTCCAAATGGCTGTCTACATATATGGAATCCTGATCTTATTAGACCTGAATATTCCGACTTTGCAAAAAACCACTGTACTTGGAACTGCCCAAATATCTAATCTCTTAGATCCTTGATTAGGACTTGAACCATTAGGTTTTTGCCAGTGCCAGACTGTGAATAAAATTGAAGATTAAATAACAACAACAACAGCAGCAAGAGCAACAGCAACAACAACAATTTTGAAACTGCATCAAACTCCACCTCGTCACCTCCCAGGGAAACAAGTTGATATTTTTGAGGCTCATAACTACACTACCAGCCCAGCCATTGAGTCCAACTGATCTTAAAATCAAGCAACAATTCTAAAACGATTCACAGAGCCCAACTTAACAAACAAGGTCTTGTATCGAGTAATCTGTGGAATCTCTGAAAATCAGTAGAGTATCTTGGTTGATCCTGGTATATTCCTATGTACGCTTTGGCACATCTCTGAGAAATGAATACTCACCTTTGGTGCCCAATTGGCTTTCAATTATATACGCCAAGTCAGCTTTCTCATTCATGATATGTGGCAATATAGTATTTTTTTCTGAAGGAAACCATACCATCTGTCTACTTACTGAATATATTATTTCTATTTCTTAAACTATTCAGGAAGCAGATTAAAGGATTAAAATATAGTGAAGAAAATATGCACTATTACAAAACTTGCAGCGGCAATCTTTTTTTTTTTTTGCTAAGTTAAACTTTACACACAAGTGCATAAAAAACAGCTGTTGCTTGCCTATTATCTTCTATTGACCATTTTGATGAGCACAGTGTCTCTCGGTGTGATATGAAAAAGAGACAGAGCTACTGTCATGAGATAGAAAATGCTTCATGAAGGGATGCATGTGTGCAAGACAGAGAAAGGGATTAATTTTACCAACATATTATGTATGTGTGTGTATGAATTCAGTTACATATCACTGGATCTTTTGTACAGAAAGCAAAAATGGATGTGCTACTTTATTATGCTTACGTTATCATAATTAAATAATAATCCTAATGACATATGCCTTTAATTGGGAGAAGGGAGAAAGGAAAGGGAGAAAGAAAGGTTTTGATTTCCTTTCTTCCATCCATCCATCCATCCATCCATCCATCCATCCATCCATCCATCCATCCATTATCATTGAAGACAAATTCTGCCTTCTGGTTTTTGAATAGTTTCTTACACTTTTGGAAACTGATGTCATAAATCTGAAATAAATATCTAGTTTTCTTTCAGATCTATAGTAGAGGTAATCTGATCTGGATTTATTTTTATTCCATGCAAAAATAACTCTTGTTTAGACTAATTAGTCAAATTTTGTTATTTATTGTGTATCTATGTGATGGTATTTTATGAAAAAAAAAAAGCTATGTTTTCTTGTTATGCTTCACAAAGTTTCTTTTTTTCTTCCTCCATAGTGCAAGCGTACAACTATGCCAAGTTTAGAATTTGTGCAAGTTTAGAACTATGGTACTTGAAAATAAATATTTTTCCCAATACAGAGAAATCATAATTTCATGCATGACTTACTTAACTTATATTTGTTTCAATAGCTCTGAGTATGACTAAATTTAGATTCCCCCCTTTATGTGTATGATATTGGGCTATGAAATTTACTAGGAACTGAGGCCCCGGCTACATGTAATCCTTTATTGAGTCCCATGAGCAATTGCTGACTTTCATTGCTATAAATCAATACTTTTTGCCATTTTGAGACAGGAAATAAACAAAAAAATGTTTATTATGTGTTTTAAATGAACAGCAGCAAGGAAACCTTTCAATCCATCCCCAAAACTAGAAAATAGTAAAAAAAAAAAAAAACTGTCCTGCGCAAACGTATGATACAATTTTACCTATCTTCTGTCATTGCCTGTCCTCTAATACACAGAATGAATGCTTAACCAAACTTACTTTATCATTATCATTTGGAATCAATGTATATATTATTAAGATCTGCACCAATTGGACAGCACTAGTCTGTTTTGAATACAGTGCAAAACAATACAGTTAAAGAACTTCTAGTTTCACAGATATAATAATCACAAAAAAATTATATTCCCTTTAATTCAAAATATCACACTGTTCTACACCAAGAGGTATTCCATTTGGCAGACATTGAAGAATGCAACTTAGATAGATATAATTTCTCTCTCTCTCTCTAATCTATCGACCTACCTATCCACCTATCCACTAACGCATCCACCCATCTGCCCAATTTGGAGATTACCCATCTCATTCACAGTGATCTAGGTAGCATACAGTTAAAACTATTTAATTGTAATAAAAATATTTTAAAAATTTTAAAAATTGTAAGTATGCACACATATTGAAAATGAAAAGAAATTAAGGATTCACCCATGCATTCTACTTTTCTAAGATGGAGGGTTTATTCATTGTGGTATTTACTTAGATTATTATTTTGAGGTTTAGAAGACTTTATTTTAGTCTCATTTGTAAGAACGATAAACTCAGAATTATAAATATAATGTATATCAGTTTTGTTGAATCAATCAACTTTAATTATACAAATGCCCAATATAATAAATTTCATTCTGAAGAGATTTTAATTCTAATGGCTATTTTAAAGAAATTTGGAAGAATATGCAACAAATATAACGTAGAAATAGTACTATAGGTATTTTGATTTGCTAAACTACTGGCTATTTTGCAAAAAGCAAGCCTTCTATTGGTTGTTATTTCACAGCAATTTTCTCTTTCTGATAAAGTATGTACTTTATAAAGTATGTACTTTGCATTATTTTCGTCAACTGAAATTAGATGGCTACACATAAAAACATGTTGGCTACAGTACCACAACTGAAAACATTTTACTTTTGTTAAAACGTGCTATTCCTTATTTCTTAGACCTGCTCAGCAAATACTTTTTACATAGGAGGCAAATGCCACAAAAATTACTCAGATATGTTACATGTAAAAACTTACCTGCCTTCAGAATGGCAGCATTCTTCATAAAAAGAAAAATATGGATTAATCTTATACATGAAGAGTGGGCTTATATTTCAAGCATTGGCCTTAAAAAGCCAAAAAATGCCAACCATGCTCAGGAAAAAAAAAAGATCAGAATAAAACATTCATAAGAACATTTGGTAGAAATGCTGAAATTTTGAATTCTGTATTTGATTCTTCCACAATAAATTCTAATAAATTCTTGTTCTTTCTCTAGAATAATTTTGCAATAGGAAGTGAAGGTATGATTAAGTAGATAAAAATATAACATTGTTAGTTGGTCACTATCATACATTCAGGCATACACTAGATATACACAGAGATCTAATCTTAATAGCTTTAATTTTATTTTTTTATAGAAAACCACAAATGACCTGTTATCCTTCTGAAATAATAATCAGCTATTAAAGAAAGTATATGGAGAAAGGAAAATATATTGATTTTATTTATTTAAAAAGTGGGAACATACTAATTTCTAATATCAGGAAAGACAGTAAGATGCAGACAGTGATATGAAATGAACCAAACTTTGTAAACAAGAATATCCAATTATAATACTACGAATGACACGCTTTACAGTGTACAGCTATGATTAAAAATGGAACCAATCACATTATATTACTGGGAAAGGTCACGGAATTTGTTCTACATGCTTCACCATATGCCTTAAATTAGTTGGCAGCCTACTATTTTAACATTTCATTATCATTTAATTCCATCCTTTTCTTTTATATTTATTTAAATATAGATACAAGTGATAACATGACAGCACCTGATCAAACAGAGCCTAGTTTTTTTAAAAAAATAAGTCTTTTAATGCTTCAAATGCAAGAAGTCTTCTAACATTCTGCAATGGAATGATGATACCGAAACATTTTTTTTCCTTCCTATTTCTTTGAAACAAAACCAGATAATTTTTTACTGAATGTCTTTTAGAATATTACAAATATTGTATAAATGAACAGGAAGTTTAGGTCAAAAGGATATTCTAAATGGATCACTATCAATAGTGTTCATGGATGAGTGTCAAAAACAGTCAAGACAGGGATCACCAGTGCCATGCAATCAAAACCCTGTATCTTTTTATTTTAATATTGTGATGACCATATGGACTTTTTTGATCCCCTCCCTCCAGGACACCCACATCTAATTGCTTAATTAATATTAATTTGTGTTAATGCAAAAAAGCTATCTAATTATAGAATCAACGGACCCTTATTTGTAAGCCATGAGCGCCATTTGATCCTTTTGTCAGAATTCCTAGCCAAAATACTTCATTTTTTTCTGAAATCAATGTATTTTAATAATACCTATTTTAATGCAATAAAATCCCACCCAAATTTGGAATTTACTATGCTGACATATGTTTGAAAAAAGCTACATTTATGCAGCTCCAGAATTAAAGACTTTAGCAGAATTGTTTATATTCTTGTCCCATTTGAATTTTATTGCAACTAGTCCTGTAACAAACAGACATTATAAAAACATAGATATATTTTAATTTATACATTGAACAGCTTACCTATTAATGTAACTGAGAGCAACATATGTGGGTTGTTGTAATTCTTGTTTTTCTAATACACGTGGGTCCGTATCTGGAATTCAAAGTATACAAATAGATTAGAGTTTGTTGACTTACATCATGCAGAGTAAGCACACTTGAAATCTCTTTTCTCAACTCACATGCAGTGCGGATAAAGATACAAATGTATTTCACATCTATGTGAGGTATCCCATATACTTAGACAACCTTCATTAGCCAATGAAATGGAGTGACAGTCAAGAATGCAAAACAAAGCAGTGACTATTTTTTTCTATTAGCAGATGTTACTGAAAGAGATTTGCTTATTACAATGTTACATCAGATAAAAGCTTATTAACAATTATTTAAGATGTTTGACTCTTAATATAGCACTATTACTTCTGATGGTGTTCAGAATTTGCAATAGTGCATTACTTCTAAGGAACATTTTAAAATAATAATAATATGCTTCTTTATTATAAACATGCAACATAAACTGCTATAATTATGTGATGGAAAATAATAATGAAATAAAGCTACAAATTATTTTCCAAACTTCCCACTCCTTTTAATTTTCTTTTCCTTTCCTCCTTTTTTCCACCTCTCCAGTACAAACTCATTTCCCTCTGATATACTTGTTCCCCACCACATTTGTATATGTACACTAGCAGGGATGGGATCTCACTGGTATAACTACCGGTTCTGTTATTAGCGTTGCACGAGTTGCGCGAGTGCAATTTACAACCTGCAGAGCTGCCCGGGCAACTGAGCAGTGCTGCCTGCAACTGCACAGCGGTTGAAAAAGCCCTTTTTTCCTGCTTTTTCAACCACAGCTGTGTCGCGCAAAGCAGCTGCAGTTGAAAAAGCAGGAAATAAAAGTCAGTAAGAGCCCAGGCTGGGGGGGGGGGTGCACAACAGCAACAGATATAGAACCAGTTCTATATCTGTTGCTGTTGTGCACCCCCTCCCCCCTCTTCGGAGCTACCAGTTCTACAGAGGTGCACAGAACCAGTAGAAACCCACCCCTGTAAACTAGACCGGTCCCAGGCAGCAGTGGGCTGCTCCCAGTTCGGACCAGTTCATGTGAACCAGTAGTTCCAACAATTAGCTGGTCCCACTCGCCCCTCTCCTATCCTGTCCTTTATTTCCTGCTTTCTAGCTCATCTCAATCGTATGGCACAGCTGATTCCCCCCCCCCATTACTTACCATTGCTGACTTAGAAGATAAGCAGCTGAGTTTCTAAATGCTTCGTTTTCAGTGCTGTGCGCAAATGCCTTAGGTGTGTGCGTACAAAGCACGCGCTCGCCGAACCAGTTGTTAAGCTAGTTGTTAAACCAGCACACACCACTGGTCCCAGGGTAATGCACAGCTCATACACGGTATGTTTTTGTTGCCAAAATAGGCTTTTGATCTTATTATCTAGGAAGCAGGAGCTGAGAAACCAAAACTATTCCATCCCAATCAAGCGTGTGAGCTTGTCTTAACATTTATTCTCTTAGCTATGAAATTTTATTTTTTCTATGAAAACTTTACTTTTCAAATACGTTTTCTTTTTGTTTAAACACTTATCTTACTTGCTCAAAATATCCCCATAAAACAGATCCTTAAGTTTTTCTGCTCCTTAACCCCAAATTTTATAAAGATTTCTGCTTTCTTATTGTACAGGGTCTTTCTTTCTTGTAAAGCAGGGACCCAATGATCATTGAATAAAGTTTGGTCTATTTTCCTCAGTAGTGAGCTTCTTTTCTTGGATGAAAATTCCATGACAATTTCAAGTGTCAAAAGTTTGCAAGCTGCAGAAAAAGCCATATCATTTTAAATAATTTATTTATTTATTTATTTATAAAATTTCTATACCGCCCTTCTCCCTAGGGACTCAGGGCGGTGTACAGCCAATCCAAACCCCAACAGTAATACAAAAGTTAAAAGAAGATTAAATTAAATATTGGCCGAATAAGAAAAAACCCACCCCACACCCTTAAAACCCCAATTTAAAATTACAGAGCAAATGGAGACAAGTTAAAACCACCTCAGCCCAGGCCGGCCTGCTCAAAAAGCCAGGTCTTCAGCGCGCGCCTGAAGGCCCTCAGGTCCGTGCCGGTACGTAGTTCCGGCGGCAGAGTGTTCCAGAGGGCAGGGGCCGCCACAGAGAAGGCCCTACCCCTTGGGGCCGCCAGGCGACACATGGTGGCCGACGGGACCCGGAGAAGGCCCTCCCTGTGTGAGCGCACTGGCCTGCTGGAGATCACTGGTAGGATGCGGTCCTGCAGGTAATGAATGGAAAAAGCACTATATCATCAACACTTACAGGATTCTTAAAAGTAGCTATATGGCCAAAACTAACAAGCCAAAAAGTGAATAGCTGCACCATACTGTATGTATGTATGTATGCATGTATGTATGTATGTATGTATGTATGTATGTATGTATGTATGTATGTATGTATGTATGTATGTATGTATGTATTTAGTCTTTTATGCTGCCCCCTCCCCTGACGGGACTCGGGGCGGTGTATAGCCAAATAAAATGGAATAGAAAATACAATACAATATTTAAAAGCAATTTAAGAAGATTAAATTAGGTGGCTGATAAATAACTAATAGATAAAAACAATCAAGGTTAAAAGTTATAAAATTAAAAACCGATTAAAACCAATTAAAAACCCTGCACAGAACTCTAGGCCAAACCGGCTTGGTGAAATAAGTGGGTTTTCAAAGCACACCGGAACGTCAGAAGGTCAGGGATGGTCCTCATCTCCGGGGGTAATTTGTTCCAGAGGGAAGGTTCTCCCAGAGAGAAGGCCCGCATCCTCAGGGTTGCCAGCCATCCAGTCAGCGGCACCCCGAGGAGGCTCACCCTATGGGAGCACACTGGCCGATGGGAGACCAATGGTGGCAGTAGGCAGTCCCGTAAGTACCCAGGTCCCAAGCCATGGAGCACTTTAAAGATGGCCACTAAAACCTTGAATCGCACCCGGAAGACCACCAGGAGCCAATGCAGCTCGTGCAAAAGTGGTGTAATATGGGAGCTCCGAGGAATCCTCAAAACCATCCGCATGGCTGCATTTTGCACCAACTGGAGCCTCTGGGTGCTCTTCAAGGGGAGCCCCATGTAGAGAGCATTGGCATAGTCTAGGCGGGAGATGACGAGGGCGGATGTGACCATGCGAAGCACATCCCAATCCAGAAAGGGCTGCAACTGGTAGATCCTACAGACCTGACAAAAAGCCCCCCTGGCAACGGCTGCTATGTGGTCTTCTAATGACAGCTGTACATCCAGGAGGACACCCAGATTGCACACCCTCTCCATGGGGGCAAGAATTCCCCCCCCTCACGGCCAGCGATGGAGTTAGCTGGCTGTATCGGGGTGCTGGAAAGCACAGCCACTCGGTCTTGGCCAGGTTGAACTGAAGCCTGTTCTGCCCCATCCAACCCCGTACAGCCTCCAAGCACTGGGTCATCACTTCCACAGCTTCGTCGGGGTGGCCTGGGGTAGAAATGTACAGCTGAGTATCATCAGCATACTGATGAAATTCTACCCCAAAGCCACGGATGACCTCACCCAGCGGCTTCACATAAATGTTGAACAGGAGGGGCGAGAGCACTGACCCCTGAGGTACCCCACAAGTCAGGGGCCTCGGGGCCGACCTCTGCCCCCCTGCCAACACAAATTGTGAACGGTCGGAGAGGAAGGAGGCGAACCACCATAACACCGTGCCTCCCACTCCCAACCCCTCCAGCTGCCGCAATAGGATACTGTGGTCGACATATCAAAAGCCGCCGAGAAATCTAACAGGACCAGGACAGAGAAATAACCCCTGTCACGGGCCCTCCAGAGATCATCCACCAATGCGACCAATGCTGTTTCCGTGCTGTACCCGGGCCTGAAGCCTGATTGGTGTGGATCTACATAGACAGCTTCATCTAGGTGCTGGGGGAGCTGTTGTGCCACCACACTCTTGACAGCCTTCACCATAAAGCAAAGGTTGGAGACCGGATGATAGTTACATAATAAAGTTGGGTCCAGAGATGGTTTCTTGAGAGGAGTCTCACTACTGCCTCTTTCAAGGTGGCAGGTAAAAACCCCTCACTCAAGAAAGCGTTAATAATACCCTGGAACCAACCTCGTGTCACCTCTCGAGTGGCCAATACCAGCCAGGAGAGACACAGATCCAGTAAACATGTGGTGGCATTAAGCCCACCCAGCATCCTCACGTCGTCGAGGATCACAGGATCAAACTCCCCCCAAATGACCTGCCCGAACTCCGCCCCCAATCTCCTATCCAGAGTTGCCCAGTCAGAGTCCAACCCATCCCGGATCTGAGCGATTTTGTCCTGCAGAAAATTCGAAAAATCCTCAGCCCGCCCCTGTAGAGAATCCTCCCGCACTCCCACTTCTAGAAGGGAGCGGGTCACCCTAAAAAGGGCGGCTGGGCAATTTCCTGCAGACGTAATAAAGGCGGAAAAGTGAGAGTGCTTTGCCGTCCTTATCGCCACTAAATAAGCCCTAATATGGGACCGCAATAGTGTTTGGTCAGATCCGGAGCGGGTGGTCCTCCAACCACTCTCTAGACATCTTTTCTGTTGCTTCATCTCCCTCAGCTTCTCAGAAAAGGAGGAGCCAATTGGGATCGGCATCGGGTCAGAGGCCGCAAGGGCACGACATGGTCAAGGGCCCCAGCCATTACCCTATCCCAGATGGCCACCAGGTCCTCAACCGAGTCGTGTGTGCGAACACCAGGAAACGGCCCAAGCTCCATCAGAAACCTATCCAGGTCCATCAGGCGCCTGGGGCGGAACCATTGTATCGGCTCGGCCTCCCTACGATGAGGACGTGCGGCATGGAAGTCCAGCCTAAGGAATGAATGATCAGACCATGACAGGGGCTCTACAACAACGTCCCCTATACCAAGATCATCCTGCCACTGTCCAGAGACAAACACCAGATCCAAGATGTGACCCCCAATGTGAGTGGGGTCCCTAATTAACTGGGACAGTTCCAAGGCTTTCATGGAAGCCAAGAACTCCTGGGCAATCCCCGAGGTCATGCCAGCTGAAGGCAGGTTGAAATCCCCCATGACCATAAGCCTGGGGGTCTCAACCGCCAAGCCGGCTATGACGTCCAGGAGCTCAGGCAGGGCCGATGTCACATAGCAGGGAGCCAGGTATGTGATCAATAGGCCCATTGAACCCCGGAACCACATTTCACAAAAAGGGATTCACATCCGGTCGTCTGAGGAACAGTGGATTCCCTAGGACATAGATATTCCCTAATAACCACCGCAACTCCCCCACCCCTCCCCTGGGCCCTCGGCCAATGAAAAACCCAAAACCCAGGTGGGCACATCTTCACCAGGGGGACACCCCCCTCCGGGCCCAACCAGGTTTCGGTAACACCCACCAGGTCTGCCCCCCCTCCATAATCAAATCATAAATGAGGGGGGCTTTATTAACTATGGACTTGGCATTGCACAACATCAGCCGAAGACCCGGGGCTGGATCATTCGGACAACCCAGGGAACGGGAGATGACCTGGGGGTCGGAGTGCGCCACTGTAAGTAAACAGCGGGGGCAGGCTCCCAAAACATAATATGGCCCCCTGTCAACGCCATACCTGCCTCTCCCGTTGACCGTGCAGATAGCTATCCCCTCTCCTCCTGAAAAGAAATCCCCATCCTCGATCCAACCATCCCTGCCCCCCAAACCTCCCGGTCGCGCCTAACCCCCGGTCTGGTCCTCGTCTCAGATGGGTTGTCCCCCAAACCCATTACAAAATGCATTTCTATATTATTGCACATCTGATTCCACTGAAGAATTTTTTAGTTTGGCTATCTATAGAATGTGTGATTTCTTGGGAATACTGGAAAACCACTTAGTTCAATGAAAGTAAGAGACTTCAGAGTCTTTATAGGAATGCAGATAGAATGTCCCACTAATGAACAAATTGATTCTGTTTTTAATTAATAAAATCTGCTTCAGTTAATGAGATTGAATAGTTTAATTTAAAACATCTTCCAAGAAAAAATGCCTCTTTGCTTGCAATATTATTACTTTTTAAATTCTTTTCAGCTCCAAAAGATTATCTGTAAATTATTATCTAAATCTGAATTTAAAATTAAAATATGCACATATATGTGTGATTACAGAAATGAATATGTGGCCTAATGGCACATTCCCATTTGGAAAGGGAAAACAAAGAGAGAAACCATTTATCTCCAAAATTGATTTTCCATTCTGAAAGAATAATTATTATAATAAACGCAAAAAGTTGTGGGCTTGTTTTATCATTTTGCAACACAAATTCAAAGCAGAGTATTTGAAGATATAAATGTGATTTGTACTGAATTGGACCATTATATAAATATAATCTTAATTGACAAATGATGGGTCATCAAAATTATGAACTTATCGGTAATGACATGAAGTGATTTAAATAAAAAAGGATATTTGTTTCAGCAAATTTGTTTTGAGCAAATCCTGCTGTTTTTCATTTGTTGGATCTCAACATGAACTGTGTGGGCTATATTAAGGATTTTCATGAGTCATGTTAAAAACTCTTCACAAAGTTATAGGGCTAAGAAGTTGCACACTTTAAGCTCAAAGTCCTCTTCAAGTATTCTTTACTTCTGTTTTCATTTCAAGTGGGCTGGTAGCAAAGGACAACCAACTTTTATAAGCCAAAAATATCTGAGCACAAGGTTGATAAACTCTGCTTTAAGACTGTTCTATTCCAATGGAAAACAGTCCATTATTAGCTGACAAAATGAGAAAATTCGTAAATTCATGATTGTATAAGTAGGATATTTACTTACTAAACATCTTTCATCAATTATAGTCTGATTATTCTATATTTTGACAAATTGCAACAAATCTTTCTCAAATATTTTTCAGACTTAAATTATTCTTTTAGGGATAAGTGACCTGTTATGTTTTGATTTAATTACATTTTACTACAGAGTAGTAAAATGTAATTAAATTACAAAGAAAGAATATAGCCCCCCACCAACATATTTTTTCACCCAGGATATACATTTTAAGGGCTTGTAGGATAGTTTTAACAAACATAATTGTAAATAAAAAGAAGAAAATATTATCATGCAGTTAAATGAATTAATAATTTACTGCTAAATTTTGGCAACATGATCTTGGAGGCGCCATTAAGTAATTTTTCTTCCAAAAGGAGAATTCCAAAAGGTCTAAAAGAAATATTACACGATTAAATCAATAAACTAAATGAAAATTTCTACCTCTCCTTTTTGTGGTCATTATATCATTGCCATACTCTTTGATTTGAAATATAATGCAGGCATGGAATTTATATTAAAATTGTAGTGACTGCTTCTTTAAAAATATTAAGATCATTAAGGTATCCAACTAAAGATGAAGATAAAAAAGGCAAAAATGATTATTCATAAAATTATTCAGCCTTTTTTCCTCTTTGAGTAAATGGATTAGAAATGAGAAAATATCTAATGCATTCAGTTCCCAATGAGTTGATGAGCCACGAAGGATTACCAGCAAATGGCTGTCTATGGGAAATACCAGCATTATTAAAAGCTCCACATTAGGTGCTTCCAGGGGATTTCCTGCCTTTTCTCTTGTTGACATCCTTGCTTTTATCCTGGCTCTCTTCCTCCATAACAGATGGCTGGTCAGAATGCCAAGTACATATCTCTGTTCCCATTTCTCCCATTACTAGGTTTTCTCTGTTAGTGGACTATGTTACCATCCATTCTTCCTGGGTTTATCCTTTTACACTTATTCACACATGCCCCTTTCTCTGGATTCTCTATCACATTCTTTGCAATAAGTTTTCACAATAACTACCAGATATATGTTGAATGCCATGTCTAGTCTCTTGTTTCTTCAACTTTCAATAAGTTATCACAGTAGAAGGAAGAAGTCAATTACTAGAAACTCTTTCATACAAGATACAAACTAACTTAATAAATAGCCTAAAATAAATATATAAAAATTCTAAATCCAGTCCTTCAGCTTTTCTTAGTTAGGTATTATAATTAACTGAGAATAGCCTAAATGCACTTATATGAGATACAGGTAGGCCTCAACTTAGCATAAGTAAGACAGTTATTAAGTGAGTTTTGCCCCATTTTATGACTTTTCTTGCCACAGTTGTTAAGCGAATCATTGTTAAATTAGTAACACTGTTGTTAAATGAATGTGACTTCCCCATTGACTTTGATTGTCAGGTTACAAAAAGTAACCATGATCCCAAGACACTGCAACTATCATGAGTCACTTACCAAGCATCTGAGTTTTAATCATGTGACCACATGGATCCTCAGTAGTATGATTCAACCAGTTTAAGAACCGGTTCGGTGAGCACATGCCATTGGAATTGGTCACCCCACTCATGCTGGCAGAAGGGGCCTACTACGGATCCTATCAGCCAAGGAATTTCAGTTGGTGGGATCCAGGAGAAGAGTATTTTCTGTCACAGAAGGTTAAGATCCACCGCTCTCTTTTAGCCTCCAAGAAAGTCTTTAAAACCTGGCTATGCCAGATGGTATGAGATCCTGAAGGAGAAACTGTGGGCTGGAGGTGGTTGGTTCACTACCAGAGAAGGCATCACCACGTCTTCCCTCTAAACCCTTGTTTTTCAGTTCAATTTTTTTATAATTGTAGTTCATTTTTATAATTTTTAAATGTTCATGTTATTAGGATGTAAGATAACCTGAACCACATTGTAAGATTCAGTCACCTGAACTGAGCAGCAAATAAATTGAATCAATCCATCAATAAATAATAAAAAGAGATTTAAATGGTTTAATTATTTCTTCAAGGAATATTTCTCTTGTTTTGGTGATTACAATGTAGGTGGTTCCTCTCTATAAATTGCCTGCATCCTTCTCCAATACTGATCACATGAGAATGAACTCTCCTATCTTCTGGCCAACTGAAGGCCATGCACCACCTGGCAAAGGTGAATTGTTTCGTGGTTTTGTCTACTCAACTCTCCAGCTTTATTTTATGTATTCAGAAGAGCTGTGTCAACTGCATTGCAGAACAATGTGAGGCCTCTCATGTTTAAACTTCATGTGCCGCCACCCCCCACCGCAAGGAGGTGAAGCCATGCAGATGGTTCCGCCCCAGGTGCCTGACGGACCCCGAGTGATTCCAGATGGAGCTTGGGCCATTTCCTGAGATTCTGGCTCATAACTTGGCCGGAGACTTGGTGGCCACCTGGGACAGGTTGGCTGCTGAGGCTCTGGACCGAGTTGTGCCTTTGCAATCTCTGACCCGGCACAGATCCCATCCAGCTCCATCGTTTATGGAGGAGCTGAGGGAGATGAAGTGCTGGAAAAACATCTGGAGAGTGTTTGGAGTCCAACTGGACACAGGTGAGGTCCCATATTAGGACCTACCTTGTGACGATAGAGGCGGCGAAGCGTTTACATTTCTCCGCCCTTATTGCGTCGGCAGAAAATTGGCCTGCCACTCTGTTTAGAGTGACCCACTCCCTGCTTGAGCCGAGAGCGCGGGAGAACCTTTTGCAGGGCAGTGCAGAGGAGTTTTCCCGATTTCTGCATGATAAAATTGCTCAGATTCGAGGCGGGCTGGACTCCAGTTGGATGGTCCAGGGGGAGGTGTCCGGGGCAAGTCTTGAGACTATTATCTGGGAGAAGTTTGACCCTGTGACTGTTGACGGTGTGGACAGGTTGCTGGGGAGGCTGAATATCACCACATATTTGTTAGACCCGTGCCCCTCCTGGTTAGTTTCTACTTCCAGGGAGGTGACACGAGGCTGGCTCCAGGGGATTGTCAATGCTTCGTTGAGAGAGGGATCGCTTCCTACTGCCTTGAAAACAGCAGTGGTGCGACCCCTCCTCAAGAAGCCTGCCCTGGACCTAGCTGTTTTAAATAACTATCGTCCAGTCTCCAACCTTCCCTTTGTGGCGAAGGTTGTTGAGAGTGTGGTGGCGCATCAGCTCCCTCAGTACCTGGAGGAAGCAACTTACCTCGATCCTTTCCAATCGGGCTTCAGGCCCGGGCATAGTATCAAAACAGCATTGGTCGCATTGATTGATGATCTCTGGCGGGCCCGTGACAGGGGTTATTCCTCTGTCCTGGTACTGTTAGATCTCTTGGCGGCTTTTGATACTATCGACCATAGTATCCTATTGCGACGGTTGGAGGGGTTAGGAATTGGAGAAACCGTCTTACGGTGGTTCTTCTCCTTCCTCTTTAACTGCTTGCAATTTGTGTTGACGGGGGGGAGAGGTCCACCCCTAGGCCCCTCATTTGTTCAACATTTATGTGAAGCCATTGGAGGAGATAATCTGTGGTTTTGGGGTGCAGTGTCATCTTTATGCTGATGATACTCAGCTTTACATCTCCACCCCAAACCACCTCAACGATGCTGTGGAGGCTATGTCCCACTGCCTGGAGGCTGTGCAGATTTGGATGGGCGGAAACAGGCTCCAGCTCAACCCTTCCAAGACTGAGTGGCTGTGGTTTCCGGCGGCCCGATATAGTCAGCTGACTCCATCGCTGGCTATTGGGGGAGAGATCTTAACCCCCACAGAGAGGGCTCACAATCTAGGCATCCTTCTGGATGCATGGCTGTCTTTAGAAGATCACATTACGGCCGTCTCCAGGGGGGCTTTTTATCAGGTTCGCCTGATTCGCCAGTTGCGGCCCTTTCTGGATCGGGACGCCTTACGCACGGTCACTCATGCCCTCGTCACCTCCCGCCTGAACTATTGTAACGCTTCTCTATGGAGGCTTCAACTGGTGCAAAATGCGGCCGCGCGGGTGTCAATAAATTCCCATGCCTCTCCTGCGCGAGCTGCATTGGTTGCCGGTGGCCTTCCGGGTTCGCTTCAAGGTTCTGGTTTTGACTTTTAAAGCGATACATGGCATTGGACCAGGATATTTGCAAGACCGCGTTCTGCCGGTAGTCCGACCCGTGCGCTCCCACAGGGAGGGCCTCCTTTGGGTCCCGATGGCATCTATTTGCCACTTGGTGACCCTGAGGAACAGGGCCTTCTCTGTGGGAGCACCCACCCTCTGGAATGGGTTGCCTCCTGAGCTATGTAAGACCGCTGACCTGAGAGCATTTAGACGTGCATTGAAAACTTGACTCTTTGAGCAGGCTGGCCTGGGCTGATTTTAAATGGGAGTTTTAAAGTGTAATTTTAGATATTGGGGTTTTAAATTTTGGGGTTTTAAATTTGGGGTTTTTTATTGTAATTTATTGGGGTTGAGTATAAATTTTAGTAGCAGCCTTAATATATTTAATTTTCTTTTAACTTTTGTAAAGTGTAGTGTGTTATAGTTGGCTGTACACCGCCCTGAGTCCTTCGGGAGAAGGGCGGTATATAAATGTGTTATAAATAAATAAAACACGCAGCTTCCTCAAAAAACTTGCCTAATGCCCACTAGAGGAAAACAGCATCTTTTTAGTGTGGTTTTTAGTTAACCAGCCTCCTGAGTGATTCTAAATCTAAAGGCAGAACATTTATGGTGATGTATTGATATAAAGATAGATTCTGCAGCTGATCATGATGTAATCCAATTAATTATGGACTGTGTTTATATGTTTGCATATTGGGGTTAAGTTGTTTTTATTTATTTATTTTACTTGTTTTGAATCATCCAGAGTCAGTGGGATAGGCAGCCTTGCAAATCAAATCATCAACAACAACAACCCAGACTTAACAGTTGTTGATAAGAAAGACAAAAAAGTCTGGATAGTGGCTGTGGCAGTACCTGGAGGCAACAGAATAGAAGAGAAAGAACTGGAGAAACTAACAAAGTAACAAGGATGTATAAATAGAAATAGAACAACTGTGGCAAAGGCAAGCAAGGGTAGTAGTACCAATTGTAATAGGTGCTTTGGGTGCAATCTGAAAACAACTGGAGCACCACTTGAACACCATAGGCATTGACAAATTTGACATCAGTGAATTGAAAAGGCAGCTTTACTTGGAATAGCTTCCATCTGTAACACCATCAAATATCCAATTTGTCTATCCCAGGTTCTTGGTAATGACTCGATAGGTAGACAAAAATTCCAAAAATGACCAAACCAGTCTGGATATCTGGCTGACTGTGTAATGGATAATGATTATGATAATGTCACAGATATTCTTAAATTTCTGAATAAGACAAAATACTATGCAGCAAAAACATTACATTTTCCTATTAGCGCTTGTCAAATATAATGAAAGAAAATTGCCTTTGCAAAGTCTTCTGAAGAGACTCTTCTCCTGCTCTCCCTCTCTCTCCCTCCCTGTCTCTTTCTCTCTCTCATGTGGCTAGCTAGCTCACAAATGGTAATACTTACACAAGTAAAACTCCAAATACAAAAAACTATAAATGCCTCCCTCCCAAATAACAACAAACAAACCAGTTGATGAGCTTCATATCATTCTGGGACCCCATATCTATTGGCAAACCCATGTCTTCACAACCTTTTCAAAGAATATCAAGATAGGGGCCAATCTTATTTCCATGGGGATGTTGTTTCCTGTTGTGAAAGAGCAACAACAGAGAAGGCCCTTCTTCTTCTTCAAAAGTCTAGATGGACCTCCTTAAGAGAGGGGATCTATAAGATACTATGGTTCCCACAGTTGTGAGTTGGGGATATAGGTAACTGGGAAAAGATGGTCCTCCAAATAATTTGATCCCAAGTCATATACTGGAAGGCGTTAAAGGTTGGTTGGCCATATGAGAGAGAGAGAAAGAGAGGAGGGATGGAGAGAATGAGGGAAAGAAAAGATTATTTTAGGAAGATTTTGCAAACGCAAACTTCTTTCATTATATTTGACAAGTGCTAGAAGGGAAATGTAATTTTTTGTTGCACAGTAAATTCAGGAATTCTGTGACATCATTATAATATTTATTCTGTTTATTATTATTATTGATCAGCATCCTGTATTGAACCCAGAAGCAAATTTACAGCCAAAGCATATGAGAGATGACATGTGTGTGAATCTAGACTTGCACAAAATTATGCAGGTTGCCACAAGCAAATTGCTTTTAAAGGGCAGCCTCACATAAAACACATTTTCTATGAAATTCTTATGGCTAGATGGTCATGCTGTTGCATTTATTAATATAAATACTATCCTATCTTTCACTATACAACTGTTTCTTCAATAGCTAGAAGATGCCCTGAAATTAAACCCCAAAATCAGATATTGAAGGACATTTTTTCCCTACAAGGTATTTCCAGACTAGGAAATATGGACAGTCAGAAAAGTATTCAAAAAGGTAAGTATGAGGAAACCACAGCAGTAATAGCTTCTATGACAGGAATGATAAACTGGTGGCATGCAGGCCTGCATGTGACACATCGGGCCTGCATGCCACCAGTTTATCATTCCACGCCCATTCCATCCCCACAAAGAGAAAAAAAGTCATAATGCATCACGTGATGGCAATGTGATGCACGAGTTTGACACCCCATGTTCTATGACATCTAGAAATAAAGAAAACTCAAAGAAATGCAAAAGAAATTTTCAATGTTTGAAAGGAAAATAGGAAAACAAAACAATTTTGAAAGCAAATTTCAGCACAATATTAATCAAAATTGTCTTGCTATAAATCACTTTTAAATTAGGAGGAAGTGATTGTATTTTAACAGTTTTCTATTGTTCTATTTGTAGCAGCCTTCCACATATAATACAATTTTAAAATGTGATTCTTTTAAACATGAGATCTGAAATAATACAGCCTGTGTCATTGCAGAAGTTTATGTCCCTATTTTTCTATTTATTATTATTTTTATGCTCTTCATTAAATACAGGAAAAAGCAATTGCATTTGAAGAACAAGGAATGGAAAATACTTGTATTTATAAATACATATACATGTACATATACTTGATAGACTAAATCAAAGCAACTTCTTCAAGCCAGCATTAACTGGTGCTGATCCTATACTGACATCTTGTGGTCAGCAATTCTACAACATGGAAAATAGAAATACCATTTATTACCCACACAAAAACATACAATTTACCCGCATGGCAATTTTTCCTGAAATTATGCTTTACAATATAGATTTGTAATAGAAACTATAATTATTTCAGCATTAAAGTATATATTGGCAGTTGCGCTTACTGTCATTTCTTCTACAGCTTTTCTAATGTTTCAGTTCAATATAAATTCATAGTAAGATTAAATCCCACTAAATTTAATTAGGTTACATTGGGAAACAATGTTATCTTAAATTTTCCTGGACTATAGTTGCCTTCATCACATGCATTCAAAATTGAATTATTTTGCAGAAAATATATATACCAATATGCTTGGTATTTAGGGAGAAGAATAAAAAGAAACAATACAGATAGTATTATGATCATTATGTTGGGTGTATTTTATCAAAAACCTAACAATCAGAAGATGCAGGAATCCTGGGAAGTGTTTAGAAGTACCCTGTAATAGTGAATCCTATATTTACTTATGTGAATAAAAAAAACTTTAGCTGAATGGAACCTGCTTTTCTGAAACTATCCTGTAATTTGCAACTCTTACACTGCAAAAACATATGGAGTACACAACTCTATCAGGGCAAAGCAATAGACGCAATCCACACAGACTTCTGTAAAGCCTTTGATTCAGTGATACACGGCAAATTACTCCTAAAACTAAAATCTTTATTTATTTATTTATTTTTCATATTTCTATACCGCTCCCTCTCCCAGAAAGGGACTCGGGGCGGTGTACAGCGTAATAAACACATAAAATAGATACAAGTTAAATAGAATTTAAAACCAAATTAAATACATATATGGCTGCAATCTTACAGTATCTCTGGACAACTGCACAACTGGATAGAAGCATTCCTATCAAACAGACAACAAATGGTCAAAATTGGGAGCATCCTATCAAATTCTGTACCTATCAACAGTGGTGTCCCCCAAGGCAGTGTTCTAGGACCAACTCCCTTCATACTCTACATAAATGATCTCTGTGATCATATTAAGAGCAACTGTGTTCTCTTCGCTGATAATGTAAAGCTATTCAATAGTGCTACTCTTCAAAACGACCTCGACTATATATCAGAATGGTCAAACAATGGCAACTTCAAATCTCAACAAACAAATGCTCTGTCTTACATATTGGCAAAAAAAATCAGAAAATAAAATACAAGCTGAATAGTCAAGACTTGTTGATGATCCAAACTCTGTCAAGGACCTTGGAATACTCATCTCTAATGATCTAAGTGCTAGAGCCCACTGTAACTATGTAGCCAAAAAGTTAACCTAATCCTACATAGCTTTTTCTCTGGTAATATCATACTACTAACTAGAGCATAAAGTTTTTTTTATTTACATAAGTAAATTCATGGTTACAGGGTACTTCGAACACTTCCCTGGATTCCTGAACCTTCTGATAGTTAGGTTTTTGATAAAACACACCCAACATAATGATCATAATACATTTGCTAGACCAATACTTGAATACAGCTCATCACTCTGGAACCCATATTACGTATCTGATATTACCACAGTTGAAAAAGTCCAGAAATATTTCACAAGAAGAGTTTTCCATTCCTCTACTCATTGCAGAATACCTTATGCCACCAGACTCAAAATTCTAGACCTAGAAAACCTAGAACTACGCCGTCTTCTGTCCGATCTAAGTATAGTATATAAAATCATACATTGCAATGTTCTACCTGTCAATGAATACTTCAGCTTCAAGCATAACAATACAAGAGTACACAATAGATACAAACTCAAGATTAACCGCACCAAACTTGATTGCAGGAAATATGACTTCAGCAACAGAGCAATGTCTGGAATACTCTATCTGACTCTGTGGTTTCTTTCCCAAACCCCAAAAACTTTAACCTTAGACTTTCTACTATTGACCTCACCCCTTTCCTAAGAGGTCTTTAGGGGGCATGCATAAGCGCACCATCGTGCCTACCGTCCCTGTCCTATTGTTTCTTTTATTTTTTATATATATATATCCGTTTCATGTATTCATAACTATGTTTATACTTATACCTATTATCTTGTAAGCGATTGACAAATCAAATAAATCAAATCAAATCACATACCAGTTGCTAGTATTTTTTATAACATAAAGAGGTTCCCAACTTTTTCTATACCATGAACCTTTAGAACTCTTCTGATGTATTCTTGCACCCCTTAAAAATAAATAATTATATGCATATAATTATATATATACAATATAATTTTGAAAATTCTAAACTCAAGTTTTTGCACACCCTAGAATATCATCTTGCAATCCGGTTGGGAACCCCGATTGGGAACACTAAGTTTATGGGGAGCATCATATTGTCATCAAAAGCTTTTATTTTCTATAAGAAAGCCAAACTTTAATTTAAGCACATTATTCAAAAGAGCTATTTCAGAGTGTAAGACTTCATAAAAAGGGCGTTGGTACTTACCTGATACGCCCGTTCTCAGTGAGCTGCGACGAGCATCCGTAGATTGGGAAGTGCTTAGTCTCCTGCACGATAAGCTGAGCTTAATTAACAGGCTCCTCCCCCGTCTGCTGCCCAGCGTCCCCAGTTTTTTACGAAGACGAGGAGAGGCATCCCCGCCCATAGTAAGGTCAAACTGATTGAAATTAGAAATCAACAACTACCACATCGTTGGTCGGGGCAGGAACAAACAGACAGACGTTGGGAGGGGACGGATGCTCATCGCAGCTCACTGAGAACGGGCATATCAGGTAAGTACCAACGCCCTTTCTCCATTGAACTGCTCCGAGCATCCATAGATTGGGATATACCAAAGCTTGGCTGTCCTACGGGAGGGAATCCGTCTGATTTGGAACTCCCTCTCTGTCAGAATGGACTTGTTGCAATACCCTCCTGCCGAAGGAGGCCTCAGCGGAGGCAAATGTATCAATTTTGTAATGTCTAATAAAAGGCGATGGAGAAGCCCATGTAGCCGCCCTACAAATTTCAGTGATAGGAGCCTGCATGGCCCAAGCTGCCGAAGTTGCCGCACTCCTGGTGGAATGTGCGGTGATACCTTTCGGCACCTGCAATGAACTAGATTCATATGCCTTGGAGATCGTGGCCCTCAACCATCTGCCAATAGTCGATGGTGATACCTTTTATCCTTGAGGGGAGGGTTGAAAGGACACAAACAAAGCCTCCATCTTTTGGAAGTAAGCTGTCCGGTGAATGTATATGCGGATGGCCCTGCGGACGTCCAGTCGGTGCCATTGTTGCTCCAGGCCCCAAGAAGGGTTGGGGCAGAAATTTGGGAGAATTAGCTCCTGTGCTTTATGAAAGGCCGAGTTTCGTCGGATCAGGTCGAAGCACCACTCTGTCCGCATGGAAAATACAGAGGTCCTTGCGGACCGACAAAGCTGCTATTTCCGAAATGCGTCTGGCTGATGTGACTGCTACAAGAAATACCACCTTGTAAGTGAGATAGCAGAGGCTAGTCATTCTCAGGGGCTCAAATGGACTACCCGTGAGAGCGGAGAGTACCTTATTGAGATCCCAGGTGGGATAGAGGTGGATCGTGGGAGGGAATAGATTCATTGCGCCCTTCAGGAAACTCTTTATCCTTGGGTGATGAGAAATAGATGAAAAACCTGCCCATCTCACCACTGAGGTAATAGCCGCCAGTTGTCTCCTCAAAGTGTTTGAGGAAAGCCCCCTATCTAGGCCATCCTGCAGAAATTCCAAAACCTGTGCTGGTGATGCTGAGCACGGATCTATCATGAGTTTGGTGCATCATTTATGGAACATGGTCCACATAGCATTGTATATGCGATTCGTGGAAGGGCGACTGGCCGCTTGAATGGTAGCGATCACTCGGTCAGAAAACTTCTCTTGAGTCAGATGATTCCGCTCAACCTCCGGGTGATTAGTTGTAGCCATTGAGTTTCGGGGTGCTGGATCGGTCCCTGTGTAAGATGAACCTTCCGAGGTGGGATTCTCCAAGGTTCAGCTATGGACAGTTTCTTGAGGTCCGCAAACCACGTCCTCCAGGGCCAGTGTGGAGCCAGCAAGAGCAACTCCAATCTCTCTTCCAACAACTTGCGGATTACCTTGGGAATCAGAGGAATAGGTGGAAATGCGTAAAGAAGATCCTGGGGCCACTGACAACAGAGGGCGTCGAAGTTCTCTGCCCCTTGAGTTGGATATCTCGAAATGAACCTGGCGATTTGTGCATTTTGGGGGGAGGTGAACAGATCCACAAGCGGGAGGCCGAACCTCTGATCTATCTCCTGGAATAGATCCGGATGCAGGCGCCACTCTGACTGGTCGACCGTGGCCCTGCTCAGCCAGTCGGCTGTCGTGTTTGCCGTCCCGGAAATGTGTTCCGCTACGATGGAACTCAAATTCCTTTCTGCCCAACGGAACAGCCTCTCTGATCTGTCATGAGCTGTCTCTGACTTTGCCTGTTGATGTAGGCCTTGGTTGTGACATTGTCCGTAAGAATTAGAATATGACCCATGCACACGTGAGGGAGAAAGTTGCGAAGGGCTAAATGAACTGCCCTGAGCTCCAGCCAGTTGATGTTGTGTAATTGGCCGGGTACTGACCAGAGTCCTTGAGTCGAAACTTTCTGGAAGTGCGCGCCCCAACCCGACAGGCTGGCATCTGTAGTAATGGTCAGCCTGTGGGGTTCTTTCAGAAGAAACCCTTTGTTGATTGTCGGAACGATCCACCAATAGAGGGAGAGACGAATTGTTGTCGGAACCAGCACCTTGACTCTGGAATTGCTTCGCCCTGATTTTTGGTAAGGAAGTAAAAACCATTGTAGTGATCTGGTATGGAACTGAACCCAAGGAATAATAGAGATGGAGGAAATCGTTTTTCCTAATAGCTTGGACAAATCTGCAAGGGGAACTCATTTCTGCGTTCTGACTCTGTGAGCTAAGGACCTGATGCTTTCCAGTCTCTCAGGTGTCAATTATGGTGGCTAAGTGGGGTAATCGAGTAGAAGAAATCAAATGGCTCTTAGCCCAATTGATTGAAAAGCCTTGTTGTTGGAGAACCTGAAGGGTTAGTTGTAAATCCAATTCAGCCTGTTCAACGGAAGAAGATAATAGTAAAATATCATCCAGATAGCAATGTAGCCGGACTGAGAGACTCCGTAATTGAGCGGCCACAACCGCCAAGACCTTTGTGAAGGCCCTTGGGGTGGATGATAAACCAAAAGGTAAGGCTACGTACTCAAAATGCCTGTTATTGTAACAAAACCTGAGAAATTTGAAGTGAGAGGGCTGAATTGGAATGTGTAGGTATGCTTCTGTCAAGTCTATGGAAGATAAAAAATCTCCTTCCCTTACCCCAAGAAGAATGGACTGCAACTGTTCATCTTAAATTTACAATAAACCAAGGAACGGTTCAATCGCTTTAGGTCTAATATAGCCCTCCATCCCCCGAACTCTTGGGGATAACAAAAAGAAGGGAGTAAAATCCCTTGCCTTGCTGCTCTCTAGGAACAGGTTGAATGGCTTTGATTTCAAGAAGATGAGTAATTGCCGTCTCCGTAAGGTTCCTTTTAATAGGATCTCTGGAGATAGGGCATCGCATAATTTGGGGGGGTGGAGAATTCCAGTGCCAGGCCAAATCTAACCGTGTCACGGACCCAGGAATCCGATGTAATGGAATCCCAATTATCTGCAAACCCTTTCAATCGACCTCCAATGGGAAGTGATTGACTGCAGCTATCTTGGACGCCTGAACCCTTTTCCTCCCGGGCCCCTGAAGGATCTCCTCCCCTGTCCTCTGCAGCAAGATCTATCCTCGAAGTCTGGCTGTCGGATCTCCCTAAAGTCAGAAACCCTCTGGAACCTATTGGCAAACAATCCCCCATAGAAGGGATGAAAAGAACTCCTCTGAAAGGGCTGATAGGGTCTGGGGTCAGAGCGACGGAGAAGGAAGGGGAGAAGTTTCTTTTTATTCCTTGTTTCAATCAACAAGGGAGCCAAACAGCTTATTTCCTGAAATTGGGGGAGATGATAGATTCCACTTGTTTTTGGAATCTGCCTGCCAATACTTGAGCCATAGCAACCGACGGGCCGCCGTCTGAGAGGCCATGGCTCGAGCCGAGAATTTTACTGAACTGAAGGTGGCATCAGCGGAGAACTCTGCGGCCACAATTAATTTGGCAATATTCTGATGGGCTCTGAGATTGGAGCTCGGAATAGTGTCCTTTAGGTGGCGAAGCCATCTGAAGGACGTCCTGGTAAAAAAGGATGCAGCGGTAGCCGCCCTTATCGCCCAAGCATCTGAGAGATGAGCCTTCCTAAGTGTGATTTCAATTTTTTTGTCCTCAGCTCTGAGGGCATCTTCTGATTCCGTGGGAGCAGAGAAGGGGGAAGCCAAAGAAATGATAGGATCATCCACCGCTCACTCCAATAGTGAGATGGTCCGAAAATTCCGGATCTAAATTGAAAATTTTTTTATCAAAACTTGTGGGCGGAGGGTCTGTTGAGGCAGAGGACTATTGTTTTTGGAGTAAATCGGAAAACATTTTGGGGACAGGGATAACCTCAACTTCAGTGGCAGGTTGTGAAAAAAATGAGGTCGTCCACCTGCTCTTGAGGATCCTGGTGCTGGGTAGGAGAAGGTTTGTCAAGCCGAGCTGTGGCTCTTGCCTTGTAAAGAAGGGATTTAAAGAGGTGGGGATGAAAAAGTCCCGTGAAGGAAGGCTGGTCGGGGTGACCTCTTCATCATCAGACATACCCCTTCCTGGGGACTCAGCCTCCAGTGGAAGGTCACTGTCTTGCATGGAAACTGAGTCTAATGGGTCCAGATTGAGGTCATCACCACCCTGAGTAACAGGTGGAACCTGAGACACTAAGGAAGGCCCCATTGGAGAAAATACCTGAGGGTTCTGAAATTCCGACCTATCTAGGGATCGAACTGATTGGTTGTCACAGTCTAACAGTGTTACCTGTCTGGTCCTGGTGGATTGATGAAGTCCGGCTGCAATACCCCTGCTAATCGCTAGCTCCATCCAGGACCTCAGTGCTTGAGGGATTTCTTCTGGGAGAACCTCTTGTTGTCTTAAACCGGCTGCTGTCGGTGTGAACGTAGCTTCTGGAACATTCCTGGGCTGGTTAGAAGTACTGGGTCCCATGAAGCTAGATGGGCGGAATGGCAAAGACAAGTCTAACGCTGCGTGAGTGTCCTGAACCTGAGTTTGAAGGGATGGATTGTGTGGTAGAGAGATTCTCTCTCTCTCCCTAGTGTGCCTCGCAATCTGTCTTTCTAATGCTTTCTGGCATCTGGAGGCGTCTTTATCTGCAGCCCTTGAAGATTTGCTGGGCTTTTGAGACTTATCTTGGTCCCAAGATTGCCCCCCTCCCTTGCTTGCCATTGCAACAAAAAACAGTAGAACTGAATAGAGTATGTCAGTAAATTTATATATATAAGCAGTATGCTTTCTCCCTTAATTGGGGCTTAACAGGGTGTTGTAACACAAAGTATATACTTATTCCCCTGCCTCTGCTGATAAGGATAGAGCCAGGTGGTGTAGTGGCAATTACAACTGCCTCACATGTAATACTTCCCTGGTTCGAATCCCAGTAAGGGTATGGCTAGCTGAAGAGAGCTAACTAGCTCGAAATAGATCTATACTAGTCTCCCTTATTTATTATTTAATTATCAGCTTAAAAACCTTACATATATATATATATATATATATATATATATATATATACTTTGTATTACAACACCCTGTTAAGCCCCAATTAAGGGAGAAAGCATACTGCTTTCTTTTCTGTCTTTCGGCTCATCACCAGAGACCATACCGACAGAAAGCTATTTGTTTCGTTGCCTTTTGTTTACATGTGTGTAAGGTTTTTAAGCTGATAATTTTTAAATAATAAATAAGGGAGACTAGTATAGATCTATTTCGAGCTAGTTAGCTCTCTTCAGCTAGCCATACCCTTACTGGGATTCGAACCAGGGAAGTATTACATGTGAGGCAGTTGTAATTGCCTCTACACCACTGGCTCTCTCCTTATCAGCTCAGGCAGGGGAATAAGTATATACTTTGTATTACAACACCCTGTTAAGCCCCAATTAAGGGAGAAAGCATACTGCTTTCTTTTCTGTCTTTCGGCTCATCACCAGAGACCATACCGACAGAAAGCTATTTGTTTCGTTGCCTTTTGTTTACATGTGTGTAAGGTTTTTAAGCTGATAATTTTTAAATAATAAATAAGGGAGACTAGTATAGATCTATTTCGAGCTAGTTAGCTCTCTTCAGCTAGCCATACCCTTACTGGGATTCGAACCAGGGAAGTATTACATGTGAGGCAGTTGTAATTGCCTCTACACCACTGGCTCTCTCCTTATCAGCTCAGGCAGGGGAATAAGTATATACTTTGTATTACAACACACACGTAAACAAAAGGCAACGAAACAAATAGCTTTCTGTCGGTATGGTCTCTGGTGATGAGCCGAAAGACAGAAAAGAAAGCAGTATGCTTTCTCCCTTAATTGGGGCTTAACAGGGTGTTGTAATACAAAGTATATACTTATTCCCCTGCCTGAGCTGATAAGGAGAGAGCCAGTGGTGTAGAGGCAATTACAA